>OY992530.1:139820238-141020238 GCA_963921185.1 Dasysyrphus tricinctus
AAATCATGTTTGAACAAATTATGATTTCCCACGATTGGTGGATATCACATAACGGCGCATAACAATGCATTGGGGTAAATGCACCGGGAACCTTCAAGGTCGCTGATTCAGCGAATCATCGTAGGACGGCATGGCATATGGTTAAGCTTAGGTATAGGGAATTAGTTTTAAGTAGAATTAGTCTTGTTTGGATAGTAGCAGAATAAAGTCACTTAAACTGAATTACATAGATTTCGTTTTATTCGTAAGTCGAACAGTTGGGCCAGCTCCTAGGCTGGCGTTCGCGTTTTTTTTAATATAACGGATCGCACATCCGTTTATTTAGTGACTGTAGGAGATTACGAAAACTATCCTTTGTATATCTGAAACTGTTCAGATCGACCAACGCTTTGATCTTCAAAAATATTTATCTCCATGTCAACAAGGAATACAAAAAACTATGCGCCTCTAAAAAAAATCGACTACTTTGGCAACATAGCAAAAAAACTTACTAATTGTAAGAATTCTAAGGAATTTTGGAGTAATGTTCGTGAGCTTGGTGGACGTAACAGAAGTATGGTGACTACACTCGGAGCTGAGACACTAGCAGCTCATTTCAAAACTCTTTTGTCGGCTGATGAGTCTCATCATACTTTCTCTTACGCCCTACCTAATATTGTGGTCAATGAGCTGGACGACCCAATATCTAGGTGTGAACTGGAAACAACTTTGAAAAATATGAAAAATAATAAAGCACCTGGCGTAGACGGCATTCCAGTCGAGTTCTACAAAAATAGTTGTGAGCAATTAAAAAATTATATATTGGTGTACTTTAACAATCTATATAACGAATCGTATGTACCAATCAACTTCAACAAAGCTATTATTTTTCCAATATTCAAGAAAGGAGATGCTAACCTAGCTGAAAATTACAGAGGGATTTCCTTTCTAAACGGTTTGAGGAAGATTTTGACTTCAATTCTGTATGAAAGGCTCATCAGCTGGATTGAGAACAATAATATTCTTAGCATGTTTCAAGCTGGTTTCCGATCGGGTTTCTCAACGATGGATCACATCTTTGCGCTGACAAGTATTGCCAGGAAGTCTATTGAAAAAAAGAAGAAACTATACGCTTGTTTTATAGACTTCAAAGCAGCATTTGATAATGTAAACAGACAGGCTTTGATATACAAACTTTCATCACTTGGAGTATCCCTGAAATTCTTGATGATGTACCTCAACTTTCTTGTTTCAACTAGTGCCGCTGTATGGGATGGATCAGAGTTTTCCGACTGGTTCGAAACGATGACAGGAGTTCCCCAAGGATGCATTTTAAGCCCAATATTATTCGCTTTGTTTGTTGACGATATTTGTGAGATACTTCCAGGAGGAATCATTTTCGCCGATATAACAGTTAAAGTTTTGCTCTATGCAGACGATTTAGTCTTACTGGCGGACAATCCTTTCACCCTGCAGCTGCAAATCAATAGACTGAATACTTTTTGTGAAAAATGGTGCCTGCATGTCAACACAAACAAAACAAAAATAATGATTTTTGAGGCACGTCAAGTAAGGAGGCTTGCCGAAGAAAATTGGTCTCTTAATAATGTGCGTATAGAAGTTGTGCAAGAATTTAAATATCTTGGAGTTTTGCTAACGCATAATTTAAATTTTTCGAAACATGTTCAAATGAAAAGTAAGGAGGCTAAACTTGCTTTAAATTTAATGTGGCCTAAGTTTTTTGGGAACCAAAAAATTGATCTAGTATCAAAATATCGAGTTTTTCATGCAACCGTCAACACGTGTTTGAGCTACGGCACTCAGGTTTTTGGATATTTGCCCATTGAGGAATTTGAATCTATTCAAAGGTATTTCTTTAAACGAATATTCAGATTACCAAACTCAACACCTAATTATGCTATCTACGTGGAATCTGGTGTAACGCCAATTTACATTCAAAACCTTAAAGCAAATTCCGATTACATAATAAGAGTAATGAAAAGAGACGAAGGGAATCTTCACAAATCTTTCATGCTGAGACTACTGCAAACAAATGCATCCCCTTTCAAGGAATGGAATCAGTTAGCGCTTACCCACGAAACCAATTTGACGCTAATGGAGTCTAATGTCGATGTATGGCAGCTTATGTTTGCAGATGTGACTGCTAAAATCGACGAACAAATCTATACTCAGCATTTATCCAGAGCATCCTCAACATTATCCAGAAGTACTTACAGGAACCTCAATCACCAATTGCCATCGGAAGCAAACTATTTCCATAACGAACTATCACCTGAAGCTGTAAGCTATATTTTTAGAGCACGAGTTGAATTGTTGAAACTAAATTTCATGCCTCATCGAGCTGATTTGACAAAACTCTGCGACTTATGTAACAGAAGAGAAACGGAAGATGTAAATCACTTCATTGCAATATGTCCAATATTACAAGAAATTCGTCGGTTATATTTCAATGAGAGCTATCTATCACCAAACAGACTCTATGAGATATTAAATGGAGCGCTAGGATGGCCTACAGTATACAACTACTGTAAACATGCTATAAATTTCCGTAATAGTTTCTTAACGTGAACTCGAAGGTTCAGCCAGTTACTGTAGTTTAAAACTATATTATTTTATTTTGTGTTTCAAATCACTCTAAAATTGCAAACTTTTTGTGTTTCAAATCATGTTAAAATTGGATATTTTTCTTGTGTTTCAAATCACGGTAAAATTGATAACTTTTTGTGTTTCAAATCATTTTTAAAAATTGTTATTATCTTTTTTGTGTTTCAAATCATATTAAAATTGTTTAAACTTATTTTTAAGCATCTTGAAATGTTAATAATGCTTTATTTATATATTCATTTAGTTAAATCAATCTAGAAGTATTAAGTCTAGCTACGCAAACTTTATTTTGTTTTTTAATTTATATAAGATTCTTAATTCTTTATATTCAACCAATAATTTTGTAATTCATACACTTTACTTTGTATATTATTTTTATTAAGAAATGTCATATCAGGCAGACGGCAAAATTGCCATGTCCTTATTCTTAAGTAAGAAATATTGTTAAACTTTTTGGGAAAAAAATAAAGAATTTATCTATCTATCTATCTATCTAGTCAGGAGCACATTATTTGAAAATTCATGAAAATGTGCTATGTTAGAATCAATTGAAAATATATTTTAAGATATAAGATACACCAAAACGCTAGAGCGTGTAGGCTGGTTTGAAACAAAAAAAAACATATGAGAGGGGGTGTTGATGTTCCCCTGCCTAGGCAGGGGGGTAATTTTCTTCAAAAAGTTTATTAAACTAGAAAAAAAAATATTAAAAACAATGGCAACACCAAAAAGATCAAGGTATATTTCTTTTAAAGCTAAGTCTCCATTCTTTAATTTAGTTTTTAAAATAAAGTCATTTCCATGAATAGTTTTTTTTTTTTAATTAATTTTCAAACACAGAATTTTGAAGAAAAAAAAATCATTACTATAAATTTTCTGAATTTAATAATTTAAAAATAAAAATTAAAATATAATAATTTCCCATCATTGTTTCATTTTATTGACCTTGGTAATGATGATTACTCGCGCAGTCCATAGAGTATTAGTTAAAACTGTTTCCTTTTTCTTCTGAGTATGCTCCCAATGAAGTTTTTAATTTTTTAACTAAATGACCGTGCAGAATATTCAATCTTAGAGAGATCCTGCATGTCTCTTAAGTTTGTTAACATATTTTCAAAAATGTAAATAGTGTGAATTTGCAAAATGCATTAGCATCACTTTAACACAATTCTTAACAACATTTTAACGTCCTTAAATTTAAAAACAAAAATGTGTGTAGTTTGTGGCACAAATATACTTTACCAAATGGGCGTGGGGCGTGAGAATTGACCTCCTCTCTCCTGTTTAAAGGAAAATATTAAAGCAAACATTTATTATTTCTATGAAAACTATGGTAACTGTATTTTGACTACCAACTCTACAGAAGCAAACTTTAGGGGGGATGTGGGTATTTTTCCATCATTTTGGAGCATGACGAATAAAAAAAATATGAAATAAACCCAGGTTCAAAAATTATTTTTTATTTTGTTGAGTTGTGTATTGAATTTAAAAAAAAAAAAAATCAACCGTAAACCACGATTCATGACTACATATTGAGATACTTCATTACCTATCTAAGCTATTGCAGAATTGTATATATCCGTATTTAATTCATTTCGACCCTTCCTCGACCCTATCATTTTGGTAATTTGACCATGAAACGGGTCCAACATAACAATCTAGAATCGGTCTAAAAATAGAAAATTTATTTGTTCAAATTAAACTAAAAAACATAATACACAATAGCTATTAAATTTCAAACGTAGTAGTTATAATGTTGTATATACAATACATCTATCTTATCAAAGTCCATAGAACAAACAGCTAAACATACTATATTGCTATCACTTTGCAGCAGTCACATCATGGACTTGTCGTTTTTTTCCGTATGTCGCGTTTAGGTATATAGCTTTATAGTTTAAATAGTCAACATCGCAAACACAGGGAAAATTGTTTGCTTTGAGGGCAAAAACACTTCACACGAAAGCATTTTTTCTTCTTTTACCTGTTGTTGTGGTGAGGCTATGTACTAGTATGTACATCCTACATGAAATATCTACACGTAAACAAAATATTTGAAAGCTAAACATAATACAAGTTAGAGTTAGTCCTCTTTCACACGAGGAAACAAAAGTTGCTAGAAATTTTTCGAAGTATTATTTTAGGTTTGGAAAGCACTAGCAAAACTGAAAGTTTCCATATTAACACATTTTCCTCATGTGAAAAATTTGTGTAACAGGAAACAACAAGTCTAGGGGAACTTAAACAACGGTTTTGGATATGTTAATAAGTGGGACATTTCATAAATCCGCCATTTTTTTTACTAAAAATAACATAGAGAATAAACTTGTTGGATAGTAGTTGATAAACTTCAACCGACTGTTTGCAAACTTGTTCGAAGTCAATAAGTTAGAAATAAACACTCGCAGTAGTGTTGGAGTTGGGTAGTGTAACGAAGCGTTCCATGCAACTCCACTTCTTTTACTTTCGTATTATCTTAGTTACTTGTGAAAATTGTACTTCACTGCATTCAATTCACACACACTATGGATACGTGACGTCACAGCAAAATCTATATTATCATTTTTCGTTCATCACTTTTACAATTCACATTCAGTCTTTACTGAAAAAGAAACATGAGGATCTGCTTGGACGTCCTAATTGCCACCAGGGGCTTTGGTACCTGCTGATCTATCAGAGCATCTTAGCCTGCTGTTTTGAGTGCCACCAGGGGCGTAGTACCTGCTGATGTGGTAAAGCGTTGTGCGCCTTCCAAGTTAATTGCCACCAGGGGCTTCTGTAGTTGCTGATCTACCAGAGCGTTCTAGCCTGTTGTTTTGAGTTCCACCAGGGGTGTAGTACCTGCTGATGTACCAGAGCATTCTAGCCTGCTGTTTTGAGTGCCACCAGAGGCGTAGTACCTGCTGATGTTCCTGAGCGTTATAGCCTGCTGTTTTGAATGCCACCAGGGCCGTGGTACCTGCTGATGTACCAGGATGTTTTAGCCTGCTGTTTTCAGTGCCACCAGGGGCGTAGTACCTGCTGATGTACCAGAGCGTTTTAGCCTGCTGTTTTCAGTGCCACCAGGGGCGTAGTACCTGCTGATGTACCAGAGCGTTTTAGCCTGCTGTTTTGAGCTGCACCAGGGGCTTAGTACCTGCTGATGTACCAGAATGGTTTAGCCTGCTGTTTCTTTTAGACGCTTAAAGCGTAATACCCAAACCTAACTTCAGAGTTACAGGACCAGTTTTAAAGGTGCAACCATTAAAAGCTACATTACCCGAGACCAAACACCAGGAATAGGACTGAATTGTCAGAAACCAGTGTAACCGATACAAGCCAGCAAGACGAGATTCCAAAAACGCTAGTGAATTGTTTCCAGTACCAGAGCTAACCGCAGTACCAGCAACCCATAGCAACAGAATATTGTGTGTTATAAATATAAGAGTTGTTTTCAATAAAGATTTTGTAATAAGGTTTTAAGACCTTTTTCCTCTGAAGTTTCGTGTTTTCTTCAGGATGACCCTGCGAGACCGGCGAGCATAACCTCGGCTGGAAAGCAAAAAGCACATCACAGTAGATTGTTTAGAATTTATAAAGTGGTAAAAAATTTGGTTCACAGAATGTTTTAATTTTCATTCTGAATCGAACAGTGGTAATGAGAATCAAAAATACATAAATTCATGATTTTAACTTGTTGAGCAAACATTAGTTGCACAAGTAATTGTTGACTATTTGATTTGTTGGTCTGTGTTATTGGATCTTGGAAAGTACCTAAGGTGCTCTGAGGATATTAAGCCTCATTATATTATGAGTTGCTACTAGGTCAATAAGAATCAGTTATATCTTTTTTCGAATCGTGAGGACCAACTAATCCACCAATTATATTTCACATATATTCGTTTTTTTTTTTATTGAAGTTCAAAGCACAACTTCGACATCACCCACCGCATATATTCCAAAGTTTCCATATAAGTCACACTAGCTTCATCAAGGAAGGATATCATAAGAGTTTTCTTTGACGGTCCTCTATCCTTATCAGTAAGGGCGCGCGCCCTTAACGTTTATGTTTTGGAAGCTGATTTTGATTCTGTCAGCAACTATAGGCGAATACTTTCGACTTAAGGCTATTAATAACTTTGCTTCGATTCCCATTTCCCGCCATGAATCTTATGAGTTTTTAATCAGAGTTGAAATATACATACCTAATACTGAATTTTCAAAATATCAACCGAAAATAACATATTCGATTTTTTCTCTCAGTGTACTCCCATATTTACACCAAAGCACAATTCATTTGATATTATCTTTCTTTCTGTTTATTTTCAATCATTCTTTCAATGGCCTTTTCCCTCGGCATGGTGGTCGATGAGGTATGAGTTTTTTAGTCCCTTCCTCGCTCTATTTAGTTGCACTTTGATGGAATACAATAAAATGCGCTTTTGATATCGTTTCAAGATGTGTACCCAGCATTGTCTGATGTCTCCTCTGAAGCCTTAACGGAGTTGAAAATCACCTGTCTATATGGTTTCAGCACGACTTCAACCTTTGCTGTAAATATTTCTACAGACAACACTGCATTCTCGTCTTATCTCAGAAGTTCTTGAGGACATCAAACCAAACTCACGTCTCTACGCTGCTGTGCCCACCACCAACAACAGCCGCAACCGAAGAGATGACAAATAGTCCTTTCGGCGTTTTGTTTTCACTTAGAATATAAAATCCTCTTCTTCTCTGTTGCATCCATTTTATCCTTCTTCTTGTGAAAAAAGTTCTTTGGGTTGGTTAAAGGGGTTTGAAGTTGTAGTGGATGCTTTTTTTTGCTTATCGCAACATGTGCACCAGCATTTAAGTGAAAATTCTCAAAAGAACTATTATGCGTCACTGCAATCTGCAACTGTGAGGTTTTTGTGGGATTAAAAGTGAATAGGAGAGACATGGCTAAAGGGTTTCCATTCTTTAAGAAGTACCTAGTTTATTTTTTGTTATTCTTCTTATTTGCTGTATATGTAGTGAGTTGAATGATTGTTTCTTTCCAAGCAGCCAAAAAAAAAAGATAGGAAAGCTACATTATCGATTTGGATGATTTACTGAAATGATTTTGGAATTATATCGATCCGAAAGGACATTGAGGGAAAAAACAAACATTTTGTCAGAGGGAAAATTTCCAAGAAAACAAACCTATTCCATACAAGTGAATAGTGTGCTTCTTCAAGACTCGGAGAAAGAAGATTAAATTGTTTTTTTTTTTTTTTTTTTTTTCTTTTCAAGTAAGAATTGAGAAGAAGAAGAACATCTTCAATGTTCAATCAGTTACATTGGCATGGATACTACCTTGGTTAGGTACCTCTTAAACCTACTAGGTATACCTTTCGATAGCTTATAAAGCGTATAAGTAAAAGTTTGTTTATTTTCCAAAAGTTGTACACTTATAGAAATAAATTAAATAATAATTGTGGGTATGTAGGAGTAGGTATGTTCGTATAGGGACTTCATCGATTACTTTTCGTTTTTCGATTGAACCTCTTGACTTTGAGTGGAGTATATTTACTAATAATGAAGAAGGATAAAAAGTTATTTGTATACAAATTGATCAATGCGGCTTAAATGAAGAAATTTGTCTTTAAATAAAAAAATACTGTAACTACAACATGTTGAGGTAGATATGAATGCACGTATGTAACGCATATGTGTGATCAACAGGGAAAGGATTTTGTTGACCTTAAAAATTTAACCCCTTACCGCATACGAAGCCATATATGGTTTTCTAAAGTCTTAAGGTTTTTTCTAGTGTATTAAAAAAAATGTTGTATAACCAAAGAGTTTCCAAAATCTTGATGAGGTCTACAAAAAAGTGGAGTACACCTCGTACCGCTCTTCACACCTGGTAATATAAACCAGAGTTAGAGTTCGAGTGAAAGTTTCAACCTCTTCTTTAGCTGGGAGAAGATAACTTGTCCAATGGCTTTGCCAGTTAACAGGCGTTTTCGAAAACTTTATCTTCGTCAAAAATGCATTTGCAGAATGTTCTCAAGCTTTAACTGCAGAAGTCTTCAGTTCAAAAGGCAAAAACAGGTTCATAAGCATTTTGTTCGATAATGCAGTTTGTTAAAGTCACAGGTTCGAAAACATCATCTGCGGTGCAATTCTGCAGTAAAAAATTGAGTTAACGACATTAATATTGAGATGCCAGAGAAAATTGAGTGACGTTGACAAAAAGATGTTTGTGAACAGAACGATTGCATCTATTTGACAATAGCAATATTCGCGTTAAATAATTTCGAACATTTGACAATGGACTTGTTGTTGACTTGACGTTTTAAAAAATAGCCAAAAACAACTATCCTTAGGTGTACGTTCCATCCGACTTTTCTTCGGAAGTGTATATTGGGTTTTCTGTAACCTTCTTTATCGGATTTGTATTCATTGCCAGGAGTATAATACGGAACACGGAAGTTCCTTAAATGTATACACGAAGGTGACAAAATCCTCACGAGGGTAAAAAGACGGCAATTAGGTCTGAAGAAGTCCTTGAGCAAGTAAAACTCGTAAGTGAACACAGCCTGAAGTAGTTTTCCAGAGGGGAAGTCAAATACAGTCACTCTTGAGTGTTTTTGAAAGAAAGTTCTCTCTCAAATGTTACATATTTATATATTTATAATAAAAAGGACTCAATCACCCTTTGAGTATGAATTGTTGTGGTACTTCTCAATAAATTTTTATATACAAAAATTAAGATTTATTATTTTAACTTTATTTTAATCTCGTAGATTCGAGCATTTGAAGCAAAGTTAGAATTTTTAATTTGAATCGACGAACTGTAAAGATTTTGTTATTTAAAAAATAAATTAAAATCAATTTTGAGGGGGAAAATTTAAATAAGTGCCACTGTCGCCTCTCCTATTTCATTAAACTATATGCAAAAATACTTATAAATTTGTAGAGGTGGGTTTTGGAACTGACTCTTTTAAGAAATTATTTTTCAATATTGAGACATTTTTCATTCACATTTGCAATTTGAAAAGTGAAAATAAATCGATCTGGGACTCAATCTGCTCTCTACTTTGAAATAATTTGCTATTCTCAAAAACATTTGTACAGTAATGAAGCCTGACATTTTTCTTTTAATTAAAACCTTAATTGCGAAGACTAGGCATTTAAAACCGAAGTTATAAGATTTACAATATTTGTGCATAGTGGGACTTTTCTCCGCTGAATCTGGGCAACGAACAGACACTCATTGCTGCAACGCTGCGCAGAAAATTTTGAAGTACAGCTCTAGAGCTTGTCTGCTCCTATAAAAACCTGTGTTATTCTCTTTTATTGCATGACAGCTGGGAGAGGTGGAATACAGCGGTTGTTTCATCAAAAAGTATCAAATAATTTCGTGAAATGGAAAATCAAGAAAATGGAAATGTATAGTCCTCTTTTGGCTGCCATGAATAAATTTTATAAACGCAGAACGAAACAACATTTTTTGATTAAATTTGATTGAATTCATATTTTATGCTTCGTTCGTTTTGGCCCAGGGGGGGGGGGGGGCAATTGCACCCATTGCCTCCCCCCTGTATCCGCGCCTGTTCCTGTCATAAATGGCTTTATATGCATTCAAGATTGTATGTGTTCCTTACAAAAATAATGAACGCTTCCAGTTCTTATGACAATTCGCTTTCCGGGTGATGGATTCTTGAGTGATGATGTGCAGGCTTTACACTCCAATCAAGCATAACCTCAGTCTCATGGATTTGTGATCCTGATCATGTCATCATTCCAGAAACTGAATAGAAGTGCTCTGATGACGATGACATACACTTAATGCTGGCTCAAACTTCACCCAGAACAAAGGAAAGTAATTAAAACAAAAAAAATCATAGGTTTATATTTGGAAAAGCGCAAAAATAGAAGCTTTTGATGAATTAACTTTGAGTTTAAATTTATTAAGGAATAAACAAACCGAGCCGCCACTCCATCCCACCTTGTGCAATTCACCAAAACTCCCAAAACCCAAGAAAAAAGCACGAAAAATTCCATCAAGACATCAAGACTTATCTCTTTATATGTTGGTAGGATGTTCAAAACATGCTTGACATGCTCGGACTCTATTCAGAGTTACATATATTCTGAACTAAAAAAAACGCCTAATGAGAATCGAAACAGCTTTCAAGATTGCACATAACATAATTTCTTTTTTTTCTTTAACGCATACGATGCCAAAAATGAATTATTGTGGGATAGTTTTGATTTTTTCCCTCCTTTATATTTTCTGGGGTGCTGAATCCGAATCTGAGGTTTGCCAATATGACGTGACGCAATATGGAAAAAAACGCAAAAATGTATGCAAAATGCATTTATTGGGAGTTTTTCACTAATGGCTCGAAAACTACCAACTATTCAAAAATTACACCAAAGTACCGTTGAAAGTATACACAATTTCCGCAATAAATCTCTATTTGAGGTATTTTTTTCTGCGACAGCCAATCTGGACTCAAGCGCTAGTAGAAACTTGACGTATTTAAACTGTTTTCGAAAATCCACTCGAAAGCACTACGAAATTATTTTGTGTGACAAAATTTGTAATTTTGATTGTAACATGAACAAGGTATTCTTTTCTGATGGTCTTTGATGCGCTGAGTTCGAATCTGGCCTTGGAATTACTCTACCCCGTAACGTTTTTGAGATAGTCGAATCTAAAGATTTAAAAAAATGCATTTTTTGTGCAAATTTTTTGCATTTTTTTCCATGTTGTGTCACGAAATTTTGTTGGCAAACCTTAGATTCGGATTCAGCACCACGGAAAATATAAAGGAGCGAACAAATCAAAACTACCCCACAATTTGCATGGTAAAAATACAATATGACTGGACTATATAACAAGATTGGTTTTAGAATAGCTCCAAAATTCACCCTGCTATATTATTGTCGAAAATTAGTTGTCTGCATGTAATTTAATTTTTTAGCATAAAATTTATTTCTTTGAAAATAAAATGGACAACTGGTTCGCTTGCTCTTACAGTTCAAAGCTGGAACATAGCTTAGCATTATAGGCCAAAATAACCAGGTACTTTAGTTTTGGCAATTTATTACTGAACAGATTTTCTTGATGGAATATGTTCGGGGGTGCCCCCCAAATGTAAATCCATGTTGGCGTGGGTAGGTGGTGCGAGCGTCCGCCACCATCTTGGAAAAAACGTTTTATCAAATATGTATCTCGTGAACCATTCATTGTACAATGAAAATAGTAAGTTATTTGAAAGCTAACACTCCATCCTTTTATTTATTTTTCAAGTTATTTTAGTGACAAATCTGTGAGATATTAAATGTTATAGTCAATGTATATTTTTGAAAATAATCAACTTGAAAAAATATTGATTTTATTTTATTTATTGAAAATTTCTCAAACATTTTGCAGTAAAATTACTCGTTTTATAAAATCATTTAAATAAGGAAATATTTATTTCTTTTGCCGTAAGATGAATGGTTCAGGAGGTATTTGAACATAAACACGTTTCCCAAAATGGAGTGAAAAACCAAAAACAAAAAAGTATATGATGGAAGCTACCGACTGCTAACAAAAAAATATTATTAATTGTGTTCAAGTGAGTAAGCCGAACGAAACGCCAAATTGTAGGAATAAAGGCCATAAAAAGCTATTTTGAATCAATAATTCAACAAGTCCAATCCTTAATGCTAAGTCTTCTACTTGGCTGAATTATTTCAGTAGTATATAGAATTTGTATTATAAAACCTTCTTATATAGAAACTACTATGCCTGGCCCCGGGCAAAAAAACTTCCAGCTTAATGATAATCTTGTTGGATATAGTTTACAGTGGATCTTCGTTGAAAAATTCATGTAAGTTGAATTGAACTTAAAACAAATTGCGTATTACAAAGCCCTCACAATGTCACTGATGAGTTCAAGTGAGTAAGCTGAACGAAACGCAAATTTGTAGGACTAAAGGCCATAAAAAGCTATTTTGAATCATTAATTGTGCCTTGCTCCCCCAGAACCATTTTTTTAATTTTCGATTTTTTTGAATATTGTTCGATTGCTTTTATACAGTTTTGTACGCAACAGTTAAACAAAAAATTATAATAGGTACTGTGTAGCACAATTTTCAAAAAAAATATAAAATATTTTAAGAAAATATTCCAAGTTTTTTTTGGTTTTGAAAACTGAATATATATTCCGAAAGGGCGTAGTAAATTTTCTAATCTTGGTATCAAATGGTTTGTTAACACTCTTTAAAAAATGTATTTAAAAAAAAATTTTTCTTCTATGAAAAAACAACAACATATGTATGTACCTTATAAGCCCAGATCAATCAGGGAAATTTTGATTCGAACAATTTGATGCCGTTTTGGAAAAAATTGGATAAAACACAAATATGTAGTTGCATGGCAGTTACCCGTTCAAAATAAGCAAAGTCAAAAATTTAACTTTTCCCTTAAGGAACTAAATACAAATAATCTGTATAAAATCTGAATCAAATGTGTTCATTTGCATAGGCTCACGGCTCTTGCTTAATACACATAATGTAATATACCTGCACCTGGACGCACATGCGTACAGGCACACAGTCACAAAGACAAGAAAACACACATACTTCGAAATATAAGGACATATTTCTGGTCCACGGTCATATATACATATTTTTATTTCGCTACTACTGATATAAGTTTCACTAACGCACCACTTGCTTTTTTGCTTTTATATTTAGTAGCTGCGCAACGCGACACGCAGCTTTGCTCAGCTTTTTTAGAATTTTCATTTTTGCCAATTGCAGTCTAAGGCAGAAATAGGTCACGTGGATTATAAAAGGAATATTTCTAAATGAATAAAATAAAATTTTTAAGTGTTCCTGATCATAATAATTATCATATTATTATCATTTGAATCTGTGAAACAATGGTACACTGTGGCGTATACGTACTTTTTACATTTCGTCGCAATTTTCTTATATAGGTATGAAAAAATACTAGAGCATGTAGGTTGGGCCAATACAATACAAAATTGTTTGGAGAATCGGATCTATCTCCCCCCGTTCAGGTGGGAGGGGCTGTTAAGAAAATGACTAATAAAAAAAAAAATATATTCAAAAACAGCCAATCACTTAGTATATCGAATGTGTTTATGTATAATCTGCCTATTTGTAAGTGAAGCTAGTGCTTTATTGCATCTATGAAGAGGGCTGGTGTGTTGCTGTTTGTACCCCCATCATTGTCCATCACTCACAACAATCATAGAATTAATTTATGATTCTTAACCAGCGATTTCATATCCTCTAACAACCCCGTACGGCTGTGGATGTTACTATATGTATGCATATGTATTTTATAAAATTCAAAAATTAGGCCAAATTTGACAATTTTAACCATCAATTTGTTGTTCAAAATTAAATAAATTTTCTATCGAAATAGATGGTTTAAAAATTTTATAAAAATTTTAGCAGGAAAGGTAAACAAAAACCAAGAAAAAAAAACTTTTTTTGAGGCAAAATATTCTCAAAACATACTTTAGCAGGATACGTGCCAAATTCATTTGATTAATCTGTTTCGCTAGTAAAAAGTGGAAAATGAAATTTCGTAAGGAAAGCTCCGTAGTACATTGTGGTAAAATGGTTAGTGCGTTGTACTGTCATGCTGAGGGTCTGGGTTTGATTCCTAGTCACTTTCACCTTAAAACAGAAATTTTTTTTCAAGCTACTGCCTCTTGCGAGGAATTGAAATCCTCCAAGAGTACACTTGTCATGAAAAGTGCTTCTCATCTAGCCGTTTGGACTCGGCAAAAAAATTTAGTTCCCCTCCATTCCTGCCAACAACACAACAGGCACAAAGGAATGGTTGAGAGTTTCAAGTCACTTGGCCCTGGTTCTCCACGAACCAGTTTGTTGAGCCACCAAACTTAATTTTATTTTTTAAGAAAAGATTCGTTTTTACTAGCAATAGCTTAAGCATCATCTAGGAATATGGCCTATTATCTACATTTAATTGCAAGTGGTAAGACGTTTTGTCTACCGTTTTGACGAAGAATGTCCCATAATTCTTGAATAATTAATATCTCTTACTAACTCACCAACTTAAATTATCATAAACCTGCATCAACTTGTCAGTGTAAGTTGAATAATTGTACTCATTTGCTTGGATTGAACTGGCATTAACACTAACCTTAAGCGCTTTGAGACTAATTTTGTTTACGTCCAATTTTTTATGAAGTTCAATATTTCAAGCAGGCGAACTCCATTTCTTATATAAGTTACATTTTTAGGAAGAAAAATGAACGTTCCGTTAAAAAATATCATTTGAAGGTTAAGTCAAACCTGAGTACAGAAGGTGCAGGGAATTAACTTCACGGGAACTTCCTTCACATGGGAATTAACTTCACCACTAGTGGGAATTAATTTCACTTTTTTGAAGTGAAATTATTTCCCACTGAAAGTGAGTTATAATTTCACTTTTTTGTGGGAATTAATTTCACTTTAATGTGCGTTTCTTTAAATCCAGATTCTTTAAATGCAAAAGAAACTTTGCATACACTCAGCCTTGCACCTACTCCAAATCGTATAATGTGCCCAAGCAGGGGGGTTGCATACTATACATACCTCACTGTTTATTCGCCGTAATGCTTTGCCTTACATAAATGGTGCAGGGAATTAACTTCACGGGAACTACCTTCACATGGGAATTTACTTCACCACTAGTGGGAATTAATGTTACCTTTTTTTTGTGATGTAATTTCCCACTGAAGGTGGGAAATAATTTCATCCCAAAATTGTGTGAAGTTATTTCCCACCTATGGTATGATAAAAATTACAAAAATGTAAAATTGTGTTTCCTTAAATCCAGATTATTAAAATGCAAAAGAAACTTGCATACACCCAGCCTCGCACCTACCCCAAACCCTATAATGAGCCCAAGCAGGGGGGTTGCAGGGGGGCAGCATGCCCCCCATACATACCTCTTTGTTTATTCACCGTTATGCTTGCTGCTAGCACTGTTTTTATGTAAGGCAAAGCATTACGGCGAATAAGCAGTGAGGTATGTATGGGGGGGCATGCTGCCCCCCTGCAACCCCCCTGCTTGGGCACATTATAGGATTTGGGGTAGGTGCGAGGCTGGGTGTATGCACAGTTTCTTTAGCATTTAAAGAATCTGGATTTAAAGAAACGCACATTAAAGTGAAATTAATTCCCACAAAAAAGTGAAATTATTACTCACTTTCAGTGGGAAATAATTTCACTTCAAAAAAGTGCAATTAATTCCCACTAGTGGTGAAGTTAATTCCCATGTGAAGGTAGTTCCCGTGAAGTTAATTCCCTGCACCTACATAAATACAGTGCTAGCAGCAAGCATTACGGCGAATTAACAGTGAGGTATGTATGGGGATTTAAGGAAACACAATTTTACATTTTTGTAATTTTTATCATATCATAAGTGGGAAATACCTTCACAAAATTTTCGGATGAAATTATTTCCCACCTTCCATGGGAAATTACTTCACAAAAAAAAGGTGAAATTAATTCTCACTAGTGGTGAAGTAAATTCCCGTGTGAAGATAGTTCCCGTGAAGTTAATTCCCTGCACCGTATAGAACAAGAGTATGCCAAAACCCATTTAAAAATGGTGTGAAGTTGGCAATAAGGCCACAATTATCAAAATCATTATTCTAATTTAAATTCGCCTTAGTTTCAAATATATTAAGTTTGGAAATAAAAACTTATCAAAACTTTCCGAGAATTACCTTCGCTGAAACTTAATTATTTCTGCCCCAGTTAAAACATTGCCCTTTTTTCCCGCCTTACATTAGTGAAATCTTTTCATTATTTTACCACAATTGACCATTAGAATCTAACTTACATAAGCTCTCAAGCCAAAACTTTTCAGCATATCTAATTATTATTTGGCTATTTATCAGAGCATATCCAGACTTGGATATAACTTAACACCTTTACATAATAATTATCATCAAAGGAACCTTTTATGTATACACCTCCAATATTCTGACCAAAAGTATTATGACACATTAACAAACACACATATCCACACAAATCTAGAGTAGCCTAATGACTTGTGCCTTTGTAATATTCTATCTATAAACGAGTAGATTGGGCTTTTTGACTATATGACGATGACCATAATCATTTCAATCCAAAGCTTCCTCTCATACTGAAAGAAACTTCCACCACTGATGTAAAAAAAAAATCCCTAAATCTCAAAGGCAATATTAGACACCACCAGTCCCCAGATTCAGAAGAAGCTTCTAACATATACAAATACACACATAAAGCAAAGCATCAGCTATAAACGCAAACATTAATGCTAAAAATAAATGATCGTAATTAGCTGTGACCATTAGTTGTTGGGATTATGTAAATGGACTGTACGATACCGTTATTCTATGGATATAGCATTAAAAAAGGCTTTGTTCAGTCTGCATTAAAACACAAATGGACAAGTTCATACATATAATATAGAGGGAGAGAGAGAGAGCGATATTCCTCTTTTAAGGGTCCTTATTCAACTTTGAAACAAACCAAATCTCATGTCATAGTAGTGATGTTGTTCTATAATAAGGGAATGGGAATTATTTTCAACCCTCATGAGTACAATTTTTGAAGCTAAAGAGACACCCTTTTGCCACAAGAGGACCCAGGAATAGGGTGTAAGTTTTATCCATTTTTTTGTTTGTAATTTAAATAAAGCTATTGAAATGGGGGTTTATTTTGTCTGTCTGTAACTTACCTATTGTTATCAGTCTCAGGTGTACAAAAAGTCATGGTTGCCATATAGTTTTTTTGAATAATTCCCATTTCTTTTTTGTCTGGTTTTTATTACTTCACTATATCGAGCGTCTACTGGTTTGCCATTTGCGAGAAAATGTACATTTCAAGGACAAACTACAATGTTTCGCTACTTACTTACTGAGGTAGCGACACAGTTCATAGTGAACCTGTGTCTCAATCGACAAATCTCTCCACTTCTCCAGTTAGCCCAGTTACTTATTTCCGGCGAAGAAGTCTTTCTCATCTACTTTCTCTGTGGATGATACTCAAAGATTCTATGAGCATTTGTGTCCATTGGTTTTTTAGTAGAGTTATTCCTTGAATCTTCACCTATAGAACTCGTCAATACAAACGGACCGCATTTCTTGGAAAGAATTTTTGATGAAGTCCAGTAGAGCAGGAACAGGTCTTATAGAGGGTTTTTCTAGCTGTCTGTAGGAGAGAGCCTTAAAACTCAGTTTAAAACAGCCAGCTGAGTAGAATATTGCCTTAGTCCTTAGTCCAATGTAACGGTGCTGCTTGCTTTGCCTATTTTAAGTGGAATTTAAAAATATGTCCTTTATTATGCTTAGGTTACTTTAACATTTATTATTCGTTGCAATGAGGTAAAGAATGTTAATTCTAGCAAAGTGGCAATCATATGTAAGAAGCTTAAAAAAAATTATTTTGGCCAACAAAAAACTCCAAAATCTTTGGATCTGGCTAAAATTGGAGTTGCATATTTTTTTTTTTCTCATATACCTACGACTTTTGTTACTGCGGCAGTGCTGGTCCTGCTTGTCATGATTGTTGCCATTCTCTTCAGATAATTGCTTTGCTTTGTGTATTGTTACGCAGCAGGATAATTACCACACACCGCGGGACTTGATATTTTCATAAAATCAACAAAATTAAAAGATTTCTGAGTTGCAGATGCCCCTTGCCTCTGCCCACGTTTGTATCAGCATCCGTGCTCATGCTTATGTCCGTGTCCCTATTCGTCCATTACTCCAGGATAATTATGTCTGAGCAGAGATTTATATATTTTCCTTTTGCGCTGCAGAGCTGGTATACCTATCCTATACCAGCATTACAGTATATACCATCAGCACCAGACGACGAAGGACAATAAGAACGGGTGGCGAACGCAAAAACATGCAGAGAATTCAATTTCATGAGCGCACTTCCAGTGCCATTATCCTTGCTGCTACTCCTTACCTCTACCATCACTGCCGTTGTCGTGGTCGTCATTATTTTAATTTACTGCGTCATCTAGGTTTCATTATAAATTGAATAAAAGAATGCGAAGCAAACACAAAAAAAAAGTATAAAATAAAAAAAAAATGGAGCAATTGAATGAATAACAACGGCAAAAGCCATTTCAGAGTTAATGGGCTAAAGCCAGCCTCGCGAAGCACGAGCGGAGGATGTGGTGAAAGAAAAATGAGGCAAAACCATCAGCCATCAATCCAGAGGGTTTCCGCTACCTGAGGTAAGCTTCTCCAACGCGAAAATTGTGCCGCAATTACGGCTAAGACCTAAATATCAAAATCAATTAACCGCAACTGCTGCTATTGCTTCCCTATTCCCTCCTTGTTTGCCATCATATTATATATTGAGAGTGCGGGACACAGTCATTTTCAGTGGGCGTATTTGGAGGTCATATAACTCAGCTCACGAGATATCAATCACAGGGTTGTTAACGCGCTCACGACCCATTAGAGCGCTGCTAGAGCAGCACACAAATCCTTCATCAGTCGTGGCAGTTTATGGCGGAAAGCTTTGCTAACCTTCATTATTTTTCCCAACATTCCCGCTCGTCTCTTCATCCCCTCACCGCAGTATCCATCGTCATCCCTCAATGTCGAATAAGAAGTTTGTATAAAAATTACCCTCAAATTAGAGCATTTTTCAATTTTGACGCAAGCGATGACGACTATATACACCCAAAGCGCGACAAAAATGACGACCACCAATAAGAAGGTCGTTTGTTTATGAATTCTTTGTTGGGATAGAAGAATGTTTTTTTAAGTAAATTAGGGTAATTTTATAATAATTCTTATAACAGAAATGGAAATTAAAAATAAATAAAAAAAAAAACGGAATAATATTTTTGATAAATGTTGTGCTAACTGAGTATTGGGATAATTAGCTAGAATTATTTTTTACAGCTGCTATTTGCTATTTTAATTTAGCTTTATACTGTTAAGCCTTTCGTGACGAAAATAAAACAAAAACAAAATAAAATAATTGATTAATACACCCCTAAACAATATGGTTCATAAATTAATATAAATCTATTTCTGTGCGATTTGCTAGATGGTTTGATTTGTTAGTCTGGTGTTTTTATTCAACAATTTAACTGCGATAATCAGAATGATAATTAAAGACTTTGTGTAAAAGAACTTAACCAAAAAATCGCCAAACAGAATGAATTTGTATCAGGAGTGCAGAGTGAATTTCAGCAATTTGCAAATTTCTCGACACCTATCAGTAAAAGAAAAAATTAGGCAAAAGTATGTTTTTGCCATTCTTCATAAACGGGATGTCGATACTATTGTTGAGAAGAAAAATTAGTTGGAGCGGCTTTTTAAAAAAATAAATTGTATCATTTTTAAGGAAAAATTTTGATATTTAAGTTTTAATTTTGTTTAGGTGCATATAAAAATGGAATTAACAAAAAAAATCCTACCCATTTTTGAGATATCAAAAGAAAAAAGAAAATTTTGTAAAAACTCAAAAATTTCTTTTTGATAATTTTGATAAGAAATATTATTTTAACTTATTTTAATAAAAATTTTTTATAAAAAAACAATCAAAATCTGTTCAGCCGATTATGATAAAACTCAAAATAAAAAAACTGTTGTATTAGAAGTACTTTGCTAGTTGCTACGTGAAATTTTATACAAATTTTCGTAGTAGATCGTACTAGTTTTAGCATACAGAAAAAAATGTATCAAAATCCATTTTGGAAAAAAAAATATTATTTTTAACGTTTATTTAATATTTGTACAAAAGGTCCATAGGCACCGCTATTTTTTCATAAAATAATTTCTTTTTTTAAATATTTTGAAAAATGTAAGGTACCAAGCTTCAAAAAAATCACATAAATTAATAAATAAATTGGGTGGCGCAACAGCTCGTGGAGAACCAGGGCCAACTCACAACCATTCCTGTGTGCGTGTTTGTTGAGAGGAATGGAGGGGACCTACAGTTTTTTGCCGAGTCCGAACGGCTAAATGAGAAGCACTTTTTCATGACAAGTATACTCCTGGAGGATTTGTCAGTTTCTCGCAAGTGGCATGGCTGGAAACCGAACCCACGCCTTCGGCATGACAGTCCTACGCACTAACCATCATGCCACGAGGTACTACCAAAAAAACCAAAAAAATCACATGTTGTTTTCAAAATATAGTGAAAGCTCATCGTCCACTTACTTTTGTCCGGTTTTGAGAATATGAGATGTCCGGTTAGAGAAAGGTTGTCCACAAAAAACCTGCTTCCTTGGCATTGGTTACTTTTTTATTCTTTATCAGCACCGAACAACGAAGCGTTAAGTCTGAACTAGTTTTTTTGGTGGTGTAAAAAAGAACATGTTCTGCACGTTAAACTCTACCACCTCTAACGGCTCAGCAAGGATGTGTTCAACGAATATATTATAATACCAATTTGATTACCTTTTTTTGAATGAATCGGGTGATTAATTTTCTCGTTTCTTTTCCAAACCTGAAAAGAAAAAAAAATGGGTGTCAGTGCTTTTTCTTGAAAAAGGAGATCACAAACCTCTGAAGCAGAACTGACGGTGAAAATATGTTTTAATTAAATTAACAAAAGTAGTATTAAATAGAGATAAACTGTTATCTCTTTGTTCGAAAGAACCAAAGAGGATTTTTATTACGGTGTCACAAGTCCTGCAATGTCAAGAGAAAAGCGACAGAACAAATTCTAACCGAATAAAAAACTAGTACAATTTAGCCACCAAATAACGTACAATTAAGGAATTTAATCTGAATACAAATTTACCAAAATAAGCTCTGTTGGTTTTCTTCCCTGTACGTCTTTCTCTATTTTTCCCCCTCAAGTTCTCCTTTTACTCTTTCCAAAATATCCTTTTTCAGAACCTCGATTTTTTGGACGGGAACCTAATGTCACCAGCGCTATGGGTAGTTACACTGGAACAGGATAGCGGCTTGCTCTTCCACTTTTAGAACCAGTTACGTCGATTATCTTGTTTCTTCAAAATACTGAGAAAGATTGACAGGAACAAGGATTTTGGAATACGGATCCCGAGCATAAAAAGCTAAAGCTAGATTCTTCAAGTTTTAGCTTGTTTTTCCAGTTTAAGCTCCAAATCGTGTGATTAATACATAATAGCCTAAGCTATAATATTTTAGCTAAAGCTACAAAAATATCAAGATTCCTGGACCCCTTACTAGAAAGCTTTGACTAGTTCTTTTTACATGAAAACAATGGGAGCGCTACGATATCCCGCAAACCAAAATCTCGAATAACGAAATCTCGCATTTTTTAAAAAATCTCGAATAACAAAATCTTGCAAATTAAAAATCTTGTTTTTCATAATCTCGCAATTACAAAATCTCGCTTTTTACAATCTCGCATTTACATCTTGAACCTAAAAATCTCGCAAATTTCAACCAAAATATCGCAATTTAAAATCTCGCATATCAAAATCTCGCAACTTCAAATTTCACAGCAACGAATCGCACACGGCTATTAGAAATTTTTTTTTTAGAATATATCCTACCCAAGAGCACTTTGGATAATTTTTCTTTCCAACTAATAACTATTCCCGTCAATAAAAAATTTGTACATCCTTTATTATTGTTAATCATCATCATCATCGTGTCCTGTAACCCCGGCTGGGGCATAGGGCGTCAACAAAACGTCTCCATCCTTCTCGGTCTGCTGCAAGGTACTTAAGCTGTGGCCACGTCTTTCTCTGGGATTCTGCTTCCGCTAAGACAGTTGATTTCCATGTTGTTCTTGGTCTTCCAACCCGCCGTGCACCCTGAGGATTCCATTCAAAGGACTGCTTTGCAATTTCATCGTTTGGTTTCCTCAGTGTGTGACCAATCCAACGCCATTTACGCTTTCTTATGTCGACGTCCAGCCGCTCTTGACTTGTCCTGCGCCACAATTCCTCATTTGATATTATTTGTGGCCAGCGAATCTTTAGGATGTGGCGAAGACAGCGATTCACAAAAGCCTGCAATTTCTTCGAAATGATAGACGTGACTTTCCAGGTTTGACAAGCATATAACAGCACGGATTTGACATTGGATTCGAAGAATCTCAACTTAGTGCGTAAGGAGATTTGACTGGATTTCCAAATTGGGGACAGAGTACCGAAGGCAGCACGAGCTTTATTTATTCTACTTTTAACGTCCAGATCCGTACCACCGTTTGCAGAAACAATACTGCCAAGGTAGTTAAATTGTTCCACTACTTCAACTGGCGTCTCCTGTAAAATAATACGCTGCTGTGTGGAGCGGCCTGTGAGCATTATTTTTGTCTTTTTGCTGTTAATTATTGTTAATAGCCTCTGTAAACATTTTGGTTGTCTTTTACGCGTTTATAATGGAACTAAAAGTATTTTCTAGTTCAAGGCCAAATACGAGTAATGCGATTTGCACATGACACTTTATTACTGGATATACCATCTCTATGTTCTCTCCCCTTCTTGTTCTTTTGAAAACAATAATATTGAAAAAATCAAAAGCTCAAATTAATAAATAACAGTGTGAACTAAAAGTACCCAGACACTGGATAATATATTTTGCAGTAAGTAGGATATTAGTTGATTCAGTTTTTGTAGGCTAATATAAGAAAAGTCACAAAATACAATAATTAAATACAATAATGTAAGTAGGATATCTCGCAATATTGAATTGCATTGCAACAAATACATTTTTTTAATCAAAATCTCGCAAATTAAAATCTCGCGCGAGATTTTAATGTGCGAGATTTTGATTCAAAAAATGAATTTGTTGCAATGCAATTCAATTTTGCGAGATTTTGATATGCGAGATTTTAGTTTGCGGGATTTCGTTATTGCGAGATTATGAAAAGCGGGATTTTGTAATTGCGGGATTATGAAAAGCGAGATTTTATAATTGCGAGATTTCGTTATGCGAGATTTCGAATACGAGATTTTGATTTGCGAGATTTCGTAACCAACCCGAAAACAATGGGTATTGTGAATAAACAAATAGTTTAAGCTAAAACTTGGATTTTGAAAATTTCCTTGCGTTGCTTTTCGGTCCCAAAGTTAATAGTTTTAGCTTAAGCTTCTAAGCCAATGCATGTGAGTAAAGAAACGAAAGCTCGAAATATTAAACTTAAGCTAGAATTTTCTAGCTAAAGCTCTTTAGCGTAATCTTTTTTGTATTCGCTTGAAACAAAGCTTAAGCTAGAACTGTCTAGCTTCAGCTACTAGTATTAGCTATGACTATATAGCTTTAGCTTGCTCCAAAAATAGCTTTAACTTTTTTTTATTCACAAGACCCAATGATTCTATCGATGTCGGTTTCGGTTGAGTTCAAAAAGTATGAAGAATATTCATTATATTGTGGAGACAACTGAATAAAATATTTTTGTTAAGTAAATAATAATTAAAAAATGTCAATAATTCTATTATATTTTAATGCCCAGCTGAGTTGATAACCAAAATATGCCAAATTCGTACCAGAAAAACTTTTCATGATAAAATTTTATTTTTAACTAGCCAAGCCAGTTTATATTTCTGAGATCTCAGAAGAATCAGATGGCTCAGAAATATATGTAAGCAGGATTCCTCTCAAAAATTTCTTACTTTTCTCCTTAAAAACTGAGACTGAAATTTTTTTAATTCGCTCGCTCAATCATTATTTTTTTGTCGCAGTAAATTACATAAGAAGAAATGAAAAAGAGAGCTGTTATGTCTACTATGTGAGGAATTCTGTTTTTATTTTATTCTCCTGCTCTGTCAAAAAACGGAGGAAAATTTCTGAGCGCTCAAGAAATATAAACTTGCTAAATAAGTTTCAAATTATTTTGTTATGGTTTGATGGAAAATGACATTTAAAGTTTAAAAGATATTTAGTAATGAAATTTAATTATGGCAAGCTAAAATTAAAATTAAAATTCGCTTTTAAAATTTTATTCGAGGAAAATGGAACTTTAATTTATTGACCTCCTTAGAATTTAAAGTGCGGCCGATGCACCGATAAATGTCAGTCAGACCAACCGAATCAAATAATTTATGTTTATTACGATCAGTGACCTCAAAATTGAATCGAAACTTTAATGATGCGACTTTTCATCTAAGTTGTTTTCGGTTTTCTTTAAAATAATTAATAAATACCCATTCAGTAAATATTTTTATGATAAGAAATGGTAGGATCATTCGAAAAAAATGACGTGGTTGTAAATGGTTGCTTTCAGCGGTACGCAAGCCCAGGTAAAAAATTAAACACATATTTGTCTCTTGCCGTAAACTACTTATCAAAATTTTGCGCAAGAAATAATTGTTCCCCAAAAAATTATCCTCGAGCTATATACATATGTATTGTATACTATCACAGCTTATTTTATTATTTTGGTGAAGTTTACTTTATTAAAATGAAAAACAAAATTTGCTCCACCATGAAGTTCTTGCACGATTTTCTCTGAATCTATTGATTGTATGAAGAAAAAAGTATGTTTATGTTTTTTGTGTAGAATTACAATTTGTATCTTCACCTTTTTCCAAAAAAGCGGATTAATTTCGAGAAATTAAGAAAAACTGAATTTTGCCCCCTTTTACCCCTCCTTAAAAAAGTTAGCCCTGGCCCAAAGCAAAGGAACTTTTAAGCAAATGAAGTTTTGCCATTTTGTTGTCTAATTTTCCTGGGCTATAACACATCAATCAAAAATTCCTCAAACATGGGTAAAATAATTTTTTCTCACCTTTCCAAAAATATAAAACTTTCTAAAAACTAATGTCATTCTGATTTATTGCAAATTATTTCTTAGCCATCTACTTTCCCGTTTTTTACTTTTAAACGTTCATATCTCCATTCCTTTAATTTTCCGAATTTTGTATTAGACCTATGACATTCTTGTAACTGCATAATCTATCGAATACAGAAAAAACTCTAACGATAACAAGAAAAAATGTCTTCCCCAATGTTTTGTAAAATTCCCATAGGAGCTATGACTAAATATACAGGACTATAAATTATGAAAAATTTGTTAGACTGTGCTAACTGGCCCACTTTATGAAAAAAAAATGTACTGAGAGATTTGCGAGTAGGTACAAAAATATGATTGAGCCTTTTTTAAATGGTGTTTCATGCATCATTCTAGATCCGCTAATGCACTTATACAGTATTAGATATGAAATAAATTATCTTAAGATACTTGTGTGTCAAAATTTAGGTTAAATAATGAAAGTAACAATTTTTCAATTTTTGTTTTCTTTTTTTTTTTTTGAGGATCTGCATCTTGCCGTAATTATAGTGCTGTGTTTTTGAGATTCGATATTTCTTGTTAAGCTGGCCACACACGATAGAGCCATTTGGCACAGAGCCATTTGGACGGGGTCCATGCGGACAGGGTCCGAATTTGGGTGCCATACACGACCGATCCAGAGCCAATTTTGACAGTTTGCTTCCTTTCATCAGCGTGTTCAACAAACAGAGGTCAACTAAACTTTTCATGACAGCTGGTCAATGAGAGCCTTAAAATATTCTTGAATGCGAACATTAAGGTATGCATTGAACACAACCAATAAAAAAGATGAAGGTGTCATGTGTCAAGGAGCGTCTACACAGTAGTAAATTAAAACAAATAAATAATAAAATAAAACAACTGAGACACTAAAAATATAATTTTTTTTGCCTGTTTGCTCAACAATAAAAACAGACAAACAACTTTAGAAGCAAGGCATGAGACCTAATTTTCCTTGCAAATCATGAAATTTTCCTTTTAAATGGCAATCAAATAATAAATAAAACAAAAAAAAACCCTTTTGAACATGAATATAAACATGAAGAACCGCCATATTCTGTTTTGACCGAAAAAAAAGAAAGAGAAAAAGTGATACATTTTGCAAGAAATTGTAATTTACAATTTAATGAGTGAGAGTGAGAAAGGTATGCTTTATTTTTAAGTGAAGTTGGCACTATTGAAAAACTTGTAAGCAAACAGAACTTTTTGGCTCTCTGTGTCCCCACACACGGCAGAGCCGAGCCATGGCTCATGGCTCGGGCTCGTGGATTTTGGACTGTCTGAATATCCAAATGGATCGGCCGAGCCAAACGGAGCCACTTGAGTTTCCCCACACACGATGGATTTTGGCTCGGCGCCGGTTTATTTGGCTCTTTGGCTCGGTCGTGTATGGCCAGCTTTAGAGATTTATTTGTAAATACATAGGTTCTAGAATTTAAATATTTCGAAGCTTTAAAGTAGCATTTAGCTTTAAGAAGCTTTACTTAAGAAAATATGTTAAATAATAGCAACGCCTAAAACCACCTCCTGGATAGTAAGGCGATTATCAACGGCTTAAATTGCGCTGTGTTTTTAAAAACCATTTTAAACTACCAACAAATAAAACTGACATCATAATATAAAAGTTCTTCATATTCAAATATCCACTCGTATATACCTACCTACTCACACACTGATTTATCAGGTTTGATTTGAACAGTCCATAGGAGAAAAAAAAACTCATTGTTTATTGATATCCTATTTAAAAATTGTTTACCGGAAGCATAGAGTCGCTCAATAAATCAACACGTATGCATGTATTTATATCTATATCAGCCTCATATTTTATTGAACACAGTTAAAAGTATCAACATATTTTTCTTATTGAATATTCTATTGCAATATTATGCGACTCTCTTGCTTACTCTGATATTTTATTTTTCGAAAGCTCAATCGAAAATCATTTAAAATTCCTTTATTGTTTGGTATATGTTTACCAAAATGCCATTTCCAATTTTCCCTTTATAAAGAAAAAAGTGGAAAAAGTATTTATTAAAAAAAAAAATAAAAAAAAAAAAAAACATAAAAGAAAATAACTGCACGAAACATATTTCTATTCAGTACTCTTCCACGGTTTCAATTTGTTTCACGTACGCTTCACCAATTATCTGGCTGGATTGCAATGGACGCTTAAATATTCCATTGGCGCAAACTACAAAACATCATGGCCGAATACCCATGGACAGACAAAAAAAACACCCAAATAGGACCAAAATAAATTAAAAAAAGACTCCATCCCGCAATATCCGCTCTAAGTCCCATACTTATTGGACAAAAATGTTATACATCATATATCCTGAATATAAAATTCAGTTGGATTTCACAATATTCCAAACCCTAATACAATTTTTGTATTTTTATTTTTATTATTTCTCTAGCCAGGACTTTGGTTTTTTCCATCAAAAAGATTAGAACGCCCTTCTCTCTTTGTAGTCCTTTGGGGAAAAATTGTTGCTCCTAACTTGAGTTTGTAACCATTTGAGTGTAAAAATATTTTTCCATTCATCCTGAGATTTCGGTAAACCAAAGCAGGGAATTTGTGTACAATTACACTATGTCATCCATGTCCTTTTGTCCTTGTCCAGCCCCATTCAAATGCTGTTCTTGTATGGAGCGGTGATGCGGTGGTAACCAATTTAGAATGGAATATAGTGAAAGGATTGTGATAAAAAATCTATATATGCCCCAAAGCATTAAAGTTTTTGGGAAATGGATTTTTCTCGATGACTATTTTTGTAGTTTGTAAAAAGAAAAAAACGAGGAATATTATTTTTAGAAAATAATACTCGTAATGGTATTGTGGTCCTATTTTTTGATTATTTTGTTTCATCATATAAAAACCCATACATCCTCCAAAAAATGTCCTCTAAAAGAGAAAATAACAATTATTTTTAAGCACTACCTACATCAGGACCAATTAAATCGACCAAACAGTGCCTATTCTGAAACTGATGCAATAATTGTTTGGGCTTACAAATGAAATACAAAACTTTAATCTTAGGTCTAAAAAAAATTGTTAAAATCAAAAATAAATGAACAAAAGCGATTAAGTTACGTAAGGCATTTGTGTTGGATCGAATTAAATAGAATGGATTTTTCTCCCTTAGCCATCAATTATTTTTGTTTTTAAATTAATTGCTCAAACATACTCAACTAACAAGACAGTACTGATCTATGTAAGGTCGGCTAAATGGCATAGGTACGCAATTGGTTGTGACTGACTACCTTAAAAACTTACATTACACAGTAAGAACGTTATGAAGGGAGGATTTGAAAAGAGATACAATCTCACAATTCCCAATATTATCACAGAAAGAAAATAGATCTTTTTAAGTAGAGTATCTCACATGCATGTAGTGCGGTCAAAATAAAGTCTCTGTATATGGAGAAAGCGACTCACTATAGCAAACG
This sequence comes from Dasysyrphus tricinctus, assembly GCA_963921185.1. NCBI lineage: Eukaryota > Metazoa > Arthropoda > Insecta > Diptera > Syrphidae > Dasysyrphus > Dasysyrphus tricinctus. The sequence goes on from OY992530.1 coordinate 139,849,021, forward strand.
AACGGGCACAATAGATTAAAGTCGCAGTGCAAATATATCCTTAACTTATTCATAACGATTCTCGAATGAACTATAACGACTCTCGAATGAAGAAGTGCCATCTTCCGGACTATACCAGATTCAAACCAACCTTCGAAGAGCTTTCGTGAGCTTTGAAGCTTTAGTGCTAAATGTCAAAATAAAAGCTTTAGAAAGGGAAGTAATGAAAATTCCCCTACGGAAAGAAGATACCAAAACATTCAAGCAACATCCAGAGCTTGTCAAACAAGTAAATATAAAAGGCATATCTTTGACCGGCAGTGGATAGATACAGTTTGTTCTTAATCGCGAATGAATGAAGTAGTTGGCTGTAATAAAAGTGAACAATATAGTTGGTGAATTAATTTAAATATAGTTAAGTGGTGAACAAGAAATTATTTTGTGGTGAGAAAAGTAAAGTGCTTTATTTTGTGAAAAAGTTTTATTAACGAACCTGAGTAAACATTACATTGGTGTCAGAAGTGGAATAAAACTTTTTTTATCTGTGCACTCAGAAAATTTATTATGTGTTAAGAGAAAAAAGTAACGAAAAGAAAACGTTGACTGTGAAAAACGAAAAACAAGAAAATACAAAAGGTAAATCTCTGAGACCCGTTTGCTGATACGAAACTTAAGCATTTATGTTCTACTTAAATGCTTGTGTTCTACATTTTTCTCTTTGAAAACTGTCACATAAGGCGCTTATGTTCTACTTAAATATTTAGGTTCGTATCAGCAAAATGGGCCTGAATGATTTAAATTTAGTTGAACTTAAGGCAGAACTGAATAACCGAGGTCTTCCTACTGCTGGAAAGAAGAATGATCTCAGAATTCGTCTGCAAGAGGGTATAGGAGACGTGGATAAAACCGAGACGCATTTAAATTCGACATCAAAATGGAGGAAGAGCAAGAACAAGTAAGTACGATGGATATGACCTAATATTATGGCTCAGCTACTCACCAAATTTGAATTGAATCTTCTCGAAGGATTCGAGAAACAAACCCAAGACAAACGCAATGAACAAAAGAATCTTCTGGAACGGCTAAAGAATCAAAGTCAAGAACAATAGTATCCTCTAGGAGCATCATAGCCAATAACAGAGGAATCTCCTAGAAAAACAAGAAAAGAATCTTCTTCAACAGTTCCAAGAACAAACGTAACGGCTGGACGGTAGATAAGATGCCTTTAATAAAAGAACTATGTCCCTTGACGAGCATATCGATTAACAATTTTCGACTGTCGATTAACAATTTTCAACTATCGATAAACAATTATCGACATTAGAAGCAAAGTTCAATTCAAAGGAATTGGACAAAGTAAGGAAAATGAAGGTTTGAAAAAGTTCTGGTGACTATCCTAAGAGAAAAGAGATGCATCGACCAACCTTCGATGGCCAAACTTCTTAGTAAATCTACAAGAATATCAGTGTGAAGCATACGCAGCAACGCATGGCTGGGACGAGGAGACAAAAATATAGCTCTGACGCTTGCCCTCAGAGGAACTGCTGCTGAACTGCTGCAAAAAATATCAGCAGATAAGAATGGCAACTTCAGTGCTGTTGTTCAAGCCATTGACAACCACTTTGGGATGACTATATGCAAGAAATCTTTCACGTTGAACTCAATACTTGTGTCCAGAAAAGGGAAAAAACTCTTCAACAGCTCCAAGCAGACTTCGAACGGTTTGCACATCAATCAATTCGCAACAGAAGCCTTTGTTCGTGCTGTATCTGATACTAATCTTCAGCGAATAATGCACGCTCCCTGAAGCATTAGCTTTTGCCATGACTATGAAAGCAGCAAAACAGGCCTTTTCAAGGAGTCCATCGGGTAAGAGAACTAGAAGACCGGATATCTCCAACATTAGTGTAAATTACCACCTAGAATGCCTGACTGTTGGAATTGATGTAAGAAGAACGGACACATCCTAAGGTTAGTGCAGATTACCATCTAGAAGACGTGCATGTTGGAATTGCAACGAGACCAGACATCTCTAACGCCAGTGCAAATTGCCACTAAGAAGACCATGGAAACCAGACTACAAGCATTGCACATGTGAAGAAGAAAAGGATGTTGTTGCCATTTAGAGATTAAGAGCGTCTTCCATGTACGATTGGAGTAAAAAAGAAGTGAGAATTGCCCCAACAAGATTACTCTGGATTTGTATTGTATCCATGCAATACATATTGTCCAAGAGTGGTTCCGTTGCAATTAACTCATATTTGTCGAAAGAGTGTAAAGCTTAACTCCAAAGAAAACTATACAGTTGGAAAGGACGGATTTCAAGTGTGCACGAATGTCAGTCATTTCAAGCCAAATGAATTAACGGTCAGAACTGTTGGCAGTGGAAGGACCACGATGAACGTGAAGATGATCATGGCTACATAAGTCGTCAGTTTATACGGAAGTACCAGTTTCCAAAGGGGTATGATGCCAACGCGTCATCTCAACGATTCGAATGATGTGTTGTCCACCATTTTGAAAAAGGTGTTGAAAACTTAAATGCAGTTTCCCTGGCTCCTATTGGACTGAGTAAAAACTTTTGTTTTATTTTTTTGCTAATGAAAACAAGGCTGGGTTTCTAACGCATTACTCACGAAAACATCACTGATATTATGCTTTGTTCGTCCAACTATGTGAACTTCCCTGGCCTAAATCTGATATGGACCTATCAGGTTGTTGACGAATGGCTTCAGGCGTTCACAAAGTACGGCAGAGAATATCTTGTATGCGATATTAAGAAAACTTATGCCTCTGTAGTTCGTGCAGTCCAGAGGATCGCTTTTCTTGAAGGTCGGACAAACAATGCTGAGGTTCCAGTCATATGGCCATATTTTACAGATGAGCTGGTGCATACTTCTAAGCAATTCATTACCAACTGAATATTACATCAGACAAATCTTCCCAATCGGAGAAGATAGATTTCGAAGAAAAAATGAAAATGAATAAATGATAAAATATTAATTCTCAATTAATTGATTTGTATTAAAAAGTGAGCAAATGGGAGAAATTGCCAGCAGGAAGGAATACGGCTGATTTTGGCAAAATCTTAGCAGGATTAACAGACATTTAGTTCCAGTCCTCCCTACTTCAAATCAGACTTCTATTGCACTTAAGTATTTCAGGACTTCACTAATCTCAGGTACTAGAATACTGGGTACTTGTTCTTCTGTACCCTGGTAATGGTACTTGAAAAGAATGCAAGTATGTAACAATATTTTTCAAGTATTTCTTAGAGCAAGTACCAAGTACAAACTAGTTAAGCACAAAGTACTTGAGCAGTACTTTCAAGTACTTGACAAGTACTTCAAGTACTTGACCAGTCCTTGGCCAGTACTTACAGGTACTTTTTAGCTTGAAAGGTTATGTTTGCTTCAACTTCAATTTATAAAAGAAATTTTACTTCATATAGCAACATATAGCTATGTAAGTATTTCATCAGAATAAAGTGTTTTTTGATCAGAAAACCAGAAACCTTCAAATTCAAAAAAGTTTTTGCCTTGAAGTACTTGAAAAATACTGGTATATGGATTGTTTTTAGTACCAGTACTGAGAACAGAAGTACAAGTACAAGGTCTCGTACCGGTACTGGTACTTGAACTTATTAATGAACAGCTCTGCTTCAAATTTTGTATATATCATTTCTATATAAAACTGAAATCTGTGTTTCTTCTGAAAGGAATTAAAATATTCTGTACAGAGCTTGAATCGCTTACTTTTTGGACTATATTTCGATACACACTGGATGCACAGACGCACAGACAAACAGTAACAGACCAGTGGACGGTATGAGAATGAGAAGAGAATGTGGCCTTGAATTTACGTGTTGATAATCTCAGACTTATTTTTATCTTCGGCCAAACACTGTTTATAATATTTATAAGCTTGTGATTTAAAGGTCTTCCTGTACTCCCGATTAAAACAAAATTACGCCCTTAACTTGCACTAGGTATGTATTATCTTTATAAAGCTGAACTTAACAAATTCGTTTCCATACGTAAGTATATTTTCTTTTCACACCATTTGCATATCCATGAAATGAACTCTCTTGATCTACTTTTACTAATTTTCCAAAAGGGAACAATATAAAGCAATTTAACCTCCTTGTTAAAAGCAAAAATGATTTTTTATCTTAAAATACCATAAAATTGAAAAATTATGATGTTCCAACGCGCACATGTCCGACACATACTTGTACACATTTGGCTCTTTTAAAATATAAAAAAGAGAAAAATACGATTTAAAGAAAACGAATTGCCCTCATTATTCCTCATTTTATTTCTAAAGGAAACTTCCATATGATGCTTATGACTTATGCATTATACAAAAAGTCCTTTTCATGACCCAAAAATATAAAAAAATGCTGTTTTCTCTTTCAATGAATGTTGTAAAAACTCACAAAAAAAACACTTACGTTTTGTATTAACATATACAAATACTCGTACATGTACATCAACAAATTCAAAGGTAGCCCCTTAAGGATGATGAGGGTAATTTAACCTATACAAAAAAAAAAAACAACACTTTACATTCATATAAACGTTAAAGAAAGGAACCTACCAAAATTATGTATACAGATACACACTGGTACCTGTACATAATAAACTCTGAAAATCGTGCATAAGAACGCATGGAATTAACATTCGAAATACAAATTTTCCCAGCAATGAATTTGAATTTTCCCCGAATTTCCATTTACACCCTTCACAAAGCATCTATTAGCTCCTTGGGAATTTAAAGAGGAACATCATCCATACCATTTATAATGTACGTATATATGTACACCAAAGACTATCCTTTTCTTCATTCATTGCAAACAAATTCTTGAGACTTCATCAAACTAAGCAAAAGCACTGAAAGTTGGCAAAATATTGTAGACATCTGTATCTACAACGTTCTAAGAACTCACATAACGTGTTGAATGTTGAATGGAGTGCGTAAAGTACAAATTGCGTTTACGAAACCGTATCATTTTCAATTTGCTTCGTACTTGTTTTATTGCGAAATCTTATTTAAGCTCATTTGAAAGGATGTTTAGGTTATAGATGGGACAACTCAACTATATGTCGGTGTGTGTGTGAAAATAATAGCGCCAGAAGTATCATACGACACGACTGTTTATGAAGTCTTGAAAGTGCTTATTTCACAGGATCGTCTCAAAAGAGGGGCAGTAGGAGTAACTCTACCTCTGATGGTTAGTCATCATAGAACTATTATAATGAAAAGGACAAAGTTGAATGGAAAGGAGCCCAAAAAACGCAAATTCCTGATCTACGTAAGTAAAAGGTTGTTATTTTGCAATGCAGGCTGCGAAGTACAAAATACATTTCTAGGGCCACTACGGCCCTAGGTTCAATGAAATTAAAATTCCTATGCACACCTTTCCGTGGAAGAGAGTGGATGACGCTAACGTGCATGGGGGTCAAATGGATGCTGGGATAAGAAGATAAACCAGTAGTGCTTGTCAGTGCACAAACTACAGAACTGACACTGGCAAACGAACGAGAATGCCGTATTCCGGTGAGGATAAAAGAGAGGGTGGCCAAAGGCTGCATGGTTTCGGAATTATGTTGAACGAGCGAGGCGTGCGTCGTCTTATTTCCTGGAGTTCCATTCTGTATCACCTGGAAACACCCGGATGGTCAAACTGAAAACCAAAGACCATATCATGATTCAGTGGCGATGGAAGAAGTAAATGTGTGATTTTCGAAGTATTAGAATTGCCAACATCGGAAGCGACCACCATTAAGTTCTCATGAGTCTCAAGCTTCTGTTACCTACTTTAACGACAGACCTTCCACATTAAAAAATTGATGAAATGTGGGTTCAAATGAAATATGTTTTTATGGAGGCTGGTTCCGAAACTGTACCCAAGCGGACGAGAGATAGAGACTATTGGATATCCCAAGACCTCTGGGATAAAATCGACCTTCGCAAATCGTTAAAAATGCAAATCAATGCCGAGAAGATTCTCAACGAAGGGCTGACCTGCGAAAAGAGTATCGCCTAGCACATCCAGATGGTCTATCTCCTGTGTGAGACGTGACAGGAGGGTGAGGTTAGAGGTCTCGCAGAAAATGCGGAAAACTCTGAGATATGAGGGAATTGTAAAATAAATAAATTGGGTGGCGCAATAGTTCGTGGAGAACCAGGGCCTAGTGACCTATAGTGACTCTAAACCATTCCTGTGTGCGTGTTGTTGGCAGGAATGGAGGGGACCTGCAGTTTTTTGCCGAGTACGAATGGCTTAATGAGTAGCACTTTTTTATGACAAGTATACTCTTATGGAGGATTTGTCAGTGTCTCGCAAGTGGCATGGCTGGAAATCGAACCCACACCTTCGACATGACAGTCCTACGCACTACCCATGAAGGAATTGTATCTACCAAATATCCAAAGAAGTTGTTGGGACAAAAAAAAAGCAACACCAATCTCCCTGAAGTGAATGTGGATCACTACGCAGGTGGAGGGATCACTTTTGTGCCTTACTTAATGAGGATTCTCGTGTGCCAACAACATCTGTGTATCCTTCTTGAGCATACCTTATCTTCTAGAATTTTGAGAAGGCTTTTGACTGAGTCAACCGTGAACAACGCAATATGCTTTGTTTTACACAATGGGCAGCTATCCGACTCTTTCGAAGTGCGGCAGGGTGTTAGATAAGGGGATGTTCTACCGCAAAATCTCTTTCTTCTAGTGATAGACGGTATTTTGACGGCCAGCGTTGGAACAGTGGAGAGACAGGGCATTCAATATGGAGACCGTTTGAAAGGCTTAGTCACTTAGACCATGCCGAGGATATATGTCTCCCAGCAAATAACATCAGCGGGCTGAACGAGACATGTCAAGCACTGAGCGTGACAGTAGATCCGAGTCTTTTTAAAATAAAAAGCAAAAAGATAAAAATAATGCTCACAGGCCGCTCCACACTTCAGCGTATAGTTATACAGAAGAAATCAGAAATCAGAAGAGGTTGAACAATTTAACTTCCTTGGAAGTATTGTTTCAGCAAATGGTGCGGTACTGATCTGGACGTTCAAAGTAGAATAAATAAAGCTCGTGCAGTCTTCGGTTCTCTGTTCAAAATTTGAAAATCCAGTAAAATATCCTTACGCACTAGGTTGAGATTCTTCGATTCCAATGTCAAATCCGTGCTGTTATATGCTTGTGAAACCTGGAAAGTCACGTCTACCATTTCGAGGAATTTGCAGGCTTTTGTGAATCGCTGCATGGTAGGTTGGACGACCAAGAATACATGGAAATCAACAGTTCTAGCAAAAGCCGACTCCCAGAGAAAGACGTGGACAAAGTAAAAATATCTAGCTGCAGACCGTGAAGGGTGGAATCGATTTGTTGGCGCCCTTTGCCCCAATCGGGGTTACAGGACTGATGATGATGAGATTATGAAAGGCAAGATTTTGTAATTGCGACAATTCTTTATGCGAGATTTCTAATGCGAGATTATAATTTTTGAGATTTTGTACCCAACCCGTAAATGTAGCAATGGTGTAGCAGAAGTTAAACAAATTTTAACTTTTTCGACAAGCCTTTATGAATTAGGGGAAAACGTGTTGTTAAAAAGTCATCAAACAGCACTTTCTCTAGATGGGACTGGAATTTCAGTCTTTGCCTTATGCAATAGATGCAATACATCGGTACTTATACCTACACATATATTTATACTTAAACTTTTGTTTGGTCTTTCCTCCCCTTAAGAAGAAACATTGATCCGACCCTGTACAGAATATTTGCAGTTTCCTTCCCTTTTTCCCGAAAACCCAACCTTTTCATGAAATATTTAGAAATTCCGATTAGGACGTAGTGCCAGAACAAGAGCATTTAGGTCCTCTTAAAAACCTTCTGCGAATTTTCTCTTCATTTTCCTTTTACACAACCACCCTGCACCTCGCCGCACCGAAGGTCCTTTTCTTCGTTTTTTTCCAAACAATTTTTGTCGTGTCACAGGGAATAAATTTGACTGCGAATACGTTTATGCTCGCAACGGGACCATTGCATGGCTATTTTTATGTTAATTGAAACAATTTTCGGATGGAAACAAATTGATTTCCATAACAAAAAATAATTTATTTTATATAATAAAACGGAACACAGAAGTCTTAAAGTAATGGAATTTTGGAATTTCTGCACAAAAATGTTGGTATAACTCGTACCTACGAGTATAACCCCATATACCCGTACCTATATTGGAAAAATAAAATAAAAATAAGTAAAAAAAAAAGAGAATCGAACAAAATTTTCAATTTCATGAAATTCGTTTTCTTTGTCGGATCTCGAAAAGGTGATGATGATGATGGTGATGGCATGACTACCTACTTCTTCACCATCATTGAAAAGTCAAATTACTTTTGGTGCAAAAGGGGTAAGTTGGGGTCGCTTGTGACATTTGGAATGTCTACGAGTACGAGTATCGATGTCGATAACGATATCGATGGCTGAATATTTTTATGATAATTGGAATGGAAGGATGCTGGATGCTATTGCTTGACATTTGAGTAGATAAGAAGAAGAAAAGGCACATACAAAAAATATTCACGCTGGGGCTTCAATTGCTTGTAAATGTTTTTTTTTTTTCTTTTATTTTAGTTCGCTGAAATTTTTAAATGAAGTCGAAAATCATCGAAGAAGCATCCATGCAATTATATAAATAAGGAATTTTTAATTTGCTTAGGTTTCGATGGAAAAATAAAAGAAAACGGGTAATGAGATTTTGTAAAGAATTTTGTATAGATATAGAATTCCTGACCTAAATTCCTGGAGACAAATTTTGTATATCTTCTTGACTAAATATGGGGAGGGAGGGGGGGTTGGGTATAAGTAGAACTGGCTGCTTTCTTTCGATACTTAAGAGATGTCAAAATAAAGTTCACCGTTTTGGAAATGATATTACTCTGGCCGCGTAAAATGTCAGGAGCTTAATACAGCATGACATTAAGATGACATGAGAGTTAATGAAATATTATGTTCGAAAATTGACTGATTTCTGCCCGTCAAAGGTGGGCGGATATAGTGTTTCTTTATTTAATATAATAAATAACTTATTTAATGATTATATATGGACAGAGGCGGCAGAAGGCGTGTGCCGTGTGTGCCACCGCATACGGCCCCGCACTTCAAGGGGCCCAGCAGTGCCTTGATAGGTCTTCGCGTTTCAAAGTTAATAATTTTACATAAATAGTTTAATTAAACTCAGAAGCTTTCGTCACACTTGACAAAAACCCTCAACAAGTTTTGCAAATAGCATCGATTATGCACACTGTGTCTTCTTTGTTAAGTTTGCTGTAGAGCTGTTAGGCTTTAAGTATTTTTGTTTTTTGAAGAATTAGTAATTTGTATGTTTTAGATAAAATGCCTATGAAACAATCTAAATCTAAACGGACCACTCAAGCTTCTGTTTTCCAGATAAATTTTTGATATAGGCGACTACCTGGTGACTTTACATAACATCAGCAGAGCAGCGAAGTTGCGTGAGCTAGACAATGGACCCGTGGGAAAGTAAAATCCTTTCAACTCACTAAGTGGGCTATCCAAAGGAACCGTTGTCCAAAAAAACTGTTAACATTGGTGAATGACGGACTTTTTCTATTTACCGCTTAGGGTTGCAGTCATTTTCAGAAGAGCCACAACCCATATTTCAGGTTTTAGTAGTTCCTGAAATGATAAATCTTTTTTTTCATCTATTTGTTTCCGGGACATGATCCTAACACACTATCTATTCAGTTTTTTAAATAAAGGTAAAACGCACAAAAACTGATTTTTTTTTGTATTTCTTTAAATAAGAAGGATTTCTAAAAACTCCAAAAATGCATTTAACCCTTCTTTTCGTAAGGGGACCCCCAAATCTCGCCAAGCCTCGTTTTGGTCTAGCGCCGCCTCTGTATATGGACATGGCAATTCTGCCGTCTATCAGCTGGATTTACAGCATCAGCTATATAAAACGCCAAAGTTCAGAATATTTTTCGACAACTCTTAGCGTTATTTAGAAAACCTGTGTCAACCCTAGATAGGATTCAAAGAACGAAGCTAATTTTGATTGTTTGGTATTCATATATTTTTTTGATATTTGTTTTTTTTTTATCAATTTTGTAATTTTGATACTTACATATAATCTTTTTTTCTATTTAAGGCTCCGCTACCCGACCAATGGCGACATCACCGGCTATAGGATCATTACCAAGATTTCTATCACGAGGACATACGTATCGAGCGGTTGTAGGTGATACGTTAGTACTGCCCTGTCAGGTGGAAAATTTAGGTAAGTAAAATATTTTTAAATTTCTTATATTAATAATAACAAGTAATAGTGTAAAATCTATTACTTACGACGAAGATGCTGTACTGGAAGAAGGAAATGTTCAAAATTGAGAGAAAATATTTTGTTTTAATATTTCACTGTATTATTTGGGGTTAGAGAATAAGGTTCTTTTTGTATTGATAACATTGATACCAGTCTTTTACAGTTGGCTTGTCCACTCCAAAATGATGACCAAAAATACCCTTTCTTCACATACATAAATATATATAAAATAACGAGGTGCATTACATTAAACTGTTCTACAAAAAACTTAGCACTAAAGTTATCGTACTATCCCCAAGAGGACGATAAGAAAAGCTAATGTTAGGTTAGAAGGCTGTGACGTGATCCCAGATCCATCTCTTCGTCCTAACACCCACTGCATAAGTCAGATGTGCTGAAACCTATTCTGCTCATGTTTGAGTTGAGTTGAGTTGAGTTGAGTTGAGTTGAGTTGAGTTGAGTTGAGTTGAGTTGAGTTGAGTTGAGTTGAGTTGAGTTGAGTTGAGTTGAGTTGAGTTGAGTTGAGTTGAGTTGAGTTGAGTTGAGTTGAGTTGAGTTGAGTTGAGTTGAGTTGAGTTGACCCAAGTAACAATTTTAGCTCTTCAAATGCTTTAACAGCGTTTTTAGAGCAAATATTAAAGCTCTTTGATTTCAAAAGAAGCTCCAGATGTGCTTCTAAAGCAAGTGTAAAGCATGTTTACAGCGAATTCATTGAGTTTGAGAGCTAATTTTTGCTCGAAGCCAGCTCTTTGTCAGTGGCTAGTATGGCTTTGAAGCTCCTTGGTTCATGATTCAGATATCTTTAAAGCAACATTTTTGACAGCACTTTGTTTGTTTAGATAATACAAATGATAAATTAAAATAATTTTATGGAGATGTATTTCATGTGTGTGATAGTAGCAATCGAAAAGGTCATGTGATGTCGTGGAAATTAATTAAATATTCGCAGAGAAAATGTCGTAGTGAGAAATAAAATTAATATTTGTGAGTGCCATGTAAGTGATTTTTTAGTGCGCGTTTAGTTTTATCACAATTGTACTGAAGGTACCTCGAAAAATAACAACGCGCCTTCGAAATTATTTATTTTACGCTGTGAAATATTTAAAAAAGTTTACCCAAACAATGTAAAAAATTGATAAATAAATTAAATAAATCATGAAATTAAATATTTTTGTTTTAATTACAATATTTTATTGTGTTTTTGTTGAAAGGAATGATTTTGCATTCGTTTAAATAAATAAAAAAAAATTATTCAATGATTAACCGTCGCCATAGTTTTTATTATGAACATAGTTTGTCTTCAACCGAGCTCTTCTAGAGCTAGTTTCCACAAAATGAGAGTTTTGCGTTCAGTACTTAAAAAGTAGGGTGTTCGGAAATTGAAAGTCATTGGCTAATTCTAATTTCTTGAAAAAAAAATTCTTGTTTATTTAAATTCTATTCATATATGGTTTCTTAGCACGTAAGCAAGTACTTTTGCGACTCAGCCATAGATTTAATATTATTTAAAAAAAAATTTTTAGTAAACTATTTAATTGATTTTAATAAAAAAAATGTGAATTTAGCATCTAATTTGATATTTGTGGTGCATACTCGGTATTCACCAGAAAGTGAAAGGAATACATTTATTTTCTAGTTTTGGTTTAATTTTTCCCGTTGAAGTCATGGCTAATATATTTTATTGTGGAACACCCTAATATTGAGTAGTAGTATTTTATTTGAGAGAGGTTTAGTATTGAGCTCTACAGTCGATTTGCTGTAGCTCTATCGAGTCTTCACATTTCCCAATGCTCAGAGATAGATTTTATATTGCTCAGAGAGATTTCAAGCGCATGCGCTAGTGTTAACTTCACAAGAGTTTGTGTGAAAGTATTAGTAATTAAACTCTACAGCCGTTTTTTGTGTAGCTTTTGAAGTGCTATTTTTTGACATTTCTATAAAGTCATGCGTTAGTATTTTGAACATGAAATTAAGCAGCTCTACAATGCTTCTTAATGTGCTGATATCAATAGTTAGCTCGTTTAAAAAACGTTGAACGTTATTAAAGAGCTATTTTTAAATCGTGAGTCGTTATAAAATTAATAGAGCTAAAAGTGTTCTGAAACTTCGATTATAGAACATCATTTTTATATGAAATGTAGGGAGCTGTGCAATAATCTATTTAAGAGCTTAAGCTTTGGATTTCACTGCTTACAAGCTGCTAAAGAACAGTTTTACTTCTATTAGCTCCAACGATGTTACTTGGGGAGTTGAGATGAGTTGAGTTGAGTTGAGTTGAGTTGAGTTGAGTTGAGTTGAGTTGAGTTGAGTTGAGTTGAGTTGAGTTGAGTTGTGCTTTGAACCAAATACATACCCGTAAGTCTAAATTGTTGACCATTTGTAACTTGGGGCTTTCAAGGAGCTCAGGTTGGTCAAATCTTATTTTTTCTTGCTTAAGAAGCATAAGTACGAAGGACTCAGTTTAACTCAGATGAAGATATGATTGGTTTTTTCCATTTATGTTACGATTACGATGTCCTAGAACTCATTGGAAGGTAACTGAGTTTATATGCGTTGAGTAATCTCAATTATCAACTCCTTGCGATATCGAACCTGCAAGAGCTTAAATACTCCGGTTGGTGAGAAGGGATATTGGGTTGTAGTTTAGAACCATGTTATTAGTGCCTTTCTCGGAATCGCGATTTTTCGCATCGGGTTTCCATTTTTTTGGGGAAGAGCTTAGATACTCCGGTTGGTGAGAAGGGATATTGGGTTCTAGTTTAGAACCATGTTATTAGTGCCTTTCTCGGAATCGCGATTTTTTGCATCGGTTTTCCATTTTTTGGGGAAGTAGCTGCTTTTGACGCAGTTGTTGAGGATGTTTGATTTGAAAACGTTGATTTTTCTTAGAAGCCTTTTAAGGGTTAAGTTATATACCTCATCCGATCCAACTTATTTGGCTTAATTTTTCAAGCTCTCAATTTCGACTGGATCCCTCGCAGGATTTTGTTTTACTTAAAGATGCGTATCCAGTTTAGATTAAAAAGACTGCGAGCAACTTACAAACATCTCTTGAGAGCAAAACTAGCATGTGAACACAGTCATGAAATTAGCTAACAGGATGGAAGGAGGAGTCACTCTCGAAAGTTTTGTAGTGAAAGTGCCTACTTTCAAATGGAAAGGCATCTTTGCGTTGTTGTATCCAAGTGGGCATCAGTTTTTATTGGATGGCTGCTAAAATTCATCCCAAGAAAACTAGACTAGCTGAAAGGTTGTGTGTTCTCTCCGAAATGAATTCTTCAACTTTAAGAGTCAGAACCATAAGACAAATGGTGTCCTTCACTATGGATCAATCTAAAAAGTCCTTCTACGATTTTTCAATGTGATATTGATGATGAAATTTTTTGAGGATGGTTAATGGAGCTTATTTTGATTCATAAGATATAAAGATGGTGGGGATAATTTTATTTACGACCTGACCTTATTAAAACTCACGTTGAAAAAAGCATTGTGGCTTAATTCGAAGATTCTTTTAAAAAAATATAATTTTATTTGAATCAGTACTTGTTAGTTATTGTCAAGAGCCATTTTCTCAAAGCCTCAGGTCAGGCAGACTTGAATCTGACTGACTGATTTCTTTTACCACTTGATCTTGCAATTCTCTGGTTGGTGAGGGTTCATGTTCATTCGGCCCAAGTCTGAAATCAGGTATATTCAGGTACCTACTTTATATGAGGCCGTAAGAACCACAGTGACCCATTTGCAATTTATTGAGATTGAGTTTATAAAAAAATGGTGAGTTTCCAAGTGTTTCATCCATCACATGGTTTGAACATTCCAATAAAATGTTCAAAATTTGGTCTCCATATTTTAGAGAACATTCCGAACGCACCTTGCTTTTCTATTCCGCCTGTTTACACTTTTTTCAGTTTAGCCTTCAGCTGGGAGATACTAACAAAGTATTGAAAGTTCTCCCCCATCTTAATTCGTTTTCCAGAAATGTGTACTTGAATTGATGTGGGAGTTACATGATGGCCTTAAATTCACTCCTGAACAATTATTTTTGACGTCTGTCAAGTTATCAAGGTAATTTTCCCCACGCAAACGGGACCTTCACGGACATTTGCATTTTTTTTGCATTTCTATTCCCGATATTGCAGTTCTCCAAATAAGGGGGTAATCGAGTGACCTGCTTACTTCACTGCGAAGTTAGCAGGTCCATGGTGTATCTCATGAACCAAGTATGCTAGGAACTTGTAGTAAGGCTCCAAATTTGCAATTTGCACTTCAAGAATAGGCTAGGTCAAAACTTTGAGGTCCTTTTTTTGAAAAAAAAAATTTCATACTGACCTCCTAACCTCATAGTGAAGTCAGAATTGAGGACTTCAAATTTTGAACCAGCCTATAGTTGACATACAAAAAAAACTACAGATTTGAAGCCTTACTTCAAGTTCCTAGCACGCTTGGTTCCTGACATACACCGTGTAACCTGCTAACTTCGCAGTGTGGTTAGCAAGTCACTCGATTACACCCTTATTTGGCAAACTGCAAAATTGGGAATAGAAATGCACAACAAATGCAAAAAAACTGCAAATTCCTGTCAAGGTCTTATTTGCGTGAGTGAAAGTTACCCTTCTAACTTCACAGACGTTAATTTTTGCTACTATTTTGGCAACCAAAGGCAGCACTCAAATTCGCATTGTATAAGGTCTCGTTTGTTTGGAAGCTTGGCGAGTATTCATTGTGGCCACTTTTCTAGGAAACACTTGGATCTCTTAATCACAAAGTTTCCATTTTAATGGATTGAATAGCATGTTTTCTATTTATTGTGCTGCTTGTAATAGAGCTGCAGTAATTGTAATATTGCCAAGTTCTGCCATAAAAGTCCAAAAAAGCTGCTATTTTTTCACCTTGAACTCGCGTTTAATTTTCGCCATCAACTACCAAGATGGATTCAAGCTAATATACAAAAAAACACAATTTAAAGATATTTTTGTATAGAATTCCTTAACTTTTGCTCTTTTACAAACATAAAAAACATTTCTTTTTTATATTTATGACTTTAACATAAGACCATAAATAACAATCCCTCGTCCTTCCATTGCTCATTTAATATATTTTATTGCTTCTTTGAATCCTGTTGGCAGGAAAAAAATTTATAACATAAAAAAATACGCGATACATTATTATTGCCATCGCCACTCGTATCTTTCCATGTCCAACCAAACACAAAAATGGCAGCCTAATATAAAACAAAATGTACAATAAACCTTAAAATCGTAAAATAAAATAATGTTATGCTGAAAAATTAGTTAATTAAAAAACACTCAACTCACATGAAATAATTGTGTGTGTGTGTGTGTGTGTTTATTTTTTTAAACATCGTATATTATGGTGGAACATTTTCAAAACGTGATTCTGTTCTAAATTGCCACATCCTTTTGCACATTGGTGCTGGAGCTGAAGCTGGGGCTGGTGGTATAGTGGCCGGTCTGCATCAAACTTGGCATGGTGGGCGCAGCGCGGCGTGGACATTATACACGTTTTTCATTTTGTATACAGTTATTTGTAAACTTTGGCACAAACATCAGGTGAGAATGTAGTACTCCAATTGCGGTTTTTAATATTGTAAAAAGGTATTTTTCATGAGCTTGTTGTTCATTTCTCTGCGGTGGTGGAGAGTAGATGTAGATACGGGTATAGGGTGATTTTATTTTACATTATCTATAGCTGTGTGTATAAAATTTTTGTGCATAAGAGAAATTGAAGGTTATTTTTTTTTTGTTCTCGGTTTTCATTTGGAAAATAACTTAATGAGTTTTTGTAATTAAATGAACAAACATTATAAAGTTTAAATGTCATCAGCGGACGAAAACAGATATAAAAGCCAAATTGTGTAAAATTACATATAATTATATTCCTTTCCATCAATTTATTATAAGCTCCATGAAGAATTACCCACCTTCTGGATAAATAAAGGGGCCACACATACATACCTACCTAAAAGTAATATATCTTCATATATCAGTATTTTTTAATATGTCAATTTACGGGGTTGTTAGCTTTGATGTATAATGAATGAGTTTTTAGTAAATAAAATTAAGTCACTAAATGATAACTTTAAAATAATGTAAATGAATCATAGCAAGAGTTAAATACACGACTGGATCGCACGTATTTGCTTTTATGCTCAAGTTGCTTGGAGCCTTAGAGCTTTTAATACAGGCAAGTAATTATAGAAAAAAAAATGTAAAAAATCGTTACTTGAACTGTATAAAACACTGGAAAAATTGCTTAGAGCTCAAAACCAAGTATGGGTATGGTATTTGATTATATAAATGTATGAACAAAAATTTAAATCGCTTTAGCAGTTCTCTTGAAAAATTTTTATTTTTAATATAAAATTTTAGTAAATTTTTTCAAAAAAATTTGCAGCATGCGAAATTGGAGTATATGTACGATGATCATATTTCTGGGAGCGAACCCCGGGACAAAAAGTGAAAAAATTATCGGACTTTTCAATCTTTTTTATATAGTGATATCTAAAATAAAAATTTTAACAAAACCTAATAACAGAACAGGAACAATAAAATAAATTATAATGTTTTCACAACATAAACTAAAAACTTAAAACAAAATAAAATAGATTTAACATTTTTAATTTCTTTATTAAAATAAGGGCCAGTTTTTCAGTGCAGAGTAAACTCTGAGTAGTACCTCGTGGCATAACGGTTAGTGCGTTGGACTGTCATGCCGAAGGTGTGGGTTCGATTCCCAGCCACCTAAAAACAAAAATGTTTTATCCGAGGTACTGCCTCTTGCAAGGAACTGACAAATCCTCCAAGAGTATACTTGTTATGAATAAGTGCTTATCATCTAGCTGTTCGGACTCGGCAAAAAGCTGTAACTCCCCTCCATCCCTGCCAACAGGCAACAACACGCACACAGGAATGGTTGAGAATTGTAAGCCACTAGGCCCTGGTTCTCCACGAGCAGTTGCGCCACCCAACTTATTCATTTATAAACTCTGAGTTAAATCAGAGTTAGTCCAGAAAATTATGCTGTTTTCCATTGGACGTCCGGAAGCGTCCAGAATCGTCCGGAACGCTTCTGAAACCGTTTCATTGGCACAAAAAATACTCTTCTGAGGAGAGAAAATTGATTCTTGATTTGAATTCAGAAGACATTTAGAAGCACTAATACATTCAAACTCAAACGTCAAAACAAACTGCAACGCAACTTCATATTGTTTGATCATCCCATTAGAATTAATTGTGCACTCGAAAACACTGAATTCAATAAAATTTAATAAACAAATTAAGAAAAACAAAAAGAAAAATTATTATTTGTAAGTAAGGGGTGGATACACTATTATTTTTAATTTCACTTTTTGTGTGCCAGCAAAAAGTTTCTATTTAATGATTCACTAATACAGAGACGAAACTTCAAAATTGAGTAGAAGTAACAGGCACTGTTCCATTGGATTCAGAATGAGTGTCTTCTTGAGTGAAACCAATGGAAAACGACATTAGTCAACCGTGAGTTATTTCAGAAGCAATTTTTCGCTAATTCTTTTAGTTCTCAAAAATCTTTTTACGGCTTTTACAATCGAAATCAAGATGGCGCAACAACGAAAAATCGAAATAGCTCCACAACAGGAGAGTTTGGTCCCTCGTCCCTGAGCCAGCTTATGAAATAATTAAGTGAGTTAACGTGGAGTTAACTTTCAGTACAGCGTTATGTATAAATACATAAAGTTACAATGCCTCTAAACGCAAAATGTTATTCATACAATTTATATGACGTTGAGTAGAGTAAGAGTCACTCATAGAGCTAAACGCTTAAGAGGTTAAATAGTGATACTACATAAGGATATTATTGTATGACATCTTAATGTAATAGATTTATCTTTTTCGTTCTCTTTTTGACAAGAGAGCATTTGTATTTTAATGAATTGGAAAATATTTTATGAATAAGGATTTACGCAGCGTTGCATAGAACCTTGATAAGGGCTAATACACTGCATTACTGGTGTTTTAGCGAATTCTAATGAATACGGCCGTTAGAGTATTGATTAAAAACACGTTTCTGGAGTTAACTCAAAGTTAAAAACCGAGATTAGGATGAGCTCGCACTGAAATATTAGCCCATATTCATTCAATAATTTTTAATTTTTATTTATTTATTTTTTTATTTATTTATTTGAAATAAAAAAACTTCACGGAATGTGCAAATTCGGGATAAATACGCGAAAAATATCTTAATACGGGACACTTGTACGCCCCGGGTTTCTTTAAAAATAAACCGGGACAAGATATAGAAATACGAGACCATCCCGGGAAATCCGGGACGGATGGTCACCGTTATTATATGTTTATGTACATATGTATATGTATGAATATGTATACATTGAAAACTGAAATTTCAAAATGAAACATCAACCCATTTTTGAAATACCTATGGAATTTTAAAAAAACTGAATCTTTTTTGTAAAAATCCAAATTTTTTTCCCAAAATTTGTATATGCAATATTGTTAAAATTCTAAATAGACTTTTGTGCAACAATTTTGATTTGAATCGGTTAAGCCGTTAATGAGAAAAATCGAAAATAAAAAATACGTTATATGGCAGGTACCGTTAATAATAGTTTTTGTTAATTTTTTTTTAACAGAATGTACATAGGTACCCACAATAATTCATTAATTTTCTTATATCAAATTCTTTGGAGTCATTTTTGAGATAAATAAGCGTTTTATTTACGTTTGTATGGCAAGAATGTAGGTACCATTATTTGGAGCTAAAAAAAATAATTTTCCTTCAGTTAAATAAAAACAATTTTCTTAAAAGGATATATATATTACAAAAACTGCGTTTCCATTCAGTATATGTTGCTAAACAATAAATTAATAATTTTAACTTTAATTTTAGCGTAAAAATCATTTTGAATTTGGTTTGATGATGTTGTCAAAATTGCTGAACACAAAATAAGATAACAAATGGCCCTTTTTCATATATTCCTCTTAACCAAAAATAAAATAAAATATTGACATAAGTTTAAGTAATCAATTTGATATACCTAAAAGGACCAGGGGCTTTTGAATCTTTTAAACTTATATGTGGGTCATTTGAAAGGCCACTAAATGGACATAAAAAGTCAGCTAGTTTCAGTGTCAGGCATAGATTTCTTTTAAGAATTTCAAAAAAAAAATTCCATATCACAGAATGAATTATTGAATCTCGCAAACATCGCAGAAAATATACTTTTTAAACAAAATTTTGAAAGTCTTCCGTTAGAAAGAATCTTGGAGACTCGTTTTGAGTTTAATTTTTTTTTTCAGTTCGAAACTTAGATCGAATGTTTCTGGAAATTCGTGATTTTGATATTGGGACTTTAATTTTCGAGATTTTGGTTTATTTGCGAATTTTTTTGTTATGAAATGTAAATGCAAAGTTGTTAAAAATAGGATTTTTATTTTAAGATTATTGAGAAAATGTGAGTCTTGTAAGGTTCCTGGCTTTTCAGACGTAACCAAAAATCGTGGGTGACATTGAAAAGCAGATTTCGGTAGCAAATTAATTTTTCGATTGCAATTACCTCCGCATTATTCTTTGATTGCCGGATGATTTGATTACTTGTGCACTCGCCCACCTAGCAAAGTGACAGAAGCTATTGGGAATTCAAAAACTACAAAACATTACTTTTAGTGTTGCCGTTGTTTTTAAATATTTTTTTTTTTTCAATTTTATGCAATTATTTTATTAAATTTCCCCTCGCGTTCAAGCGGGGGACTTTTTTCTTGTCTACATCCCACCTACATGCTCTGAATTTTTTGGCAGATTTTACGCAAATCTCATGGTATGCCAAATGAATGGGGATGAAAATAAAAATCTGAGAAGTTAGGGAATTCTTTTTTTCTTCATTAAGAGCCGATATAGGCCTAGCCAAATATAAAAACTAAAAAAAAAAAAAACATTATACGACCACCCTATTGTACATACATGTACTTTTCATTAGGGTGGTCCTTTAAAAGCTCATTGCTTTATATTCAATGATGCACAGCCTAATTTCTTCCAAATAAATATTAACAAATCTTTAAATGCAGTGATTTGACTATTTTATGGTTTTGATCGACAGTACGCATACGCCACAGTGTACCATTTTATTGTACGCAATCGAAACCTGTTTGGATGGTAGTTCAAATGCAAGCAGTCGTTGGCAATTATTTCAAGGTTTGGGTTCGATATGTGGACTCAGATCAACTTTTATAATCTCGACAAAAAGTTTTGGACTGACTAAAAGACCGACTGATCAAAAAATTTCATCGACTTTTCAAAATGTCTATTTTCATAATAGACTCAATTTGTATTAAGTTCAGTTCAACTTACACATGGATTTTTCAACAAAAAACCACTGTAAACTATATGCAACAAGATTAAAATTCCTAATCATTAAGCAGGAAGTTTTTTGCCCGGGGCCTAGCATAGTTTCTATAAGAAGGTCTTTTTTATCATACAAACCTTAATGCAAACTCTTCTACTTGCTGATATATTTCAGAAGTATTTAGAATTTGTATTATAAAAAAAATCTTCTTTGAAAGTTGCCGGCATTTTATCAAATAAGATTTCAATTGTCAACATTTCAAAAGTTGACATTTTCAAAGTCGACATTTTGATCAGATCACAGTTTAGGGAATGATTTTTACAAGCACGCTCATGCATTCTCACTCAAATCACCATTTAAGCACCTGTTGAACAAAATGAGTCTTTTACAGAGTTTAAAACCTTCAATAGCATCAAATAACTGTTACAAGTTCCTAATACAAGGTCAGACAATTTTTTTTCTTTACTTTGGGTATTTACAATGAATCAGCAAAAATTTATCAAGCTAATGTTAATTTTTTGTCTACTTAACGTGGATAAAGAGCTGAAGATTTTTTTGCAAAAAAAAAAAGAATCATGAAATTACACGAATACAATGACAAAAAAACCTGTCTGGAAATTTTAAAGCCATATATGTTTCATTGTATTTATTACTGATCTGGTGTAATATTTTGTCAGTCAGCCCTCCTCCCCCCTCCCCATGAAAAAAGGAGTATACGCCACTGACTACTTTAAGTTCAATAACTCTTCTCTGGCTTTCAAGTGTTTGAAATTATTTTTTTTATTAACCTAGACCTTTGGGTCTATATTTGCATATATTTTCTGCTGTAGAGAACTTTTAACATTTTGAATTTATTCATTCAACAAAATTCTGAATAAATTCGTCATTATTTTGTAGTTTCAAATGAATCTACTCCAGATTCAGCCAAAGGTCTGCTTTATTTTAATGTGTAGCTACTTCTAACGAAAAATAAATAAAAAGTGATAACGAAATTTGAATTAAAGGTAGGATGAAGGGGACAAAAACTTACATAGCTTGCTAAATTTATCAAGCAATTAAACTTTAATCTGAAAAAATCAATCAATTTACAAAACCCTTTTTTAAATACCTACTTGTAGGTAGGTAAATAAAAAAAAATACCACAAACACAACCAATTTGAAATCAATAATGCTCTATAAGGTTATATATTCATTCAAACAAGTTAACCCATTCAATTCAAAATACAATTTCTGTAATTCAATTTAATTATTTTAGAATTTGTAACAAATTTTATTCTTCAAATATTTAACAAACAAAAAAAAACAGTAATATTGCAAATTGGATTTTCAAAATAAAGTTTACTTTTGATTTTGATTAAATTTTGTTTATAAAATAAACCAACCTTAACAGAAGTATTGTATACATACGAATATATCTCTACTTTTTAGTTTGTAGTAGTATATTTGTAAAGTATGTGTTGAAAGCAATATCAAATACTTAACAAAACTGACAGGCAGTGTGGAAATATAGCTAAGTTTTTCAAGCATCACTGTCAGAGTGAAGGGACTTTGAAATATAAATCGACAAAATACTGAGATACTTTCAACACGAACCGCAGTCGTGCTTAAGTTATTGAGTGGAAAATAAAATAGAGAAAAGTTATGTGAAGTAGATATGCACCCTTAACTTTTAGGGTTTGTAGGTATGATGATGAAAACTATTATCAGAAAAATGTAGGAGTCCTGTTGAGTTGAATAAAAAAATATAAGAAATATCGGGAACATTTTATTATTTAAAATTAAAAAAAAATATAGCTTTCACTAATTTTGAAATAAACAAAAGTTAATCAGGTTATTCCTGTTATCTGTACGCATTTTAATTTTTGTGCTCTTTTTTTGTTTAAAGTTTTCTTAAGCATTACTATTTGCGAGTTAAAAGATTTCGTGTGGCTCTCAAGGAACTCTCGAGAGTAAAACTCCCAAGTGAACACAGTCATGAAATCAGTTCACAGAGACTAGAGTGCTGTTCGCGAGCCACTCTCGAGAATTTTCTAGTGAACTCTCACATGGAAACGCTCTTAAGAAATGACGAATAACAAAAATGTTCATGAAGTCTTACAAGGACTGGCAATTTTCTTTTCAGGCATAAGTATTAATATCATTAGCAGCAGTTTTGAAAAAAATTACGAATATTGAAGACAATTTTTATACAACTTTGTCCCCTTTGACACGAAGAAACAAGTTGCTGGAGATTTTTTTGACGTTTTCTTTTAATTTCCTTAAAAATCTCTTGTTCCTTTCACACGAGGAAACAAATGTGCAGGACATTTTTGAAATTTCCTTTGAAAGTCTATTGTTTGAAAACACCTTTACCTAGATGTGAAAGGAAAAGTTAAAAAAATCTCTTCAAATCCTCGACCGGGGAGATTTTGTTCATCCCTCGTTCCTTTTGCCCTTCTCACAATGGAACTGAAAGTTGCTGGCAACTCAGTTTGGCGCGCTAGAATAAATTTGCATCCGTGTTTTTAGACATTTTTGTACACAGCTTCTTACAATCCATTTGTACTCCTATACAAACCAGAGCTTCCATTTTCTATTTCTATTTGTTATTCTTATTATTACACAAAATATTGACAATTTATTCTTTACCTCAACTCGCCCCAGCAAAAATTCTAGATCTACTTCAGGTCGAGTTCAGAGCGACCCTAGATGTCAAAAAGCCTTGGGATGACCCCGGGTGACTTCAGAGCTCAACGAACAAACCCAATTTACATATTATTTAAAATATACCTATTACCAATTTTGTTTACATGTGTCTTTTCAATAGTTTTCCTTTCTGTGTCGTTACCTCTATCTAAGTCCTACCAATTAACGGAACCACAATTGTAAAGTGCAACCCCCTTATTTTCTTATTGGACCACGAACCAGTAGTCCAGGAGAATTAGACGGAAAAATGGTAAAATTAGGAAACATAATGGAGTGCTTCGTTTTACTTTACTTTCATGGCAAAAAAGGGTTATAATCTTTCTTTCGTGTAATTTCATGAGCTAAGATTTAAATCTTTTGAAAAAACTTACGGTTTTTGAGATGCATATTTATAAAACTGTTTTTTTTTGTCCCTTGTACCGTACAAAATCCAATATCAAATTGAATTTATATAATATGGTGATGCAAGTAACAAAAAAGATTTATACCTAAGGCTGAGTCCCTGTTAGGAAAAAGGAGGCCTCTAAAATATGTTAGATACGGGGCTCCCAAAGTGCTCGCTACGCCACTGGTATAAATGCTGTATTTTTTCAGCATATGTATGTAATTTTATGTACATATGTATATGTGTGAATAGCATAAGTATACAAAGCCGAAATCTTAGAAAAACTTATCAGCAAAAATAAAAAAACAAAAAAAAAAGCAACAGGCTCTAAAAGTGCCTACATATCAACGTCTGTGAAGTTAGCAGGGCAACTTTCACCCACGCAAATGGGACCTTGACAGGAATTTGCAGTTTTTTTGCATTTTTTTTGCATTTCTATTCCCGATTTTGCAGTTCGCCAAATAGCGGTGTAATTTAGTGACCTGCTAACTTCACAGTGAAGTTAACAGGTCACATGGTGTATCTCAGGATGTAAATTTGGGAAATTTTTAAATTGAGGACTTCAAATTTTGAACATAGCCTATCGTTGAAATGCAAAAAAACTGCAAATTTGGAGCCTTATTGCAAGTTCCTAGCATGCTTGGTTCCTGAGATACACCATGTGACCTCCTAACTTCACTGTGAAGTTAGCAGGTCAGTATGAAATTTTTTTCAAAAAAAGGACTTCAAATTTCTGACCTAACCTATCGTTGAAATGCAAAAAAACTGCAAATTTGGAGCCTTACTACAAGTTCCTAGCACGCTTGGTTCCTGAGATACACCATGTGACCTGCTAACTTCACTGTGAAGTTAGCAGGTCACTAAATTACACCGCTATTTGGCGAACTGCAAAATATGGAATAGAAATGCAAAAAAACTGCAAATTCCTGTCAAGGTCCCATTTGCGTGGGTGAAAGTTGCCCTGCTAACTTCACAGACGTTACATATCATAGCCCAGGTACTTTCAGTGAAGCAAACATCTAAATGAAGGTTAATGTATAATAATCTTAATTTTGGTATTAAGAACAAATTTGTGCGCGTAAGAAGATATTCGAGGTCAAATGTCGCTTATAACTTTTAAACGGTAAATACTATCAGAAAGTAGTTCATACAAACTTTCGAGTTCAAGAAATTTTCTATAAAAAAAGTTTTCACATTTTTCTCCCTGATTATTTAGGAGATATCACGATTTAAAAAAGCGTAATTTGACGAAACTGTCTGTTTTTTGCCTGTAACACATGAACGGTGATTGCTATAGAAAACAATTTCATGCAAAGTCTGTACCCTATGTAATTCTCTACAAAAAAAATCAATCAATCTTTTTCTACGAATGATATCAAGGATATCACTATATTACAAATTTCGTCAAAAGTGGAAAAATCTGTGTTTTTTTTGTTTGTTTTTTTACTTGGTAATGATAAATGAAAACTTCTTATCCTCGCACAAATCTAATTTTTATTAGTAAACGTTTTCGAGAATATTTATTCTCATCTTCAGACTAATAGCAAAACTAAAAATTATTGATACAATTTTTGTCAATAAAAGTAAACATATATGAATATAAAATATTTGTAGGTAATTTTTAAAGTAATATCTCGAAAGTACTTAAGACAAACAAATTGGTGAAAGTGAATAAATGCATTTAGAATTTTATTTTAAATATGTCTCTAGATGAAAGTGGTTCCAAGAATTGATGTAACAATGAACGTTCGAATATATTATTTTTATTCATTGTTTTTGTTCGATATATAAACATCTCTTCATAAGCATTTAATAATCTTGGTTTGCTTATTTGTTTTAATAACCGAAAACCAGCTAAAACGTGATTGTTATTAATCATATGGTCTGCAGGAGTAGATTCATTTAATGTTTTATAATACATTGATTTATAATGTTCAGACCATCTTGTTTTTACAGCTCTTCTTGTTTGACCAATATAAATTTCATCACAATCTTGACAAATGACTGAATATATTCCAGATTTATCAAGTGTTTCTGTTTTGTCTTTTATTGTTCCTAGAAGACTTTTTATAGTATTTGCAGTGCTATTTGGTGATAATTTAATAGAATATCTATTAAATATTTTCATTAAATAATAAGTTAATCCTTCAGTAAATGAACTACTCATGTATGTAAAAACATTTTCCTTAGCTGAAGTTAACGATGTTAAGTTTATTAAATCCTTTTTATTTTTATGTTTTTTTAATAGAGAATTAACTATATTTTTACTGTATCCATTAACTTCCGCTATACGGTGAATATTTTTAACTTCTTTTACATAATTTTGTTCATTAAGAGGAATATGAATAGCACGGTGGCAAAATGAATTTAAAGCTGCAAATTTTGTTTGATTTGGATGGTATGAATTTGATGGAATACATCTATCAGTGTTTGTCGACTTACGATATATATCAAACTCAATATGGTTCTCGATTCTTTTAACCATAAGGTCTAAAAATGGTAAACAAAAATTAACTTCTTTTTCGAAAGTAAATTTTATTATTCCTGGCATTACATTATTTAAGAAATCGAGGAATGTATTGAGCTTATCTTTATGAATTATTATATAAGTATCATCTACATATCTTATCCATAGTAATGGAAAGTCATGGAAATTAAGTTTAGCAGTCATTTCAAAATTGGCCATAAA
This sequence comes from Dasysyrphus tricinctus, assembly GCA_963921185.1. Classification (NCBI taxonomy): domain Eukaryota; kingdom Metazoa; phylum Arthropoda; class Insecta; order Diptera; family Syrphidae; genus Dasysyrphus; species Dasysyrphus tricinctus. The sequence goes on from OY992530.1 coordinate 139,875,473, forward strand.
ACAATTGGCAGCGAAAGCAGCTAGAGGATTACCCATTGCTAAACCATTAATTTGTTCGTAAACGTTATTATTAAATTGTATATAATTCTTGGAAAAACATAGATGTACTAAATGCATGTATTCACTCACCTTTACATCATCAATTGTATTAATATTTTTTAGCCAATTTTCAATAGAATTTTCAGCTTCTATGATTGGTATACTATTATACATATTGTCGATGTCAATAGATGCTTGAATATAGTCTTCTGGTATGATGGTATTTCTTGTTTGATTGATGAATTCGTATGAGTTCTTTACATATAATCCAATTGGTTGTTCAAATTTTGCAAATTCTTTAGATAACCATTTTGCTGTGTCATGGACTGGTGATCCAATTCCACTACAAATTGGTCTTAATTTAAGTTCACCCGCCTTATGGATTTTTGGCAGAGCGTAAAGTTTTGGAATGTTGTAATTTGATGGGATTAATTTCTTTCTCAAGCCTTCATTTGTTATATTAACACATTTCTTTAAAGTTAATTTCGACATCGCTTGCCAACAGTTGAGTTTTGTTTGTGGTTTGTTGATTAAATTATAGCTTCCGTTGTTAAGAATTGTCATTATTTTGTCATTATAATCAGATCTATTTAGTATAACTGTTTTATTTCCTTTGTCTGCTTTCAAAATGATTATATTATTTCTTTTAATTTTTTCTTGGAGAGACGATATTATTGTTTGTTGTTTTTTAGAAATTGCATCGTATTCTTTTAGTTTTGGTTTGAAAGTTTCAAGTGCTTTTTTGACGTCAACACGGATTGAATTGCGTATATCAGGGCTGAAGTTTGAAATTGTTGTTTCTACTTCTGCAATAACTTGTTCTAAATTGGATCACCAGTCCATGACACAGCAAAATGGTTATCTAAAGAATTTGCAAAATTTGAACAACCAATTGGATTATATGTAAAGAACTCATACGAATTCATCAATCAAACAAGAAATACCATCATACCAGAAGACTATATTCAAGCATCTATTGACATCGACAATATGTATAATAGTATACCAATCATAGAAGCTGAAAATTCTATTGAAAATTGGCTAAAAAATATTAATACAATTGATGATGTAAAGGTGAGTGAATACATGCATTTAGTACATCTATGTTTTTCCAAGAATTATATACAATTTAATAATAACGTTTACGAACAAATTAATGGTTTAGCAATGGGTAATCCTCTAGCTGCTTTCGCTGCCAATTGTTTTATGGCCAATTTTGAAATGACTGCTAAACTTAATTTCCCTGACTTTCCATTACTATGGATAAGATATGTAGATGATACTTATATAATAATTCATAAAGATAAGCTCAATACATTCCTCGATTTCTTAAATAATGTAATGCCAGGAATAATAAAATTTACTTTCGAAAAAGAAGTTAATTTTTGTTTACCATTTTTAGACCTTATGGTTAAAAGAATCGAGAACCATATTGAGTTTGATATATATCGTAAGTCGACAAACACTGATAGATGTATTCCATCAAATTCATACCATCCAAATCAAACAAAATTTGCAGCTTTAAATTCATTTTGCCACCGTGCTATTCATATTCCTCTTAATGAACAAAATTATGTAAAAGAAGTTAAAAATATTCACCGTATAGCGGAAGTTAATGGATACAGTAAAAATATAGTTAATTCTCTATTAAAAAAACATAAAAATAAAAAGGATTTAATAAACTTAACATCGTTAACTTCAGCTAAGGAAAATGTTTTTACATACATGAGTAGTTCATTTACTGAAGGATTAACTTATTATTTAATGAAAATATTTAATAGATATTCTATTAAATTATCACCAAATAGCACTGCAAATACTATAAAAAGTCTTCTAGGAACAATAAAAGACAAAACAGAAACACTTGATAAATCTGGAATATATTCAGTCATTTGTCAAGATTGTGATGAAATTTATATTGGTCAAACAAGAAGAGCTGTAAAAACAAGATGGTCTGAACATTATAAATCAATGTATTATAAAACATTAAATGAATCTACTCCTGCAGACCATATGATTAATAACAATCACGTTTTAGCTGGTTTTCGGTTATTAAAACAAATAAGCAAACCAAGATTATTAAATGCTTATGAAGAGATGTTTATATATCGAACAAAAACAATGAATAAAAATAATATATTCGAACGTTCATTGTTACATCAATTCTTGGAACCACTTTCATCTAGAGACATATTTAAAATAAAATTCTAAATGCATTTATTCACTTTCACCAATTTGTTTGTCTTAAGTACTTTCGAGATATTACTTTAAAAATTACCTACAAATATTTTATATTCATATATGTTTACTTTTATTGACAAAAATTGTATCAATAATTTTTAGTTTTGCTATTAGTCTGAAGATGAGAATAAATATTCTCGAAAACGTTTACTAATAAAAATTAGATTTGTGCGAGGATAAGAAGTTTTCATTTATCATTACCAATTAAAAAACTCGTGCAGTAGTTCCACAACGTAATATTCTACGTATCTACAATTTGTTTTTTTACTCTTGAATGACGAAGGTGTCAAAGATGCATATGCCTCATTTATATTTTATTATAATTATCTCCAAAACATATTATGAGACTTTTTTCATATGGCTCATTAGTTAGAAGATATTAGTAGGTACCTGCTTTAAAAAGGTGAAGGGTTCATGGTATGGGTTTTGGCCTGCAACTTTTAAATTTAAATTTGTATACTCAATTTGCAAAATATTTGAGCCTCTACAAGAAAACATTTTCATATTTTTTTGTAAAAGTCATAATTTTTTATATACCTATCACTATTTCTTAAATTGGTCAAAAGTCAAAAATAACCGATTTTTGTCTCTTCTCATAAATGGCTAAGTTGTCTAAAAGTAATTTATACTCATTGTATAGGTAATGCTATTTCCAACCAGAAGAATTGTCATACTTTTTTCGATATGAGTGCTCAGTTACGAGATATTGCTGTTCTTAAAAATGTTCGAATTTCGAAATTATAGGTACACCGAAAATTTTTCGAAATTCGGTCATTGAAACAATCACTCTTTAAAGAAAATAGTTCTTTTGAAGAAAATTACAAAGTGTACAAACTTTGCATGTTTTCTATAACAATCAGGGTTCATGTATTACAGGCGAAAAACAGACATTTTCATCAAAGAACATTTTTTTGAATGGCGATATCTCATGTCCTAAACGATCAGTCGGAGGAAGGTAGAAAAGTGCTAAAATTTGTTTTTTTATAGAAAATTATACGATCTACAAGGTTTGTATAAAATACTTTTTAATATATTATTCAATGTTTACCTTGAATAACTTCCGCAATTTGGCCCTTTTATTTGTAAATTTTTCCTGGGCTATGAATTGTATACATTAATTTATTTCCACAAACATTACAGCACGAAATCAAGAAACATCTCATTCGAAACAATTAATAGTTATGTAAAAAAAATCTACAACATAAAACAACAAACGAAATTAGAACATGCTCACCTATAGATAAGCAAGGAGTAAGGTAACATAATTAAATACATACTGTGAACAGTGTGACAGATTCTACATTGGATAAACGGGTAGAACTTTTTATGACAGGTTTATAGAACATAAACCAAAACAGGATACGAGACTATTCCATTCGCACAGCACCTGATAAACAATTATCCAAATACACATGCACTCATTATGGTGCTAACTAAACACACAAACATATATGCAAGATGGGGACAAAATAAGACTCACTAGGGGAATATGAAAATAAAACAAACAAAACGGAAGAATAAAAACAAATAAAAAATGGTAAATAAACAATACAAAATCAAATAACTCGCAACCATAATAAAGAGAGAAAAATAAATTTTGGTACCATCCCTAGCTTCAAATTTGCAATACGGAATATCACAAGGAGTAATTAAACATAATAGAAAAAAACACCACAAGTGAACAAATTAAGCCTTAATATGGATGTGCGTCGCTTATAATATAGTATAATAAAGTTAAATTATTAATTTAAAATCTTATAAATTTAACCTTAAGTTCTTCATTTTCATATTCACATTTATTTATTTTTTTACAAATCCGTTAAATACTAACGTTACAATTTTTCTTATAACCTTATTTAATTATTCTATTGTGCTAAAAAACATTTTTTTAAATTTAATACATTTTTAAAATCGTCATTTATGGATGTGATAAGAAAATAAGTTTTATTAAAGATTACAATTAATTAATTAAGAGGACTATTTGCATTTTAGTTTCATCTAGTGTATATTTGTATCAAAGGCTGCTGTAATCTTATGCTTGTGCGACTAAAATTAAAATGTATCCTATACAGAACTGAGGGAGATGATATTGAACCATTTATTATCCCAGTAATAAAAGTAAATTGAAGATATTGTCTATGTTTTGCAAGGGAAGGAAGGTCAATTAATTTAAGTCTTTGGACATAAGGGGGAAGTAATATTACTTGTGACCAGGGAAGAAATCAAAGACAAAAACGCATAAATCTTCTCTGAACCGCTTCTAATCTATTAATATGTACAGAGTAGTGAGGTGCCCATACCACACAGCCATACTCAACAATAGGTCTTACAAATGAAACATACAGTAACTTAAGAACGTAAGGGTCCCGAAAACCGCGAGAGAAACGCTAAACAAATCCTAAAATCCTTTTTTGATAATGTAATTATGGTGATCATAAAAGGTTAATTTAGAATCTAGAATAATTCCAAGATCAGAAAACACGGACATTTTGCTCAAAGGACATGAATCAAACATATAATTATAATTAAAGGCTTCGTTTTTGCGTGTAAAAATCATACTTTTACATTTGTCAACATTTAAAACAAGATTATTCTTATTGCACCATTCCCTAAATTTAGTGAGATCTTCTTGCAAAAGTAAACAGTCAGTAGAATTTTTTATTCTTTTGTAAAGTTTAATGTCATCAGCATAAATAAGGATAGAAGAATTTTGTATGATTGAGATCAAGTCATTTATAAATAAAATAAACAAAAGTGGCCCCAAATGGCTACCCTGAGGAACACCTGAATTAACAAAGAATAGACTCGAGCATTCAATACGAAAGCTTACACTATAACATCTGTTATTGAGGTATGATGAAACCCTTTTTAAAAAATCATCATTTAAACCTTGTTTACTTAATTTCAAAAGAAGCGTTTTATAGCACAACTTGTCAAAAGCCTTACTAAAATCAATAAATACACATCAGCCTGATCACGATCTTTAAAAGCGTCTAAACCAAATGATGTAAAGTGGAATAAATTTGTTACTGTTGACTTTTTCTTGACAAACCCATGCTGACTATTACATATGATTGAACTGCAGTGAAAGGTAAGAATATTACATATAATTGACTCAAACAATTTCGGAATCACAGATAATTTTGCTATTGGTCGGTAGTTCGTTATTTCACTTTTTGATCCCTTCTTATGTACCGGTGTTATGTTGACATTGAACAATACAAAATGGTAGAACGTATTGTTGGACACCATTTTAAATGCGAAGATTCCTATTTTGAAAAGACCTACTTCTCCAACACATCCCCAAAAGGAAGTTTTTCTTTAAAATGAGCGCGTACTAAAGGGGTTTTGACTACCCTTAAGATGATGAACAGAGTGCGAGTGATCAGGAAAATAGGGAAGGATTACAAAGAAGATACCGATGCACATTGGTATTGAAGTTCTGAATATCAAAATGAGAGGGGAAAATAGAGCTTGGTAAAGTATTCCACATTCGTGTTGTGTGGCTAAAGAAACAATCTCTATTTTTGAAACTACGTCTGAAGTTGGGCTCAAGGGTAAACCGATGAGCATTCCTAAAGGCACGAGTATTACGGTTGAATCTTTTAAGGGGAGGAATGCAATGGATAAAATAATGTGAGACAAGAAACACTGCGGCGGCGGTGTTTCAGAGAAGTAGTTGTTTGCGTAATAGTTCTATCACCTATCATTTGTAAGGCTCTATTTTGTATTCTATCTAATAGATTCAAGTGAGTTGTAGGGGCACCTGCCCAGATGTGAGAGTTATACTCATATAAGATCGATAAACTTAAAAAGGTTCAAAGAACAACAAGCGTTCATACAACAAGGGCTCTTCGATCTTGCCCAACGGATGTTTTAAACGTTTTCTGTACATTTTTTTCATTCAATCTACACATTAACCTCTATATATTAATAAACGACGCAGAGCAACGTGCTAGCATTTATACATTTGTTAACTTGTAATTCATATTAACAAATGCGTAATAGTCTGTGACGTGTTGTAATGTACGGATAACTTTAACCCGCCAAATTCCGCGCATCATGAACGGATAACTTCTTAACCCATTCACGCACACGTGTGATAGGACCGTTAACTACTACCAGTACACACTTCGTAAAGCTGTGCATGCATGTGACATATGTATTAAAAACCACCACAATTTGATGGAGTGGTGAATTTGGTGAAGTGAAACATATATCATGTATATAAAGTTAGCAGGACACTTTTGGAAATTCAGGTTAAAAACTATCCTATCATTAGTTGCTACTTAATTGCGAATACGCAAAAAAAAACTTAATTGCTTTTTTGGTTTAAGAAAAAATGGGTGTCCTGCTAACTTCATATGAACTTAGCAGGACAACTTTCTCAAAAATAAAGATAATCGAGCTGAAAAAAGTTTATTATTGAGAACTATTTAATTGCGAATTAGTTACACATCATACTTTCTCACCTTGCTGGGTGGGAACTATGTACATATGTCCACTTTGTTAAAGTGGATTTAGTTCCCATGTATTGAGAACTAAGTCCCTTGGTTGACTTAGTGCCCGGGGACTTAGTTTCCGGGGATTTAGTTCCCGGGGACTTAGTTCCCTGCACCGATGTTGGTTCGTGAATCTTTTTTGAGTATCTTAAAAATTCTGGGTCCTTTATAGGCTATCTGACTTTGCTGGTGTATATCAAGCTGAATCACTGGCAATTAATCAGGGAGGCATGCAAAATACTTAAACTATAGACTTAAACCCAAATCGTAACACTACAATCGGCACAGACAGTCAGGCGACTGTTAAAGCCATTGATTCGGCTACATAATCCTTTTACTTAGTTCAGCAATAAGTACTGATATGAGCTCGAAGGCCTAAAATCAACCTCAAGGTCACTGTTTCCTGGGTACATACGAAAATAGAACAATCAGCAGTGAAAATATGTAATAAAAAAAATGTTACAAAAAAAAAAAAACTTTTCTAAAATAACTCATTCTATTTCATTAAAAAAAAATCACCTCCTAAAAACAATGTTCGTTACGTTCTGTCGTACGTAAAACTTTTTTTTCGGTGTTCTTACTGTCTTCAATTCTATATCATTGTGGTTGATTTTGTGACTGCATATACAGACAAAAATTATACATTCAACTGTAAAAAAAATATCCAAAACGAATAAGTTTTTACTCTATCTTTTTTTTGTGGAGCTATTAGTGTGTCAAGGCATTTGACCTAATTACAGAAAATTAAAATTTATACGAAAAGTTCAGTAGAACAAAAGTTTGTGATGCTGCGCTGCTGCTGTGATACAAAAGACTACTTTAGATTTCAAAATCATGCAATTTAAACTAAATGTGGAAACGAATACAATTAAAATCTAAACTATGAACATTCCAACATGGATTTTTGTTTAAATTTGGTAAAAGTAAAAAGAAAAATTAGCTGAAGGGAACGAAGGGAAGGGAAAGAGACTTCTATACCAATCAAAACCATATTGCTTGAACAAGGAAGCACGTTTATATTCAAAGCATAAATAAAATACTTTCTTCTAATTGATTGACATCGAATATATTTTTAATTGACATCATGAAAACTAGTACCTACAGAAGTTTCAAGTAGGTCAAACAATAAAATCCACGTACCTACCTAATTATTCCGATGTGTGATGATGGTAGTTCAAGGCTATACAATGGTAAGGCATTGAAGATTTAAGGTATTGGTTTATTAATACGATGACAAAATACGAGATTGAAAAAAATATTGTGATTTTTTTCTTGCAGAAAATCGAGAAAAAAAATCATATTTTTAATATTATCTAAGTACACGTTTGTTAAAAACTGTTTCGTTTTCAAGAAATTAAAAAAGAAAGTGCTATACAGGATGGGCCAGTAGTAAAACAAAAATTCTCATCAATAACTTACATTCTTTCATATTAACACCGTCTTTCCGGTTATTTCTCAAATAACTATAGAATTAGTAGATCTTGTAAGTTTTTGATCATGAAAACTATGAATTTGGGCTTACTCAACCCTACCAATAGCTTTTCTTCTAGCCATTGTCATTTTTCTCATTTTGTTTGTGTTTAAACAAAAGAAACCATGATGTGAAAGCTAGAAATAGCTTCAAAAGTTTTGCCCTTCAACTAGTTCCAAGCTAAATTGACGATATGGGCGATGTAGCCATTCAATTGCATGAAAAGCAACTTCGATTTTATTTGAAATTTAAGAAATTATAATAAAACGAATAATGACAATAGGATTTTAATTTTTATTCTCTTCCAGGTTAGGTTAGAATAGCATTCTATACTTGCAGTAGAATCTTCGGTAAAAGATGGGGTCCAAGCCCTAAAACCATTCATTGGATGTACACAGCCATTATAAGGCCAATCCTGACTTACGCATGTTTGGTTTGGTGGCCAGCCTTGGAAAAGGCAACCAATCTTAGAAACATGACTAAAATTCAAAGACTAGCATGTATCGGTACTACCAGTGCCATGAGAACTACACCAACTACAGCCCTATAAACATTCCTCACACTAGACCCACTCGATCTTTTTACAAAAGAGATGGCGGCCAAAAGTGCTCTGCGACTTCAACAATGCAATAATTGGAAAAAGGGCCTTTACGGTCATAGAACTATTATGAGATTTACCGACATAAACATTCAGACAGACTACACATTACCGAACATTGATTTTAATCCGGTAGCCCTAACAGACATCCCACAAGGACACTCTGGATGGAAAACCGGGTCATAAACAATAATCATGTTTCTGTCTTCACGGACGGCTCAAAACCTAACGAAGGAGTAGGGTCAGTCATTTTTTCAGTTAACCCACCCTTAGACAGATCAATAAAGCTTCCAGACTTCTGCAGTGTCTTTCTTAAGTAGAATGGGCATCGACTCATCTGACTTATATAGAGAGTATCAGGATAAAGAGGCAGAGGAAGGGCTCAGTTTACATCCTCTGTGAATGCCCCAGCCTAGCCAGAACTATAAAGGCAGCCCTCGGAGAATACTTTTTCGAAGAACTGGGCGACGTCTCCTGTTTGCCACTAAGAAACATCCTTAAATTAACTCAGAACTCAGGATGGTTCAGGGAGGCCCCCCATACCTAAGCTTCCAACAATCAATTTCTTTCCCCCTCCTTATAACTATACCTTACCTACACCTAGGGAGATCCGAGTGAGGTAATGCGACCTTCTCGTATCACCACCCCATTTAACCTAATCTAACCTAGGTTAGAATAGGTTGAAGTGGGGGTCAGCCATGGAAACTATCACAATTAGATCATTAGTTGGCCCATATGAGATACCACATGAATCTGGGAAGCCCTTTTCCCTACTCGGTGAACCATTTGGAGCTTCATATGAAGCGTAAGAGACAACCACGCGACCATGGTGTATTCTTTATGGTGGAGGGAATATTCGATAGTTTGAACTAGAGTATATAACGTAGTTTCAAATGATTTCCCTTTGCAATAAGCGTGTTGAGCATTAGACAAAAGTCGTGTGTCTATGCTAGTTCAAAGGTGGATATCGCTCAATCTTTCAAAGATTTCAAGAAAAAATTGATGATAGACTAATAGGTCTGAGATCTTTCGGGTTTACTTGGGAGCATTTTCCAGCTTTGGGTATAAACACAACCTTGACTTCTCTCCATAGTCTCCCGAATTGGCAGAATTATATCAGAATTCATTTGGAGTTCGGTTGGTATTATGCCGTCGGGTCCTGTAGACTTGTATGGCTTGAATCTGTTGAGTGCCCATTGCAGCTTGTCCCTAGCAATCAGACCTTGAATTTACTGGCTCATTGTCTGACCAATTATGGTCAAAGCTATTAATATTTTTGGAGCTTCTAGGGAAATGGGTATCTAGGAGTAAGTGAGCAATTCTTCGTAAGAGTTAGTTCATGAGCCATCAGCATTTTTCAAACAGCTATAGGCATTACTGGATTTGAAGAGAGGTAGCCTCTGAAGTTTCATCTATTTTTCTACATAAAATTCTCCAGGAGGATCTCTTAGACTTCCTCAAAGCTTTCTTATATAATTTAAGGAATTCCTTATAGGATTCCCAATCCTACACTCCTCGAGAGTGCTTTTAGCTCGATTGAAACATTTACGACAATCTTTCCTGAGCGGTTCAAGCCCTGATTCCCACCAATGTGACTTCTTTTTCCCACTTACTTTGGTAAGTGGTCAGGGCTAGGGTGAGATCACTGGCCTTACAGTCAAGCTCATTTATATTAGAAGAAGGATTTGAAAGATCAGGTTGTAATAGACCTTTAAGTGTTATTCTATATTTGGGCCAATTGGTTTTTAAAATTCCAAGCGGCTAGGAGGTTCATCATTTAGACTGCATTGGATGTACCTGTGATCAGAAAACGAGTGTTCGTCAGATACTTTCCAACTCAAAATCTTGGGATGAAGAGTATCTGAGACAAGAGTAATATCCAATACTTCCAGTGGGTTTTTAATAATGAAGGTAGTTCAGTTTCCCACATTACTTACTATAAGGTTACTATACTTAAAGTATAATCAAAAAGAGATTCACTTCTGTCATTGGTCATGGCACAAATACGCCGAAACTAGCCAGTACGTACCATTGGCCATTTCCAGTCTTGCAGTGGTGAGATCAGGGAGTAAATATACGTAAGTGTTACTTTTAACTAGTATCTGGGAGTTTTGAGTCCTTTTACTATGGATATTGTCAGGGTTTCTGGATCAGAAGATGAACTCGATAGCTCATCCTCACTCAAAGGAACGAGATTAAGGTAGCAATCGGCCTCCATTTTGCTAAGACTGTCGACAAGACTGAACCTTGATCAAAGATGACCGGATTCCTCATCAATTTTATGTGATGGATGCACCAGGATCCTCTCCCACAGGCTCAGTTTCAGTGTTTTGAGGAAGGATGCGATCCGCACCAATCTCATCTTATTTGTATACTTAGAGGACGTCACTATATGTCTTGGATTCACCGCAATGGAGAGTACTGCACTAGTGTTATGCACTTTGGGCCATTTGGGCACCGGGATGGTATCCTCTAGAGGCCTTTGACACTTCGACGTGAGTCACCGCTAAAATGCACTGGGCCCAGCCCATTTTATGTTGGCGTGCTGCTCCGTCTTTCCTTTGACCTCCCATTTATAGCCAAAGGTCTTGAAAATCCCAGGAGCTGAGGCCTGACCATATAGCGTCCTTTGACGGCCTATTCCACGTATTTGTAGGCAAATTCTTCGGGGAAACTCTCTCCAGTTTTGGGAGGACCTTTATTCAAAACTGCAGCACCACCGAGTTGGGCTCCCCTTCGATACATAAAAAATTATTTTTTGGGCTTATGAACTTATGACCGTGTGAAAGACAGCTAATTAAAAGTTTAATCTGACACTTTAAAACAGTCCCCTAGTGAATAGAATAATACCCCAAAAACATTTTAGAGGTATTATAAGATTCACATATTTAGAGAAAATACCTACGTTTCCTGGAAAGCTTCAAAGTGTCACTGCAAGACTATGTTTTTATTCGCAAGCTTTTTCCTTTTCATTTTTATAGTAAATTTACGAAGATATTCATCCATTCTTGGAACCAAAATATTAAGTATCCACCATCTGAACCCTTTTTGTTCACCTGCAGGACATTCTCATTTTACTTTTTGTTTGTTTTTTTTTTTTTTAAACTAAAATAGTTGAATGCACCGTCCACTCTATGTACATTACATGATGGAATGCGACAGGTGACAGACTTGCAAAAAATGCTGAATTAAAAAAAAAAAGAGAAAAAGTTTAAATATAAAAATGCATCTTTTATGTCTCGTTTATCCTTATGCTAAATAAAATATGCATATACCTATAGCACGTATGCTACCTATCCTGTCACTTTGCCTAAAGGCTCCTTATACATAGTAACAGTACTTCCTGCTAGCTAATCATATATTCACACAATAACTGGAGAAGATGCCCTTTCTCTTACATATCCGGCTTCCAGTTTTAATGCACTTTTATCGAATGAATCCTTTATGGAATAGTATAGCACCTATGTATGTATAAAGGATATACATATGTATTGTATATCTATATGTTTTTTTTAAGAATATGACATGCGATGCTCTATCAGAAAGTGTCACGACGAATCTCGCAGGCAGTTGCTTTTAAAGTACCTACAGCACTGAAAATATATATATACTGAATATTATATTTTTCGGTGAGTGTATCTTTTCAAGCTCACTCATTTATTCAACTGCGTCACGTTTTATATCTGCGAGGATATACGAATGCCGTTTTAGTGAAAACCCTCATAAAAGGGTGTAAAAAGCTGACAAAAAAATGAACAAGATTTTGAGTTGTGACATAATAATATCTTATTCGGAACAAGTGGGACAGAAAAAATATGAATATTAAAATGTCCGTTCATCACTTAGGTGACAAAATTTTTGTTCTTTTAACTCGAATGAGACGCTGCCGTTATCTCTTGTAAGAAAAGGAGACATTTATTTGAATTATAAGCTTGGAGTATAGATTTTGCCAAAAATAATACAATAGCTACCACAAGCGTATTAATGGAAATAGTTTTTGATTTTTCTGAGCTGAAACGACACTTATGTGAATGCCCTAAGCAAGCGCAGTGGCTATCCGATCTTAAATGATAGAAGTGAAGTGAGTATATAATTGTAATGTATAGGATCCAGGGTAAAAACGGCTTAAGTCAACTTTTATAATAACCTAAGCTAATGATGATATCTTGTAGACTTCAATGAGTTTTTTTTTTTTTTTTATAAATTCATTTTTATTTTTCATTCATCTTAAAACTATCTTAAAGCTAGACAAAAATTCATAAAAACTAGCCTACTTATCAATATCTTACAACTAACTTACTGGCCCCATTCGGGCGCTCTAAGTTAAACTAATAACTTAATGCTAATGCCTTTCGGCCTAAGAACTATCTTAAAACTAGAATCCATATCGGTTTTATTTTTCACCGAGAAGAATTTTAAAAAACTCGGTATCTATGACTTTATTTTTGTGTTTTATATAAAACTTACAAACTAAATAAAACTAAATTAAAACTAATTAAAACTAATTAAAACTAATTAAAACTAATTAAAACTAATTAAAACTATTTAAAACTACTATAAAACTACTTAAAGCTACTTACAAACTACTTACAGACTACTTACAAACTAGAACAGCCACAGCAAGCATTTTCGGGTTTTTGTGATTTTTTTTTGTGTTTTTATTGGTTTTATAATTTTTTTTGTGTTTTTATTGGTTTTATATATTTTTTTTTTTTTTTTTTTTTTTTTTTTTTTTTTTTTTTTGGTGCCACCCTGACTGTCCCTGCTTAAAACTAACTACCTAAACCTATGTAAGTCGGCCATGGCATAGAAAAATGCAGTCAACTTTTAAATATCCGAAGAATCTTCTTGTTCAGGTTTCAACCACCAGAACTGGTTCTCCTGCTTTACCCTATCTCTTCGGTCCCGATCGGACACAGTCCTACTGAACCGAAGGTGCTCCGCTCCGTGTTGTGCGAGGACTCTCGGTCATAAAGGAGCCGCCGATCTACAGTTCTACGGCCGACGTGGTAGATTAGCGGAACCGCCGCTCTATCCTGGATCAGCCCTCGACTGTCTAAATAGAGGAATGCATCGGGCGGAATAAAGCCGCTTAGACGCACACTCTCGTAATAGTCGTTTTTAGGGTAATAAGCCCCAAAAATTAAGCTGTTGGTCGAGGACATTGCTCTTGCAATGTGACCTCGAATAAGCTTCAGCAAGAAATTATCTATCCTGTTTATGTTGGCGCCGTTGTATAGAACCAGGTTAGAATAATAATGTTTGTACTCCGACTCTGGTGTTCTGTGTAATCCAAGGCAGCGTCTAAGACACTGCCTCTCAAACACCCGAATCTTTTCCATTTGAGATGGGGCAACGTTGAACCAAACCGGGCACCCATAGGCAATCATCGGCCGTATGAGGGCCATGTAGCAAATCACCTTCACTCTGCTGTCAAGCCGGCTGCTATAAAACAACCGTTTCGTCAGGGCAAAAGCTCCCCTAGCCCTGGACAGAGCAGCATTTATATGTCTGTCGAAATACAAATACTGATCCATCCAGATGCCAAGGTACTTTACTACACTTTTACTCGCCAGTGGCTGTCCATTTGGCCCTACGATCACCAGCTTACGCCAGTTCTTTCTCGTATCCCTTGTGGCTCCACGCAACGGAGTCCTAAACAAGATAGTTTCTGATTTCTGAAAGTTGATTTTCAACTTCCAGTCATCGCAATATCGCTGAATCTTTTCGAAGTCACGCTGCAAGAGGATTCTGATGACCTCGACTTTTGGAGCTGTTCTGTACGCAATTAGATCGTCGGCATACGCAATTGCCTGAGTTAGACTACTTATCAGATCGCTGGTGTAAATGCTGAATAGAATCGGCGAGTTGACCGCTCCCTGCTGAAGACCATTTTTAATATTAAAGGTTGTGGGAGAAGTCACATTGCCACTCTTGACAACAAACTTTCTACCATTGAGCATATCATAAAGCATATATAATAGTGGTTTACTAATGCCTAGTCTGGTCAGCTTAAGATAAAGACCCTCTAGCCATACGGTGTCGGCCTTCTCCAAATCAACCAGACAGGCACCCGTACACTGCTTTTTTGATTTGTTCCATTGGACATCAGAAACGAGTTTAGACGCGGCATGAATGGTGTCATGTCCCGCCTTAAAACCGAACTGATTATCCGGTATGATATTATTGTCCTCTGCCCACTTAGACAGAGCTCTATTAATAACTTTTTCGAATACCTTGCTGATACTCGGAAGAAGACTTATCGACCGGAGATTCGCCGGATTGGAGTTGTCCTTTCCCTTTTTCGGGAGAGGATGCACCACAGCTGTCTTCCACCGCACTGGATGCATTATTCAGAGCGTTGTTAAACAGTGTGGTATAAATGTCTACTGCTTCTTGGGGTAAATGTCGAAGTACAACGTTGGATATGCCATCGACTCCTGCTGACTTCTTCTTCTTTAATGAATCGAAGATAAGCTGAAGCTCCACCTTCGTAATTAACAGGGAACTTGGCCCATTTCGCTCGGCGATTATGGCGTTTGCCAAATGATCTTCATTGAACCCGGTGAAACCGAGGTTCTCTGATCGCCATTGCGTTATGTCATTCCGAAGGTAGAAGTGGTGGAGCAAGGCTCTGTTTTCCAGGTCATGGTTCGGGCGAATGCATGCATTCACCTTGTACACTTGCTGGAAAGCACCCCCACAGCCTCCACTTTCTCCTGCGGATCCTCGACAATAAAGAGGTCCTCGTCCAAGACGGCGTCCTCTGGATCAATTCCTGCTGTCAGAAGTACGTCTCTGTTATCTGTCGTTCTCTGGAGCTTAAGACACGGAAGGTCGTTCTGATCATTCCTTCTAAATATTTTGTTAATTTTGGGAAACATACTCGGGTCGCTAGAATTAACAGCCCGAATTTTGTTATCCCAATACAAATTAATAGACAACCGATAATTTTCCTTAATAAGCTGGTTGATGTTCTTGATCGACGACTTCAGTGTCCTAATCTCCAGATCGTGTAGGTCAGTAAACCTTCGGTACAAGAGTTTGAGTCTTGTCAGCAGTCCACTTTTTTGTCTGTGTAATGCGTCAATGGTCGCATTCCGGTACATGTCGGTTGCGTCCCGTTGTTTGTATTTTGGTATTGTTCTGTCCATTGTTCGTTTGATTGTCTCGTCCATTTGTTCAAGGTATTGGTCTATTTCGTTATTTGTCAAGTTCCTGTCATTTGGTGGGGATATGTTATTCGAACTGATTTCGCTCGATAAGGCGTTGGTAAAGCGTGGCCAGCGCACCTTACTGTAATTGTAAGTATGCACAGGCACATACTCATCCAACTCCACGAGCTCTTTCGGAAGCTGTATTACGGTGGCGAGTCCGCAGTGGTCACTGTCGTACTCGATCGTTCGTAAACAGTTTCTTTGTCTTTGACCCACAGTGTCAGTAATTGTCAGTCTTGAGTCTATTAGCAATAGATCCAGATAGGCACCGCTTCTTGGAAACGATGGCCGATCCGTAGCCAGCAGATCGACACCATATTCAGTGTTATATCGACTCATCCAATTTAAAAGATGAATACCTCTTGGATTCTGTATTTGATTTCCCCAATCTAGGTTTTTGGCATTCAAATCACCGGCCATGAGAAAGTAATTTTCTTCCAAGCTCAAGCGTAGACATTCGAAAAGTTTTTCAAGCTCTGTGATAAAATCAGTTGGCTGAGGTGATTCCGGTGCATAAGCCGCAATCACATACATTCGCTTCCCCTGTTGGAGAGGAATGCACACGACGCACGCCTCTAACAGCCGAAATCTACGCAGATCACTATTATATATAACTTTATGATTAATGCCTTTTCGTATGAAGATTGCGACGCCCCCCCCCTTGAGTGGAGTTGGGTCGATCTCTTCTAACGATATTGTAATTGTTGTTAGTCAACTTATGTTTCTGGTTCAGCTTAGTTTCGCTGGCCATAAACACATCTGGACTCTGGTCTTTCAACAATTGGAAAAGATTAGCTCTACGTTCGGTCCTAATCAGTGAATTTACATTCACAGCAAGGATCCTAAGAGGCCTCTCCGACAGCGCGCCTTTAACCTCTAATTTGCGTTAAGCTAGGCAAAACAGAGTAGATATAGTCCACCCTATTCGCCTGCTCCCTTATCTCTTTCTGAAGTCCTGTCAACTGGCCTTGAATTGCCAGCAACATGCTTCTTATTTCGGCCTGAGCGTCCGGACCCCTAGGCACGAGGGCCGGTTGGGCTACCTTAGCTGGAGGCTGTACCGTGTTTCCCCTACCTGCCGCCATTTGGGCGTAGGAGATCTGGGGATTGACGGGTGTTGTTGTAGGAGCACGCGTTGATGGGCGTACCACTACCTCTGTCTGCCTAGCTGCTTTATTGGTACGAATTTGCTGAAAGGCTGAGCAACCCCGATAATTAGCAGGGTGCCCCTCCTTTCCGCAAAGTGCACATTTAAGCTGGGTCATGTCTTCGACCCGTTCCTCTCCGAGCTTGCACTCTCCCTTAATGTGGTTCTCACCACACTTCACGCAGCGTGACTGCATTTCGCAGTTTGCTGCAGCGTGGCCGAACCTTTGGCAGCGCATGCATTGAAGCATGTCGCCGCGTCTCTTTAATTTATCCCAAGTTACAACCTGGTAGTTGAGGACGGAGATACTCCTCAAACTATCCAGTTTGCTGCTGGGCGAAAGTTGAACTAAGAAGAACGGCAAAGACCGCTTCTCCCGTCTGGCTCTGACTGTAGTGAACGGCTTGACCCCGATAAACTCGAGATCGCCGCTCGCTTTTTCACAGAGCTCCTTATAGAGCACCTCCGGTTCCGTGCAGGAATCTATGCCCTTCAGGAGGACCGTTTGACATTTATCCACTTTGGGGGTAAAACTGAAGAACTCAGTCGTGGATTTTTTTAATAATTTTTTAATTATTTTGTGCTGCGCCACTGTAGAGCAGTGGATCGCATGCCTATCTCTACTTAATCGTTTAATAAAAAAGTTTTGGCCTATGGCCGACTTACACAGGTCTATGGTTTCCTGAAGCTCCATTTTATAGGTGTTAATTGGTGGCACCTTTTCTTTTTTATTTTGGTTTTGGGGCGGCTGTGGCTGCTGCTGGTGATTCCTCTGCTGCTGCTCGTTCCGCTGCTGTTGGTTCTGCTCCTGTAGTTGCTGCTGCTGCTGCTGCTGCTGCTGCTGCTGTTGTTTACTTTGTTTTTTTGGGCGTTGCTCCTTAGGTTGTTGCTGTGGCTGCTCTGCTGGCAGCTGCTCTTGTTGTTGTTGTTGCTGCCTACTTTGTATCTGCTGTGGCAGTTGCTGCTGTTGAGCTCTTAAAACTGGCTCTTGCTGCATTTGTTGTGGCGCTGGTTTTTGTGGCGCCTGTGCCGCTAGTTTTTGCTCGCGCTCCTGTTTTTCTCGTTCACGTCGAGCTTCTTGTTTTGCCTTTAAGGCTTCTATCAGTGGGGTTACGATGGCATTAAGACGTTCCATCTCCCCCCTTATTGCGTCGATCTTTTGACTGATGGCTTTCTCATCCAGTCCGTCTTGCGCCTCATTTTCCTCTTCGGAGGACGCCTCTGGTGAGGTTAAGTCCACAAGTAGGTTGTTGGTACTGTCACCTGTTGTGTACAGTCCCTCGCCACCCTCGGACATATATTCGATGTCATCGTCGGATGGCGAGGTATTCAATTGACGTTGTATCTTTGCTGCTGCTGAAGTTTTTGCTGTGCGCGCCGTCTCCTTCACCCCAGCTGGCAGCTGGGCTGAGGTGGTGGTGGAGCGGCGCTTAACAAGGTTCGGCGCACAGCTAATCCTCTTCCTCCTCTTGTTTTTGGTGTCGGCTGTTGGTGCCGTTGCTGGGTTTGCCGTTTTTGCTACGGCACTAGCTGACGGTATGGCTGGTGGTGCCATCGCCTTTGTTGATGTTGTTGGTGCTGAAGAATTTGCTGTTGCTATGGCTGGTGGTGCCATAGCTTTCTTCATTGTTGTTGTTGCTGCTGGAACACCTTTCGATGTCCCCGCCGTTTCAATTGGTTCCTGATGCCGCTTATCTCTCGCGATGATATTTTCGACCTCGCGATTATGAAAAAAAGCGGCCAAAATTTTGTTCCCCGACTGGGACTCGAATTCTGCCTACCTACTGTCTTCTACTCCAAAGAGGAGTTTCACAATTTAGTTCAGGCCATGGGTCCGAAACATTTCTTAGGCTAAAAATCCTGATAGTCGACAGTTGGAAAAAACAGTTAAAATAAGAATATTTTTTTATAGTTTCATATATAATGGTAGCTTAACGGTTTTCCCAACTATCAACTATCAGAATTCTTAGCTTGATGTCAAATATTAATAATGCAATCAGAAATAATATCAACATCATTAAAACTAAATCATTAAGTGCATCAAATTTCATTAATGTGAATAAAGAACTGGTGCAAGAAATGATGCCCCGCCGCGCGCGCCGTCTGCGAAGAAAAAAACTGCCTGAAGTGGAATAAGCAAGAACTTTCATCGAAAAGTTACCTGCAACACGAAACTTAAATTCGTTAAAAATAAATTGCCACAAGTTTCAAATTATTTGCATTTTTGCAATCGGGAAGTGCAGCTGCTTTTGATGCAGTACAAATTTCAAACACTATGAGCACGCGTTTTTCGGTCCTCATAGGTAGTGTTCACGGAAACAAAAAAAGGTATTAACATTTTCAATGTTACATTATCCAGAACTGGTTCTCCTGTTTCACCTTGTAGCTTTGGTCGCAATTGGACACTATCGTACTGATCGGAAGGAGCTCTGCTCTGCTTTGTGCGAGGACTCGGCCGATGAGGTGACCGATAAATGGAACCGCCTTCTATCTTGACTTAGCCATTCTATCCTGGGTTTCGATAAATGCTTACATGTAGATATGTATTTAAAAAAAAAGGTGCAGGATAGGATAGTTCAATATTCCTTAATCGTAAGAAAAAATAAAAGTACGCATTCTAATCCAATTTCTTCTTGTTCAACGTGTTGTCACTGAGAGTTGAGTGTTGGATTTTTGGATTGGATGATTAGCAGAAAGGAGTGTTGATCATTTTCCATTCAAACGAAAAATTTACTATTGAAAAATGGGCTCTTAAAAATGCCAAAAACAGCAAGTCAGATATTTCTTTTACTCTTCAAGATAAAAAAACACAGTCCATATTGATACATTCCAAACGCTTGAATAAAAATAACATGCAGGTATTTATTCTTTTGAATTCACCTTTACTGTTCAATTTAATTAAAAAAAAAAATGTATTGAAAAGCACACAAAAATTAATTAGGGAAGTATGTAGGTATATGGAGAACTATAGTTTTTGTTTTTATTTCTCTGAATGTATGAACTGTGAATGCAATTTTATTATATACCGGCTTTCTATACCTGCCTGAGCGGTATCCCTTTTCCTTCGATGATATACTATTAAAAATATTTATTTCAGAAATTATTATAAATACTTATATAATGTGTATTTTAAAAGTATTAAATATATATAATTGAAAATTTTCTATTGAGGTTCTACAAATAAATAAAATAATATAACCCTGCTTGAGTAGTTTTTCCGTGAGGAATTAGGTAAATTTGAAATAAATATTTATTTTCAATTATTTTACTATCAATTAAAAAGTATTTTAAGTATTTTTAAGAGTATTTTCATAGAATTCAAAAACGTATTTAAAATTATTAATTTTTCGAATGCATTCTATTCAAAAGTTTGAATATGTAATAATAAATGAGAAAAAAAGATTAAATAAATATTCACGCAGAACAAAAATTAAACTATATAATAGGGGAATTAATACTAAAATAAACGATTTGGTGTCCAAAACAGGGTTAGCAATGGTTGAATCATACATCAGTATTTTATACAATTAAAATTTGCATAGGTATGTAAAGGGTTTCCCAAAAAGGGCGGATCGATTTTAAATGGAATAAAACAATCTTTTTGTGAGGTATTAACGATTTTTACTTGCGATATAGGCACTATAAGGCAAGTTTTAGATTCGTGCAAAAAAAAAAAAAGAGAACACCAAAAAGTGGGTGGCACAATTCTGTCTGTCTATCTGTCTGTCTGTCTGTTCGTCTACAGCCTAAGCGGCTTGATAGATTATCTTCAAACTTGGTACATAGTGGTTTTTGGTGATTATACCCCCACGTTTTTTTCATTTTTCTTTTAGGAACCAAAAATAACGGTACCTGCTATACAATTATTTTTAGCAATTTTACATAATCGTTTTTTTTCTCCAAAACGGCTCGACAACTTTTCTTAAAAAGAAATCAATAAATTTATTTTAGTAAAGGCTTTCTTTGGGTGGAAATGGAAACCATTTTTCAAAAATCGTTATTAATGGTACCTCCCAAAGAACCATTTTTTAAATTTTAGACTTTCTTCAAAATGGTACAACCGATTTCAATTATTTTTTTTATAAAGAATTTTCCAAAAAAATATAAATTGTTTTGTGTACCAAAATTTTTGAAAAAATATTTTTTGGATTTTTAAAAAATGTTTCAAATTTTTTTTTGGAAAATCAAATATGTATTTCGAAAACGACATGATCGACTTTTTTGAAACTTTCGAAACTTGTCGATTCATTAATAGATATGAATAGTAGTTCATCGCACTTACTTTCTATTCGTTTCCTCATCTATAAAAATAAATTCATATAGCAGTACAAACTTTTTTTAAACACTCATAGACATATTGAATATACTTTTTTTAAAGCCACTTTTAAGACTAATCAATTTCGCTTATACTCAAATGCAGACATCAAAAATTTGTTATATGCATTCAGATTAAGACAAAAAAAAACTTCAAAAACTTTCTTTGACACACCTATTATGGCCTGCGAGTCGCAATAAATATGAGTGATAAAATTATGTTCATCAAATTTAAAATAATGTACATACATGCTAAAAATTTCAAAACTTTTGCGCATTTAGATATCATTCTATTCGAACGATGTTGTTCGCTATTTTATGTCATATACCAATGACTCGCGAGTCATAATAAGGACCTTAATATCAAAATGTATTTCCTTGTAATTAGTTTTGAAGTTTTAGGTATATTAAAGTGATATCCATCTTCGCCTTGCCAAAATATAGTTGGATACTGCAATGCTTCATATGAACGATGAGTTTCAGCAACTTGGTGAATATTATTAATTCTGCGATGCAGAATTATGTCACGAGACTCAAACTCCTCCCCAACAATAACTAATACAAAATCATCAATTGTTGGTGCATTGTATCATCTCTCATGTTCTCCAGCAGGGGCTTTGTCTGCTGTGATAACTTTTTCATAATTATCCGCTGTCATTTGATCAATTGCCGTCTTAAATAATCCTACCAGATCGTTGCTTTCATGCATGTAGGGATTCAACAATTTCTCTTCTTGGATCTGTGTTGTATATGTCTGTGAAGTTAGCAGGGCAACTTTCACCCACGAAAATGTGACCTTGACAGGAATTTGCAGTTTTTTTTTGCATTTTGTTTTGCATTTCAATTCCCGATTTTGCAGTTCGCCAAATAAAGGTGTAATTTAGTGACCTTCTAACTTCTGAGTGAAGTTAGCAGGTCACATGGCGTATCTCAGGAACCAAGCGCGCTAGGAACTCGCAGTAATGCTCCAAATTTGCAGTATTTTTGCATTTCAAGCAGGTCAGTACGAAATTTTTTTCAAATTGAGGACTAAAAATTTTGAACATAACCTATCGTTGAAATGCAAAAAAACTGCAAATTTGGAGCCTTACTACAAGTTCCTAGCACGCTTGGTTCCTGAGATACGCCATGTGACCTGCTAACTTTACTGTGAAGTTAGCAGGTCACTAAATTACACCGTTATTTGGCGAACTGCAAAATCGGGAATAGAAATGCAAAAAAAATGCAAAAAAAACTGCAAATTCCTGTCAAGGTCCTATTTGCGTGGGTGAAAGTTGCCCTGCTAACTTCACAGACGTGTATTGCATGCATAACGTTTGTTAACTTGTTTATATGTGTTTCCCATAAAATACATCTGAAGAAACTTGTGATCACAATCTGGGGATGGTAGTAGAGAGCCAGCTAGGTGATTAATTTTGGCCTTGAATTCGAAGGTTGTCATAAAATTGTCATGGAAAATATTTGTTTCACCAAATGACATCATTTTAAAGCATGCATTCTACTTGCGTATATTGGTCAACAAATGTTTTGATTCAGTTGTTACATTTGAAACCAATATATGTATGTATCAGTGAACAACACTATTTTCATCAATCAATCAATTTATTAAAATTTGTTTGTCTTTTTAACTCACGGAAGCATTTTTTAAATAAGAACACTAATATTTACGGCGTTATGCACAATTAACTTATTAGTAACTAACCTGAAACCAATGATAATTATAATTTGGATGGCGGTTTCAATTCTGGCAATTTTACTTTGCCGTTTGCGCAGCACATTCCATGTGCTTCATTTTTAATTTCAATGCATTACAGTCACAAACTATGTCCATATATCCAATAATTACAAATTCATGTATACTGTAATCAAAGTTGTTATCATATTCAAATGCAATACAATTGAATGATGACAAATTTCGTCCACGTTTCGTTTGCGTTTGTTTCCGAACATTTAAGTTTTGTAGCTGGCGATATTCATCAGCCATTATTTCTCTACATCTCTTTCTTTTTGAGCGATCATTTTTGAAGTCTTAATGCATTTTGTTCTTTTGTTGCATTTGTACGGGATCTTTCTATTTGTATGCGATTCAATTCGTTACAATGTATTTGCACTTCCTTATTTTCGTCATGCAATCGAACTCTTCTTTGTTCATTTCTTCGCAAGCTTCGGCAAATATTTCTTCGCTTTGGTGGGATTCTTTTTAAAATTATTGCTTTTATTTATCTTCATTTACACAAATATGAAATTTATATTTACCTAATATAAAATTTGCAAACCTTACAGTCTAAAACATCAATTATATTACTTTCTGACATTAAAAACAGTGCTAATAGTGAAAATATTATATTTACATAGGTATATCATTATATTTTTCACATATAAACATTCATTTTTTTTTTTTGATAAAAGTGCAGCGCCACTTGAGCTCAATCCTATGTGTAGTACCTGAGTCTATAGGTCATACACAGACAAACATTCATTTTTATATACATATATAATACATATAATATAATATAATATAATATAATATAATATAATATAATATAATATAATATAATATAATATAATATAATATAATATAATATAATATAATATAATATAATATAATATAATATAATAATATAATATATATATATATATATATGTTATAACCAAGAATAACGATACAAGCATTTTTTAAGATAACTTCATATTGAAACAAAGAACACATTGTAATCTAAACGAAAAGCTAAACACTTTTGCGTACGCATCACATTTGACGAATGCATATCCGCTCAAATGCAATAATGCAAAACTCCTATAAACAAATATTAGACTAAACAAAACCATAAGGATTAATTACAAAGAAAGACGCAAACCACATATCATATTTAGACTTCCAAAAATTACACTAACAAAAGTCGTATATGAAATAAGCCACGTCACGTACGTCTTTAGAAAATAAGATTATAAATACCAGTTGTCTGCGACATTCTGGTCAGACTTTAAGAAACTTCACAATAAAGATAACCTCAAGAATCTAGAGCTCCGTCTCTAAATTCCTTTTTTAAAAAGTGTTTTATTTAATTCAACACTAAAATTTATATATATATATGTATATATAGAAGATATATAATTTACCCCTATAGCGACTATTGGGGATGAAAATAAAAATCTGAAAAAATCAGGGAATTTTTTTTCTTCATTAAGAGCTGATTTAGGCCTATCCAAATATTAAAACTCAATAAAACCAAATATAACGACCATATGTACATATACCTACTGTATAAGATATGCCATCGTTCAAATGTCCACCGTGGTAACAGGGATTCAAACTTTCCTGGGTTTTGTTACCTTTGTAAATAGTTCAAACGGCGACCAAAAAACCACTTAGCTCATGAGGTAAGGCATTCTAACACCACTTAATCGATAGATCTATCTAAGAGAAACTCAACGCACATGAGCTGCCTAGCAAAATTATGTTGGATGACGTCTAAAATGGGTCATCATTTTTAAATCATGACATCATTTATTTCAATTCGTTAAATGCTAACGTGAACAATACTTATACATAATACTTATAAACTAATATATATTACAAGTTATTAAAGAACATAGTTTTGAATTTAATGCATTTAAGGTTATCATATACAGACTCTATACAAAAGTAAAATTTATTAAATATTGCAATCACTTTCACTTTCACTTTCGGTACCTTTTTTTCGTACATGACTTAGCTGATGGAGTAAAAGATTTAAATTATGCCTAAACTGTTAAGCTTGACGAGATAGAAAGAAAAATTGAAGCATCCAGGTCAAAAACAAGATAACGCCACTTACTAACGAAAAATGGTTTTTTTAGTCATAAGTTTATTTTTTTAATTAAAAGTTCACAATTTTTAAAACTTTTCTGAACTTAAAGAATGGTGTTTTGTTGTTCTCTTTCCACGAAAAAATATTTTTTTTTTCAACTATTTTGTATTTTGAATTTAAAGAGAGACTTTTGTAACATAAAAGATCAGATGGTACTGAAAAAAATAAAATAGGGTTGCCACTCGTTAAATGGGCGCTGGTACGTAGCATCCATATTTAAAGAAAAAAAGTTTAAAGAGCATGTTATTTTTCATAACTTTTTATGTTCTTTGGGTTAAAGAAATTATTTAATTATAAAATAATAAAGTCTTCCATACGTCCCGAAAAAAATGTATTTTGGCAAACTTGAAAACTTCCGGAACGATTTTTAATAAAAACTAGTAAAATTTCTATAGGGCCAAGTAAAACCATCTGAATCAACAAACTAAAGCTCAGTCTCCATTCTATCTAAAATCATAAGTTTGACAGTTGCGACACTCTTAAAATTACCTGGCAACCCTGGTAATACAAATTTTTTTTATATGTTTATACCTTTTATAAGAACTAAAACTTAATATCAAAATGTTATTTTAAACATACATCAAATTAAAACTTAATTTCTATACTATATTAAAAATATAAAATGTTGCTCTTAATCAGATGTATGGACACTGGCAACGCTGATTTAATGCAAAAATATAATGAAAACAGTACTATTTCAGATAAAATGAATAGAATTTGATATAGCTAAGTGTCTTTAACATTCACTGAATAAAAGCTTTGACTCCATTGTAAATAATAAAAATAGAGACTGTCTTCTCTAAATTAGATGGATGACCAAAGCAACTCTGATTAAATGCAAAAATGGAATGAAAACAGTAATTTTTCAGCTTAAATGAATGGTATTTGAAAAGGTTAAAGTCTTGAACATACACCAAAGTAAAAATATGATAATTCTATCTTGCCTACTCCCAATTTGGTGGATGACCATGGCAACCCTAATTTAATGCAAAATTCGAACGAAAACAGTACTATTCCAGCTAAAAATGTTGGAATTTGATAAGTTTAGGGCCTTGGGTTACATACGAATGACCGACAAAAAAAATGTCGACTGGTTAAAATGTCGACTTTTATCGACTTTTTTGAAAGTTAAAATACCGACTTTGTTTTTACCGACTTATTAAAATGTCGACAGTTTGAAATGTCGATTTGACAAAAAGTCGACTGCCCTGATAGAAGTCGAGAAAAATATCGACCTGTCGAAATTTTTCCCATACAGAAAAGTCGATATAAAATATAAATCGACATTTTAACCAGTCGACATTTTGACTTGTCGATATTTTGTCTGTCGGTCATTTGAAAGTAACCTAAAGAACAAAGCTCTGCCTTAAATGTTTGCACGGAATAACTATAAATTCAAGAATCATAAATTCTTGTCTGATTTTTTAACAGCAACTTAACAGTTTTTTGATGCTGTGGAAAATTTAAGACTATGTTTAAGACACAAGTTCTTATTTGATTCTTATAATAATCAACTTATTTAGATAGTTTTAATTTTATATTACCTTTTGTTTAGCTTCAAGAAAGTTCAATAGAACGCATTTTTGTTGCCTACCTACATATTATACCTTATATTTCGAACTTTTAACTGCCTCATTTTTTGGATGTTTTATATTGTATTAATATTAAAACACATTACAGACCCTGAATAATGGGCAATTAAGACGTCAAAATATATAGGCAACAAAAATTAAATTACAAAAAATGCGATTTATTGAACTATGACAGTGCGATATTATATAATAATGAGATCATAGTTTAGGCAGGGAATGATGTTTACAAGCGCGCGCTTGTAAACATCATTCCCTAAACTATGATCTGATCAAAATGTCGACTTTCAAAATGTCGACTTTTAAAATGTTGACTGTTGAAATCTCGATTCATAAAATCTCGATCACTGTCGACATTTTGTTCAAAGGGTAGACATGTGCATTCAAGAGGACACAAGCGTCCACAAGCTTTGTTTGAAAGCGAACCTCTGTCTATCAACTCCTACTCTCACCTCCCCGCGGTGAACATCGGGTGCCTAGTACCTTTAACTGAAGATGGGGTTCCAATCCCTGTGGACAGTTTTAGGGGGCAGCAAACGAGAGAGGGGGGGAGGAGTGTTCCCACTAAGGCACTTCTCCTTCATCCAGGCGGCAGCGGAAGAATTCTCAAGATGGAATCAACGGTGGCGTCTACAGTTCCAGTTAGGCTGAACTACTTAGTGAACACCTTATACGGGCTACTACGACATATTCGGAGCTCAGGCCTATAAGGAGCGGTTAATCCGGCTCCCCGCCCTTGGAGTTATATATATAGGGTCTGGTCCTCCAGGTTGGGGGTCGTGCCGTCGGGGTGACTTCCCGGCCACGTAAAGCTATTTTTAGTTGCGAAGCATCAACAAGCCTCGGATACGGACAGATTTACTGTTGACGAACCTAGCAAACGAATTAAGGACAACGAACTTCGGATCTGCACGTGGAATGTTCTGTCTCTCTATAGACCACGTGCAGCCGAACATTTAGCGGAGGCCCTAGACTGCTACAAAGCAGACATCACCGCCATCCAAGAAGTGCGATGGGATGGGCCGGGCAAAAGAAAACTGAAAGACTGCGATGTATACTACGGTGACTGTTACCGACCACAAGGGCAGCGTCTTTTTGGATGTGGATTTGTTGTTAGAGGCAGACTGAGGCAAGAGGTCTTGAGTTTCAATTATGTGAACGAGCGCCTCACGACAATTCGCATCAAGGCTAAATTCGCCAACATCAGCCTGATATGCGCGCATGCCCCCACAGAGGAGAAAGATGACGACACCAAGGACGAGTTCTACGAGCTCCTGGACAAGACATATGAGCAATGCCCTAGCTATGACATTAAAATTGTCTTGGGTGATTTTAATGCCAAACTAGGAAGAGAAGACGTCTTTGGTGGCACAATCGGAAGATACAGCCTGCACGACACCACCTCCGATAACGGACTCAGGCTAATCGACTTTGCTGCGGGGCGAAACGTTGTAGTAGCTAGTACGCAGTTCCCGCATCTCGATATTCATAAGGGGACATGGCGAATTCCTGGTCAATCAACCGCCAACCAAATTGACCACATTGCGATCGACGCAAGGCACTCCTCCAGTATCAAGGATGTCCGAACGTTCCGAGGAGCCAACGTTGACTCGGACCACTACCTCGTTGTAGCAAAGGTAATGCTACGGATATCCAGACCAAAGCCAAAACAGGGAAATACTGTCAGGAAGTTCAACGTCGGACGGCTACAGTCGCAAGAAATCGCCAGGTCCTTTTCCGATCGAGTCTCTCGCGCCCTCTTAACTAGTCCTTTGCCGCCAACTGCAAACATCGAGAACCAGTGGAAAAACTGCCAGGAAGCCATCAGAGATGCCGCCTCTGACGTGCTGGGCTTCGCACGACCACCACAGCGAAACCCCTGGTTCGACGAGGAATGCCGGCAAGTACATGCAGCCAAACAACAGGCATACAAAGCGGCGCTGCATAGAAGGACCAGAGCTGCTCGCGAGCTCTACGAGCAGAAGAGGAAAGAGGAACACAAGCTTCTCAGAAAGAAAAAGAAAGAGCATGAGAAGCGCGCGATCGAGGAATTAGAGGGATGCCACTGCAGGAATGAAGTTCGGAAGTTTTACCAAAAAGTAAAAAGAACCTCCCAAGGTTACAAACCCCGAACCGAAGCCTGCAAGGACGATCAGGGGAACATCGTGGTGGAAACGCAGTCGGTGCTGAGGATATGGAAAAATCATTTCTGCAAATTGTATAACGGCGATGACGAACCGAATTCCGCTACCATGCAAATTGCACCATTCAACCTGGACGACGTAGGCCAACAATTCCGTCCACCCGATCTTGACGAAGTGAGGATAGCCATATCTAAACTTAAGTCCAATAAAGCTGCTGGAGCTGATGG
The DNA here is from genome assembly GCA_963921185.1 of Dasysyrphus tricinctus. NCBI lineage: Eukaryota > Metazoa > Arthropoda > Insecta > Diptera > Syrphidae > Dasysyrphus > Dasysyrphus tricinctus. The sequence continues at coordinate 139,904,813 of OY992530.1, forward strand.
CCTTGCGGCTGAGCTATTCAAAGCGGCTGGCGATGAATTGGTTAGGAGTATGCACCAGCTCATCTGTAAAATATGGTCGGAAGAAAGCATGCCCGATGAATGGAACCTCAGTATTGTTTGCCCGATCCTCAAGAAAGGCGATCCTCTGGACTGCACCAACTACAGAGGCATCAGTCTTCTTAATATCGCCTACAAGATCTTCTCTGCCGTACTTTGTGAACGCCTGAAGCCATTCGTCAACAACCTGATAGGTCCATATCAGTGTGGCTTTAGGCCAAGGCCAGAGAAGTCCACCATCGACCAAATATTCGCACTACGGCAGATCTTGGAGAAAACTCAGGAGTTCCAAATCGATACCCACCACCTTTTTATCGATTTCAAGGCCGCGTATGACAGCATCTATAGAGACGAGCTATATAGAGCAATGTCTAGTTTTGGCATCCCTGCCAAACTCGTCCGTTTGTGCAGGATGACGATGGAGAATGCACGCTGCTCCATCAAGGTCGGCAAAGACCTCACCGACACCTTTGATGTCAAAAAAGGTTTTAGGCAAGGCGACGCGCTGTCATGCGACTTCTTCAACATCGTTCTTGAAAGAATAGTGCAAAACTCTCACGTCAACACCAGAGGCACAATCTTTCAAAAGTCCGTCCAATTACTCGCTTACGCTGACGACATTGACATAATCGGACGAACAAAGCGTGATGTCAGTGGTGCTTTTGTGAGCATTGAGAAGGAAGCCAAGAAGATGGGTCTAACGGTGAATGAAAGCAAAACAAAATATATGCTGTCCACAAGAAAGGACACCCAACACCGACGTCTCGGACAGAACGTCACTATAGACAGCTATAATTTTGAGGTAGTCAGAGACTTTGTCTACCTAGGATCCGCTATAAACTCAGCGAACGACACCAGCGCTGAGATCAAACGAAGAATTACTCTTGCCAATCGCTGTTTCCTTGGGCTAAGAAGGCAATTGAGAAGCAAAGCCCTCTCTCGAGCAACTAAACTGTCCCTGTATAAGACGCTTATCATCCCGGTCCTGATGTATGGTGCAGAGGCATGGACACTGCTAACAGTGGATGAGAACGCGTTAGGCTGTTTTGAGAGGAAAATTCTCCGGGTGATTTTTGGTCCCGTCTGCATAGATGGGGAATGGAGAAGAAGATACAACCACGAACTGTATGGGCTGTACAGCGACACCGACCTAGCCACAAAAGTGAAAAGCCAACGACTGAGATGGCTGGGTCATCTAGAGCGAATGGACACCAATGCTCCGGCCCGGAAAGTCTTTGAATCCAACCCCGTGGGACAACGCAGTAGAGGTGGACAGCGTAAAAGGTGGCGCACGCAAGTGGAAGAGGACCTCAACCAACTTGGCGTGCGAAACTGGAGACAGCTAGCTAGAAACCGAGCCGGCTGGAAGAAGCTTGTTGGTTGAGGCCCTGGTCCACCCCGGACTGTAGCGCCACCTTAAGTAAGTAAGTAAGTAAAGTCGACATTTTGAGAATCGACATTTTGAAAAATCGACATTTTAAAAAGTCGGTCAAATTTGTGTCTATATTTTGATCTGTCGGTCTTTTAACCAGTCGAGATTTTTTCTGTCGAGATATTAAAAGTCGATCTTATGGAGTCGATATTTTAAAAGTCGACATATCGTACCCAATCCTAGGGCCTTTAACATACATTAGATTAAAGATCAGACTCTAATCTATCTAAAAAATAAAGGCTGCCTACTCTCAACTAAGTGAATGATAATGACAACCCTGATTTATTGCAAAAATATAACTTTTGGTTGGGTCCTTCAACGTCATACGGCACTTTGATCTTTGATTAACCTGATCAGTTATACTAGGGCCACAGACGAGTCAAGTCGTTTCAGTCATATAGCTTTTGGCCTTCCCGGAGCTTCATCCCAGCAGTAGTTGCAAGGGGTTTAGTTTGAAAGACCCATTAAAGCAGGAGAGATTGTCTACCTACCCTCACCAGCGGTAAGGGGCCTTAGTTCGAAGATAAACGTCATAATTGCCACCAAGGGCTTCGGTTCTATTGCTGGTCTACCAGAGTAGAAGCCTGCCGTATCGACTGTCACTAAGGGCCTATATTACCTCTTGATTGAGTGCCACCAGGGGCGTTGTACCTGCTGATTAATTGTCACCAGGGACTTCGGTACCTGTTTATCTAACAGATTGAAAGGCTGCTGTGTCAAGTGCAACCAGGGGACGAGTACCTGCTGATTAGTACTACCAAGAGCGTAATTCCTGCCAAAGAGTGCCACCAGAGGCGTTGTTTTTACTGAATACCAAGGGCGTTGTATTTGCTAAATAGTGCCACTAATGGTGTTATACTCTTGCTAGTTAGTGCGGCCAAGGGCATTGTACTTGCTGAATAGTGCTACCAGGGGCATAGTTCCTGCTGAATGGTGTAACCAGGGTCGTTGTACCTCGTGTTTAGTGTATATTACCTACAACCGTTCCAGATGCAGTACTATACGCTAGTACTAGAAGTCAATTTCCCGATACAATAAAACCTCGGGCCAGGACTTGAAAGCAGAACGACCAACACGAGTGCAACGCTTCCAACCCGACACCAGCGACTAGCCTGGCGAGACCGGCGAAATAACTTCGGCTGAAAAGCCAAAAGCACATCACAATTTTCAGAAATAATACACTTTGCATGACAAAAGGTTATTTATATTGCGAATTTCAAAATTTGCCATCCCTTGTTTGTTAGTGCTTTTGACGTCTGTTGGCCTGTGATTCTGTTTATCGGCCTTTAGATGATACTTAAAGAAGTACAAAAACGTATTGATTACGTGACAAAAAAACAAAATTATTATCGAAACTAACATTACCTACGATGATGAAAAAGTCCAAGCAAAAAGTTTTTATCACACCATCTGTTAGGCTTTAATGGATCTATTGATTAAATCTGGAAGCCATAAAAAAAATCTTCGTTTCTGTCGAAATCAATGAAAAACTTCTGGTTAAAGTTTTCAGTACCTCAAATATATCAGGTAACACCAAAAATATTGTTTTACAATCATATTAAACTGCTAACAAAATCCTTCTAAGATTCCTGATCAATTTTCCTTCTAATATCAAACAATTTTAATCCTCTTTTAAAAGTGTTTGATGATGTTTCTTCATGAACGATATTGATCCGATTATAAGAATTATTCCCCTTTCTATGCTCTGACACGGTGACGATTAATCTGGCAAAAAAGTTTATGATGCATCTTTAAACTTTTATAGAGGTATGCTGCTATAGGTAAACTTGTGTTTTGAATTTTCATGAAGAATTTTTCCACAGAGCATAGCAAACTTCTGCTTGTTTTACGACAACGAACGAACGAAATTTTCCTTGCCCCATGATTTTTGTCACGTTAGAAGGTAGAAATACCTATAGTTGGTGTGATGAATAAAGAACGTTGATGTTCTTCACTTCTTTGAAAGCTGGAAGCCAAATACGTGATCTGTTTTTTTTTTTTTTTTGTTACCCAAGATGTCGTTTTTGTCTCATAGAAAAAGTCCTTAATTCATTTTGCGGTAGATAATCGATATTTCAAAAATCGCAGATAACTTAAAAAAGCTCACCGTTATGATCTGAAATGGTGCTCAGTTAAGCATTTTCTCTGACTGTATTTTTGTATATTCTTCTTTCTCTACCACTATTTTTAGTGTATTGCTGCCAGAAGGAAAAAAGACCACCCCATTGTTTTAATGGGATTTCTTGCGACTTGGCACACCTGGTAATCGGCATTAAGTGACATTTATTGGGACATGAAATTAGGTATGAAAATAAAGCCAAGTAGAAAAATATAGATTTAAGGGCTTCATCCTTCCTTCTGCTATAGTGGCGCAGAAGGAACGTTCATTGTGGAACGTGTGTTAGCCTCCAAAGAAGCTTCCGTACATATATACTCTTACCCCAAATACCCTACATACATCTATGCACGTATACAATACATATCTTGTATCTACAACAATTGACTTTCCGGTATTATCTGTACTTAGAGATTTAAATTCTTTTTTTTATATAATTTCGAGTCGTTCATTTTGTATCCTTCCACCCTCCTGAAGTCCTGATGTCATTGAATTCTGCTTGCATAGCAGCACCTGTGCTACAACATAGCTAAGGGGGGTAGGGAGTATTGAGGCATGTTTAGAGGTGGATGAAGTGAGGAGGGAGGATTAGGAGGATGAATTTCCTCCATGTGCTGTTCAGTGCAGGTAGCAAACGTTTCACCACACCACCACCACAACACAAAGTCAAAGGAGGAAGTCGAGAGTCATGCGAGTTATCGCCTGTGGTTTAGTGCGACAGCTGTGGGATTTTTAATATAAATTTTCCGGTCACTTGGTTGGGTTTCCTTTAGATTACACTTTTTTGTTTGAGTTTTTTTTACTCAAGTAAAGAAAAAAAAAACAGGCCAAGGAATTTAAAGAGAGGCAAAAGTGTGGGTGAGGTATTGTCGTTTTCTTTATCGTCCTAGACTTGTATCCTTAAATTAAGTTTGTCGTTAAGCTTTGTTCGCATTTTTTTGTTGTTGTATTTGTTGTTTGTTGCTTGGTCTCGTGTACCTTCTAGCAGCCCCAGCCCGGAAGAAAAAGAAGTAATTTGAGATTGTTATTTGCTGGCAAATTGTCATAGGTACCTATATGGTGCGCACTGTTATACATGTTTGTGTATATGCGTTCGGCTTATAATGTGTTAATCCGGGAGAAAATAACAGGACACAGAAATGCATTAGAAAAATTCACTTACCATCGGGGAATTGTAGATAAAAATTTACTTTTATTTGACATAATGGGTGTTCTTGATTGCATTTAAGGTGAAATAGAGTATATTTTTTGTGCGAGTATGTACTATAGGTATACCTATCTGACTTAAGAGCTAAGAAACGGAGGTAGTTTTAATTGCAAAAGTAGCTATTGGTATAGAAGTTTGCAGGGATATCAGAATGCACGTCTGATTATAGGTTTTGGCATTATATTTTTGTTAGATTAATGGCCGGTGCTACGTTTCCATACAATCTTATGAAAAAACCTTGTAACAATGTTTTTAATAAGAATTTTATCAATCAAAATCAATAATTCAAAAAAGTGCAGTAAAATATGATTAAGTCTTCTATCTGGCGGGTGATTTATCGATTGGAATTCGAGTAAAAAAGTATCATTTGTTGTTACCTATGTATTTTGATTTTCCTACTTTCTTTACAAGTGGAAAATACTTGGACTTATTTCATCTTTAAATGACCTCAAAGTTCAAAGATCTCCATTTTGACATCGGCTTAAAATTCTAACATTGTGAAAGAATATCTTATTTCTTTCATTCTTTCCCACCTTAAACTTAAACCATAAGACACGCATTCAATTTTATTTTATCCAGTCGTGTAATTTATGTTTCGTGAAATTTGTAAATGACTTAAATATTACTAAAAATCTTTTTTTAATATTTTGCTACACTTAGGAAAAAATATAGGTATTGGGGGCTATCGTGGATAAAATTTCCCATGGAATTTCTCCCAACTTCCAAAATTATAAATGTCAATAATTTCTCACTGTTCCTTGCAGGTTCAAATTTGGTCAGTCAAAAAATGGAAGATCAGTGGCCATGGAAGATCCATTTTCGATGCCAATAAACTCCGAGAGAAACTGCGACCACAATTCACGTTTCCAGTTTTTGATTATGTAGTATCTGTTCTGCACGCATGAAGTATAAAGGTACCGAGTACACGTTAGAATTTGGACCAAGTACAAACTACATTTAATAGCTTTTAATTTACCAAGAAAATAATCCTTTAACTTATTAACACACAAAATTAGAAGAAACAAAAATTCTATAGACTTATCATCATGTAGATATGTCATGAGTACATAATCAGGCGATGAGAACCAAAACTCGCCATATCCATGCCAGAAAAAATCGTTACAGCCAATGGTAATTGTTAAATATCTTTTAAACGAAATTTTTAATATGATTTTCCTTTAAACCATAATAAAAAGGTTTCAAAATCTATGATTAGAAAGACAACATTTTTTTCTAGGTACTCCCATTTAAAAGCTATTAAACAATTAAATTTGGTTATGGACAGTTTTTCTGAAATAGATATGGCGAGTTTTGGTTCTCATCACCTTATACACTGTTTTTATGTTGGTGTTTTTTCGGATACAAACACTTACCGTTAGCCCGCAAGACTTTACTCACTGGTTGGCAGTGCTATGTTGCGTGCTCATTATGGCTTCATTTTCAAAGTGGCCCATACACTCGACACTTATGAGCACATTTTGTGTCAGACGCTCCACCAAACACTTTACACTGTAAGAGACAGTGACACCAAAAATCAAAGAATCTGTATTTATTTTTTTTTTTTCAAAACTTTTATTTTGTTAGACATTTTTTCCGAAACAGTTTTGCAATATTTAAAAATAAACCATTAGAATATAGAGTGGGAGGCGGCAATATAAAATTCCCACCCATCGAGGTAAAGAAAAATTTGGTTATATTGCATTAGGTTGCCACTAGGTGATATAGAAAAACTTGGTCGTGCACCCGGTATTCTGGTCAGACCGGCTGGCCGATCAAAAGAAGTGGTATTTTTTTGGGGTTACTACCACCCATAGAGGTAGAGAACATTTTACTTACGTATAGCCTTTTGTCTTCTTTAGGTGATATAAAAATGCTTGGTCGTCCAGCCCATACCCTGGTCAGATCGGCTGGCCGAACAAAAGAAGTTTTCACTTTTTAGGGGTGCTACCACCCATCGATTAAAGGATGTAACCTTCATCAAATGAAAGGGGCAACTTTCACCTATCAGAATTTCAAGGTCGTCCGGGGCAATGCTTGGTCACTTTCTCTGGCCGACCAGATTTATGCATTTATCTAAGATTATGCGATACTAACTTGTGCAACATTAATTATATACTGAATGTCAAACTTCATGCTCCAAACTTTAATTGGTGAAAGGCCAGGCCACGACCTGTCAGAATTCCATAACTTGTCCATACTAAATCCTAACCAGTTCGTTGGAATGCCTAAATAAACTGCAATTAAGATCAAAGCTAATTTTTAACTTATATTTTTAGAGTTGAATGATAAACAACAATTCCATTACGCATTATTTGCTAGGTCTTTCAAAAACTTGCCCTATTTTTTCAGTTTCTCAAAGGGTATAAAACTTTTCACAAGCAGTCTTAGGTGGAAAGTTATAACCACTTTAATCTGATTAGATAGGATTCTGAAACACCAAATTTCCACATAGCATCATGAAATGTATTAGAGAGCCCACAGCAGATTTTGGGTGTGAATGAATTTTTGATCTACATATAACTGACCAATTACTGAAACTAGCTGACCTTTTATACAGATCTTAGGGCCTTTCAGGTTGTATTAAGTTTTTGTAAATTTCCCATAAATGAGGTGCCAAAAATCGCGCGTGACCTTGAACAATAATTTAAAAATTCACTAAAAACAGCTATGTCTGACCAATTACTAAACTAGTGCTCAGGACCTTTGTGATGGTATTAAATTTTTGCAAATTTCCCATAAATGAGGTGCCCAAAATCGCTATGACCTTGAAATTTTTAAAAATTAATTAAAGAAATCTATACCTGACCAATTACTGAAACAGGCTGACCTTTTATATAGATCTAGAGATCTTTCAAATGGTACACTTTTTTGGCAAATTTCCCTAAAATGAGGTGCCAAAAATCGTTTGGACCTTGAATTTTGTTTTAATTCATTAAATTTTCATAAAAAAAAACATCTATGGCTGACCAATTACTAAAAATAGCTCACCTTTTACAACCGTGAAAAGGCCTTTGAAATTGCATACTTTTTTTTAATGACCCAAATGAGGTGCCAAAAGTTTTTTTTATGACCTTGCAACGAACTTTAAAAATTCATAGAAAAAAATCTATGGCTGACCAATTACTGAAAATAGTTGACCTTTTATCACGATCTAGAAATCTTTCGGATGGTATAAAATTTTGGCAAATTTCCCTTAAATAAGGTACCAAATCGCGCGTGACCTTGAGCGACCTTGAGAAAGTTTAAGTCTTGATTAAAAGTTATCTAGGGCTGACCAATTTCTGGGACCAGTTGACCTTTTCTGACCAATTAGATGGGATATTTTTTTTATCAAGGTCCAGAGCCCAAGGGTGGTGATTGTGAACTGGGGTAATTGTGAACACACTCTGCTACGCAAAAGCCTGTAGTTGTTGTTTTATTATATATTCAAAAATTCAATCAAGAAACAGTTTCAAAAATACACATATTATAGTTCATTTTTTTTTAATAGGTAGGTACTTCATTGTTAAGCTAGAAGACTTGAAAAATGACTTAACAAAAATATAATCGTTTACAAATATGTACCTGATTTCACCCCACATGGCAGTAGGTGCTACTTGAATTATTATTCTTCGTTTGGTGGTAATAATCTTTGAGAATAAAAAATATATGAGGATTGGAACATTAAGAATTTTTGAGAAAAAAAAATAAATAAAAATAACAACCATTCATCAATATAATGGGTTTTTAAATATGGTTTTAAGAATTTTGTCTTTTATTAGATACAATCGCACCCTTTCACATTTTATGATTTATCAATGTCAAAACGTTAGTCATGGTGAAGTTCACGAAAAAAAACAACGTTTGGAATTTTTATTAGAATTACTATCGTGTGTATAATTTAAAGAAATGGTCTAGTCGATGGATGCGCAAATTCAATTCAATTTCTTTCATTGAACATAATCTATATATAAATAGCCTTAAAAAAAATTTGTGGTACCATTTTCTCAAAAAGTATTCAATCGATTTCGATAAATTGTATATGGTTGGAAAGCTATTAGACGTGAAGGTGTGCGAATCACAAAATTAAACTGTTTGGGTCCATTTTAGCCAGTTAAGTTACCATTTTACACTGTCGAGCACTTTGAATCTTCATAAAAAAAAAAATAGTTTTTGCTTAAAATTTCAAATTTTAATTAAATACAATTTTCATACATATTGAAAGGGTGAACTAAAGATAGGTAAGTGTGATATTATGTTGCTTTAACAGGATAACAATTTTGTTGATTTAGTTAACAGTTCGAGTTGCAAAAATTTTTCAATAAACATGTATAGCTCGGTTGTATGGATGCTGTCATACGTTAACCTGAAATTATTGAAAAGACAGTGGGTATCGATTTGAAGTTTTTTTTTTTTTTTCAAAATTCATTCCAACATCTTCAGGTGGGAGAAAGAAGTTGGAGCAAATTAGAGGATCTCTAATATCATTAAGGTTCCATCAAAGTGGAAGAAAATAGAAAAGGTTAGTCTAAAAATTACCCTAACAATTCAATTGATGTTTGAATGAAACTTAAAATTTAACGATATTTCCGCTCTTCCCTATTATCAATATTTTAATGATAGTGGTTTTATTGAAAGTGAAGTGTTTTAGAGGGATAAAGAGCATCACAAGCAGAAGTTTTTATTTATGCTTAGTAACATCTTTTAAAATGAGCTGCAGTAGTTGTTTTTGTTTTCAAATTACACTTTTTTTGGGTTTGCAAAGCTCAATGCCTGACTTTTCAATTAAATATAATAATGAGTGGAAAGATTGCTTGAATGGAGCCAAAAACTTTCAATCGCCATAAGCAATTGCACGATCTGTTTGCTACTATTTCTCTCACTCTGGAATGAGTTCAATAATAAAATGGCGTATAATCGCACTCTTTTGGAAATCGAAAATATTTTCATTAGTCATAATCTCAATTAGCAATCATTTGGTTTACCAATTCCGGTTTCATCGCCGGATGGTTTCGATCAAATTTTGATGAAGAAATAAACTAATGAATGAACAAAAAGAAGTGATTACACGTGTTCTACGTGAAGTGCAATATCTCGACACAGGTTCAAATTTGTGTTGATTAACAGGCAGGGTGTGGTAAACCATTTGTGCAAATGGCAATTACACAAAAAGTTAATGACTAAATCTTCGTTGCATTGTTATTACTTTTATTGGTACTGCATCAAAACTTTTGATTGGTGGCAGAACTTTGCATACTAATTTAAAATTGCCAATACCAATTTTATAAAATTCAGTTTCACACCTATGTGTCTATGTCTATGGTCGTATTTTAAATAGTGCATCGTTAATAATTATCGATGAAATTTCGATGTGTCCGATTAATGCATTTCAAGTTGTAGATCAATTTTATAGAGATTTAGCAATTGATGAAGTCAACAAACATTTGCCATTTGATGGTAAAACTGTTCTTTTTCAGTGGCGATTTCAGACAAATTCTACCTGTTGTTCCGCATGGAACACGTAGCTCCCGTATTGAGAATTGTTTTATTCGTTGGGGTCTGTTCAATTCATTTCACCACAGTATCTTAATACAAAATGTGAGAGCCCAGTTAAATGAAGTTGAATTTTTTGACTTTTTAAGAAAAGTTGGTAATGGAGAGTTAGTTCAGAATCCACAATTTGGTGAAGATATATTCGAATTACCATAAGAATTGATTGGTAATTTAGATAATATAATTGATAATGGTAACATTTTCGAGGCTATACTATCGGACCAGATCATTCAATGTTAGTTCCAACAAATTATGACTGCTCTTTGATCAATGATGATATTCTAAATCGCATTTCAGGCGATGAAGGAAAAATAGTTTTGATACAGTAAGATCTGATGTTCGATTAATGTTAATTGTTATCCCGTTGAATTTTTAAATTCATTGATTGTAAGTGGAATACAAGAGAATAAACTGAAATTTAAAATTTCATTGTTATGCTCATTCGTAATTTGAATACTTCAAAGGCTTAGGTCACTGGTACAAGAATGAGAGTGAAGTTTTTGCATCGTTAAAGTATTGACAGAGAAGTATTAACAGGAACCCCAAAAAATAAAAGAATTTTGATTCCAAGGATAAATATGTCATTTTCTGGGACGATTCTTCCATTCAAATTTCAGAGGACTCAATATTCTACAATACCGGCATTTGTAATGACTATACATAATGATAGTTGAAAGTTCAATGTATCTAATGAAAAAGGGCAAGGAAATTTACTTAATAACAACAGGGTGTTTAAAAAGAATATAGTTTATAGAGAAATTGTGAATTGAAATTGATTTAAATGAGTTAAATGTCAGAATTAATTATTAATTGTGATTTGTTTTGGTAAAAACATTTAAAATTTTGAATTTATAGTATACTGCAAGCACGTTTTGATAAGAAACAAATAAAGTTATCAGAAAAAATCATTTCACTTTAAAAAATAATAATTTTATAAGAAGATGCAGAATCATTTTATCAAATTTTGTGTAAACGTCCAATTGATCTAATATATTATGACCCAAAAAATTACAAAACATTGATCTTCATTTATTAAATTGTAATCGATGAAAATCAATTTTTTGATTTGAATGATTTAATTATTACATATCAATTTAATTTCAACTGAAAAAATATTAAAAAAAGTTATCATATGCATTGGAAAATAAAATAATATAAAATTTAAATTAGCATAATACGCTCCGAAAAATCTTTCGGTACCTTTCTCTTCGTAAATACTCAACGGAACTGCAAGAAGGATTTGGAAAAGTTTTGTCTCACATATGTGCATAATCTAAAAATCATATGTCTTTGTACCCGTTGAGGTAGGTAAGGATTATTTTTTTTTTTTTGAGATTATTGATTTTTATCTTCTTACCAGTTTAGTGTAGAAGATTGAAATTTTGAGAAATGATAACCAACATTGACACAAATTTTTGGTGAAGAATTGAAACACCTAATTTGCTGTTAACAATTTGTTTAAAAATATTTTTTTCTATACTAAGCATTCACGAATGTTTACATATGAACCAAATAAAAAGAGAGAAACCAACCAACGCCAATATTTCCATCAAGTTACTTCTTTATTATTATTTATTGCTTTTTCTTTTCTTGAGTGTGTATGTGTCAGTTTTTCCTGGCCGAAGTTCGGCCACTGGGCGATACTAGTATATACAATTTGGCTTACAACTAATAAGATACATTGAAAAATTTACATTTGTTGGCACATAGGGGCCAAACTTTATACTATGTCTTAGGTTTAAAATTTTATAATTATGTATACAATGTCAAAATTTATTTAAGCGTCGGTTGACTTTCTCATTCTCGGGGTGTTCCACCCCGGTTGTGTAGTGGTGATTTTGGAGTGGATTGTTAGGAGGTTTGGCATTAAGCCGCGGTAGTAGGCTGACCCTGTGTCAGCGTAGAAGGAAACTGCTTCCTCGTTGTCTATGGGGATAATGTTGTAGTCCAGGGTTTCCATCACACTGAGGTACCTCGGATCGGGTTGTCGTTGCTCGGTGGACATACTTCTCATCAGCTGATTTGGATGACTGTGGAAGTTTTCTATTAGCTTCTTTGTAGAGAGCGCTAGGTACCTGTCCAGGGGGATTATGTTCGCTTCTGTGTAGAGGTGCTCATTCCTGTAGTGTTTCTGTCGCTGGCGGTCGAAGTGTAGTCCGGTGCAAATTCTAAGTATTTTTCTTTCAAACACTTGAAGTTCCTTCATGGCTGTCTTAGAAATTGAGAACCAGACTGGGAAGCAATAGGCTATGACTGGACGCAGGAGTTGCTTGTACATCAGTATTTTCGTGTTCTGACTTAGTCCGGTTCTTTTTCTCATCAGGGGATGTAAACGGTGGAAGACCCAGCTGGCTAATGGTCTAGTCGAATGGGAAGATCACTTTCATGTAATTCAACACCAAATGATTTATTTTTACGCAATTCCGTTAAGTGGGTGGTCTATGCCAAACCCCAACAACGTTACAGGAACTCCGGAATAATACTGAACGCAAAATTGCTATCATTTCGGCCGATATATGCATTTGTGGTTAAATAGTGAAAAATTTAGCAAAAACAAATCAATCGCTGCTTAGTCTATATTTAAATTTTACACGTGCATTACCTAAACATTTTTCAGGGCATTCATAAACCACATTAAGGTATGTTTGTGAATGCCTTAAAATAGGCCGCAGATGACGCAGTGAAATTTTTGAATTTTAAAAAATCATTCAAGTTTTAACTTTTTACATAGGTTTATTCAAAATTAAAAAAATTATGCCGTGGGTAACATTTCAGTCCAATATCTCAATTAATATTGTTGGTATTTTATTGCTAAGCAAATTTTGAGTTTATCTTATGTAAATTTCAACACAGTTTAAACAACGTCTATGAATAATTGTACCTTCTCCCTAATTTATTAAAGTGCACAATAGTTCTAAAAGTCCTTTACTAACATACCTACATACTTTAGACGTAAGGATTCTACACTCAAAGCCCACACACTGCTCAATGCCTTTCTATTTTACAACTCAACTTTCAAACATTTTATTAGTCGAGAAGTGTCCTATTTACAATACAGTTATGATGTCATATAAATAGCAATATTTATTTAAGCACAGAACTAGAAAATTGTCAATTATATATACAAATATATATGTACCTTATGTACATACATACATGTACATTTATATAAAAAAATTCTATTTAAAAGTTTTTTTTTTCAAACTTAACGAATTTAAAATAAAGGTCTTCCGGAAATTGTAAACAAAATTAACATTGACTTTCTTTCAAGCTGAAGAAATCCTTAAAATAGTCCCATTCCTATATACATACAACGATTAACTGTAAAGAGAATTTAATGGCCTCAGTTTTGTTATTCATTCAGAGTTTTTCGAAAGTTTTATGACAATAACAAAAAAAAAATATGTTGTTGACAGGAAATGATATTAAACATCTGATTTACGTTCCTAAATTACATGTTTTTGTGTATAAAAAAAAAATAAAATAAACTAAAATAAAATAAAACAGCTCCTGGTCGAAATATTGGAAGAGAGTTTTTTTTAACTTAGAATCTTGTTTATTTGCATATAAATGGGTATTTAAAACTTGGTCTTTTTAAAACTGGAACAAAGCCAAAATGTGTAATCAATGATTTTCATTGAATCTTTTACAAACAACATAAGCATTTCTATTTTTAAAGCCACGTTCCAAATACATACCTCGTTTTTCCTTTAAAATATATACTGGTCCAAAGTATTTTTTTTTTTTTTTTTTTTTAATATTAATTTGTATGTGTTTCCTATATTTTAGTCCAAAAGTTTATACATTTCAGTAAATAAATCCAATTGTTTTTAATAAATGAAATGGTGATTGGTATTTTTATAAATCTATGTACATCTACAATTTGACATCAATGATCAATGCTTTTTCGTAATTTTTCCATAAAGGTCATATAAATATGAATTCATTTATGAAGTTTAACTTATTTTTATTCAAAAAAACAAAACAATACGAACATTATGTATACTAGACCCCTAACCCATTTAAGACGGCTACCAGTTCCAGTTGAGTTAGAAACGTGAAATTTCATATACTGTCTATTTTTGGTCTAACTAAGGGAAATCCCAAAAAAAAATTTTGGAAAAGCTAATAGTTTCCCGGAAAATTCACGTTGCGTTTTCGTTGGGCGAAAGGGGTAGCAAAATTATAATTTTTTTTTTTTTTTTTTAAGATGGAACATGAATGAAATTTATTTGAGAATTTTATGAAAAATGTAATAAATAGGTATAAATTAAAAGCTACAATGAAGAAGTTTATAAGAAAGTATACACTATATCAAGATATGCTTATAAAGGCTGGGTTTTTGTGTGGTATGCGTCGAAGCATTTTGGATGAAGCGGGATATTACATTTCTTGCAGGAAAAAACGGTTTGGCTGGAGCACTTGCGACATCGAAGTCGCTTTTCTGTTTTGGTGACTGTATGCTTGATGTCATCGAAACGAACCACTTCATTGGGGTTTCCTTCCCTTCGTTGCACATGTTGAACATTTGACTCCGATCGCAACAAGGACTCTACAACAAACGTCCTAAATTCTAGTTGTGTCATTACTGTTTCCCTAGCATTTTTTTTGCAAACACAGTGTAACTTCCATGCATTTACCAATGCTGCATCGAGTGCATTTGATAAAAGTGGCCAGTACCACTTCTTTCCTCGAATTCGTATACGATAGTTGCTTGTAGCGTTGTCGAACAAATCAACTCCTCCCATCGTTATGTTGTATTCGCGAATTGCATTTGCCATTTGAATATTTACGTGTTTCCTCTTTTTGCGATCAAACCGTTTTGCTTGTTCGATTGGTTGGTCCATCAAATGATTTGATAAAACTGTTACAATGGAATTGTCGTTCCAACGCACAGCTGCAATTTCATTTTACTTGGAATGCAAAATCAATAGAACCACGACTTTTTTTCTTCATTTGTTTTGGATCCGTCAACATTGCTTTACCACTTCTATTTTCACGAACTGTGTTTGTAAATATTAGAACGGTTGATATTTCACTATAAAAATTAAGAATAAATAAAAATTACTAGTTGCGAAGTAATTCAATTTTGAAAGACGATAGATACGTTTGTGCGACGTAAAAAAGTTGTCGAAAGTGTGTGTTGGCTTGGAATATAGATTTTCGAAAATAATCTCAGTACAACATTTTCTCCCAAACCGAACTTAGAGGAGTTCTCATTGCTTGCTCCACCATACGGAATAAATTGAAACAAGTATCCATCATGTGAGCACAAGTTCCAATACTTATATCCACAACGAATGGGTTTTCCTCTAATGAACATTATAGCGGAATGACGTCCGTAGTAGGGTATCATTTGTTCATCTATTGAAAGATGGTGGGAGAATACTGCAAACTGCATAAATCTTTCATTGAGCATATCGTTGAGCATTGTAACTTTCGCAAACTTCTCGCTGGGATCGATTGTACTGTTATTACAAACATGTAAATACGATTTGATCATTTTGAAACGATCTCGACTCATTGCATCTTTTACTATATCCCATTGGAATATTGGACTATTAGACCAATACAAATGCAACTGAGGCACTGTACACCCAAGAAAAATACAATAATCCAATGAATCTACGATTTTCGTTCCAATCAGTTTTGAACGTAGGATTATTTTTGTCCACATTAGAATACACATTTGTACTTTCAACAATAAAATTAATTATGTCATTATCAAGAATTTGCAGAGGATTCAAATTACCTGAGAGAAGAAAAGAAAGGGTCATCTCTTATACTCTTTCAAGAAAGGATATATTCTGAATAATAGTATATTATAAACTTACCGATTTTTTCATAAATTTTTCGTATTTTTTCACTTGATACGTCTACTGGAGTCTTTGAAAAACCAACTCGATGGCTTTTTGACCACTTTGGCAACTCGTAATGGAGAGATGTTGATGATTTATTGGATGTTGGAGCGATGTTTTGGGATGTTGATGGATTGCTCAAATCATTTGATACAACATCGACTTCCGGTTCGTGGTATTTTTTTGGAGAATTCAAATCGTCGAATGTACATTCAATCTCAATTTCACCCGCTAATTCATTTGGGAACAAGTTTCTATCTTCCAAAAGCTGCACATTATCATCAATCTCCTCATTATCGTTTACAGCATCAATTTTTGGAGGCAAAATTATAACATTTGTTTCAACTGCTGCATCTAAATTCAAATTAAATTCGTCTTCTTCGTCAGAACTCGGGTTCATCAATAACTCTTCGAGTTCTCTAGCTGATAAAAACTTTCTGCGATACATAATTTTGCACTTTTTTCAACACAGATATATTTTTTAACTACACAACTTGACCGCACAACTCCCAGCTTACCTATAAGTAAAAAATAAATCGAATGCAAGAAACTTATATACGTGATGGGGTTTTCCAAAACAGAAATTGAAATATGCACTTGCACTCCCATCAGTACCGTACCTGAGTACAGTAGAGTTCTCTTATAGGGACTACGCTCATTAGACCTGTGCTTTGAGGTTTCCTATACGCAGGAGTTACTGTCTAATTACTTCTTAGAATAAGGTTGCGTGGATGGTAAAAAAGGTTTTTCCAATAGGCGTTTTTCTTTTTTAATTCAGAAAAGAGCTCTGAACAGAGTCCGAGCATGTCGAGCATGTTCTGAACACCATCTGAGCAAGTTTGTTCTGATCACCCTGAACTATTTTTGAAATACACCTGAACACTATCTGTCAAATGCTATGCGTTCAGCATTGAACTCAGTCTGCTCAGTCATTTTATTCTGAGCTCATAGAGCGCGCTCTGAACAAACTCTGAACACACTTAGAACGAAAAAAGAAATACAAATTTTTAGCTCTGAGCGCTCAGAACTAAAAAAGAAACACAACTTTTTGTTTGACATTTCAGGCTCTACTCTGAATTAAAAAAGAAAAACCCCTAATATAGCACTGAATAAATTGTTTTTTTCTTTACTCAGAATTAGAATACGCATCCTTTTGTTTGACAGGATGCAACAAAGATTGACACTATTTCAAAAATTCGTGCAATATAATCATAAAAACACAATATTCCGAGAAAAAACCGTTTATTCTGATTTGAAAACGCAACGAAGTGCAAATATTGTTTTTAGGTTCAAATGCTACTACATTAGACGAACGTTGCGAAAACGCAACACAGTGCTTTCACCTCACCTGTCAAGCAGGCAACTCATATAAATTGCGTCAACTTTATTTTAAAATATAATTTGAACCCTTCTTTACATGCCGTTGACTTTATTTTGAAAAATTATAATTTTGAAGATATTTTTGAGTGGTTCAAAAATTTTACCTAAAAATTTCGAAAATTTCCGATTTTGGAGGTGCAAAAACACCATGAAAACAAATTTTTAGAAAAAAATCCAAAAACAGGTCGATTAGATAATAAAATTAACTTTCAAAATCACTAATCAGCTCATTCAAATTTATCATCAGTAAAGTTCTATACGTCCACACTTACGACCGACGCACGTTGCGTTTTCGCAACGTTAGGCGGAAATGGGTTAAGATAATTTAAAAGAGCGTAACGTTTATGTTAAAATTGTGTGTTGGAAAATATGAATGACTTGTGTTTGATTATTTTGTGACACATTCTGATATCTCCAAGGCTTTCAAAAAACTTCTTACACCTTCGAAAAGAAAACAACCTTTTCTGTTGAAAAACCTCAATCAAAATTACACTTGGTCGACTTGGAAATGTCCCAGCAGCAGCGGCACAGCAATAAATTTAAAATTAGACGAGCGGGAACTTTTGTGACAGTCTTAAGTGATTTATTTATTTAGCACTCCACTAAGACAAGTGCCTCTCATTTCATCTCTCTTAATCTTCCTCTACAGCATCTTCCACATCTCTTACATATTTCCGCTGAAATTTCACGTTCTATAAGTAATTTTTTTTTTCTTTTTGGTCCTTACTTTATTTACAGGCAGTTTCGTGTTACTTTGGCGACGTGGAATAAATGTGCTTACAGCCTCAAATATTATGGTGACAAGGGATGAAAGAATAAGACTGATAGATGGTTACAATTTAGAAATATCTGATTTGGAGCCGCAGGATGCTGGAGATTATGTATGTCAAATCAGTGACAAAGTGAATAGGGACCAAGTGCACACAGTCGAAATTCTTGGTAAGTTGGTTTTGAAGAGAGAAGAGAATATGATCATCATATTAATGTCACCCGCTGTTTCTTTTTAATCCAAGCAATCCTTATAGAAAGGACCGCTTTGTTAACACTCCGTGTATATTTTTTTCTGTTTGTTGTTGTTGTTTTGTTTTTATTCTCTCCCATTTATTTTGTCCTGTTTTATACTGCTACTTGCTGGAGCTTCTGAGGATAAAGTCATCTATTCTCAGAAACTTGTGTGTTTGTTTGTCTGTTTGTTTATCCTTTTGAATAATTATCAAGGATTAAACTTTCAACTTGTCACTTATTTTGAATTTCTTTTTGTTCTCAGTTCCACCAAGTGTTAGAGCGATACCAACTTCCGGACAATTGCAGGCGCGAAAGGGTGGCCCAATAACATTGGAGTGCAAAGGATCTGGAAATCCAGTACCATCGATATACTGGACAAAAAAGGTTTGTTCCTTTGAATTTTGTTTCTCTTCTTTTTTCTCTTTTTTTTTGTTGTATTATTATTGTATGGATTTCCTTTTTGTATTTTATTTCTCTTCTTAATTGGGATTAGGGGGATCAAGTTAAAGATTTGTTATAAGCAAAGTGGGGCCAGAGTGTTGTCGAACAAAAAAAAAAAAAAAAAAAAAAACAACAAGAGAAACGAACAAAGGAAATACTAAGAATTTTCAATTGAATTAGAATTCAATGGGTTAAAGGATTGACTAAAGGATGAATGGTAAGATTTTGTTCAGATGATAATGGGGACCTATCAAAGAATAGGACTTGATGGGCTGAGTTTTTTTTATTTTATTTTCATTTCACTTCAGACTATGGTACACGCCATTGTATTGAAGGTAGAGAGTCAGACAATTTTCTTTTCACATGTGTATTGGTCTGGTGAAGGACTAAGGTGAGGGATTTAATTTGTAAGTTCCTCATAAAAATAACTAAGGATAAAATATTTGATTGAAGGGAAAGTTGGATTAGCTTGAGCTTTATATGTTTTTGTTTGCGGATGTACAGTTATTTTGTTAGGTATCTACAGTTTAATGATAGGTATAATGATGAATTAAGCACAAAGAGTTTGGAATTATTAAAAAAGGCAACAACTTGTCTGTGCGTTCGACGCAGTTGCTTTCAAATTAATTTTCCTGTATTCCTGATTTTAAATGTTTCCATTGTTTCTTGTATTGATGATACACAAATCGAAGAGATATCCATTTCAATACATTGGTCACACATTACATAGGACATTACATAGTCCCCAAAAACTCATGAGACTCATGAGTTTTTTCAAATGAGAAAAAATTGTCATTTCTATTCAAATTTTGGGGACTAATTTCCACACTGTCAGTTTGGGGAGTTATTTCACGGAGACTATTGAATATACTGGAAAATGAGGGGTATAAAAGAACGATTACGTTCAAGGGTATAAGAATGCTAAAAGACCAAAATAGGTAGGTACTAAGTTTACCTTTGTGTTTTTGAGAAAATGGTCACACTAACCACTTTTCAATATGTGTAAGAAACTCAATAACTGAGCTGAATTTGACTATTTTACGCTTATAACCTTTTGTTCAAAATTTAGTTTCCTATCGAAATGGATAGCTTAAAATTTTGTATAAACAAAATTTAGTAGGAAAAGTTAACAAAACCCAACCAACAAAAAAAAAACAAAAATCAAAGATTTTTTTTTTTTTTTACTAAATTAAATACACATACATTTTTTGGAGTAAAGATACGCTCTAAAGACATTCTATACAAAAAACCAGGATTTAAATACAAAACAAGCCTTTTAAATGTACATAAAACTGACAGAGATATAGGTTTAGGTTAGGTTAAAGGGAGTGGTGATACGAGAAGGTCGAATCACCTTACTCGGATCTCAATGGATCCATTGTGCTCCCCAGAGTGTGTAGGCAAAGGAAGATATAATGAGGAAATTGATTAATAGAAGCTAAGGTATGGAGGGCCTCCCTGTACTGTCCTGAATTCTGAGTGAATTTAAGGATGTTTCTTTGTGGCAAACACGAGACGTGTCGAAAAAAAAGATATTCTCCTAGGGCTGCCTTTCTAGTTCTGGCTAAGCTTGTAACTCTCCAGAGGAGAAATTGAAAAAAAATTTATGAAAAAAATCCTTTAATATGTCAATAATATTGCGTTATAAAAACTTTGAAAAAAAGTTATTTAGGATTAAAAAAAATAAAAATAAAAAACGAAACTTTATTTGAAAATTCAATTTTTTGAAAAAGTGTTAATGAATTTTGTTGACGCTGTTTTTATGTCCAGAATGTTCTTGTGGGAATATCTATAAGGGCAACCGGATTAAAATCAATGTGCCCTATAGGCGGTAATGTATAATTTTTCTGAATGTTTAATTGGTTAATCTCTTTGTTTAGTAATTGAAATGTGCTACTGTTGTATGTACTAAACTAAGAAAATGTGGTCTGTACTGTATTATCAGTAAGACCAGAATAAAGCTAACCATTAAAGTGAACGGTCGTGTCTGTCTCTTTAATTTAAGAAAAAACAATATTTTGGACTTTCAGGGAATCGCACTAAAGGACAATAATTGGCAAATGAGGTAATCGGGCAATTAGATCTAATCGTGAAATCCTAGGTGCTGGATGCGTAAACACTCTTAATAGTTCTACGACCGTAAAGGCCATTTTTCCAATTATCGCATTGTTGAAATCACAGAGCACTTTTGGCCACCATCTCTTCCGTAATAAGATCGATTGGGGCTAGTGGAGGCAATTTTTCCAGGGCTGCAATTGGTGTAGTTCTCATGACACTGGTTGTACCGATAACATGCTATAGTCTTAGAATTTAAGTCATGGTTCTAAGATTGGTTGCCTTATCCACAAGGCTGGCCACCAAACCAAACATGCGTAAGTCAGAATTGGCCTTATTATGGCTGTGTATATGCAATGAATGGTTTCAGGGCTTGGACCCGATCTTTTACCGAAGATTCTACTGCAACTGTAGATTGCTATTGATGCTTTGTTTTCTCTTTCTCTTATGCTTTCTTTCCAGTTGTGCTTACGATCAATAATCAGACCACGATATTTTGCCGTACCAGTTGTGTGGAGCCGTGTCGTATTTATAGTGGGAAGAGTTTATTTTTGGAATGTTACGTTTTCTAGTAAACAGAACTATAGTTCTGACAGTGCGTTGACATTTAGTCCACAGCTTTTGGGCCAGTGATAGAGCCTGTTAAAGGATTTTTGTAGGAGCTCGAACAGTGTGAGGACAAACTTCCCCTGAGGCCATAATTATAATACCACCAGTAGGTATATGTCACGACTTGACCCCGCTGAGACTTATATAAACCATGATCTGATTAACGACCAGAAGCCAGAGCAAAGGAGATAAAACCCCTCCCTCTGGAGTGGGCCTACACGTCCTTAGTTTAAGCTTGCTATGACCTACATATTTGTGCATTTACAAGTCTCGTCTGAAGCATGGAGTCCATTCAATTTGAGAACCGTGGATCGATACCCATCGAGTCTAGGGCTAATTGTCGAATTGCAATGTTTTCAACATTATTAAAGGTCCCTTCTATGTCTAGGAATTCTGCCAATGCGTAAATTCCTTCAATTCTATTAATTTCTCTATTGTGCTAACCACCTTATAAAGCACTGTCTCAACAGATTTAAGCGTGAGTTTCAATAAGTCTTTCTAAGGTTTTGAGAAGAAAAGAGGACAGGCTTATTGTCCTTGAATATTTTTGTTCAGTGTGGGTGGGCTTTCCAGCTTTGGGAGTGAATATGACATTGACGTCTTTCCAACTGGAGGGAATATAGGTAATTTTAAGACAACCCCTAAATATTTCCAATAGCATCGGAACAAATATGTCTTAAGAGCTTTAGAGCATAACTGGAAGAACTCCATCAGGCCCTGCAGACTTGAATGTTGAGAAGGAGTCAATGACCCAGGACACCTTCCTACTATCTTCTATTTGTTTAACAATGTCATACGAGATTTCACTCTGCTCACAGGTGATAAATCGACAACAAACCATGGGAAGTGAGTGCTCATAAGAGATTCTAAAGTGTCAGAGCAGGAGTCTGATGTCCAGATAGGTATTATCTGATCTTTTGAGAAAGCCTGGAGGAGCATGAACTTTAGACATGACTTTCGTGAGCCAGCAGCATCATTTCTAGCTCCTTTTACAATAGTTTTTCCTTTTTTTTGTATTCTATTTTACTGATCTTAAACAAAACCCAGTCAACAGTTTCGTCACTATATTTAGCTCCATTTAAAAGACTTCTTGAATTTATCCGAACGATGGATAGCTCCAGAGATATACATATATAGCTCCAGAGATAAACAGAGATATAGCCATTCAAACTTTATCAATTCTTATAATTTTTCACAGATTTTGCCGGAAAACCTATTCTGTTGGTCCATGACCAATTTAATATTCCTTGCATCTAGTAGGTCATATAAAAACCTTTAGCCTCTATACTTTAATTTGTTTCGTCATGTGTTGTGCCTCTCCTTGCTCCAAAAAAAATTATTCATCATTTATTAAAATTTAGAAATTTTCATTTATTTTTTTTGTGGATTTGTGTTAACTTTTCCTGCTTAAATGAATTTATAACATGTTTAAGCAAAAAGTTTGAAGAGTAAATTGTCAAAATTTTTGTTGCTTTTTCCACTTTATCAACGCCAAAAGAAAATCTGACAGCTACCCTTCCACCCAACTTTCTTATATTCAAGCTCAAAAGACTCCAAAATGATTTCGAACTTATTTGCCCAGTTTTTAAGTCAATCACTTTCAGTTGACACTTTACTACCGGATTTAGAATACTTCCCTTACTTGTAATCAAGCACCCAAACCCCTTTAACTTCCATCGTAATACCATCTGCAATTAATGAAGAAAAAATTAATAATCTGAAGAATGATTAATCATCAGGCCCTGAAGAGATTCCTGCTATAATTCTCAAAATATGCTGCTCAAATTTTATCAAACCTCTGGTCTAATTATTTAAACTCTCAATTTCACAAGTGGTTTTTCCTTGTCTGGAAAAACTCTTTTACCATCCCAATCCATAAGAAAGGTGCCAAAAAAGATATCTCTAACTACCACCCTATTGCAAAACTCTCTTGCATTTCCAAACTTTTTGAAAGTATTGTTTAGCACACAATGACTTTCCACTGTAAGAAAATTGTTTTACTTTTATACAACACGGTTTCCTCAAAGAAAGACTAACAACCACCACCTTAGTTGAATTTGTCTCTGAAAACTTGAGGATGGTAATGAAGTTGATGTAATTGCAACCGACCGTAGCAAAGCCTTCCATAAAATTTCACATTCTCTGATCCTTTTCAAAAAAGGGACCTGGGATTTCAACCACTATTACTTGCATGGATTGAATATTATTTAAAAGATCGCTTTTATAAAGTTATCTTTAGAGCCATAGAATGTGACGCTATCCAAGCAACCTCTGGTGTTCCACAGGGTAGCCATCTCGGCTCTCTGATTTATATTTTTACAATCACTGATGGTAATTGTGTTATACAAGACTCATCGATATCAATTTATGCCGACAACAAACAAATATAAAGGCAAATATCTTCTCCTGATAACCCGAAAGTTCTTCAAAATGACCTGAAAAGATTTTCCACCTGGTGCCAAAAAGATTTTCTTGGATTAAATGTAAATAAGTGTCAAGCAATAACCTATTCCCGAAAGCGCATTCCTTTTCCTCATTGAACTTACCTTATTAATAATAATCCCATCACTTAGGTTTGTGAAATGCTGGTCTTAAAAATTCTCCGATCCTTATGGCACTAAATTCCTCTAGACAACTTTTCTTAGGCATATGCCTAACACTCCTCACTTCCTTTCCCACTCCCATCGTATCGAAGCCGTTCAATGTAGATTCCTTCGTTTCGCCTTACGCAACCTGCTTTGGAATACATAATCCTCCTTATATTGACCGTCTTAGGCTCATTGACATGCAGTCTCTTGAACAGAGACGCTAAGTGGCTGATATTGTCATATTGTCATTGACTTCCCTACGTTTCTACAAAAAATTTCCTTACAAACTAGGCTCAATAATCTCCGATCGATCTTAGTCTTTAAAATTTAACATCATCGCACTAATTATGGAGCCAATGAACCTATGTCCCGAATGCTACGCTTAACTAATAGCATGAAAACCTCATTTGATTTCCACTTAAGTAAAGAAAACCTTATAGCTTTACATTATGAACGCATGCACCTACCCTAAATCTCCCCAACAATTATCTTGCCCTCCTTCTATCACAATAAGGCTTAATCTAATTAATTCTGAACTAACAGCCACAAATTTAAAGCCCTTTAATCTTTATGTCAAGGCCCCTGTTGTTTTTCATTTGTTTTTAGAAATTGTTTTTTAAGTTTTTATTTTGTAAAAAACTGGGGGGTGGTCTTACGGGCCCAGATAAATAATAAAAAATAAAAAAAACAACGGAAAACCCACCCATTTAAGTATAGATTTAAGTATTTAAGTGCACGGTTGTATTAAGCTAAATAAATAAATAATACCTAATATATTGAAAAGTGGCCAGTGGGACTATTATCTCAAAAACACAAGGGTGAATTCAGTAGCATTCTCGGTTTTAAGCACATGCATATGTCCCAAACAAACATAATCTTCTTATATATAAAAATCAATCGTTGTGCGTTAGTCCTGCAAAAGCTCAAAAACGGCTGAACCGATTTGGATGATTCTTTTCAAAAAGTGTTTGGTATGAACCGGTGGGTGTTTAAATGAAGTTTGGTCTAAATCGGTCTTGCGGTTTGCCAGTAACATGCAAAAATGCAATTTGAGTGCCTGTTTTACATAAAAAAAATAAATAAATCAATTTTTGAAAACACCAATCAATCAATTATTATGAAATTTTTGTTTGACAAAATAAAATTAAAAATTAATATTACAGTCGAGTCTCCCTTATCCGGAATTCCGTTAATCGAGGACCGAATTTTAAAAACGAGAATTTAAAGTGTGGCCAAAGTTATACTTAACCCATAAGAAAATGCCTTGGGATCGGTTTGGTAAAATGCAAATAAACTGTTGATACGGGGTAGTTTTAGTATCCAAGATGTTTCTAGGGGGATCAAAGACTTACATTTTGAGTGTTGTAATTTTAGTGCATTTTGCAAAATTTCTAAAAAAAGTCAAATATGGTATAGTCCATTGAACTACATTCATAGTTGAAGACCATGAACATGATATGACTTTTGGTAGCTAAGAGGTACTAAATATCCGTGGCGGTCGTGAAGAACCAGGTAAGGCGCCAGTTATAGCTATCATTGAAACTCATCATTGAAAACTTTAATGATTCATTTTGAGGCGTTTAGAAAGCAAAATCATCTATTATTTTGATGGACGATTAATCCCCAAGACTTTATTAATATTTTTAATCAAAAAAAAATTTCAAATAGGCCAAACTTTCCCCAAAAAATGACTTTTAATTTTTAAATGATCATTGGTAAGGTAGTTCAATCATTGAAATAAGAAAAGCCTTTTCATGTGGAAAGTTGGGCTTATTTTAATTATTTTTTTGGCTAAAAATATTAATTAAATCTTAAGCTTTATTTGTCCATCAAAATAATAATTGATTTTACTTCCTTAACGTCTCAAATCCAATCATTAAAATTTTCAATGATGAGTTTCAATGATAGCTATAACTGGCACCTTACTCAAACCCTTAAAAAGTTTATAAGGTCGCGGTTTATGTTGAATATCATACACAAAACCATGCTAATGTGGAAAAAAGTGTTTATTATGTATTTTCAGATGCATTAGGAAAATATTACATAAGGGTAAAACTAAATAAAATTTCGTAAAATGTTACTAACAATAATTCACTTCAGGTATCTCGACTTACCTGGTTCTTCACGACCGCCACGTATATATAAAGGTTTACTTCATGAGAAAATTTAAACTATGTTCTCAGGTGCTAAACGCGGATTGGTGTTGGAATTAGTCTAAAAGATCAGAATCAAGGGATGAAGGTCTATATGCATATAATTTGTTTCGCTTGTCTTTTTTTTTCCTTTTAAAAAGTAAAAATAAGAAGAATAAGCTAGAAATATAGCGGGATGAATACGTATGTATACACCAAAAACAGTAAGTGAGATGCACTCTGAGAAGCGAAAGGATGGTATAGCTTGAAGTAAGTCGAATCTTGATCGCAGGGGCCAGAATATCAAAACGAGATTTTTAAGTGCGGTCTATTTCATTCACTTACAATATAAAATTACTAAGGACTAGGATCGGTTTTGTATAACTAATGTAAATAAATTGTTTATACAGAATATTCTGTATAGTCCAAGATAGTTCGTGGGGACGAAAATTGCATTTTGAAATTTCAGCGCATTATGCAAAATTAGCAAAAATTCAAAAATGATGAACCATTGAACTACAAAATATTGCAGACAGTGAACAATTAATGGCTTTTTTGATTGGAAATCTGGAAGACCTTGACTTGACTAGAAGAGGAAGAAGAAGAAGATCTGTCATTCTGACTCCAATCGAAAAGGCCATATGTCTTCTTATTTCCATCAACAGCCTTAACCTTTTCAAAAGTTTCAAGTGACCTTCGGAATTGGTAAGAAATTGGTTTTGTGAACCAGCAATGGGGTCGGGTATTTATGTACTTTGTTTGATTTTTTTTTAATCTAAGAGACTTCCGGTCAGATTCTAAAAATTGATATATGTGTTTGAAGGGTTGAAGTTATAAAATGGCCTTAAGAAATGAGTATTTTTTAAAGGTCTAGCTTTTTTAAATGATTTTAAATAAAAAAAAATTATCACCCCACCAAATTTCAACAAGGTATAAATACAGTGAAAGCTCTATTTGCGGATAGCTACGATAAGCGGAAAATTGAATTAAACGGACATAGTTTTGCGAACCAACTCTTTTCTCGAATTTCTCATATACAAATTGCGTTCCTTTATAGTTTATACGGACACTCCTTTACTGACTCGGGCACTTATTTTTGCTCATTTCAAATAGAAAACGTCACAACAAACGGACACAATGGAAGAAGCAAAGGATCTGTTTTCTAAACAGTTTCGAATTTTTGTTTTCAATACAAAAGCAAATTTTTAATAACCAAACAGATTACTGTTGCTTTGAGAGCTAAGTACGGATCTCCTGGGTAACTATAAGTTAACTTTAGTTTAGAGTGTGTCATTCCTATTTCTGCCCCGCGTTTCGGCATTGTAAATGTCTTACAGCTCTTATTTTCGAAGTAACTTTATTTTGCGATGCCAAAAAGAGTAGCTTGCCAGACAAAAAAGAGGTGACGATGAGTGTTCGCTTATTGTAGCTTTCACTGTACCAGGCTATCAAGTATTCCTAAGACTCAGAAGTTCTATAGCCTAGCCTATTTAAAAAATATTCTATTACACGATCTACTAAACCTAATATATGAAAAAAAAAAAATGTTTTGTAGTGTGGCCATCGGGAGTGGAGTTGTTCAAAATTATATTCGGAGTTTGCCATCAACTGTATTTTCTAATGCGATACAACGTCCGCTGGGCTTAGCCTATGGAGAGTTACACTCAATTATTTTAAATTAATTTATGGTGAAACGAAGTTCACCGGGTCATCTAGTCAATAATAAAAACCCTTGAACGTAATTGCTCCTAATTTACCTACTATAGGTAAGGAATTTAAATTTTCATTTCCAACATTTCGTAATGTTAAGTTAAAATTTTAACATATCTAATAATGTTCCATTTCTATACAGCGACAGTACGAAATTATGTTTGCTCTCCAACAATACTTATATGCCTATTAGAATTTCTAAACAATTGTTTATTTGGCAGTAGATATCTTTACTTCTTAATTTATGAGCTTAGTCCATTTTCCTTAAAATTTCGACCTTTTTTTAGCTCCATTTTATCTCATTTCTAATACAAATTCACATTTCAAAATGATTAAGGTAAATATGACTTTTCTTTGTACTTCCCCCAAACTTTAATTTCTGCTCGATTACATTCATATGAAAATATTACATTTTTAAATCCTAAAGCTTAAACTCTAATAGTAAAACAATTTGGTAGAAAACCAATATTCTGCTTCCCTTATGATTTCTCTCAACCATCGAAAAATGGACAAAGCATTTCAACCGAAATCGTAACCGCTATACCCATCATCGTTCCGTTAACTACAAAAAAAAAATAGTCATAGCCCCACAACTTACATTCGGATTCGAATAAAAAGTATAGTCATCCACTGCGTATACGTAACCAATAAATACACACATATGTACTCTATATCTCTTAATCGTTCTATTGGGAAACCAAAAACCACTAACCATTCAAACTTTATCCAACAACCGATTAATGAAGCTTTATAAGCCTACGGTGAAATCTCAATAAATGTTCTTCCTGAATAAGTATAGTGTTTTGGCTCGTTGTAGATTAAACCACTTTCTCACCATAAGCATGCGATAACAAACTTTTCTCAATAACTTCTCGGAACACACTCCACAACTTCATGAAATCATTCATTCACTCTCCTGCAGTTATCCACACATCTCACACCAGCCATCAATAACCACTTCTATATGCCATTTAATTGGGACTAACCTCGAACAAGCCGTGAAAAAAAATTATATTGATCAAAAATTCGGAAAGCTCCATCAGAATGAATTGGGGGGACCCTCGTCCTCGTGAAGGCCTAAAAGTGGGGATGCCAAAAAACTGTATTGGTCATATGGTGCCCATGTTCAATTCCTAAAAAACGGATCAACGCCAACGGTGGGGTAGTATATGGTATAGATGAGTTTTCCAACAGCAGCAGCAGCAGTGGTCAAATTCGCCCGGAGTACAAAACTGGGTAGGAATAAAAAAAAACATAAAACACCAATGACTCTCGTCGTCTGCACCAAACATATCCGCATGTTCAATCTGTCATAGTTAGGGTACGTGGAACACATTAAATCATTCTTCAGTGCTCCCTTATTCACATGTCCATACATATAGGTACATATACATACATATGCATGTTCAACATACCCACTCTCCCAAAACGGCTATAAATCAATTCCCAAAGTTGTCGGCATGGAGAGGGCTAAATTATTAAAAAAGAAAAAAAGAAAAACTAGGCCCCCATCCATTTAGGGTTGAATATCCGTTTTGTGAGTGGCAAAACTTCACCCACTCCAAAATTGCCTATAACAAGCTTTTACTGCTACCAAAACGAATCACCATGGCCTATGGGAATCGTTCGGCATCAATTTTGGGGTAGATACGATTAGACGGGCTCCCAGTGCAAACCTCTGTCTCGGGTGCCATTATGCGGTGCATAATTGATTTGGTTGTGCCCTGCATTTTGTGGAACTTGGTCTGGCCAAAGGATCTTAAAAACTGGTGCTGCTTGTAGAATACTGGTTCCTCAAAAACTGGTTGGGTCACATTTCAAAAATTGGACTATTGCACCCAAAACAAGGAAGGACTATACCGCATCTACAAAGATGACGACGGCAACGGCAACGGACAAATGCATAAATTCCAAGCTACAGTCAGAGTTGAGTAAAGCACTACAAACTCCTTTTATTTTAGTAAGGTGATGAGAGAAGAGATTTCCCGACGAGAACGTTCTTTTACGCCCGGACCACCCGTGCATGTTAAGCTTAAGATTTATGCTGCCATTTTGGTTGTTCTTTCTTTGGATGTGCATATATATTCACTATTCACTGTTAAGTTCACTTTGGTGTGTTCAGTTTTCGCCTCTGTTAACTCCTTTTGTAACATAAAATATGGAGAACAGGCTATCGAGTTCCTGAATAACGTCGACGCGACGACGAATAGCGGTAGCTGCCTAAATTGTGCATAAATATTATCCTCTTCTTTTGCCAATGTTATAATGTTAGTATGTGTGTGTCCTGGATTTTATTTTAATTTTTAGACTAATATATGAGCTTCCTGATAGAAGCATAAACAGACAGGCGGTGTGTACCAAATAGGTAGGTACTGATACTCTGGTGGGTCTTTTAGAGGTTATTTGAAAATTCAAGATAGTTTAATGCACTTAAACAAATGTTACCAATGGAATTCAATTAAATCTTTAAACAAAACTTTTAATGATCAACTTTAAGAGAGTTAGCAAAAACTTAATTCGGGCTTTGCATAGAAACGATATTAGAACCTTCTTCCTGTATGTATACCTACTTCCACGTTGTTATATTATAAACCTCCTTAGAATTATCACATTAAAAATAACGAAGTTAAGATAAATATATCATTCAAGTTCTACTTCAGAATACTTCAATATTATTTCAATTCAAGAACGGTCCAAAAAGTTTGTTTAGGGAACAAAAAATTTTCCCTTGTTAAGAAAAGAAGAAACTGAAGATATGTATATAAAACTGTAGGGAAACTAACCCTGCTCAAGAACATTAATTTTCCCTAGAGTGTACCTTTACTTTATACTTCTTCGTCTTAGACATTGGGTTGAAAAAAAATTATTTTTATTTATGAATTTGAAGTTGATTTGAGGGAAAATCAATCACCATTGGATATAGTATTATTTATTGTTCCTAAAAATATTTGAGGGATTTTTATTATGGCCAAGGGATTCCAGTAAGTATATTTATTATTTTGGGAGGTATCGCTCTCCGAATGTAGGTATATGCTTTTCGTAGTGTGTATCAGGGTTGTAAAAATAATAGCATATCTTTTGTGAATGCTTTAAAAATCATTAATTGAATTTAATCAAGGGATTAAATTCTTTGACTTAACTTTAAGACCTCGACAGGATTTAATCAAATGCAATCTTTTGGGAATACTATGTATTCTTTGAAATCCTTTGCATTCCTTACAATCTGTGGTATTCTTGCAACCATTTGCCTTGCATCAACCTAAAGTGGTACGATGCTGTAAAGAAAGGATTAGGAGGATCTTTGTTTAACATCTATCGAGTCGAAGGTTATCTTGCTTTTGAAACACAAATAAAAAAATAGATGGACTTAAGCAGCATTCCCATAGCCTTCCTAACGTCGCATATTATATATCCGGCATAGGTATGAACTTTATGCAATTGTCTTGTGCAATTCTGCAACACTTTAATCAGCGGGTATCAGGATGGTTTTTATCCCAGAAGATCGACCATAGACTGAAGCTTAATTTGGAAAAGTCTTACGGAAGTAGAAAGCATATGAACTGTTCAATTCAATTCAATTCAATTCAATTCAATTCAATTCAATTCAATTCAATTCAATTCAATTCAATTCAATTCAATTCAATTCAATTCAATTCAATTCAATTCAATTCAATTCAATTCAATTAAATTCAATTCAATTCAATTCAATTCAATTCAATTCAGTTCAATTCAATTCAATTCAATTCAATTCAATTCAATTCAATTCAATTCAATTCAATTCAATTCAATTCAATTCAATTCAATCTTCCTGGTCGTCTCGAATTTGGGGGCTGGGACTCGAAGATTTTCTTAGCTGGAGCGTTGTTGTCCATTCACTAGATGTGGCCGAACCATTGTAGTCGATATGTTCGGCTATTTGGACTACATCCACATCTTGGTATAGCTCGTACAATTCACGATTGAATCTTCTCCTCCATTCGCTCTCTTCGCATATAGCACCAAATATCCGCTGAAGAATTTTTTTCTCGAAAGTGCCCAGTATCAATCCCCTTTTTTACTAATCTTCCGCCATAGAGTAGAACTTGTAAAAATTAGCACAGTGGACTCAAAAGCAAATCTAGCGGGTCAAAAATCTAAATCTTTGTAAACCAGTGGTGTGTGTGTCCTAATGTTATTTTAACACCTAAATAGCCTAGCAAGTACCAAATAAAGAGAATAGTCATTTCATGGTTATGTGGACAATTAGTTATTTTTCAAAGACAACAGAGACTCAGAAATAATGAGGAAAATATGTCTCTTTGTCCGTTTTTGGACGAAATTATGGTTTGAACATAGGTAAAACTATATCAGCTAATATTATGTTGACCTCTGAGATATTTGCCCCGGATAATTCTTAACTTTTTAGTCGAAAAATTTGGGCCACTGTCGTCACATAACCTGTAAGATGTTATGTTTTACTTTTGCAAAACGGGCAAAAACGGGCAGATGAAAAATAAAAATATGTTATCTATATTAATCCTGGAAAAAATGCAGCCTACAAAATAAATGTTTTTTTCAATTTTTTCTTACTAATAAAGAAAATGCCACGGTTCGTTTAGCTAAAACATCGTAAATCATAAATAAATAAAATTACTTACCTTCTTAGACATAGTCCATTTGTGAATAATAGCAAAAAAGTTCATAACTTTTAAAACAAATAAGAGGTAAACAAAATCCTACCATCATAAATATTGAACGAACAATGGCTGAATGATCTGTCAGCAATTAACGGTATTATTGCTTAAAAACTAAAGTCTTCTGTCAGTTAGTTTGACTCAATTCATTATCTCTGACAATCAACCTATGTACCATTTGCCCTGATATAAAATACATAGTTTTTGGACTTTTGAACCGCTAGATTCGCTTTTGAGACCACTCTGCAGCGGTTCGCTAGGGTAATTCTTCGTCGGATTTCCAGTAAGGTGTCGTTCGTGGTATTGATGTTTGTTCCGAAGTAGGTGAACTCCTTGACTACCTCGAAATTACTGCTGCCAACAGTGACGTTTTTTCCTAGGCGAAATGGTTAGATGAAGGCTTTGTTTATTGATAGCATGTACCTTGTTTTGTCCTCATTCACTTCAAGACCAATGCGTTTCGCCTGTTCATCAATAGCTGTGAATGCTTCAAGTATAGCTCGCTTGGAACGGCTGATGTTGTCGACGTCATCCGCAAGCAGTTGGAAAACCTGTTCAAGATAGTGCCTTCCAGGTAAACACCACTCTTACGCACTATCAGCTCCAGGACTAGGTTGAAAAAATCACATGATAGTGCATCTCCTTGGCTGAACCCTGTATGCATGTCTGGAATAGCTCGGATGAGCTCTTACCCATTTGGACATTGCACCGCGTATTTTGTAACGTCATGAGGCATAGCTGGATCAATTTTTTCGGGATCCCGAGTTCCGACATCGCCAATAGAAGCTCTTCGTGTTGGGTCTCGACTTCAAATTCGTTGGTCTTTTCCAGGATTTGCCTCAATGTGAAGTTTTGGTCTATCGTTAATCTGCCTGCCCTGAAGCCACACTGGTACGTGCTGATAATAGTGTTGCAGAAATGTTTTAGACGATCACATAGAACGTTGGATAGGAGATCTTGTAAGGCAACATAGAGCAGGGACATTCCTTTTTTTTTTTAGATTGTTCATATGGAGCTACTTGTCCAGTCGTCGGGCATTTTTTCCTCTTCCTACAATTGGTTGATGAGCTGGTGCATGCACCCTACCAGGAAATCTCCTCCATAGTTGAAGAGTTCCGCAGGTAGGCCATCTGAGCCGGCGAATTTTTTGTTCGAACAGCTTGAAACACTGAAGGGTTGGTCTCACTAACAGCCCCACTAGCATTTAATCTTTCCTTAAAGAGAGAACTTTTTTCCCCTGAAGTTGAGCAGCAGCCGACTATGTAGCAGTGAGTGACAAACAAAAAGGTTTTCACTGCTACATAGTTGCACAGGAAATCTAGAAATAGAGACACCGTGCAGCTCTTAAGTTTGTCTGCTTAATTCCATAAGAACCTAAAGCCGCCATTTCAAATTTGTTATTAGCTACTGCAGATTGCAAATTTTTCCCCAGTTTTCCTTTAATTTTTCTTTCACAATCGAAGAGCACTCTCGATTGCAAATTTATTAATTAAAGTTGATTGCTGACAGCAATTGTTGTAATCGGATCTTAAAAAGAATCAGATTTTACATTCACCTACTCCTAGTACACTTGTTGTAGAGCAGCCCCACAATCTTCAATTTTTCACGAGGCTCTTTTTTGATAAAGTTATTTTTTTATACCTGAGCGAAGGCTACAATGTGTGGCGGTTACTGGACACTGTTTTACTTTTCTCAGAATTTTAGCTGGGGTGCCATAGTGACCTATCCTTGGTCCAATCCTGTTTTTTTCTAAGGTATGAGCTACAACAAGTTGTTTAACACTGTTTGTTTCATGTTTATGCGGATGACATGCAGCTCATGATAAGTCAATCTTTCGAGCAAAAAATAATGTCGTAGCTTTAATGTATGAGGACTTATTTAACATTGATATTTTATGGTCTCCATCGTAACACCCGTCAAAAAGACAGCCCTACCAAACTATCCCAAAAACTTTTACAGTAGACGCTCGATATAGTGAAGTAATAAAAAATTCATTGGTGTCGGGAACAAAATTTACAGGAGAATTTGGTTGTTATGTCAATAGTCCGACCGAATTCGAACTTACAATGATGAGTGGAAAGTATTGGTGTTTCAAATGTTCGATGGAAGAAAACATAAACAAAAATTTTGTTTTGATCCTCGTTTGCTTTAGAATCCTATTGGGTGATCAAAATTTATAAATTCAAGTAAATTATTTCAAGAAGTCTCCACTTTTTTCAAATGCCCGAACCATTTGTTTTGTGTGGAAAATGACATTTGATTTCTTTCATGTTTCTGTCGTTTCTGTTGGCACAGCAAAGCTTTATAGTTTCTTGCCATTTATTTTTTCACTTTGTGATACTCTTCAACTATGTTTTCGTAAGAAATTCGTTGTTTTATTGCTGACCACAGAAAAATCGGTTCACATCAGCAGCGATCTAGTCTTAGAATGGGACTCATACGAGACGATTTTCTCTGAAATGCCTTCAGTGAAAAAGATTTTATTTTTTAACTTTTAATTATTGTTTTTGGTGAAATATTCTTTTCGGTGTAAATTTAATTTCGCAAGTATCCTTGGCTGCGCCAGCTCAACCAAAATGCTTTTAGGTAGGAAAATATAGAAGTGAGCCATGCCAAAGAACCACAAAACGTGTCTGTAATGTACATTGAAGACGTGTTTAACATAAATTACACTCAAGACTGTATAACCGTGTATACCATATACAAGAAGTACAGTCTTTTTGGCCCTTGTGTGATACTTACCGCATTCTTTTGTCGAGGTGCAACATATCATGCATGAGCTGTCGACTGTGTGCGAGGGCTTTGTGAGGGCTGCAAAGACTGAGGTGCTCTTGCAGCCCATTTACCGATGAAAACAACTCTCCCATTTTTAAACGAGCTTTGCTTCTTTTATAAATGTGATTTTGAGTCCCCTTGCATATCACAGTCAGCGAGCCAGAGCCACACGGAGCGAAGAATCATCGTTCATGGAGATGAAGAGAGAGGGTCCTTGCATAATGCAGTTAGTAAAAGTAGTTTTGGTTAAGTTGCAGACTATGTCGTTTTCATTTCGTCGTTGTCGTCGTCGTCAGTTCAGTAGTTTTATATCCAGCACGAAGACTTTATTCAGCTTTCCATGCTAAATCGTTTTCAAGGTAAAGAATGTTCATATAGGGGTGGTGTATAGGGGCATAGCGTGGGATGGGAAAGGATATGAGCAGGTACCTATATGTTTCAAAATGTATACCCAAAAATTATTATTAGAATTTATGGCAAACTCAGGCAGGCAAAATTACTTTCAAAAGACAAAAGTGCTTCTTCATTTTATTTTTCCTATTTTTTTGTTTTCTATTTTATTTTAAATTTGTGTCCTTGTTATCCCGCATCCTTCCCATGTTTTGTTTGTGTTGGCAAAAATTTTGCAACAAAGACTTCTTTATATGTAAAAAATACATTATTTGTGGTATCTTTTTGTGTCCTTGCAGAGTGGTGCTGGGAAATCATCAGCTCGTATTGGCGATGGTCCAATACTGACTCTGGAGAAATTGGAACGTCAACAGGCTGGAGTATATCAGTGTACGGCAGACAATGGAGTCGGTGATCCGGTTACAGTCGATATGAGACTTGATGTTCTATGTAAGTTTAGGGGACTTTCATTTTATTTTTCTCAAACAGGTACATACCTATAAGTTCTTTGGAATATTCATGGGTGGTTTTTGATTAAACCTAAAAAAAAATAACAATCAAATTGAAATTTTATTCGATTGAAAGTTTTAACAGTGGTCTTCGGAAGGAATGTTGAAATATAACAGTTGACAGAGATTTGAGTCTATTTTTAATATCTATTTTTGCATGTGTGGTCAGAGAATGAATTGTGGTTACCAGATGTTTCAGGTCAGGTCCTTTGATGTAATGTTTAAGAGATTTAGATGACACATTTATTGATTTTCGATTCCATCAGACAAATGTTAGTCACCAAATGTTCACTTTTGCATTGTCAACACTCTGGGAGGAGTAAGTGTTTCTTCACTGAACGGTTCACAGCGGTGCACAATGCATATTATAGAGCTGCATTTATTTTTGAATACTCCGTGCCGAGTTAGGTAGCAAATACCTGGGAATCGAACCCAGACTTTCGGCATAATAGTCCAACGCACTAAAAATTATGCCACGAGGTACTACAGTAGGGTGTTCCCACTAAGGCACTTCTCCTTCATCCAGGCGGCAGCGAAAGAATTCTCAAGATGGAATCAACGGTGGCGTCTACAGTTCCAGTTAGGTTGAACTACTTAGTGAACACTTTATACGGGCTACTACGACATATTCGGAGCTCAGGCCTATAAGGAGCGGTTAATCCGGCTCCCCGCCCTTGGAGTTATATATATAGGGTCTGGTCCTCCAGGTTGGGGGTCGTGCCATCGGGGTGACTTCCCGGCCACGTAAAGCTATCTTAGTTGCGAAGCACCAACAAGCCTCGGATACGGACGGATTTACTGTTGACGAACCTAGCAAACGAAATAAGGACAACGAACTTCGGATCTGCACGTGGAATGTTCTGTCTCTCTATATACCACGTGCAGCCGAACATTTAGCGGAGGCCCTAGACTGCTACAAAGCAGACATCACCGCCATCCAAGAAGTGCGATGGCATGGGCTGGGCAAAAGAAAACTTAAAGACTGCGATATATACTACGGTGACTGTTACCGACCACAAGGGCAGCGTCTTTTTGGATGTGGATTTGTTGTTAGAGGCAGACTGAGGCAAGAGGTCTTGAGTTTCAATTATATGAACGAACGCCTCACGACAATTCGCATCAAGGCTAAATTCGCCAACATCAGCCTGATATGCGCGCATGCCCCCACAGAGGAGAAAGATGACGACACCAAGGACGAGTTCTACGAGCTCCTCGACAAGACATATGAGCAATGCCCTAGCTATGACATTAAAATTGTCTTGGGTGATTTGAATGCCAAACTAGGAAGAGAAGACGTCTTTGGTGGCACAATCGGAAGATATAGCCTGCACGACACCACCTCCGATAACGGACTCAGGCTAATCGACTTTGCTGCGGGGCGAAACGTTGTGGTACGCAGTTCCCGCATTTCGATATTCATAAGGGGACATGGCGAATTCCTGTGAGGAAGTTCGACGTCAGACGGCAGGAAATCGCCAGGTCCTTTTCTGATCGAGTCTCTCGCGCCCTCTTAACTAGTCCTTTGCCGCCAACTGCAAACATCGAGAACCAGTGGAAAAACTGCCCGGAAGCCATCAGAGATGCCGCCTCTAACGTGCTGGGCTTCGCACGACCACCACAGCGAAACCCCTGGTTCGACGAAGAATGCCGGCAAGTACATGCAGCCAAATAACAGACATACAAAGCGGCGCTGCATAGAAGGACCAGAGCTGCTCGCGAGCTCTACGAGCAGAAGAGGAGAGAGGAACACAAGCTTCTTAGAAGGAAGAAGAAAGAGCATGAGAAGCGCACGATGGAGGAGTTAGAGAGATGCCACTGCAGGAATGAAGTTCGGAAGTTTTACCAAAAAGTAAAAAGAACCTCCCAAGGTTACAAGGCCCGAACCGAAGCCTGCAAAGACGATCAGGGTAACATCGTGGTGGAATCGCAGTCGGTGCTGAGGATATGGAAAAATCATTTCTGAAAATTGTATAACGGCGATGACGAACCGAATTCCACTAACATGCAAATTGCACCATTCATCTTGGACGACGTAGGCCAACAATTCCGTCCACCCGATCTTGACGAAGTGAGGATAGCCATATCTAAACTAAAGTCCAATTAAGCTGCTGGAGCTGATGGCCTTGCGGCTGAACTAATCAAAGCGGCTGGCGATGAATTGGTTAGGAGTATGCACCAGCTCATCTGTAAAATATGGTCGGAGGAAAGCATGCCCGATGAATGGAACCTCAGCATTGTTTGCCCGATCCTCAAGAAAGGCGATCCTCTGGACTGCACCAACTACAGAGGCATCAGCCTTCTTAATATCGCCTACAAGATCTTCTCTGCCGTACTTTGTGAACGCCTGAAGCCATTCGTCAACAACCTGATAGGTCCATATCAGTGTGGCTTTAGGCCAGGGAAGTCCACCATCGACCAAATATTCGCACTACGGCAGATCTTGGAGAAAACCCAGGAGTTTCAAATCGATACCCACCACCTTTTTATCGATTTCAAGGCCGCGTATGACAGCATCTATATAGAGACGAGCTATATAGACCAATGTCTAGTTTTGGCATCCCTGCCAAACTCGTCCATTTGTGCAGGATTACGATGGAGAATGCACGCTGCTCCATCAAGGTCGGCAAGGACCTCACTGACACCTTTGATGTCAAAAAAGGTTTTAGGCAAGGCGACGCGCAGTCATGCGACTTCTTCAACATCGTTCTTGAAAGAATAGTGCAAAACTCTCACGTCAACACCAGAGGCACAATCTTTCAAAAGTCTGTCCAATTACTCGCTTACGCTGACGACATTGACATAATCGGACGAACAAAGCGTGATGTCAGTGGTGCTTTTTGTGAGCATTGAGAAGGAAGCCAAGAAGATGGGTCTAACGGTGAATGAAAGCAAAACAAAATATATTCTGTCCACAAGAAAGGACACCCAACACCGACGTCTCAGACAGAACGTCACTATAGACAGCTATAATTTTGAGGTAGTCAGAGACTTTGTCTACCTAGGATCCGCTATAAACTCAGCGAACGACACCAGCGCTGAGATCAAACGAAGAATTACTCTTGCCAATCGCTGTTTCTTTGGGCTAAGAAGGCAATTGAGAAGCAAAGCCCTCTCTCGAGCAACTAAACTGTCCCTGTATAAGACGCTTATCATCCCGGTCCTGATGTATGGTGCAGAGGCATGGACACTGTTAACAGTGGATGAGAACGCGTTAGGCTGTTTTGAGAGGAAAATTCTCCGGGTGATTTTTGGTCCCGTCTGCATAGATGGGGAATGGAGAAGAAGATACAACAACGAACTGTATGGGCTGTACAGCGACACCGACCTAGCCACAAAAGTGAAAAGCCAACGACTGAGATGGCTGGGTCATCTAGAGCGAATGGACACCAATGCTCCGGCCCGGAAAGTCTTTGAATCCAACCCCGTGGGACAACGCAGTAGAGGTGGACAGCGTAAAAGGTGGCGCACGCAAGTGGAAGAGGACCTCAACCAACTTGGCGTGCGAAACTGGAGACAGCTAGCTAGAAACCGAGCCGGCTGGAAGAAGCTTGTTGGTTGAGGCCCTGGTCCACCCCGGACTGGAGCGCCACCTTAAGTAAGTAAGTAAGTAAGTACTACAGCATCAGCATCAGCATAAACAAAATGATAAGTTCCTAGATAACTCCTTTTTTCTCCTCTTGACTAGAGATATTATACGGTTAAAAGTGCAGGCTGCTGGTTTTAAGAAATTTTAATTTTTACATAAACAAATTTATGTTTAAAGTAATTCATCTCTTGAAACTCGCACTGACTTCACTTAAGTGACTTTAATATTACCTGTCCTGAGTGTCTGCATCACTCATTATAAACTATGCACAACATAAAAGTATAAAATAATGGATTCCTTTAATTTTAAAATAAAAAAAAAAAATATTTAAAATCCTATCGAAGACTCGATACATTTTTTGATATAGATAGATCCAATCAATATCCTGATGCCTGCTGTGTGCAGAAACAACTTCAGGTGCTTTGAGAATCTTCTGTAGGTAGAAAAATATTTTTAAAAGAGTTCCTGTGCACATCCTGATCCTTATACTATACATCTCCTGTGAATTGAAAAATAAGAATCAGAAAAAATGCGTCCACTCCTACACTCGTGCAAAAAAAAAAACCACTTCAGTGAAAGGACTTGGTACATTGTTAAGGGCGTAGGTACATACACCTTTCTATGCTTTGCTTGCTAGAGCTTTAACTCTATTTCTATATTGTAGCTACACACGGATTTCTAAGAAGACAAGAACTCAATTGAAATATTTCCTGTAGGTATACAATGAAAGAAGAGATGACCAGGAAAAATTCCGGAGAAAACAACGTCCTGTCGAAGTGAAATCGATATGCAAGATTGGATTTAATGGAGGAGAAAATAGATTCGAATGTTCGTTGGAAAAGATACCAATACCAGTAAAAGAAGTTATTTTGTTTTTATTTTCTTTGTATAATTCAAGCGAAAGGGTGAATGAACGATTTTCTAGAGTTTTCTGCTTTATTCTAGAAATGTTTGTGGTGTTTTTTGAAACACGTTTTCTGAAATTGTATAGTAATCAGAATTCGAAAACTATAATGAAATACGTAAACATTGAGTTAGAACTAAGAAGTTAAAATTAAAAATTCCAATAAAGAGTGATTGATTAACTGATAAAAGATTTTAACATTGTGTATGATCAACACAAAAAAAAAAACTGAAAATAACACGGTATTTTTGACTATTAAAATAACAGGATTTGCTTTCGATATTAGCCTGACTCAATCTTTAGTTAAAGCAGCAGCTATGTTAAGTTTGCGGAAAGTAAGAATGAAGTAACTTGGCAAGTTGTAGTTTTTACAAAGCCCTTCTGCGAAGTTAAACTGATCTATTGCATATAAAACCAGTGGTCATGTAACGCTTGCATTAGAATCTGGATAAATCAACAAGGCACACTGTAATTTAAAATCACCTGTGAAAATTCTCTTCGTAAGACCAAAAAAGATGTCTTGAAACTAACTTACTTACTTACTTATTCGGATCCTGATCCATGGAGTGTCTCTGCCTGTGATATTGCGGTCTTCCATCGGTTGCGGTCCCTCGCAAGCTCCCTCCAGTCGTCAAAACGAGGCGCTCTTCCGTC
The DNA here is from genome assembly GCA_963921185.1 of Dasysyrphus tricinctus. Lineage (NCBI taxonomy): Eukaryota > Metazoa > Arthropoda > Insecta > Diptera > Syrphidae > Dasysyrphus > Dasysyrphus tricinctus. Next base: position 139,946,426 of record OY992530.1, read on the forward strand.
TGTAACCGCCTGGTCCCTATAGCAGAGGTTCGGTCTTCCAGGTCATCTCGAACCTGGGGGCTGGAATTCGAAAATTTTCTTGGCTGCAGTCTTGTTGTCCATTCGCTCGATGTGGTCGCGCCAGTGTAGTCGACGTGTTTTGGCTCTTTGGACTGCATCCACATCTTGGTACAGCTCGTACAATTTACCATTGAATCTTCTCTTCTATTTTCCCTCTTCGCATACAGGACCAAATATCCGCCGAAGAATCTTTCTCTCATCAATTCCCTTTTTTACTAATCGTTCAGCACTCGATGCCAAAGCGTGGAACTGATAAAATTAGCGTTTTGTATAGCGTGCACTTTGTCTTTCGAGAAAGGAGTTTTTGAATCCAATTGTTTGGCCTAACCGATGTAGCAACGGTTCACTAGGGTTATTCGTCGGATTTCCACTAAGGTATGTCGTTTGTGGAATTGATGTTTGTTCCGAGGTAGGTGAACTCCTTGAATACCTCGAAATTTCTGCTACCAACAGTGACATTTTGTCCTAGGCAATGGACAGATGAGGCTTTGTATGTTGATAGCATGACTTTGTTTGTCCTCATTCAATTCAAGACCAACCCGTTTTGCCTATTCATCAATAGCTGTGAATGCTTCCAGTTTATCTCGCTTCGAGCGACCGATGATGTCGATGTCGTCCGCATAGCCAAACAGTTGGGAAGACCTGTTGAAGATAGTACCTTCTAGGTTAACACCACTCTTGCGCACTATCTGCTCCAGGACTAGATTGAAGAAATCACATGACAGCACTATCTCCTTGTCTGAACCTTGTACACGTCTGGAATAGCTTGGATGAGCTCACGTTGTGCCCATTTGCACGTTGGACAGCGTATATTGTAACGTCATGCGGCATAGCTGGATCAGTTTTTTCGGAATTCCGAGTTCCGAAATCGCTAATAGATGCTCTTGGCGACTTATGTTATCATATGCGGCTTTTTAGTCGATAAAAAGATGGTGGGTCTCGATCTCGACTTGAAATTCGTTGTTTTTTCCCAGGATTTCCCTCAATGTGAAGATTTACAAGGTACGTGCCAATCATAGTGTTGCAGAAAGGTTTTAGACGCTCACAAAGTACGTTGGATAGGATCTTGTACCAGGCAACGTTAAGTAGGGATATGCCTTAGGTCAGGAAAAATGGGTTGTGAGGTTGAAAAAATTAATTCATGAAATATTAAAATTGGAATCGACGCAGAATTGCAACCTCTATCACATATTCAAAGTCCCCCAAAATCCCCGCATTGGCTTTTTGTGTAGATGCATTTGAAGAGGTGCAGACGGGGAGAATTTGGAGGTCTATCAAACTAAAATATTTGTTTGGGTAAAACCTGATCATATGATACATGTTTTAAGGGTAGTTTTTAACGCTGAATCTAATGAAACCAAATTCAAAATGATACAACCACCCAAAAAGAAGTTATAGCCCTTTTTATGTAATGATGACTTTTTTTTCAGGTACAACAGGTTAAATATTACCGAAAACCCTTTGAAAATAACGGTATGTTAATGAAACTTGGACTGAATGTTTCATTTGTCATAGGAACTAAGAATCAAGAGAGTCCCTAAAAATATCCATGGTCAGAGGGTGTTCTATTAAGGGGGAGGGGCAAGTGTAGAATGTTAACCATAACACCCACGAAAAAACTCTTACACTCATGAAATTCGCCAAAAATATATAATTTGTCATGACAACCAAGAATCAAAAAAGTCCTCATAAATATATTTCGAAGAGCTGAAAACACAAGAAAGAAAGTGGTCAGATTTGGTTGGCGATTTGACCATTTGGAGATCACCAGGTTGCTGTTAGTATCTTTCGCCTGGATAGATACTACGAGTTGCAGCAAAGTCGATTAGTCAGTAGCCGTTATCTGTTGTCGTTTTGTGGAGACTGAGCTTTCCATCTAATCCACCAAAGATATTTTCCTTCCCGACTTTTGCATTGAAGTCTCCGAGCACGACTTTGACATGGTACTTTGGTCAGGCTCCCTTGGCTCCGACCAGGAGGTCATTAAACCTCTCCTTAAATATGAGTTATGTATGGATTGGAGAATAGAAAGCATAAGTAGAATTAAATTGTTTAAAATTTTAAGTGACAAATAATTTAAAATCAGAGTTTTGGAAAACAGAATTTCAACAGATATGTATAATCGATAAATGGTGAATTTTGAAAAACAAAAATTTTCAAAAAGCTGAATTTTGATACCAGAACTTCGACCCACTCCCAATAAGTATAAATAGTTATAGCCGCGTTTTATTATCGCTCATAACCCATATGGTTCACCTCTTGAAAATAAAACAATGCGGTTTAGTGCAAAAATAGTGCTGTATATCAGTCTCTTTTTTTCTTATGTTTATTTAAGTTTTTCATGTAAACACTTGTCTCTTTTCCACTCTATTCCTAACACTGCTGACAAAATGCTGACATCACAATGGTGACATTCACAATGGTAAATAGCCCTCTGCCGGACAGAGTGAGAACCTCTATCTGCGTTATTGAAATTAACCTCGATAGAAGCCTAGATCTCAGGTTGTTTTTGTAATACATGTTAAAAGATAACCTCGACACAGACCCAGAGATAATATCTTTTATTAATAGATCTTTATTTTGTGGAAACCCATATTATACCTACTTACTTGTTCCAGTACATTTTTCATTTGTAGGTATGTTTCCTATGTATTTAAAATTATGTTTCACTGCTAGTCTTCATGTTCTGATACTTAGCTACAGCCTTGTATACAGTTCAAGGTCTTCTTAAAAATTCCTAGAATTAGAACCCTTTGGTTGTTCGCTTCATATTTCTTATTTTCCCATACATTATTTGAAAGCGTTTATGAACGCTAACGTAAATAGTCTCAGAAAGAAAACCTTTTACTCCAACTCTTCTCAAGTGAAATATAAAACTAACGAAGTTATCAATTAAATGAAACAACATCTTCCCTTAGAAAAAAAAAGATGCCTCTTCACTCATTCTCTCTAAGAAATAATTCTTCTTCGAATTTATTTTATCAAAACTTCAGAAAAATCACTGGTATACGAGTACACTAAACAAGCTTTAAAACGAACTTCGCAAATAAAAAAAAACTTCAAAATCGCAACATAAATCACTGCATAGCCCATATGTCTGACATCTAACGTACTCTCTTGTACGGTCTCAGTCTCTATACATTGTATAAACTGAAATTGAAGCATTAAACCATATCTTATTCATGTTGAGGTTGTTTCTTTTTTTTTGTAAATTTTTTTTTATCCTTATGTGGTTTAGAAAAAAGATTGAATTTTCCTCTCGTACCCTCGTTGCTGCTCGCTGACATGATGACGACGGCAACGACGACGGGTTGGCTAAGGATTCTGGAGCGGGGGTATAGGACTGCGAGGTGGAGAAAACATGGAAGCTGCCTTTGAAATAGATCCAATGAAATACAAAATATTTGCATGCGAAAAGGATTTAAAGTTATATCTCCTTTTTGTATTTACAGTAGAAGCTCTCTTAGTTATACAGGCGCTAAGATTCGAGTAACATTTGAATGCGATATCTTGGGACTGGGTTTTTTTGCTTTAATGTATCAATAAAAAATGGGTGCTCCTTTAACCAGCTAATAGATGGAATCAGAATCAATTTCACCGAAATCCTCGCGCTTCTAGAATAGCATCTCAGGTTACCCTTAACCCACTTTCTAATTTTTCCCAAAATATGAAAGAAAAAACTTAACATTTTCTCCATTTTTTCACTTGAGTACCTACTTGTATTTCAAAACGTAACCAATAATTGAGAGCAAGCATTCCTTAAAAAATAGATTTAAAGGGTTCTTACTGTATCTACATACATATTTTGTGGTGGTTATTTTCTCATTTTTCTCCAAACCGTCCATGATTTTAGTTCTTTTTGTTAATCTTTTTTTTTGGGATTTCTTCTTTTGCAGATCCACCGGATATACAAGTGGAAAAATCATGGATACATTCCGGAGAAGGATACGAAGCGAAACTAGTGTGCATTGTGTTTGCGGATCCAGTTGCAACGGTATGTTGAATCCTTCATTTCTTATTTGAATAAAAAATCAACGCTACATAATATTTTTTTCTGTGTGTATCTTCCTCGTTTTATTAATAATTATATTTGAATATTTCGTGTATGTATACCAACAATACAAAGCCATCTACAATCTGCATTATAGATATAACTGATGTTTTTTGTTATCCCTTTTTTAACTCGTTTTGGGAAGACAACTCCAAACCATGTTTGCTTATAAATATAACCTTTATCAAAGAGATAATTCAATGTTCGTGTCGGGCATTTCACACTTTCTATTAAGAAGAAATACAACTGTTACCGAAGAAAAAAAAAATCCTTTAATCTGGATCAAATGCAATAGGGGGTGAATTGGGGAGTTTTATGTTTTTGCGACGGTTTTTTTTTTTATAGCGTAGTTATAGGTATCGAACGTGGAGGTATGGGGTATCAGACAGACATAGCTATATAAATGGAAATGGTAATCGAACCGTTTCGTATATCCAATACAGGATTAGTTCATTTTATCATTACAATAGAATGGAAAATATTTGTAATGGAATATCAGAAAAGGGACTTATGTATGACAAGTATTTATGTATATTCGATTGATAGACATAATAATGTGCCAGATTCCAATATACAAGTTGGCGCAAAATTTGTAATCCAATGTTGTTGGATTTAATTTTTGTAGAAACGAAAAACTTGGGTAAGGCTATTGGATTATGTTAATTTGAGTATCAATTTTGTTTTCATTAAGTCGAGAAAATTATATAGCCGCACAGTGTGGCCGATGGTAAGAGCAAATGCACCCAAACGTCCAAATCAGTGCTCTTAAGACCCGGGTACCCGGAGACCCACCCGGGTACCCAAATACACCAGGTGCTCGAAATAAAATAAAACTTGTAAAGGACCAAAACGGTCCTTGAAATTTGTATAACATCATTATTTGTTGATATACAATATTTAATGAAAGCCAAAAGTATGTTTTTTCATTAAAATTCAACTAAACCATGCAAAACAAAACTGTACAACAACAAACATTTAAATAAATTGAAGGTCCTCGGACCTCTTCATCCATGAGGTTCCCCTTGGGGGCATAGGGCCTCTACTACGTGCATTGGTGTACGGTTTCTGGAGTTTTACCTCAGTTCTCTCCAATTCTTTCCCACTTGTGTTGATTCCTCATCGACCTTTCTTCGCCAAGTACTTCTAGGTCGTGAGTCGCTTGACTCGCAAATGCACTCTTGACCTTTTCGAAGCGCATGTCCAATCCTCTGCCACTTATACGTTTTCAAATTATAGAGTCGATGGTTTCCTGACTGTCCGTCCTCGCATGAAGTTCATAATTGGAGATACGATTAGGCCAGAAAATCATCAAGATGTTTGAAAACATCTATTAACGAACGTCTACAGCTTTCTTGTGAGAGTGGGTGTAACTTTCCAAGTGCTGCACCCATAAAGAAGCACGGATTCAACATTGGAGCGAAACAGTCGTTGCTTGGCCTTTAGGATTATAAAGGGTGTTTGATTTAAACGTGTGGCTTTCAAGAAGAAATAAAACGCATATAATGTAAATAATGTTATGGCCAAGAATTAAGCTTTATTATAAAGATAAGGGTTTGTAATTACGTTTCGGGCAAGCGGCTGCAGCGGATGAATCGAATAAATTCCAGCCATGAGTCCCAATTTTCGACCACCAATTTTCGACGCGATGGCGGATGGACTCATTCGGGTCTTCTTCGATACTCTGCTCCACAGCAGCAATAGTGTCTTCGGTGCGCACATTATCCACTAGAGTAAACGTGGTACGAAACCGAAGCATGGTTGCTCGAATTACCGACTCTGCTGGGCGATTATGTCGACTGAATATTGAACGCAGTGCGCTATGCGCGAACCGAACTATTATTTCGGTAATAAATTTGCACAATTAACAAACGTTGTTCCGGAGTAAGTCTATTCATTTTGAAATGACAAACCAAACTGAGCATAAATCAAGTGACAGCTGTCAAAAAGACAGCTCTGAAAAAGTATTGCCAGATTGAAAACCACACATCTAAAAAAAACACACTTTATATATATGCTGTCCATATTTTTGACAGCACTCCGAACGCAGCTTTTGCTTTCCCGATTCGGCTGATTATATCTAGTTCGGTCCCGCCATCAGTAGAGATATAGACAATACTCCCTAGATATTGAAAACTCTCTACCATCTCAACAGGATGTCCAGAAATATCTATTTGAGTAGATGAGGAATTTCCAAGGCTGATTCCTTATGTTTTCGCCGTATTGATGTTGAGAGCAACGACTTCAGCTTCTCTCTCCAACTTTGTTGTCATTTGAGGGAGATCTGTGATCCTATGAGAGAGTAAGCTTACCTCGTCCACGTAGTCCAGATGTCTGAGGTGTGATTGCAGATTCCACTGAATTCCTCCATTTGCAGTCGACAAAGCTGCATGCAGCACATCACTTATTATCAACATGAACAGTATTGGTGACAGTATGCAACCCTGTCTAACCCCACTTTGAATTTAAAACTCCTCTGAAAACCTTCCTTTATGCAGAACGTGACATTTGGATCCATCATGCATACCTTTGTAGCCTCAATAAGAGTAATCAATGTATCCGGTATGCCCTTCCGGTGCAAAGCAAGCCAGATGATTCAGGCGCGGATCCAGGATTTCGTTCAGGGGGGGGCAATTATTGTGAATTTCCAAAATCTTGATGAGGTCTACAGAAAATTTGTTTACACTTCATAGTCTTCATACCGCTCTACACGCCTGGTCACACAAAACAATGTGAGTTGATGAGTTCGAAATTTGAAGAAAGCGATAAACTCTTTCATAACTGCCACAGTTCTCAAACAGAGGACTTTGAACTTTGTTAAATGAGGTTTTGCAGTTTGTAGCTACAGCATGTTGTCTTTACAGCTCGGAAAACATAACGGAACAGTGGTATGTTCCTATTCAGACACATGACGTTAGAGTTCGAGCGGAATATCCAGCCTCTTCTTTAGCTGGCAACCTAACCTAACCTTGCAAGTAAAAGGCCGCTTTCGAGAACGTCATCAGCGTCAAAAATGCGTTTTGCAGAATGTTCTCAAACGCAAACTGCAAAAGTCTTCTGTTTGAAAAGGCAAATACAAGTTATAGGCGCCAGTTATGGCTATCATTGAAAATTTTAATGATAGACTTTGAGACGTTTAGGAAATAAAATCATTTATTATTTTGATAGGCAAATAAAGGTTAAGACTTAATTAATATTTCTAGCCAAAAAAAAAATTAAATTGGTCCAACTTTCCACATAAAAACATTTTTCTTATTTCAATGTTTAAACTACCTTACCAATAATGATCATTTAAAAATTAAAAGTCATTTTTTGTAGAAAGTTAGGCATATTTGAAATTTCTTTTTTGAAAGGCGTTGATAAAAAAGATTTTGTGCAAGCAAAGCCATTCCATTAATTTGAAAATTGCTGTATTTCAGCTAAACTAAAATTATAGATCAAAACCGAGATGAATCGTATCGTTTGCTCAGATGCCTTTGTCCATCGATACAAAACCAAACTTTCCGACGTTGAAATAAAACACGGTTATTATAGTGAAAAATACAAAGAAAGCACCAGTCTTTATTAAACCTTTCCTTCCGACCTTCTCGATTGTGACTAACTTTCGTTATACATTTTACTAACAATAAACTTAGCCTTCGTTAGTTTTAATATAAATGTTTCATTTAAGCTCTAAACATCGACTACAGAGTTGCCAGAGTCATGCAGTTCGATACAATAGCAATATTCGCGTCGAAAAATGGCAATCATTTGACAATCGAATTGACGAAACAACTATCCTTTCCTTAGGTATAAAAGTTCCATCCAACTTCTCTTCCGCAGTGACTACTGTAGTCGCTTCCTGGTTTCTCTCCAATATTCTTCGTTGGATTCGCACTCTTCGCCAGTTTAATAATATGGAACACGGAAGTTCCTAAAACACATCCATAAAAGTGATGAAATCCTCACATCAAAAACGTATCTTATGGATAAAACAGATGTGCTGTACGCAGCGATGCGTGCGTCTGCGAACCACATGTACTTGTACATACTCTTAAGGTGCGTATCCATATCAGACTAAAAAGGCGGCAAGCAGCTCTAAAGAAGTTCTCGAGAGTAAAACTCGAAAGTGGACACAGACACATTCATGAACTAAGCTCACCAGAGGGGAAGACAGATATCCGAGAGTCGCTCTCGAGAGTTTTCTAGTGAAAGTACTCCCTCAATGGAAACGTACATTTTAATATTTATCACAAAAAGATCTCTATCACCCATTTAGTATGAAAGTTTTTGGTATTTCTCAATAACTTTTATACAAAAATGTAGTTTATTATTTTAACTTTAATTTGATATCTTTATCCTGTAGACCCAAGTATTTGAAGCAAAATTAGAAATTTTTGAAGCTAGTTACTCGTAAATCGACGTATTTTAAATATTTTTTTTTAAATAAAAATCAACTTCAATGTTGAAAATTTAGATAAGTGCCCTTGTCACCTCTCCCGTTACATTGTACATAGTATACACAACCAGTAACAAATCTGTTGAGTAGGATTGGAGGTGGAGCAATAACTTTTTTAAACACTATTTTTCAAATTGTAAATTTTTTCATTCAAAGCATATTGAAAAGTCAAAACGAAATTGATTTGGGATTCAACCTGGTCCTTAGTATGAAATAAATTGACTTTTCTTACAAAATGTCATACAGTAATGTAACCTGACATTTTTATCTTTTAATTAAAGACCTTGGCGCAAAATTATAGTGAAGTTAACACGATACTAAAACAACTTTAGTGTAACACTCGGTGAAAATGCCGTTTTCTTAAATTATAGACCATGTCAAACCAACTTTATGTTTAAGCACTTGCATTAAAGTTAAAATCACCAAAGTCTGATTTTGATTTTTTAGTATCTATCACACGAGCTCAAATGACGTCTGTCGCATGAATTGCCATTGATTTAGGTAGGAGAGCTCAACTTTAATTTGCTAAGAAAATTGTCTTAGCGCGACACAACTAGCATGTGTCTATAGTTCAAGAAAAGTTAGAGAACTACATTAAAGTTAAACAATTTTTAACTAGTGTCACGCTAAGGCCCTTGAAATAGGCTGTCTATAATTTTGTGCCCTTAACTTTGAAGGTCGAGATCTAAAACCGAAGTTATAAGCCTTTCACTCAGTCGACTTGAAGACGCTATTTGTGCATACCGGAACTTTTCTTTTCTGAACCTGGTCAGCCAGCGGCCAAAGAACAACCATTTATTGCTGCAACTCTGCGCTGCCAAGGAAAAATTTATGAACGTATAACGAAATAACCTTTTTTGATTACATTTTATTAAATTCATATTTTATGCTTCGTTCGTTCTTGCCCAGGGGGGGGCAATTGCACCCATTGCCCCCCCCTTGTATCCGCGCCTGAGATGATTTCTCTATTGACATTGTCAAACGCCTCTTTGAAATTGATGAACAGCAGGTGAAGTGGTGATCGGTATTCAACGCACTGTTCGATGATGATCCGCAAAGGTGTTGATGTGGAACACACATAAAGGAGCATGACTTCAAGGTGGTCTTTTATTCGCTCCAGAACAATTTTTGATATCACTTTAGCTACAGCAGGCAACACGCAAATCTCTCTCCAGTTTTCACACTTCGTTAGGTCTGCTTTCTTTGGGAGCTTGACAATCATTCCTTTTTTACACTCCTCAGGAAAACTATCTGTTTCCCAAGCTTTCTCAATAAGTGGGTGCAGGCATGGGCGCCCACAGGATTTTTGCTTGGGGGGGCAGAAGTAAAATGTACCTTCCTTTAAAAAATTGAAATTCTATATAAGTCATCGTTGCAAAAAATTGAATGGCATATAATTAACAGGCACCCGTTAGATATATAAAAATATTATTTATGTATCGAAATAATTTTTTTTTTAAACCTTAACTGCAGTCGTGGGTTCAATGGACCTATACTCAACCTTTAAACGAGTGTAAAAAACGCCGCGGTTACCTCAGCTCCCTCCAACTTCTTAGTATCTTCATATAATAAGCCGAAGTGAGTACAGAGTGACGGACGCGTTCGGCTCGCTGCTCCCATAGGTCAGTTTCAGGATACGCGTGGGTACGTGATATACTTGTTCCTGGTTACTAATTTAGTTTTTGAGTTCTAAATCAAATTTGTGAAATGAAAAATTAAATTAGTCATTCATCGAATCGAGACGATATGACGAAACAATAGCTAAGTGCTAAAAATTCCAGTGACGATGACGAAAATAGCGTAAATTAAAATTTTAATTAAATGGCAAGTGCAAAAAGTATGATTTGCTCTGCGCCAGTGTGTTTTATATGCTATTAATTTCACGTAATTTGACCAATGTCAGAATTTATTACAGAAAACATTTAAGTTTTTGATTCAAAATAGCTTTTTATGGCCTGTAGTCCTACAAATTGGCGTTCCGTTCGGCTTACTCACTTGAACTCATCAGTGACATAGGGAGGGCTTTGTCATACGCAATTTGTTTTAAGTTCAGTTCAACTTACATGAATTTTTCAACGAAAATCCACTGTTAACTATATCCAACAAGATTAGAATTCCTAATCATTAAGCTGGAAGTTTTTTAACTAAAAGTTTTTTAACTAAAGCTATTTTGAATCAATAATTCAACAAGTCCAATCCTTAATGCTAAGTCTTCTACTTGGCTGATTTATTTCAGTACTTTATAGAATTTGTATTATAAAACCTCCTTATATTTTAAGTTTTTGTTTCAGGAATTCTAAAGAGGATGTTTTATAGTCTAGGAAAAATGTTTCTTAAGATTTTAATTTTTTACTATGTATTTTTTAAATGATATGTTTTTAGGACAGGCGAATTGCGACCAAATTGCGGCAAATTAAAAATTAAATGCAAGCTCTGATTAGCCCTGTTTTTTAGTGCATTTTTATATTCGCTTAAAAAAAAAGTAGCATGTTAAATACAACAACAATACGGAGTTATACCAAATTGTTGTTGTATTTAACATGCTACTTTTTTGTAAGCGAAGATAAAAATGCACTAAAAAACAGGGCTATTGTTGATTTTTTCTTAAAACAACAACCGTGATCATTCTTAAAGTTCGGCAGAAAAAAAAATAAATGATTCATACTTTAATTTTTATTAACATAGCTGGGTCCAGTGGACCCACGACTATAGAAGTGTACATAATTTTCACGACTGCTTTAATTAATAAGACAAAATGGATTGGGGACGATGTGTCGACTTTTTGAATATCGACTCCGTAAGATCGACTTTTAAAATCTCGACTTAAATAATTTCGACTGGTTAAAAGACCGACAGATTAAAATATAGACACAAATTTGACCGACTTTTTAAAATGTTGATTTTCAAAATGTCGGCAGTGATCGAGATCTAATGAATCGAGACTTCAACAGTCGAAATTTTGGTTAGATCATAGTTTAGGGAATGATGTTTTCAAGCGCGCACTTGAAAAATACGGAGAAGACGATATTTTTCTCGACTTCTATCCGGGCAGTCGACTTAATGTCAAATCGAGACTTCAGACTGTTTACATTTCAATAAGTCGGTAAAAACAAAGTCGGTAATTCAACTTACAGAAAAGTCGATAAAAGTCGACATTTGTTTTTATCGGTCATTTGTACGCAACCCGACAAAAACTTATAAAATAGACTTACAAAATAAGACCTTGTATGAAATATTGGATTTATTCTTTTTCTTGCAAGAGAACTTGTAGTCTTCTTGGTGCTTCCCTACAAAATCTGTCTAGCACACTTTTTCAAATACCTAATGCTCTTACGGCTTGAGTAGATAACCGATAACAAACTAATTTCATGAGAGGCAGAAAAATATGTATTTGTTGGATATTCGATTTATTGAGTGACAAAAATTAAATTGCATTAGTGGTAGGTTGGTAGGATACCTACAATTTACTTTTCTTATTCTAAAAATTGAACCAGATCGTAGACTGGGCATTAAATTAAAATGAATGTAAAGAACAAAAGTAAAGACTTGACATTCTAGGAGGGGGCAAATGCCCCCTCCGACCCCCCCTGCGGGCGCCCATGGCGTGCAGGAGCTCACTCGATGTTGTTGGCGCTGCTCGTAAGAGCCCTGTGGGAATACCATCAAGTCAAACCGCTTTGTTATTCTTCAGTGCTCTGATTGCGGTTTAGATTTCTTCTCTACTGAGGGATGCACTGCGTATTCGGGAATTAGTTACCACGGACGGGTCATTGTGTGTTGAGTTGACTTCGCTGGTGAAAACTCGAATTAAACCCGCAAAGGAATGTTCCTTCCACCTTTTGAGCTGGTACGCATCCGAAAGTAGCAGTGATGCATCTATGTCCTTTACCAGGTGTTGTTTAGAGCTTTGGACACCTGTAAGCTCTTTGGAAATTTTGTAGACGGTCCTACTTTCACAATAACTTGCGGCTTCTTCTGCTTTTGTTACCAATGCTTTGATATGGTTACGCCTAACTCGTCGCATGCTACGGTTCTCATCTCCATGCGGTACTCAGACTCAAGCTCATTTCTCCCGCCTGCTGGAGTTGCTGCAATGCAAGTTTTCTTTCTTCGATCCAAGCCCAAGATTCTTTGAAAAACCAGGCACTCTTTCTTCCTTGCGACCGACCCACTATACTTTCAGCACCTGATATGAAAATATTTTTCACAGTACACAAATTGTTTTCGATGGTGGTGGGTTCCGTGCTACTGATTGCTCTCAATCCTTATGACAGGTGGTCCCCTAGTTTTTGGTGGACTGCGGGATCCTTAAGTCTATCGGGGTTAAACTTGGCCATTCAGGTGTTTTCTTGGGATCTCAGAACTGCAGCTGTTCGTAATCAGTGCAGGGAACTAAGTCCCCTGGAACCAAGTCCATCGAGGCACTTTGTTCTCATTTAATGGGAACTAAATCCACTTTAACGAAGTGGACTTACTTGCCAGGAAAGTTGAGAAAGTAGTCCAATTCTTTTTGAGAACTAAGTACACATTTTGAAATATGAGGAGGGAACTATCTTTCAACGATAACAATTACAAAAATTCAAAATTGCGCGAAAACTTTGCATACACCCAGGCTCCACCTACCAAAAATCCTATAGTGAGTCCAAGCAGGGGGATTGCATACATACCTCACTGTTTATTCGCCGTAATGCTGGGTGCTAGCACTGTATTTATGTAAGACAAAGCATTACGGCGAATAAACAGTGAAGCATGTATGTATGCAACCCCCCTTCTTGGACTCACTATAGGATTTGGGGTTGGTGCGATCTGGATTTAAAGAATTTTTGAACTCATCCTATATATCCTATATTAGTATTTCTATTTTATTAATAAGATTGATTTTTTAACTTGGAAGTGGGAGTTAAATCTACATTCAAAGGGAAGTAAAACCACTCAGTTTTTGAGGAATTTAGTTCCCACCTTTTATGAGAACTAAGTCCCTCGGTGGACTTGGTTCCCGGAGACTTAGTTTCCTGCACCTGCGAAATCTTTTGGTAGCAACCATCAGATGGGGGTCCCGGGCTTATCCCATGTCTGCAAATCCTTGAGACTGCTTCTAAATCGCCGACTGATCGCGAAGTGATCAATTTGTTTGGTAGTTGCTTGTCTGTCTGTCGACACCCAACTGATTTCGTAGCACGTTTTGTGCTCAAACATGGTCTATACAAGGCGGTTATCGTTACAAAAATTGACAAACCTTTGCCATTGTCGTTGTGGTCACCAACACCATGCTTTCCCATAACATGCCTGAGCCCATCATTGTCATTGCCAACTTTGGTATTCAAGTCTTCTATTACCATTATGATGTCTCTACACGGTGCACTATCTTAATCAGCACTCAGCCTGCTCTCCTCGACAGAAGAGAGCTTCATTGGGGCGTAACACTGTATAATGGTGTCGCGACGTACTCTCGGCGAGAACCAAGTTTTCATGATCCTGTCATCTCATGGCTCCCAGGAAAATTAACTCTTGAGAGCTGTTTTGGAAAGCAGCAATCCAACGCCAGACTCATAATTAATTCCAGGTGCCTTGCCGGGGTACAGTAGTACAGTGTTAAGAGTAGGGTACTTATACTTTCCCGAGCCCAACCATCTAACTTCACTAATCCCTAAGATGTCCATACTAAACCGCACGAACATCTAATGCCTGGTTATAGTCAAATGGCATTTTTGTATTTATTGCGATTCATATTACATTAATCACAATTGCACATTAATATAAATATTTTTTCATACCAAAATTTACTGGTTTTATTTAATTGAACATTTTTGTACAGCCCAAACGCCAGATAAAAAAGTTGGCTGGTTGGTTGGTTCTTGGTTAAATATGTTGCAGGAGTGTCCACCGAATGTAGATCCAAGTTGCCTGGTTGTGAGGGTGCGCGCGTCAGCCACCATCTTGGAAACGCGTTTTATCAAATATCTCGTGAACCGTGCATTGTACGTCAAAAAAAGTAACTTTTTTTGAAAGCTTAAATTCCATTATTTTTTGTTTTTTAAATCAAGTTGTTCTTCTGAAAGTTTTTAAGGTGTTAAATTTTAAAATCAATGCTTAACAAGAATTTGAAGCTTTGTTCAAGTTCATTAATTTAAAAAACCTTTGACTTTAAAGTATAATTTCTCAGAAAATTAGTTCTAAAATTGGTTCAAACTGAAAAATACTGGTTTTTTGCTCTTTGTTCCTGCTTGGCAAAACTGTCGACAAATATAATTAGTGCTCATTGTATAGATAATATTCGGTTGTAACACTTTTTCTCAATTCCAAGATAATTCGACTTTAAAAACTGTCAAATCTTGAAAATACCGGTTTTTAGGTGACATTACTCGGTGTACAAAGAAAATAGTGTCTATTCATTGTTTTTGAAAAAATATTTCAAACTCAAAATTTTGCAAAAAAGAAACATCTTCATGCCTCTGAAAAACTTGTATTTTCGTAATTTAACCCTGTTTGAAGTCGCAATAACATGGAACAGAACGCTGGTATAGAATAAAGTATCATCGAATTTCTCTTCTATAGAATACTATTATCTACTCCAGTGTTTTTAAAACTTTTTGGATACGCGACCCCTTTGTTAGTAAAAACATTCTGGCGACCCCCACATTCATAATAATACTTGGTCAGTTATTTAAAAAGCGACATCAATTGAAAACATCAAAAGCTCGTTTATCACACGGAGCTCTGATGGTTGTCAAAAAGAAAGGTATTGACACGAGTTCTGGAATTAAAAGCTGAATATAATTAATGTTCGTACAAGATTCAAAATCTGGTTAGTCAAATCATTTTTCTGCCCCCACTTGGCTCTTAAAATTATCATTTCTCGCTGATCTTTTTGACCTTACGGGATTGATGAAAATATTATTACTGCAAAAGACAAAATGAGAGGATTCCTCGCAAAACTTCGTTTGTATTCAGAGTATTTGCGCAAAAAAATATATCATTCTTTTCCCTGTGTTCAGAAAATTCTTGAAGAAATTTCATCAAATGAATCCTCGCCATGACAGTAGGGTTTCACATTCCTCTCATGAGAGTTTTCTTAATTCGGAGAAAAAAATATTGAGTGACTTTCCAGTGCCGAGATTCAGCTATTTCAGCGAGTGAGATGAGATGACTCGCCTTACTCGCCGACTCATCTCACTTCACTCGCAAAAGTGATTCAGCTATTGAAGTGAAATGAGTAAGTTCGAATTTAGTTTCGAACATGAGACAAAGAATAAATATAAAAGAATTAAATTCTACCTCCTTGTCACACTCGTTACGCAAAACAAAATGAAACAACAAATACAACAATGTAAACATTGGAATCTTTAATAATGGAGTTTGGACTATATTTTGTTTCAATTATTTTTTTTTGTCATAATTAAAGTTTAATGTGAGTTTCACTCTTGAGAAATAAAAAGTTTAAAAGTGTTGAAAGTGAATAGAATATAAATTTATTTAATATATATATGTGCACATGAAAATAAAATAAAATTAAAGAATCAATAAAAGGGTAGTTGTTTTTATCTATGTACGTTGTTGTTTTTTATTTCGTTTCCTATCCATGAATAGGAATTCTTGAGAAAAGCACATATACTTATCCAAAACTAGAAATTTACCAACACATACACCAAGTCACTGCGGATATATCTGGCGAGTAATCTGACATTTCATTTCACTCGATCACTCACTCCCTTTTGCTAACTGAATCGCTTTTCGACGAAAAGTGACTCATCTCACTCACTCCCTGCGGTTTCGAATTAGCTGAATCTCGGCACAGAACTCGATTCTGAAGGTGGCAATGGAAAGAGATGGGTACTTAATTCTTTTTATCAGTCCATCTGGCCGATCTTCCATCGGTAAATATGACAGAAAATCTTATCGATTTAGCTGCAGATGGTATGCTCAGAACTCAATGTAAAAACCATTGATAATTTCGGGATAAGGAGAAGAGAAGAGGAAAATATCCAGAGCTGGCAAAAGAGGCTTTAAGATTGTTAGTGTCATTCACTACTTCAAACATATGTGAACTCACATTCTTTTCCTTGAATAGGAAAATAATTTAATTAATGTTAACGCCTCAAAGATATGTACAACCAAGTTTTGAACACTTATTAAAAAAAACAGTTTCCCTCATCTCACTTAAAAATTTAGTGTTCTAATTTTATTACCTAAAGGCTTGCAACCGCAACCCCCCTAGCAATTCTTGGCGACCCTTTAGGGGGTCGCGACCCACAGTTTGAAAAACACTGATCTACACTATAAGCATAAATTATGATTTAGGAGCAAGGAGCAAAAAAATGATCTCCACTCAGGTGGAGTTTGTGGAAACAGCAAGGCATATGCTTTAATCGAACGTTAAACTGGAACAACCATATTACACAGGCCGTAGGCAGGGCGTATGGTGCTCTTTGTTTGCTTTGGCCAACCAGAAGTTTTACCCCTTTAGATACAAGGAAAATGTTAGCTAAAGCTCTGGTGGTGCCAATCTTGACTTATGGCTGTGAAATTTTTTGCAAGCTCGACAGTGTAAGTCAAAGAAAACTTAACGTTGCGTTTAACAGTGTCGCTCGTTATATTTATGGTTTACGACGCTATGACCACATTTCATTTTTCTCCAAGAGTATATATGGGATTTCTTTCGATAACCTTTTAAAACTTAGAACCCTGATAATGTTTTTCAATATAGCCAGTGACGTGCGGCACTCGAACGAACTGGGTAGACAGTTATAAATTAAATTCATTATTTTCCATCTTATCCAGTCAAAAATTAAAACTGTTAACAAAGTCCAAAAAACAGCGTATTTCTCTTTGAAATCAAACGTTAAACTTCGCACAAGACTTCACGAACGTGTCTAGAAAACATGGCTACCAATAAGGAACTCTATTAATAATTAGCAAAAATTAAATACCTATTTAATACAAGAATACAAATTACAAAAAATTGTACACAGATAAGTATATTTATCAAATGCTTGTATTTTTTTGAAACAAACGTTGAAGGGCCAAGATATGTACATAGCCCACATAAAGTTTTAAAAACATTATTTTGAAAACCTTTTCAAGTCTTAAAAACTGTCCTTGAATATGTCATCCTCATCCTTATTATTTTTTGTTGAGATAATGGTGATCAAAGACAAAAGTATGCATTTGTTTGACTAAAAGTTATATAGGTACACCAATCTCAAACAAACAAAACTGGCAGACCTAAATTGATTTATAAAAAAAAATCAAGAAACTCATAAAACAAAGAAAATAATAGGTAGAACATTTGATTCTCGTACCATTTCTCTCAGTCGCAATGAGGCAATAATGGTACCATAAAATAAATATGTATTTGAAAAACAATTTCAAAACAAGAAGAAGCACACAGCTTCAAAATGCTTTTTGTACAAGGGAGGATTATTATTCCCTTAATTTTGTTTTCGTCAGTAGTGTACTTCTGCGAAAGAGTCCAGCCTTCCTACCTATTGCATTTTTTAGGGTTGACCTACAACTGCCCACTCCTCTTTATTCTACTCCAAAAATGAAAAATTAAGAAGTTGTTCTCTTCACTTAACGGTCAACGAAAAAGTTTCGAATTTACTTCAAAATTCAAAGCAAAACAAGCAATAAGACAGATTCGAATCTGTCTACTTGCTCCACATAGAAATTCTACCTGAGCAACATAATCCGCTAATTTTATTTTCATTTAATTTAGGTAGAACGAAAGACTCTGTCTTCGTTTTCTGTCGGGTTTTCCCGAAGCACGTAGCAGATGCAGAAGGCAGAGCCATCCCAGCAAACATTTCCCTTCAGAAATGATTTATAAATAATTCACAGAAGTGAAAGAAACCCTCATTTATGAACTCATTTATAAACCGGTTTGGATCAAATTTACTGGGTAGCATTACTTCGAATTCGAATCGTTTTTATGTTTCATTAATAATAGAGTAATTCTTCACTTTAGTGAATGTAAATAGGACGCTTATATATTCATTTCACTGAACAATTCGTGAATCTTTTTTGAATCATTTAAATGAAACAGATTTGATTCATTAATATGAATATAAATTGGGGTTTCCTCATTCAGTTTAGTGAATATAAATTGAATTATATTTAATTCATTATAATGATTCTTTAATAATCCGAAAGTATACAATAGAACTGAATGTAAATATTATTTCAGTGTGGTTACAGAAAAATGCTATTTTAAAATCGTAAAATTATCTGCATAAATAGTTTGATTTCCTTAGATTTATCGAATGAAACTTATGATAAATTTTGCTAAAGTATATTATTTTATTTTAACTTCAATTGAAATGTTGTCACAATAAATGAGATGTCACTTTATTTTTATCACTTTATATTTTTATTTGTTAATTTATTCAATTTGTCTTTTTTGATTTTGTTTCACTGCCGTACAGTAACAGTACGCAAAATTGAATGAAAGTGACGAATTTTCTATTTGCATAAATTTTGTTTCAGTTTTGGCGCGACAAGGTCCCGTTATGGCTTTTCAAAATAAAATGAAAGGGACATTCAGTTTATGTGAATAATAATGGACGCACCCAAGATATACCTCTTTTGAGGATCGCTTGTGCGCGTTCACTTTTATTCATATTATGTGAAGGAAACAAAAATCTCGATATTTTTTTATTATGAAAAAAATCAACAGAAATCTCCTTCCCCGCGTATGAGGTAAAAGTGATGGGATATTTGAGTATATTCACATTTGATTCACTGAAGTGAGTGTTTCTGGAATATATATTCTTCATTTTCACTGAATGTTCAATGAACGTTCACAAAAATGTTTGGTAGACACTGTCTAAAACGTCTTATTGACGCACCGTCACTGAATATAGCCCAAACGCGCCAGCCTTCGAACCTTTATGATAGAATCCAATTCTCGTTTTCTAGAAGATCAAACCAAATTATAATTCCACGTTTTTCATGTCTTACATCGGAGCGACAGTTTTTTGTCAATGCTTCTCGGTTATGGAATTCCTTACCACGCCATATAAGAAATACAGATAATTTAACTAGTTTTAAAAGAAATGCCTTCGTGCATTTTTCGATGCAATAGTTTAATATTTTCGACCTTGTTTCTGTTGGGTTTGCTACACCTTCTTTCTTTCTTTTTTCTTCCTTTTTGATTAAAATACCTTGTACAGTGTAAATATTCTTTATTTATTTATTTATTTATTTATAAATTGTTAATCTCTAATTTGTATAAAGTTTATTCACTTAATTTTTGCTATTTTAACTTTAAACATTGCATTGCTATTAAGTAAGTCCACTTCTAAGCTTTTTTATAAACAAGATGTAAATCTTAAAATCAAGCTATTATTACAAAATAAATACAAATGATTACTTTTAAACAGTATATCGATACCTTCCCGTAAGAATGTATTAAGCGACATTTCAAAAAATTTTAAAGCATCGTAAAAAACCTCTGGCACAGTTATTTATTCATGTATTTGAAAAAATAAAAAGATTTGGAATGAGATTTTCAACTCAAAATGTCTCAAAAAATCTGTTTATTGCAACAAAATACCTAAAGAAATAACTGAATAAGAGATATTTAAAAAATGTAATTTAAATTTTTTTAAATGTCGCTTAATACATTCTTACGGGAAGGTATCGATATGTTACTGAATTCTTAAAGAAGGTCAAGTGGCTCACAAATTGCATTCAAAAGTTTTCAACATAAAAATCCTTCTTCAGTGTTATTAACGAAAAACTTAATTTGTGAAATAGCAATATCTTTTAACTGGATCACTGTTATGGAAAAAAGTGACTTAATATATTTTGTAGAACCGCTTTTGTGGTTTCTGTAGGAAATTGCATGAACAACAAGTTTTCTGACGAACAATTTTCAATGGCGTTTATCATTTAAAAGCTATATGTAAAAAAAACAATTTTGTTGACATTTGACCTTGCATAACCTTTATATGCGCAAACGATTTGACCATGGGCTTTATGTTGACTGGTCTTATGCCAAAATAAATATAATTGCATTTAAAACCTTCACTTGGATTTACTCCGCAGATTGACTTTTTTTTTTGTTATTTTTTCCTGCTGGGCTATGTCTATTAACTTAAATACATACATATGTACATATGGCCTTATAACATTATATTGATTTTCCAAATTCCAAATGAGCATCTCATAAACTACTTAATATTTTATAGGAAAAACCATCATTTCGCAAAACAAAAATGGACAAGACAAATAATAAAATATGAAAAACAAA
The DNA here is from genome assembly GCA_963921185.1 of Dasysyrphus tricinctus. Classification (NCBI taxonomy): domain Eukaryota; kingdom Metazoa; phylum Arthropoda; class Insecta; order Diptera; family Syrphidae; genus Dasysyrphus; species Dasysyrphus tricinctus. The sequence goes on from OY992530.1 coordinate 139,967,222, forward strand.
TAGGTACCTATATGTATGTATATGAAATGAAGGTACGTCGATATCTCCGATCAAGCTGCAGGTCCTTCTTCAGAATATTTCCTTTTATGTCTTTTCCATGCGATTTTATTACTCTCAGGCACTCTTCATCATTGCAATTATTAAACGGGGATTAAGGGACTCTCGTAAAAAACAACTTTCGCGCCTTACTAAAGTAACTTTGAAGGAGAAACAAATCTACAAACCAACCCGAAGTGACAGTTTCACACAATAAAGACTTTTACAGGCAAGACCATTTCAGCACCATTTCAGAACTCCATAGCAGCAGCAGCAGCACGCTCATGCTTTTTAGAAAAAAAAAGAAGATTTTTTTATGATTTTTTAACACTCTTCGTTCAGGCCATAGCATGGCCCTAAAGTAAGAGATACAATGGGGACTGATGATGATGTCCGGATGAGTGATACTGGTAACGTTTTTATATAATAAATATATACATAAATATCAATGAAGATATAATACAAGATAGACTATTTATATATCTCAGCACAAAATATAGCTTTGAGTAATAAATTGACTTTGGAATCGTTTGATATAATAAAATAACATTGTGGCGGCGGGCGTGCGATGTCCTCCATCAATCCAAAGGAGAAAAAGAGATGTATTTTTTTTTGTTGGGAAAATAGGTTAATCAAATTGATTTTTTGTTTTTTTGCTTGAGAGATGCTCAGATAAAGACTATGACAATTTAATTTAAACAATCGAAGCAACCTTAGGAGACGGCTGGAAATCCTTTTTCGGTCCTTAATGATAAAAGCTTTTTCCCTAAAAACTTTGGAATGGTATTCTTTTGAATTGTTTATAATATGGCCTACATTAAAAAATATTGACTTAAGGTTGTTCGTTTTATAACCTCCTGTATACCATCTACCACGAGAAGATGCGGTTTATCCTTAATTAAGATTTTACTAGAAGATGAAAAACATTTCTTTTGTTTGATTTTCAAATATTATAAAGAAGGTTGCTTTGCACTTAAAATGTCCATTTTAATTATATTTTTTGAATATTAAATCTCCAATAAAGGCATTAGGAAAAGTTTCTTTTATATGAGCTAAGCCTTTTATATAAATACCCAGCTAGTCAACCGGTTATTGCAGGTTTTCCACCGTTTATTGTTTAGTAGGTACTTATTTTCTCTTTTAATTCCATGATTAACTGAATAACCAATTTACATGTTTATTTAAGAAGGGTTTTCATTCAAAGGTGGGGGAAAATAATTTCAATCACACCAAAAACAAAAATTAAAAAATGAACCAGGTTCTTATGTGTACAAAGAAACTGTGGGTTAATGGTCAGTCATAAAAAGTAATGAGATCTTAATTATATGGCAAGTTCTAATACTACATTTTCATTAGACCAACGGAAGTAGTTTCGCTGAAAATTTCATAATTCGATACGAAATCATCTTATTTCCCATTCATATTCACATTTCGAAATGAGATAATATCAACCAAATTCGCACGAAATTAGGTTGGAAATTTAGTCAAAACTATCGAGCTGTTCAACTCTGAAAAGGTATATGAAAATGTCAAAGTTCAATGGAATAAGAAGGAAAATAACAACAACAAAAAGTGATCAACAGTCAGTTGAAATTCAAAAATAAAATGAGCTATCAAATAACCAAATTACAAATGAATACACTTTTTCTGTGATTTGCGTAATTCTCTTCATGAAGTTAAATTTCAAATATCTTAAGCAGAAAAAAACTCAAAATTATAACAACAATTTGGAATTATGTATATGATTACTGATGAAAATATGAATTTACTAAGAAATTAAGAGAAAACTTTCTGAGCTTTGATTAGAAAATACACCTAGTTTTAATCAGAAATCATAAAATATCAAATCACTACAAAATATTCGATATCAATATTTCATGAACTTAGAACTTGGCATATAATTTAGATCTTATAACCTTTTATGACTCATGGCAACCAAAAGTGCCCCCTATAAATAAGAGCAACTCTGAGAACGTGGGTTGATGCCACGCCCCCTGAATGAAAAATCCCAAAGTTTAATTTTTCTCTTTGCATTATGGCCTTAGCGTTCTTCCCTATTTTTCATTGCTCAGCAACAGTCAGAAGTGCACTATATAATTGATAACAATTTTAAGAAAGTGGATAGATGCCAAGCCCCCTGAGCTTAAAATCACAATTTTTGACTTCCCATTGGAAGTTATTGTAACTGCTCCCTAGAATCAGAATCCAACATTTATAGAGAAATGAAGATGTCTGTGTTTGTGGGCACGTTCATACGTTCGTACTCTCCCTTGCTCTTTTTAGTTTCCATAATTAAGAACGAATAAAGATTCCGACTAAAATGAGTTTTGAATTTTTTATAGATAGTAGTAGATAGTAGTCATTATGTGCAGAAAGGACTTTCAAAAAAATTCAATGAGCGGTTTTTTTACTATAGCAATTTAAAAGAAAACGTTGTTAAATTTTTTTAGTCTTGAATATCTCGAGAACAAATCATATTATCAACTTTGGGTCAATTTTATTCAACGAATATTGACGTAATATGGTAAAAATTTAAAAACATATCATCTAGTAGTTTTTTTTATAAAAAAAGTTGCTGAAAATTGTTGAAAAAAGTTGTTTGTCTCGAATATCTCGAGAACAAACAATGATATTGGCTTCAGGGGAATTTTATTATATAGGTACACTGGCTTATAGAAAAAAATTGATAAAATTTTAAAAAATATTGAATCAACAGTTTTTTTTAAGCGCAAAAACTGCAAGCAATTTTACCAATAATTTTAAAAATTTTTGTTCGTCTAAAATAATTTGGTAGTTTTATTCAATATACCTACAAGTTTATAAAAAATAATTTATAAAATTTGTAAAAATATTTAATAAACAAATTTTTTAAGCAAAAAACTACAAAAAACCTTACCAAAAATTTTGAATTCTTCGTTTAAGCCTAGTTTACAGTTCCCGTGGGCAAAAAAAACCTATGCAAATATTCTCGCATGTCAAAAATAATTGAGGTGAAAGGCAAAATTAATTGTTTGCATGATAGGTTTACAGTTTCATGCAAAAAAAACAACATTGCCGTCATGGAATGTCATGCAAAACAATGGACCGGCAATTGTTTTGCATGCGAAGAAAGTGTGGTGAATAAAATTTTTTTTGATGGTCAGTTTACACTTCCAAACAAAACATTTTTTTATACCTCAAGGCTTTATTAGTATGCAAATAGTTTTTGCATCCAAAAATAATTATTTTCCATTTTCAGGGCTATAGTTTATTAATTAAGGGTAAATTATTGACCCAATAGGTGGCTTAGGCCAAGGCAAATGCTTTTTGCCTTGAATATTATTCAGTTTGGTGCACAGAATAGATGGAAAATCGTTTTGAAAATTTTGATATTTTTTCGCTTGGGATCTGTAAACTATGCTTTAGTCTCAAATAGCTTAGGAACAAATAATAACATTAGCTTTGGGCTTCTATATTCTAGATTATAATAATTGTTAACACTGTTCAACACAAATTTTGTGCCTGGGCTCTGCATATGATTTTCTTGTTCCTTGCATATTACTTACTAAACAAAAATAGTCTTGTTCGAAAAAGTTTGCTTTTGAAGTCAGGAGCACATTATTTGAAAATTCATGCAAATGTGCTATAATAGAATAGAATCAATTAAAATAGATATTTTAAATTATAAGACAAACTAAAACGCAAGAGTGTGCAGGCTGGTTCAAAAAAAAACATATGAGAGGGGTGTCTATGTTCCCCTGGCAGGAGGGGTAGTTTTCTCTAAATTGTATTTTTTTTTATTTTACTATTTTTAATTTTGTAAAATTGAAAATAACAAAAACTCCTTTTTTCTTCATTATTTTGTTTAATGTTTGTTACCAACATTAAAACGGTAATTTTTATTAACAAACCCACTGATTTCGGAATGTGCTATTCTAAAATTATGAATGTCAAAAATTCCGAACCCATTCGAAATAAAATCCGGGCTTTTAACACTATCATAGTACTATTTCATGTACTTCCAGGAAACCAAAATGCTAATTTGGGTTTGCTTCCGGTCATTTTGCGATCTCAAAGACACACGGAAGGAATTCTTGGATCATATCACGAAAAATGAGCTGCAAATTACGAAAAATGAATCCCGATTTATACCTTAGCTCCGGATTTCGTAATTTACGACTATTTGTTTGCAATTTGCAAAACTGAGCAAAATGAAGATCTTGATACTCAAAAATCGTAAATCAACCCTCTTTAAGTATCAATTATGCTATCGAGAGAAAACAAAAATTGCGAACAACAAATCGCAATTTGATCCAAATATTCCTCAATTGCACAATTTGTAAATTTGCAAAAAAGATTTGTGATCACCACTTTTATTTCGTGATATTGTCACTTGGAAAGATCAATCCCGCTCTACCCTTCATTTTGCAGGTATATACATTTAAATAAATACTTTATAATAAATACTTTACGCTTGACTCTGCTTGGATTTGAACTCGCAACCCTTCAGTTACGGAGCGAGCATGCATCCTCCAGGCCAATTTGCATTACAGATTGTTGGTGTCACACATTGATGATTAGATACCTGCCATTTTGTGGTTCTTTATTTCTTCGAGATGTAAATTGCGACAAGAAAGTCGTGATTTAGGAATTTTTTGTTTGTGGTTTGCAACTATTCTCATGGAGTTGCGAATTACGACAAAACAAAACGTAATTCAGTGATTGTGCAATGTTAATTACTAAATATTTATCGCAAATCAATATTTTTAAATGCTGTTTGTGAAATTATGCTTTTGGAGAGTAAATTACGCCAAAACAGTTGTATTTTGCTATGAAAAGTACAAACTTGAATCATGGATTTTAATTGCAAATCACGAAGAAACAAATTTCGTAAATTGCTACGTTTTGACTGTTAAATTACCAGTTTTTTTTATTAATTTGGGATTAAAATGTCTTGATTTATGAATTAAACATGATTCGTAAATTGCAGCTGCAAATTTTTCAATTGGTGATTTTTCAATTCTTTCCGTGCAAGAATCTCGAATTATTTAGAATTTGCAAAAATCACGAATTGTATAACACCATAATAAGAATTTTCTCAATCCCATCAAAATCAACATGTATCTACGAATGTAGCAACTAATAAGCACACAAAAGTTAAATTTGGAGGCTAGAACCTCCAATTTTGGCATTCGGAGTTTTGTCCACTCGGAATTTTGTCCATTCGGAATTTTGGCATTCGGAAGTTTTTCCATTTTGGTATTTCTATAAATTCTTTAATAAAATACAAGAAAATGCACCGCTTGGTCATTGCAACTAACCTTTGTGGTACTTGTACTTTATAAGTAATTGGTTAATCAACGCAATGAAAATAATTTGAAATAGAGTACCTAAGCATAGGTATATGTACTTATTTTGCCATTTTTGAAAAAGGTGTCTAAAACACCACAGCCCCCTACTTTCACTGGATGAATTTCAATGTTTAAAATTATTTTATTTTAATGAACTCTCACTTTATATTGATTAAATATTATAGTATAGACGTAGAACATGATACTTTATGTATAAATAATGTTTTAAAATTTAAAATGCCTACGCGTAAACACAAGTACTAAAAATAAAGCTTTAAAAAAATAACTGAATAACATAACCATGGTTTTATTGAAGTATACAGAATTGCGAATAACGTTTTGGTAAAGCATAATGTCAAAGATAATTTTTGTTTTCTTTTGCAAGAAACAACAATACATGTGGTTTTCTTTATTTCTTTTTCAGGTATCCTGGTATCAAAACTCATTCCCAATCCAAACGACAGATAGAAGAATTATGTCATCAAGAGGAAACCGGCATACACTGACTGTACGTCACATCCAACAGGAAGATTTCGGAAACTACAGGTAAGTGGCAGAGGACTCAATTTTATATGTATACATATGTACATACGTTAGGTTAGGTTGGTATATAGACATTTAACTTTTACGGGATAAGAATAACGTATGACAGAAAAAGGATGTAGGATAACGTCGGAATTTTCGTTTTGTAATTTTTTGTTAAGGATATTACCTCCGGTATCTGAAATAATTTATATAAATGTAGATGTACATATGTATGTAGACTACAATCCGGAAAAAACATAATATACTTACATTATGTATGTACATATATGCCGCAGAAGAGATAACATTTAAATCAGTCTTTTTGAGTCAAGTAGTGAGTAGTACAAACTATTACATACATGGGATGCAGGGTGATCCAAAAATAAAAAGTTGATTTTAAACTTGAGTAAATTTCTTACTTTTTTAACCAAATTAACAAAATAAAGAGAATGTTGGAGCTTATAGTATTTTGTTTATGTTAAAATGAAATGGTTGCCCATCACCATTTCGGTTAATACGAGACGAGATGAAAGCTCTGTGATAAGTTATTTTGTTTTAATAATAATTTAAACTATAATAATTTTGACTAATAATAATTTTAACTACATTCATATGCCTGTAAGATCTTAGGTCTTTTTGAAGAGAAACTGAATTCCACGCCATTAGTAGGAACGATTAGAAATAAAGGAAAGATTTGGCATTATGAAAATCTAATTTTGCTCCAAATTTACAATTTTTCAAATAAACTAGATATTTGCGACCCACCCCGTATAAGGATATATGGATGGAGTTTTACCTTAGTGGAGGACTTCAACTTTGACTGGCATGCGATAATGCTTCGCTGAATGGGAATTTGAGACTTGGTTTTATAATTCTAATGAAATTAAACCTTATCTCTCCAATTGTGTAGAACTCAATCTTGCAGCAGGATTTTTGTTCGGGGTGGGGTGGATACGGACTTCCCATTTGAATACTTGATCAAATATAAGTGAACTGAAAAACAAAATAAATAAAATGCACGATTGGGTCGCACTTACTTGCTCTTATGTTCAAGAGGCTGAGGGTTTAAGAAAATTGTAAATAAAGACATGGAAATAATAAGGAAAAAATGTTGAAAAGCATCTTTTGATAGTTTGAGGTGAACAAAAGAACATCATTTTAATTCTTGATTGAATATGATTGTATTGGAAAAAAGAGTTGGAACGGTTTTTTTTTAAATAATTTTTATATATCAAATTCTTAAAACATTTTTAAGGAAAAATATTGGTATGCAAATCTTGAGTGCATATAAAAATAAAACTAAAAATTGTTTTCGAGATACCTACCTATCGAATTTTCAAAAAATAATATGAAACTCGATTTTTTTTAATTTTGATATGCAATATTGTTTGAGCTTATTAGAAATTTGTATATAAAATTTTTATCTAAATCCGTTCAGCTGATAATAAGAAAATTCAAAATTGTTTAGACTCGTTTGTCTAACTTTATAAAATTCAAGCACATTAACTTGAATTTATTTATTTGTAAAGGAGTGAAACAAGCACTTTAACTTGTTCACAATGAAGAACCAATTGGATCAATAATGAACACAGAATTACCTTTAATTACAGACTGATATTTTATTATCTATTTATACATACATTTTGCTTATATTAAAATTACAATAACTTATTTGACATACATAGAGAAATTACAAAATTAAAATTATTACAACACTAATAATAAAACCAATGACTCACATAAACAAAAAATATAATGCAATAACCAACTGCATTGCCAATGCTACCGTAGGCATTCTTCAGTGGGTCAACTTCCACTCGTTCTAACCGCTTATGATGCATAACAAACGATGAACTGGGTTCCAGGTGTTTGTTGTATTATTTTAATTGTTTATATTGTCGACTTAAACAAAAATAAAAAAAAAAGTTCTAGAAGAGGTAAGGTATACTACTTATAGTTGCTAAGTGTCAAATTTTATATTTTTTTGTAGTATAGTTCGTACTAATTTTGGCCTACGAGAAAAGTTTCATCAAAAACGTAGGAGCCGTTTTTAAAAATAAATATATTTTCCTTAAAGATTTGTTAACTTTTGTATGGAAGGAAGGTACTGTTAGTTTTCCATTAAATTACATTATTACATTTTTTTCTTAAAATATTATAAACATTTAAGTATCGAGTTTCAAAAAAAATATATCACTCAAATTAGGAATTCAAATCGCATTTTTCGATGAACAAAATTTTTATTATGGAATCTGTTTGGGTACGCCTTCTTATCAAAAAAACGAGTTTTTGGGGTTTTCGAGGTTAGAGAAGAGCCGCTATCTTGAAAAGAGATTGGTTTTGTTTTTGGGCAATAGCTCGCTCGCATTTCATTTAAAAGAAAAACGTCCAACTAACTTTGTAGAGAATAAAATTACCTATAAAAAAAAACTATCAACGACCTCTGTAGGTTGTTTAATCTTTGAGTTATAACGGGCCAATGTTCTTCTATGTGTTGTGTTTTGGGGGTGGTATGACTATTTTTGAGTTATCTCGGTTACCATTGATTTTTTTTGATGATGCTCTTAGAATCATTTTTTGTAACTATAACGACCTATAAATTGAGCCAAATAATAATTATCATCAGCCACAAATTGTGTGAATTATCCATTTAATAAGTTCTCACTTTATCAGTCAAGAGAAAAAAAAAAGTATATTTTTTTCGAAAATGTTTATCCGATGAATCGTACAAAAAAACGTTACTTAAAATTTTGTCCATAGTAACATATCACACGTGTTGCATCCACGACATAGAAGGTCGTAGGGCAGCCGGGAAGGTCAGGGCACCGGCGCGGCGTTACTTGTTGTTGAAAACTGAGTTATATATTTTCACTCCAAGGGTAAACCGAAGGTATTGCATGCGGTTTTTCGAAAAAATGTATAGGTACTTATTTTTTTTTTTTCTTGACTAATAAGGTGAGAACTTATGAATTGGATTATTCACACAATTCATGGCTGACAATATCAATTGAAGGCTCATTTTATAGGTCGTTATAAGAACTAAAAATGATTCTAAGAGCATCATCCAAAAAAAATCAAAGGTAAACGAGATAACTCAAGAAAAGTCATACCACCCCCAAAACACAAAACATAGAAGAACATTGGCCCGTTATAACTCAAAGCTTTAACAACCTACAGAGGTCATTGATATTCAATTCTCTACAAAGTTGAAGATGGACGTTTTGCTGTGAAATGAAATGCGTGCGAGCTATTACAAAAAAAACAAAACCAATCTCTGTTCCAAGATGGCGCCTCTTCCCTAACCCCAAAAATCCCAAAAACTCGTTTTTATGATAAGTAGGCATATCCAAACAGATTCCATAAACAAAAATTTTGACTGGGCTAAAATATTTGATTTTCAACAAAAAAAAACTTAAAAAATATTATGTATTTTGAAAATATTGGTAGCAAAACCTGTTTATACTTTTTAGAATCTTCTGCATATGTTCAACACACCCAGTGTGAACATGGTGTTTGCGACCATAATGAAAACTACAGTGTGAACGCCCATCTGAAGTCAGAAGTTTCATGCAAACAGTAGATGTCGAAACCCAACTTCGAAAATTTTGGGAACTAGAAGAAACGCCGTTCAAGCCATTCCAAAAAGTCGAAGACATTGAATGTGAAAATCATTTCATCGCCAACACTGAACGAACAGTTGATGGACGCTATCAAGTAGCATTGCCGTTCAAAGGAAACGTTCCTCCGGTTTTTGGCGATTCATATCAAGGTGCTTTGAGGCGATTCCATGGTTTAGAGCGACGTCTTGATGCAAACCAGCAACTTCGAGACCAGTATTCTGCCTGCATCGAAGAATATATCCAACTTGGTCATATGAGCGAAGTCGATAAGAGTCAGTTGCCAGAAAATCTGCATTATTTCCTGCCACATCATGCTGTCATCAAAGAAAGCAGTTCAACCACAAAATTGAGGGTGGTGTTTGACGCATCCTTCAAAACATCAAGTGGCGTTTCTTTGAACGATGCTATGTTGGTAGGTCCAGCACTTCAACAAAATATCTGCGACATTATTCTTCGTTGGAGGTTGTATAAATACACCTTCACTGCCGACATCGAAAAAATGTATCGCCAGATCTTGATAGCGGAACAAGATAAAAATTATCAGCTGATTCTGTGGAGAAAAAATTCTGAAGAGCCTGTTAAAGTTTACAGACTTAACACGGTTACCTTCGGAACAGCAGCCGCTCCATATCTTGCGATCCGAACGTTACTGAAGTTAGCAGAAGACAATTCGAAGAATCAACTTGCTTCAACCATGATCCGTGAAGAGATGTATGTAGACGACTTGATATCTGGAGGAAATACCATTGCAGAGGCTAAAGAGAAAATGCAACAAATTAAAACAACATTAGAGACAGCTGGATTCAACTTACGAAAATGGACATCCAATTCTGACGAACTACTTTCGGGCATTCCAACAGGAGAACGGGAATCATCATTCTCAATGCCGTCAGAAGATACGGACCGAGTTAAGACACTCGGTGTCCACTGGCTTCCTTCTGTTGATAAATTTTCGTTCTGCTACAACGCACTTCCTGATCCACAACCGACAAAACGATTCATTCTATCTACGACAGCACGTCTTTTTGATCCGATGGGTTGGATTGCTCCATGTATTGTGAAGGCGAAGATGTTTATGCAGCAACTGTGGGTGAAGAAGTTGTCATGGGATGAACCAATTGAATCATCACTCTTGGAACAATGGAATGTCTTCTACGAAGATCTGCAAGCCATCAACAAAATTCAATTTCCAAGGTGGGTTCAAACCATCGGCGATTTCACTCGTGTTGAGCTTCATGGTTTCAGTGACGCATCGGAGAAAGCCTATGGAGCAGCAGTGTATTTACGGGTTGAAGATGAAACAGGCCAAGCAAAAATGCATCTTCTCATCGCTAAATCTAAGGTTGCTCCTGTACAGCCAGTTAGTCTTCCTCGTCTGGAACTTTGCGGTGCTGTTACGTTGGCCAAACTTCTGGACCATGCCACTCAAGTATTTGGAAACAAGAACATCAAGCAGTTTGCATGGACTGACTCAACCATTACGCTTTCGTGGATTCGAGCCTCACCAAACAAATGGGAAACATTTGTGCGAAACAGGGTTGGAGAAATACAACGATTGACTCCCGTCAAAATTTGGAATCATATTCCAACTCAGCAAAATCCAGCAGACCTGGTTTCTAGAGGTGTTCTTCCATCAGCTTTGCTTGATAATCCGTTATGGTGGACCGGACCTGAATTTTTGCGCGATGCATGGGATTTTCAGTATCCAACGCAGCCAGTAATACAAGTGCATCACATCGGAAAGGTTTTACCCCCAATCAATGAACTTATGTATGGATCGTCTGAAATAAACAAATTAATACGTATTGTTGCTATGATTTTACGTTTCACCAACAATTCGAAAAAATACATACCCAACTGGAAATTTGGTCCGATTTCACCAAAGGAGCTTGGCGATGCAGCAAAGGTTTTGGTAAAATTAGCTCAGCTGGAAATGTTCCCTGATGGCATTTTGAAGTCCAGAGGCATGGCATCTCTAAATCCATTCGTTGATTCGGACGGAATCATTCGAGTTGGTGGAAGACTGAAGAATGCAAATTTGCCATATGATCAACAGCATCCAATAATCCTGGTTCCAAATCATCACTTCACCAAACTGATTCTTCACGAAGCACATGAAAAAACCCTGCATGGAGGCATTCAGTTAATGATGGGTTATCTTCGGAAAAAATATTGGATTTTTCAGACGAAGCGAGCAGTAAAACAATACATTCACAAATGCACTATATGTTATCGGCACAGGACTAAACCAGCTTATCAACTAATGGGAGAATTACCAGCGCCCAGAGTGACTGCATCCAGGCCATTCTCTAATACTGGAGTTGACTATGCTGGACCGATTAGTATCCGGGCTTGGAAAGGTCGCGGAGCAAAAAGTTACAAAGGCTATTTAGCCATTTTCGTTTGCCTAGCAACAAAGGCGATTCATCTTGAAGCGGTAAGTGATCTTACGACTCAAGCTTTTCTGGCAGCGTTTCGGCGGTTTACATCACGGCGAGGAGTCTGCAGCCAGATCTACAGTGATTGCGGTACAAATTTTATAGGAGCTGAAACGGAGTTGTACCGACTTTTGAAGGATGCTACCCATGATTGGACGGGCGTTGCTGAAGTTTTGGCGTCACAAGGAACAAAGTGGAATTTCATTCCTCCTGCTTCTCCCCACTTCGGAGGATTATGGGAAGCTGGCGTGAAGAGTGTTAAACACCACTTTAAACGAATTGTTGGAAATGGGGTATTAACCTTCGAGGAACTCACCACGCTTTTAACGCAAATTGAAGCGTGTTTAAATTCGAGGCCTCTATGTCCCTTAACAGAGAATCCTGAAGACTTCAATGCTTTGACTCCAGCACATTTTTTAATCGGAGCAGAAATGTTTACTGTACCTGAACCAGATCTCACAATCGGGAAGACGAGCTATGTTGATCGATGGAAAGCAATCCAATTCAGTTTACAAACTTTTTGGCAGCACTGGCAATCTGAATACTTGGCCCGTCTGCAACAACGACCAAAATGGTTAAAACCTCAACCTCAACTTCAAATCGGAGACCTGGTGTTGATCAAAGATGAGAGACTTCCACCGACAAAATGGAATTTAGGACGAATCCTAGAAACTTTCCCCGGAAAGGATGACACCACCAGAGTGGTAAAGCTGAAAACTGCGCATGGTGAATTCAAACGACCTGTTACGAAGCTGTGTCCTTTACCAATTAACAACAATCAACATACAAATCAAGCCTGAGACACACACACACACACACACACACACACACACACACACACACACACACACACACACACACACACACACACACACACACACACACACACACACACACACACACACACACACACACACACACTAATAGATCATATCATCATATGCATCATGCTGCCATCCAAATGCGAAGGCATTAATATGTCAAAGCTCTCTCGCAATCAGAATGCACATATGCAATTATTCTCCGAATTAATTATTTAAAATATTAATCAATTTAATAAAATGTCATCAACACTCATATCATTACAAAGAAATTCAAACGGAGTGGATAAAACGGACGTTAGTATCAAATTTTAATAAAATGTCGCGGAAATAAAAATGGGATGGATAAAACGGACGTTAGTCAGACTCCGATGGAAATGTATACCTTCGACTACAGGCAACTACATCCATGTCAAATGCGAAATTTATATCGAATTTTATGATGAATTGGTAATATATTTTACGATAAAAAACTTACCTGGATCATTTTCATCACCAGCCACTTAATTTCTCATCACAATTTCGTTATATTTTACAAATTTAATACACTTTAAAATTTTACAAACTCGCGCACTTAATCAATGGACGCCGTATTTTCTTTTTCATTCACAACTTAGCCAATGCAATTTGTTGTTGTTTGCCTCCTTCTTCATCATTACTCGATGTTTATCAATGGAAACAACGAATTATCAATGGAAACAACGAATAGGCACTACATGAGCTATTTTGCAAATACAAAATATCGATAACAAATCTGTATCGATAATGCGGCGATTTATCTCGACCTGCGACAGTTCGCCTCGACAAACTATTTTCATTTTCTTTATTAAACTTATTTATTTCATAAATATTAATGAATTGTTTCATTTCATGTTTAACCATGACACGAAAGGCCATCAAAGAATTTATTGTTTCATAGTCAGCAACAATTCCGATCCGATGATAAAATCCAGCAATTCGCTTTCGCCCGGGGAGAATGTTCAACACACCCAGTGTGAACATGGTGTTTGCGACCATAATGAAAACTACAGTGTGAACGCCCATCTGAAGTCCCCATTGATCGCCCATCCATAACCATTTTCCAAATGTGTCAACCTGTCAAAGCTGTCAAACAATAGAATTGTCAGTCTTCGGCTACTTCCAAAATAATAAAGTGTGTTTGCTTGCAATTCAAGTGTCGTGTATTTTTTTTCTTTATTTTTACAAGTATTTTTATTAAATAAATTAAAAGAACTAAAAGGCTTTTCAGCCAAAACAGCATAAAAAAAATGATTGAAATAATAAGTACCGTTTTGAAGACAATCCAAAATAAAAAAATTGTTCTTTGGGAAATACCATTAACAACAATTTTTTTGAAAATGGTTCGCAAGGTAGCTTTTACTAAAAGAAATTTTTTAAAGAAAAGTTGTGGAGCCAATTTTGAGAAAAATGAGATTTTGAAAGGTTGCAAAACAGAATTTATGGCCGATATATTCCGTAAGTCTTGGTTCTTAAAAGATTAAAAAAAATCGATAGGGAATGACCAATGAACGATATGTACCAAGTTTAAAGAAAATCAACCCAGCAAAATTAGATTTAGATTTTCTTTTACAAATGCATTACTTGCTATATAAGTACCTAGTAGCAAGAAAAAACAGCAAAAATTATATATTTATTACGCCCAACCTTGTTTTTTTCGTCCAAATCCCCAAGATTTTGGAAAAATACACAGCCAAAATGTTAATTGTAATTGTTAATGAAGAAACGGCTGCACCGATACGGATGAAATTTTCATAATTTGTTAACATGATAATAGAACAAAATTTAAAAAATTGTTTAAGTAAAATCCGCCTACTGCCACGCCCACTTTTATTATTTATTTGTTTCCCGGAAACACCTACGATTTGCATGAAATGAGTTTATTCTTATGTACGTGAAAAAATGTTTAAATTTTTTTTTTTTAAATCCGCCTACTTTTTTTAAATATTTATTTCTTAGGAACGGCTCTAACGAATAAGATGCGTATTTTAAAAACTTTCATTGAAGTCCACCCCTGCCATGTCCACTTTTTATATCTTTATAAAAAAATAAATAAATAAATTGGGTGGCGCAATAGCTCTTGGAGAACCAGGGCCTAGTGAGTGACTTACAACTCTCAACCATTCCTGTGTATGTGTTGTTGGCAGGAATGGAATGGACCTACAATTTTTTTGCCGAGTCCAAAAGGCTAGGTGAGAAGAACTTATTCATGACAAGTATATACTCTTGGAGGATTTGTTAGTTCTGTGGCATGGTGTGAACCCACACCTTTGGCATGACAGTCCAAAGCACTAACCATTATGACACGAGGTACTATATCTTTATTTCTTAGAAAGGACGAAGTTTTCATTGCTTACTTTTATTAGTGAAACAAAAATTTTAGAAGACCTTTCATTAAAATTTACCTAGTTCCCCGCCCACTGTTTTACATAAATATGTTATAAACTTATATAATATTAACTTTGAGTTGAGGCGATGAAATTTCAATTGTAAAACGTGACGCTGGGCCACTGCTTAAGGATGAAAATGAACTTCCTTCTCAAAAGCGAAAAAAAATATTAAACAATTAGTAAGATATTGTGTGGATTAGGACTACAGGCAGGGCTGTGCCTAGGGATGGGGCGATGGGGCACTTGCCCTAGGTGCCTTGCTGTGAAAGGTGCCGTGCCACGCCTTGCCGCGAACAGAACTTCAATTCCGTGAAAAGTGCCGCCATGTCGTGAAGGACGCCACTCGGTGAACTTATGCATAGGAACTAAAAAAAATTACTGAAAAAGTACTATAGCTTTTCTACTGAAATGGATTGAAATGGAGTGGGAACGGTATGACTTCATAAAGTTGATTTTATTTTTAAAAGACCGACTGTTCCGAAAGTAAGCAAAATGTCCCCAAAATTCGACGATTTTATAAATCGAGATTTCAACAGTGGCCATTTTGAAAGAAGAAAATTTGAAAATAGACATTTTGTTAAGATCATAAATTAGGGAAAGATGTTAACAAGTGCACTTAACTTCCTTTACATTGTCATAAAGCCAATAAAGCGATTGTTTGAAGTTGAACAAAGATATATGTCTTAAACTGCGTTTTAAATTCCATCATAGAATAAAAAATAATACTCTTAACTTAGAAATCAAACAAGAATTTAAGATACGAGTTTGTGACCATTGCAAACATTTCAAGCATAGCGTTGTTCTTAAAGCTAATGACTGACAGAAAAAATGTCGAATTGCTGAAAAATTGGCAGCTTGGAATGTAAATTTATATCGACTTTTTTGTATGTAGTTTTGGAAAGTCGACTTTTTGTCGAGTCGAGATTTCAAAATGTCGAAATTTTACTAAACAGAAGGTATTTTACCTTGCAAGAAAGTCGATATGAACCGATATTTCGACTGGTTAAGGAGACATTTTTTGCGGGTCATTTGTACGCAATATATTGAAATGTGTAGGAGTAGGAAGTGGCTTGGAGTCAGTGTTAATACAGTGAAAGTCACAATGCACTGAGCCCACGATAATTTTTTTTTTTATTAATTCTGTATTAAAATTTTTGTTACGAAAAAGGCGGCTTCACTGAGCTTGCCCCAGGTGCTGTAAGGGCTAGGAACGGCACTGACTACAGGGCACACCACTTAAAAAAATAACGAGCTGTGAACTCTACCTCCAGGGTGGTTTAGAAACGAGTGATATGATTAATCAACGCAATTGAACTTGCCGCCCCTGATACACTAATAAATTATACTAAGTGTCGATCGCAAAAACAAGATTTAAAAATTTTACACACAACAAAACAGCCGTCTTATAGACCAATATTGAAGAATAGTCAGCGTGGCAGCGGGCGGATCTTACTGAAAGCGCCTTTTAAGTATATTATACCATGATTTTCCATTTAGCAGGGAAATTGAAAACAATTTCTTTATGAAAGACCTCAAATAAATGGTTTTCATAAACCTGATATGATATGATATGGGCTTTTATATTTTATTCGAAAATTAAAACGTTACTCGCTAGGACAGTTCCAAGAAACTTGTAAATGTACATGAAAGAGGAGCTATTTTTTCCATTTACAATATTCTAATTTAAGTGTTCTATAACGGAAAGTTTTGGATTCGTGAAAAAAATTTCACGATAGCAATCAAATATGACATTTTATGAAAAAAACCAACAAAGTGGGTGGCACAATTCTGTCTGTCGATCTGTCTTGTACCTTTACCTACAGCCTAAACCACTGTAGCGATATTCTTCAAATTTTATAGACTAGCCCCCATATTAATAAACGGCGGATAACAACGTGCTAACGTTTATACATCTGTTAACTAGTAATTCTTATTAACAAATGCGTAATAGTCTGTGACGTGTGTTAACGTACGGATAACTTTAACTAGCCAGATTCCACGTATAATGAACGGATAACTTCTTAACACATACACGCACGCGTATGATAGCACCGTTTACTACTACCAGTATACACTTCGTAAGGCAGTGCATGCATGTGACACATGTATTAGAAAATCACCATAGTGGGTGAATTTGGTGAAGTGATAAATACTGGAAAGATATCATATCTTTTTTAATAAGAAAAGTTATCAAGCGGACAAGTTTTCTATCCGTGTGCCAGTTAACATGTGTGTTAGGGAGCGGATACCAGTTTTTATTAATACTTCTGTAGGTTTTTTGCTTTCGATTCCCAGCCGTGCCACCTAAAAACAGAAATGTTTTATGTGAAGTACTGCCTCTTGCGAGGAACTGACAAATCCTCCAAGAGTATACTTGTCATGAAAAAGTGCTTCTCATTTAGCCGTTCGGACTCGGCAAAAAACTGTAGGTCCCCTCCATTCCTGCCAATAACACGCACGCAGGAATGGTTGTGAGTTGTAAGTCACTAGGCCCTGGGTCTCCACGAGCTGTTGCGCCACCCAATTTATTTATTTATTAGGGTTTTTGCTAGTTCCCTAGAGGCAGAGGGAAAATGTTAACTCCAAGAATAACGGTACCTACTTGTCATATAACTTGCCATTCAAAGCTTACTTATCTCAAAAACAGCCTCAGCGATTTTGATAAAAAATATCAGTGAATTATTGAAGGTATGGTACACAAAAACTACCAAAAACTGTTTATATATCTAACGTTTTTTTTTTTTTTTTCGATTTTCTCACTAACAGCCCAACTGATTTCAATCAAAATTTTTTTGCACAATTGTTTTTAGAATGAAGAAAGTTTTTGAAAAAAATAATTTTGGATTTAAAAAAAAAGATTAATTTTTTTTAATTCAGTATTTCAAAAATGGGTTTATAAATTAAATTCTTGGAAAAATGCGCAGAATAACTTCAATTTATAATTGGGTTTTTGTAAAAATCTTATGGTGAACTATTCCTACTGTTATAATCGCACCCATTTCTTCACGACACAGCTGATGGAACAACAAAAGTTGAGCCCGGGTTAATTCAATTTGCATTTTGGTTAAAATGATTTGTTAATCGTGTAAATTAATTGCGTATAGTTTAACTATATTTGCGTTTTTGTTTGAATCGAATTGCTTTTGGTAAAATTATATTTGCGTTTGGGTTAAATCTACTTGCGCTTGGGTGAAACTTATTTGCGTTTACGTTAAACCTATTTGCGATTTGATTAATTTAATTTGCGAATGCTATATATAATATGATACAAGTATATTCAAAATCGGCATATCACAATTTTTTTTTTTTTGGAAAATGTTAGAAGAATTAAATAAATATATAAAAAAAATACTCTTTAAGAAAATCGCTCGAACGATTTAAGCTTTATTCGGTATACATTTATATTTCCTCAAGTAATCAAATGGTTTTTGGGCTTAAAGTGATTTTAGCAGTGTTATATACAATTAAAATAACGAATTTAACCCCACACAAAAGGCCCAAAACCATTATCACAGCTGGATTTCTCATGAAAAATACAGACAAATAACTACATAATACCACACCACAATAACAAATATAGCAATTTTTAATATGAGCTCTTCAATACATACATCGGCCCCACTGTGTGGCAGTTCTACAATATTTTTATTAAAAACAAATCAAAGATATACTTTGATTATAAATAATCTTTTAATTTTAATTTAGATGAATGCAAACACAATTTGATCTGCGACCTATGTAGTTTAGTTCTATTTTCATCTGTTATTGATAAAAGTGCAATAATGTAATAAAAATTCTTATCAAATTATTTCCCCTTTTGGGCTATTAATATGTAGATTGAATGTTTAATGTTGAATTGTAAATTTGTCCAATGTGCCGGCAGTTATAAGTTTAACTGCTGCGTCATCTCCGTAAGAGATGCTTGAAAACTTAGATCCGTTATAGTTTGTTGAGAGAGTGCATGGTTGTCCGAGAAGGAAGCCTTTCTCACCCTTTTAGGAAAGAAGGGCAGCTTTGTAAGCAAAATGGACTTAAAACTTGACTCGAGTTTAAATCCTATCCTTGGCTAATTTATCTTTCAAGAATATCAAGTATTCCAGGAAAATCTTGAAGGAATTTAATGTTGATATTTTTGTATGATACATACTTTAATTATTGTGAAATGGTCTTTAGTTAATCCATCTTTTGAAAGTCATGCTGTTTGTTTCCTGAGTGTATTGAAGGGTGTCACATGGACTACAACGTCAAGTATAAAGGAAGTAGTCAGCAAAGTTAGAACCAAAGAAATTAGTATAAAAAAAACAGAGTAGGTCCCCTCTCCCCCATCTTTGTTTTTATATATTTGTCATCCATATTATTATGTACATCGAAACTAATAACTTTTAAATGGTATTTATTTATTTATACATTTTTTAATTTGTAATTTCAGCTGTGTTGCTGACAACTCTCTTGGACGATCCCGTAAATACATGGAACTTTCCGGACGCCCAGGACCAGCTGAGTTCTATTCACCCAAATGGGGAAGATCTTCAGACAGTTACAACCTCACATGGAAAATCGACAGCTACCCACCTTTGGAGGAGGTCCGTCTTCTTTATCGCAGAGTAATGGTAAGTTACACCGCACTTTGTTCGGAATTACCAATATATACAATTATACACATACACACACACTCCTGCCTAATATTATTAACTACCCCACAATATTTGGAAACAATTTTCCATTTATGGTTGGATTTCTTTCGATTGACCACTCACCTCGATCATGGACAACAAAGCTCACACAATTGCTTCTTGTAAGGACTCGAAAGTTTTTCTACCAATAAAGACAATATTTGCATCGATGTTGTTGTCCAATTTGTATATTTTTTATTTCCCTTTCAACATCCAGATTGAATGGCGTACAATTAATGGAATGGACACGAGAAGGTGATTTCCGTATCCTGTACGATTTAAAAGTCGAAAAAAGCGAAATATGCAATTTTCAGCGGTGCAACTAAGTTACATGCAATATGTCCTGTTCAGGTCACATGCCAGTCCTCTGGATGGTACTTCGAGAGCTTGGACCAATAAAAAATAAAATTAAAAAAAAAACGGAGAATGTTCGATTTTTCCATTAAGTTTCGTAATAAACTCGATTGCAGATTTTTGTTAGTCACATCCTTGATGAATGAATGTATCTCTCTTTATCAAAGAGAAGATACTCGTATACCTTGCTACCTTAATTGCTGTCGAAACGGTCGGTACCTACACCAGTGATTTGTTGAATACATATATTTTCCAATACCATATCGTCCGCATTTTATGTGAGGAAGTTAATTTGATTTTAATTTTAATTTCACTGGCGATTCATATTGAGGGCGTGTGCATTTTTAATAATTGTGAGGTTTCATGTATCAACTGAATGTTTTTTACATTTATGTATAATGTTTTCACTGTATTTTATTTTTGATTTTATTGAAGTTGTTTTTGTTTGTGTATTTCATAAAAATGTATTAAATTGATTGCCTTTTTCTTTTTTTGAAATAAAATTAGCTTTTCTTCGAAAATTTAATTTCTTTGTGTTTTGGGAATTGCAATTTTATCAACAGTCTTTTGCCATTAAAGGTGGATGTGGCTTTTAGCAGTTTAATGGATTCTTAGAAATTCTGAAATAATTAGCAAGAGAAATGGTTCACTAGGAGGAAAAGCGTTCATTGTTCGATGGAAATATTATGGTTATTACTATGGGTATTACCTATACCAGACAAATCATCATTATTTTAAACTAAATAATCTGCCTAATTTTTTGTTGTTATTTTTTTTTATTTCATTTGAAATTTGTCTGATCGAACTTTAACTCAGGGTAGTGGAACTGGAAGTGGGGGTTTTTCTTGCTTAATACGGCAAATTTGGCATCTTCTTAATTACATCTCATCTTCACTGTGCTTTGATGACAAGCCAACCTACCTAAGATGTTTTAAAGAGCCTGTTTCTCATCACGGAGGTGCTTGACTTTGTCATAAGTGATCCGGGTGGATTTTGTTTCAATTGTGAAACTTTTCGACCTCATTGAGCTGGAGGACTTCGTGAGCCCTCTTTTATTTGTAAAAATATACCTATAGATCTTTTCTTCCTCCCACCGTTTTCTAGTAAACGTATTCATCAGCGCACATCCAGTTTTATTTTCTGGTGTGGGGCTGAGAGCATGGTGGTTTCAAATAACACTTTGATGATTACTGGATACTCGGAAAATTGACTCGCTCAGGTGCTCAATGAAGAATCTGCTCCTCGCGCTCAGGTGCTCAATGAAGAAAATTCAATAAAGTATTGCACCCAAAATTAATTACGTTTTCATTTGCAAGAAACGCGTTATAAAAAAACGTGGAGTTCCCTAAAAGTTGCAGTCAAGTTGCTAGGTGGCAAAGTGCAAGCAATTACAGCCTCAAGCAAATCGAAGTGAAATGCGGTGCGGTGATAGCGCCACCCCAAATCGCGTTGGTTTTTGTGAGTTTTAAAGTTGTTTAATGCTGGCAACTATTGGAACAACTACGAAATGATCACAACTTAGTTGCCTAATGGGTTTCAGGCCTTATCTTTGGAATCTTGGACCCAATATGTCGGATATTCGCAAAAAAATTTGTCATCTAATTGATCAATGGTCAAGAATTTTCAATTATTTTCAGAAACTGGTCTGCCATAGAAAATTTGTATTCAATTGTCATAGGCGTAGGAGAAGAGTTGGGCACTGCCCACCTTAACAA
Organism: Dasysyrphus tricinctus; assembly: GCA_963921185.1. Lineage (NCBI taxonomy): Eukaryota > Metazoa > Arthropoda > Insecta > Diptera > Syrphidae > Dasysyrphus > Dasysyrphus tricinctus. The sequence goes on from OY992530.1 coordinate 139,989,142, forward strand.
ATGATTTGTCCACCTTAGAAAATTTGTCAGCAAGACGTTTCTTGTTCAACAACTGCTAATGAAGTTTAAGGCACAAAAATTTATATTTTGTCTACAGTTATACATATGGTCACCAAAAAAAAAACAATTTTTGCCCACCTTCATCATTTTTGTATTTACACATTGCACCACTGCCGGCCGACTATCCGTGAAGCTCCTTAGGCACATAAGTGCTTAGTGATTGTGTCAACTCAGTTTGTTAAGCCGTTTATTAATGGCAAGCAAACACCATGTTGAACCGGTTTTAATTTTTCGCAAACCGAATTATAAGCTTGAACATGGCAAGGTTGTCAGGTTTAAATAGTCGAATCGCCAAACAAAAAATGTAAATCACTAAAAAATCGTCAAATTTAAAAAATAACCGAATTCAAAAATCATAAAAACATATTAGAAATAATTTAAGGGTAGGAATGAGATCGATTTTCAGTTTTGAGGTGCATTCAAATTTGGCATTGCGATGGCTCCATTCAGCAAAAAGCCATCAAAAATTTAAAATAAAAAAAAAAAATAGAGACAAGGAAAAAAATATAAGGATTTCGATTAAAAAAAGTTATAATCGCTAAAAGAAATCGCCTTAGTCGCCAAACTGATTTCCGTGTCGTCGAAATTTCAAATCGCCTGTTTAGCGATAAATTACCACATCAGTAAAGTCTGGAACATGGGCAGAAAAGTAATTTAGTTTGATTTGTTTAAAATTAATGCTTACGGCTCCGTTTCGGTATGTATTCATAATTCGGTTTGGCATCGGCTCGGGCTGAACGTACTGTTTGTCCTGTAACAGTCACACCAAACCGAATACCTAATTGAAATTCTATAAAAATCTATACCGAGTCATATTCACATTTCATCTGCGTTTGATGGGGAACAATAAAATGTGATGTCAATGGTGATCAATTGGTTGAAATTTGGATTGAATTTAGTCACATTCCATTGAAGGGTAGGTACGAAGTCGATGGGCCTTTAAAAAACCAGAAATTTCGTAAGCTCTTTAACTGCTCTGGAAAAAGTGATTTTAGGGAAATTGGGTGACATTTATTAGCCTATTGAATAGACCTTTTAAAAAGGAACAATTACGTGCAAGGGCTTTTATTATTGAATATGTTTGTTTGGCCCATAAGCATGCTTAAAACCAAAAATGCTACTAAATTCACCCTTGCGTTTCTGAGAGAATGGTCACCTTAGCCACTTTTCAGTATTTTTGGTATAACTCGAAAACTAAGCCGAATTTGAACATTTTACATAGATATAATACTTTTTGTTCAAAATTAAATTTTCTATTGGAATGGATAGTTCAAAAAATTTTAGGAAAAACCAACATAAAAAAAATCGAAAAATCTAAGATTTTTAAATTTTTTTCTAAATTGCGCATAACTTTTTTCGGAGCTAAGATACGCTCAGGACGTTCATGAACAAAGTAAACTGGAGTCTTACGGCTTTAATATGACATGTTAAAAAAGCCATATTATTTAAAAATTGACAGAGATATAGCCATTCAAACTTTACCATTTCTTATCATTTTCCGCACTTTTTGCCCGAAAGCCTATTTTTTGGTACTTTATGGCAAATTTAACGTTCCTAGCACCTAGTACCAAATCTTATGTTAATCGGACCAGCCGTTCGGTCTGTAGGTCTGAACGCATTCAAAAACAGCCGAAAAACGAAATTGCGAACTTACATCCTTTTTATAAATTCTCTATAGTTCTAATGTCATATTAAATCAAAAATTTTGATTTCGAACATTTTTACGAATGTGAAATTTGCCATATTGTACCGAAAAAGGGACTTTCGGGCCAAAACTGAGAAAAATTATAAGAAATGATAAGGTTTGAATGGGAATATCTCCGTCAATTTTAAACAAATATTAATTTTTGAACATGCCATATTAAGGCTTTTAGTCTCTACTTTGTTTTGTCTATGCATGTCTTGATCCTATCTTTGCTTCAAAAAAAGTTATGCACAATTTGTTAAAAAATTTAGATATCCTTGATTTTTTGATTTTTTTTAAGTTCGTTTTTGTTAACTTTTCCTCCTTAAATTTTTTCGTAACATTTTTTGAACTATCCATTCCAATAGAAAATTTAATTTTGAACAAAAAGTATTATATGTAAAATTTTTAAATTCGGCCTAGTTTTCGAGTTATACCAAAAATACTGAAAAGTCGCCAGTGTGACCATTCTCTCAGAAACGCATGGCTGAATTTAGTAGCATTTTTGGTTTTAAGCATACTTATGGGCCAAACAAACATATTCAATAATAAAAACCCTTGCACGTAATTGTTCCTTTATACCTCTCATTTTCCGGTCTATTCAATAGGCTATATGTATTTAATATACTTATGAAATATACTTTCTATATCAAAACCAAATTTCATAATTTATTGATTAATTGTTTCCAAACTGAATTAATTTTTTGTTTTTATAGAAAACAGGTTCCCAGAGTGCGTTTTTCTGCACCTTTTTAGTAAGCCCCAAGACCGAATTTGACCAAACTTCACTTCTAGACCGATTCAATCGACCAATTCCAAACTGATACCCAAGATAACCTGAAAAGAATCATCTAAATGGTTCAAGCCGTTCATGAGTTATGGCGTGATAATAGGGGTTCATTTGTATACATATGTATATAACAGCTGACCCAGCAAACGTTGTTCTGCTAAATAAACTATCAAATAAATTGAATGTAATCAAATCATCACGTTCAAACCTTAACTTATTTGCCCATATCCACTTGGTATATATCCTCATCCTCAAAAGCGAATAAATTGTGCACACTGTCGTTGTATTTAGTTTTTTTACAGACTATAGTGTAAAACTTGAAATTATGCATATTATCATTTCATTTCGGCTGTTTTTGGGGGTAGGAGGGTGAAAAATACTTTACAAAATTTCATAAAAATCGGTCCAGCCGTTTCGGAGGAGTTTTGCGACAAATACCGTGACACGAGATTTTTAAGATTAATAAATCATTAGCACCCAAAACTTGTTTAGCCTTCGCATTTTTTGGAAAATATTTTCACCGTTTTTTTTTTTAGTGAACTTGTTTTTATGAATTAAACACTGTCTGGTTGCCCACTTCAGAAAAAATTCTTTGCTATATCTCATTATAAATGATTAATGTTTTTCAATGTAAGCAGCAATTTTTGGCTCTTCATTTGTGGGATATTCGCAAAAAAGTATACCATCCTTAAGGCCAGTTCAAACTCCCACAAAATAAAATCTCAAATAACTGAATCTCGCATATTTTTAAAAATATTGAAATATGAAATCTTACTAGATATTCCTATTTTTCACTTTCTCGAAATTACAAAATCTCGTTTTCAATAATCACGAATTTACTTTCCTGCATTCTCCCAGAAAGCAACCGAAATCTCACAAATTAAAATAACGAATATCAAAATCTCGCAAATTCAAATCTCCAGTAACATTATCGCTATTATTATTTCGTAGAAAAATTAAGTTCAAATTTATTCTATTTTACTAAAAAATTGATTTATTCCATACTTTAATGAAATTAAATTAATAATAGCAAAAATTATCCCACAGATCAACAAAAAGTCAATTAATTACTGTTAGTGGATACAACATTTGATTGATAAACCTTCTCCCGAAAAATGGATTTTAATGGTATCTACCAAATAACATTATTTTGACTTTCAATTTTCTCGAAAACGGTAAAACCGTTTTATAATTTTTGTTTGGCTTTTAAGAAATACGACAATTTTTTTTTTGAAAACTCAATAAATTCCAAAACAATATTTTTGAAACTTGGTATATAATGATTTCTTAATATTCATCACGATATTTAAAAAAAATATTTTACTTTTATGCAAAAAAAAACGATACCTTATAACTACCAATGTCAAAAAAAAAACCCATGAGAAGAATCTCATTTTGTTCAAATATGGTGAAACAAATCCCAATAGTTCACATAATATTGCATATCAAAATTTTCAAATGAGCACTTTTTTAAATTAATTTTGTTATGAAAATTTGATATCTCAAAAATGGGTTTGTGTCTGTATACAGTAGATGCTCGATTTAGTGAATCTCGAAATAGTGAACTATCCACAATAGTGAACACACAAAGTTTTATATAAAAGGGTCAATATTTCAAAACCTTAATATATTTTTCACTCCAAAGTGAACCTTCGCACAAAAGAACCTATTTTGGTAGACGAACAATTATATCTCTTAATAACTCTATAATAACCACTTTAAAGCAAGGAGTCATAACATTTGATCAAATCTAACGGTTTTTTAAGTCAGGGAAATGATACTTGTATCAGGGGAATGACAAAAATTTATTTTTACTCCGTTGATTAGATGGATATTTAATTTTGCGAATGGTTTCAGGAGTGTAAAGAAAAAGAGAACAAATACTAACATGGAAAATAGCATCCACGACTATGTTGCACGAGCTTGCTCTCATGATTCAAGTATTTTGCGTGACTAAACATTTTATAGTAATAATTGTATTTTTATATGATATGACCGAGAAAATGTGAAAAAATTCAAAACTACTAAAAATACTGTAAATATGTTTAAATGTAATATTATTGATTCTTTTAGAGTTACCAAAACGCAATCAATCATTATAATGAAAACTTGAAAGTCAGGGGAATGACACAAAAAATGATGTTAGGGGAATGACTCCGAAGGGTGTTTTATGAGAATTAAATGGAAGTTATTAGAAAATTTGATGTTTTATATTATTTTTTACGTAAGCCTTTGTAAAAGACACATACAAGTAAAATTTCTTAATTTTTATACCACATGGTTAAGTAAAAAACACGCGTAGAGGAATGACATTTTCGCTTGACGAAAAACAAAATCGTTGCTTTAACTTGAAATAAAAAAGACAACTAAGTTTTTTTGAAACTCTTACTTTAATTTTCATAAAGATCAATTCTGTACCGTTAAACAACAAAAAAATCAGTTTTCTATTTTGAGCCTATATATTTTTTTTTAAATTTCCATTGGTGGGATAGAAATGATCAATTTATGGGGGACACTTACTTTATAGCTCCTATTTAAAAAAATAAAGCAACTAAAAATCATTTAACTATTTTCTAGTTAGGATGCATATATTTTTAAAGAAACTGCATCATTAGATTTTTTTGTATCGTTTTTAGTTTCGTTGCTAAAATTCAGGCAGTGTGGTAGGTAGGCCTGGGGACACGTCAGGGAAATGACATTTTGGGTGTTTAAATGGAGATAACGGGTATAATATTCTTTTTTTACTTTTTTTTCTAGAGCGAATATTAGAACCCGTTTGTTTCAAGCCATCCAATTAACAAACTTATAATAAAATTTTATACTTCGGTTCAAAAATGAAGGAGACTGAAATATTAATATTTTGAAATATTGACCCAAAAACATATTTTGTATAAAAATGTCGCACAAGAATTTTACATAACTTGAGAGCTCTGAGGAAATGTTTCTGTTTTTTGTTTAAGCTTGAGTGAAAGTCTTGTTTAATGCTTAATTAAAATTTAAAACATTCACATCGAATGAAATGTGCATTTTTGATCAAATTCATGTGTAGACTAGAAAGCCTTAGAAAACTCCCGCTCGAAAAAGTGAACAATCTCGAAAGAGTGAACAGGCCTGGTTTTTATTACTTCACTGCATCGAGCGTCTACTGTATTTGTTTTTTTGTATACTATCTACAAGACTCAAGTAGGTTGAAGGAGCATTTGCCCAGATATGCGAGTTATACTCCAGCTTTGGACGACTGTACGCCTAATAAATAACAGCAAGTTCAGAAGTGGAGAAAAATTTCTTGGATCGTCGAAAAAAACCTAATAGCAACGTCGAATATGTGATCATTCCAAAAAAGATTATTTGTGATACATATGCCGAGAACTAATAGCTGCTTAGTAGCGGCATTGTGGCTGGGTTTCGCCTTAGCGACAGTAGACAGCATTTAGTTTTGGATGCATTAAATTCTACACGATTTTTAATTCCCCATTGGACAGTGCAGTCGAGACAGGCGCGGATCCAGGAATTCAGCTTGGGGGGGGTCATGAGATTGCAACATCATACCTAATTTGAACTGAAACCTCTTGAAATATATAGCCTTGAATTTTCTACAAAACTGGCGATTAGAAAAAGTCCAATTTTATCATGACTTCATTAAAGTCGAAGGCATGATCAGATATCTTTGCCGCTCAACCGTTCACTACGTGACCAGGCCCTAAGACTACATCGGACTCCTGCTTAGAGTAATAGTGCACAAATTTCTGGCTGCTGGAAAACTTATTTATCAACAAGATTTAGCTCCATATCATACTTTTCAGACAATTATGAGAGTATAACGAACTTATAAGATTGGAAGCAAAATTTGCAATCTAAAAAAATAGTTGACAGTAACTAAAAAAAGGAGTAATTCAAGTGTCAATTTGAAACGAAAAGCTAGAAATAATTGCAAATATGGGGTGGAATCCATGCTGAAAAAAAACTGTTGTCAATTCAAAGAGGAGGGTATTTTCTTACATGCAAATTTTTTTAAAAGTTTTTTTAAAATATCTGCACAAATTTTTTTTACTAAATACAACTAAATTTGTATGGAGTTTCTCAATGCGTTTTTACAACATTCCGTTATAAATGCAGGTATCTGCTATAATTTTTTAAAATAAAATAGAGTATCTGGATTCGCTGATGACATATTAAGCTATAGTTAAAACTATTTTTTTTTCGGAATTTGTATGGAATTTCTTCAAAAATATTTTTTCAAAATTCCATTATAAATCCAGGTACTGTACCAGGAGTTTGTTATAATTTTTTCTAATAAGACAGAGTATGAATTAACATATAAAAGAGGCAGACATACTGACTCAGTTAAAACTATTTTTCTTTTTGCTTTTAAAATACAGGAGAGCTTGTATGGAGTTTTTTAAAGCCCTTTTTCAAAATTCCGCTATAAATCCAAGTACTGCAACAGATGTCTGCTATAGTTTGGTTCTAACAAAATAGAGCATTCGGATTCACATAACAGAGAGGTAGACATACATATGGCTTTTGTTAAAACTTCTTTGTTTCTTTTGAAATACATCGTAGCTTGTATGGAGTTTTCAAAGCCTTTTTTTTAAATTCTATTATAGATCCAGGTCTGCTTGTTTTCTAGAGAGGCAGACATATTGCTTCAGCACATAACAAGCTGTCTTTGCTTTTAACTGAATTTTGAAAAATAGGCTTTAAAAATCTCCATATAAGTTCTACTGTATTTCAAAGTTTAAAAAACCACAGTTTTCACTGAAGGAATATGTCTGTCTCTTTGATATGTTAATACTTAATTTAAATTTATTAAAAAAAAGTAAAGTGCTGATACTTGGTGCAGTACCCAGATTTGTAACGGAATTTTTAAAAAATGTCCATAGAAAAGCCACTGTATTTAAAAAACTAGGAACTTCACCATTTGTCTGCTAATGTTTTTTTTTTTTAAATATAAAAATTAACAATAAACACTTTTAATTTGATTTGAAAAGAAACAGTGAAACGTGAATGGAGATTTTTCCTTATTTCTTTGTAGATATTTCAAAATTCCATTAAAAATCCAGGTACCGCAAAAGGTGTCTGAAAATTATTTGTTTTGGTTATATTTACTATTTTTATCAAAATATAAGAGACCTGAAGGTATAACTCCAAAATGTACTACACCCTTTACTATTTTTGAATAGAAACAACTATAATAAAGTCTAACATATCAAATGGGTAGACATACCTCTATCACGTTTCGAAGTCGATTTTTTTGATTTTTGCTACCCCGGTAGAAGCCCCATTCCATGCTCAGGAAGTCTAATAGAATGGCTCCACTTATCGTACAGAAATACCGTAAGCCTGCCGACCACTGGCTCTTAGACTATAACCACCGCATATGAAAACCATGACTGGAGGACACCCTATATACATATATTATCTAAGAGGGAGTGCGTCCAGGGCTACCAATATTTATTTCCTGACCATTATCATTACGAAGTAAGAATTTGCTAAAGAAAATACAAGCTAACCATTAATAGGCCATGGTTTTCGTATAGTTTACAAAAATATATAGAATTACCCAAAAAGTTTATCTCTGTCTTCTAATGTGTTGAATAACAACTAAAGATTGCTCGTGTTTCTTCTTTTCTCTGGAGCTCTGGGGGGGGGTCATGACCCCCATGACCTCCCCCCTGGATCCGCCACTGAGTCGAGATCAGAATTTAATGAGCTTACCATACGCTGCCGTTGAAAATCCACATCCGAAGGACAAGGATTTGAATCTAAAAACGATTACTATAAGCTGAAGATACTGTCGTCAGCGAAACAGTTTAATGGATTAGAAGTTTTAGACAAGAGATAATTTATGAATACAAGGAAAAGGGTCAGAGACAAAATCTAGCTCTAGGACACACTAGTATTTATTTTATGAATATCCAGACTTAAACCATCCAATACGACTTGTATTGAGTGGCCCGAAAAGTAATTTCTAATCCAACGTATTTTCGATAAGAGAGCTTGATGCCAAACTCTATCAAACGCTTTCGAAATATCAAGTGCAATAATCTTACTTTCTCCAAAACGATGTAAAGATTTGTTCCACTGCTTGGTAAGATATACCATCAGATCACCAGTGGACCTATTGCTACGAAAGCCATACTGCCGGTCATTAAGAACCTTTCGTTCTTTAAGATATTTCTTGAGCTGATTATTAATCAGCGTTTCCATGACCTTGGAAAGAAACGACACAACTTCAATTGGACGATAATTAGAGCGAAAAGAAGATACGCCTTTTTTAGGGACAGGCTGGACAAATGCAGTTTTCCATCCACTCGGAAAGAGGTGAGTAGAGTAGGACAGATAGAAAAGCTGACGCAGACGTTTTGCCAGCGTTGAAGAACACCTCTTCAGAAAAATGGAAGGGATACTATCTGGACCAGCAGATTTGTGTACATCGAGATCTTTCAGGACTCTTGCAAATGCACGAGTGTAAAAGAAGATTCGTCCCATAAAATCGTTAGTGCTTCAAGTACAGGGGGAGTAATAACACTCTCTGGCAGCGTCGAATTAACAGCCAACTGTGTTACAAGCAAATTGGCTTTTCTAGTGATCTTACAAAGGGAGTGTCATTAAAGACAAGCGTTGGAACCGCGGACTAAGTAGTGTTCCAAATGTTTTTGCAAATGACCAAAAATAATGACTACCTTTATGACATTGTAGTATTTTTTGCCGTAATTTTTGGTCATGCAAAAATTTAGTTCTTTTGATATGGCCGTTGCAGGTCTTTCTAGCTTGTTTGAACTTATTCCTGTTTTCCTCAGTAGGGTTGGCCATGAGTTTATAATACAATTTCTCATATCCCGCAAAGAATTAAATTTGTAATCATATACTTTAAATTTTGGAATTTCTTAAATCTTTAATTTTATTTTCAACATTATTAAGCAACCAACTTTTGATGAATGAACATTGAACATGCCAAAAGACAACTTCAAACGAAAGTTGAACCTGCAATTCAGTCTCTTTGTGATAGTTGTCTGTGTATATTTCTAAAATAGATAGACAAAAAAGATAGACCAAGTATCTTTTACACACGATGATTGGATTGTATGATAGTCTTTCAAGGGGTCTAGACTAGGAGGTTCAATAGCGAAGCTACATTATTGCTCTGAAGGGTGATATTTTTTTATCAGATATTTAGAATGTTTTTAAATTTATAATGTCCATACAGCTTCACTGTGTATAAATCCCTTTTTAATCCAATGTCATTGAAAATCAATATTCTTTTTAAATATCTTATTAATTTTTTAGATTTTATTAGATTTATTGAATATTTGCAATAATTAAAACCAAAACCAACCAAGTATTAACTGAACGAAACAACAAATACATTGAATGTATAAAACATGCACCCCTGTTCAATTATACATATCAAGAACTCCATGCCATACTATAGCCTACAGTAAAACATTATTAGTATCCATATTAGGTACGTTAATAAACATATTTTCAATAAATAAGTACTAAGGTATATAGGAGATAATAATAATTGATTAAATATGATATCTATCTTTCAATTTAAAATTTTCAATTGAAATCAAACATTACGTAGTTTGACCCTAATTTTCCCCATCAGAATAAAATAATATTCTGAAAATCATCATAATTAATATAAAAACGAGATCAAGTGAAAGCAATCCCCCTTCGATATTTTCGAATCGAGGGCATTTAACATTTAATCAAGCTGTTTTGAGGAAGGTATGATGGTGCTCTCTCTGTGTTTATTCATGTCGACGCAAGCTATACATTTCAATACAAATTAATGATGAATCTTGGTTTGAATTTATGTACTTCGTAGAAGCTTCATTACTGAAAGCCAAGCAGTACGATCTCACCGTCCTTGCTGATTATTTTCAAGATAAGATGATTTTGAAAAAAAAAATTAATACATAAACGTAAGCAGATACTTTGAATCTTTTGAGATGAAAGTCCACAATTAAGGTGTTTTTATTACGTGTTGTTTACTTAGACTCTCGTTCGATTACGATTTAATTGATAACCATTGGCTTTGACAGGAATAGATACGAGTAGATATAGGAATATAGAGATGTATAGATAGAAAATTATTTGATTCCTATCGAGATAGATAGAAAAGTATCTTTCGGTAAAGTGCATGTTGAAGATAATTTGTATTTTTTTTTGAAAAAAAGAAAGAGTGGTACCCTGTTAGCAGAAGAAACCATCAGAAGATATTGAATGAAAGTAAGAAGAAAAAGATACTTTAGTCTAGGGCATTCATATAAAAATCGCAGTATTCCCATTCATTTATTTAAAATCGAAACCTTTTCAAAGATGTGCATCCAGACGAAAAGATACTATCCACAACCATCAGTTTTTATACATAGGTACAAACATATACTTACGTACTATCTCATGCTAAGATCTCATTAAAAACATCGCGTTTCCTTGTAATTAAGAGTAAGATGATACAAATGCAATTTTAATCACGTGCTTCATTAAGTTCTTGGTAGATGAGGATTTATTTGTATCTTTAGGTACCTATCCCGGCTTCATCTGCGTCACACTCCTGGGGTTTTGATTCTGTAATGTACCTACCTAGGTAGCGTTATTTATTCACCTTCACGCTCCCATCGCATCGCAGTGGCGGGCGGCATTTGTTTCCATTCATGTGTATATGTATCTTTTTTACACCACCTGTATTCTTACCCATCATCGCCCACGCTCACACTTTTACTCTTCTTATGGATATTATTTCCCTTTGATGTAAAAGATTCATTTTGGTTTTATTTTACAAAAGTAGAGATGCAATTATTTTCAATTTTTTATTAAGTACACATCCATTATATTCGAAAAATTACAGAGAAAGAGTGAAAATGGAGAAGTTTTAGACTTTCATCGTGATCATCATCATCATTATTATGATATGGTGATGTGTGCATTTATATGAAAGGATAAACATAATTTACACACGTTTTAATTGATGTGTCCATTTAACACTTAATTGTATGTGAATGGAGATTATAATTTCATATTTAAATATATATACCTAGCTATGTATGTAAATTATATATTTTTTTTTATTTTTCAGATGAATGACACGTTTCAACAACCCGGACGATGGCATGACTTTATCCTTACGCCCGAACATAGACCAGCATCAGAACCATTGACACACATCATGTCGTATACAATAAAAAATCTTCATCCGGGCGCGTATTATGAAGCGATTGTTCAGGCTAAAAACAGATATGGATGGAATGAGGTACATACATACATACATACATTTTATTATGTTTGTATAAATTATAATATTCAAGTTGAAATAATTATTTATCATTAAATCTGTCATAAACACTAATTGTTTGATCCTTGGAGAATCAGAGGACAGTTTTTCATTTTAAGTTGTTTGTTTTCAAGCTGGTAGGTACATGATGGAAAGTTTTACGATTTTTTTTCTATTTCTACATCAAACGTCCAGTTAACAAAGTGTCGATAGAAAGCACGGCTGAGTCACACGTATCTGCTCTTCTCTTTCAATGCATTAAGTTGTTGACTAAACTGTTGAATAAAATTGATGGAATTGTAGTATAAAAAGGACTACTGCTCTAGTTCGATGTACATTACGAGCTTTGCAGGCCTACAATATTTAGTTGCAAAACAAGAAAATGTTTTATTTTGTGTCATGTGGTGGGTCAGATTAAACTTCATTACGTAAAGGGATAGGCTATGACACTCCAATGATAGATCAAGATTGATTCGCAAGGTACATATTTATTAGAGCTCTTTAAACCCGGGTACTCGAATACCCGGATATTCGGGTCCGTTATGTGTCACATTGTTTTCGTGGCAAGAACCATACATACACGATTCCAAATTGAAGCAATTTTGTTTAGAATTGTTCATTTTTCCTTATTATTTCAATCTATGCACGTTCAGATTGCAAAAGAGCATACATAAAACTAATATTTTCTCAGGTTCATTAATATAACAATTTCACTTTATTTAAATTCTTGTTTTATTTCTCAAAATAAAAACAGTTCTCTTTTCTTAATACAAAACAATTTATTGTTCATCACTGAAATTTGTTCACCAACTTTATTTTTATTTATTTATTTATTTATTTATTTTATTTCGTGATTGCTAAATAACTGTAAGATACAATATCTTATAAGATAGTTATAAGCTAATTTTACAGAGTTGAGCAAGCAATTAGTTAAATTAATATTAAAATTGAATCAAATATAATTAAACGATAATGAGAGAGAGAAAAGAATATATATTTATGTATAATACAATTTTTAAATTTCATTTAAGTATTTACTGAAAAATGATTTTTTAAAACCTTTTTAATTATTCTTGTTGTGTTTTGAATTTCTTTAATATTGCGTGGTAAGGAATTCCAAAGACGCACTGAATTTACAAAAAACTGGCGCTCGGATGTTAAAAACGAATAGCGAGGATGAATCAGTTGACGAGATCTATGCGAGGTAGCAAAACTAATTTTGTCAAAACAGTATTGTGGTTGGCGTGTAAGCAGTATGCCAGAGAGCAAGATCAAACTGCGAAGTTCAAAATAATTTTCAAACGGCATATCCAGCAGCAGCGTAGCAAAATCAGATATTCTATCGTATCTTCGTAGGCCAAAGACGTAACGAACAGTACTATTAAAGGCAACATTGAGTTTACGTTTGCTTACGTAATTGCAGTTGCAGTATATTTCGCAGCCATTATGTCAAAATCGGTAATATTAAAGTTTTGGCAAGAAGTAAACGTGTTTTTACCGGCGTAAAAGACTGGGTAACCCATAATGCACGTAGAACACCATATACTTTGCCGACAAGTCCATTTATATGATTGTCCCAAGTCAAAAAGCGGTTAAAAGTCACTCCGAGATTTTTGGCAGTTTCAACATATTCGATTGGAGCATTGTTCAAAATAATCGGCGGAAAATAATCAAGATCTAGACTCTTTCTAGATATAACTACACATTTTGATTTTTTTGGGTTCAAAATAAGACCATTTAATTGGGACCAATTTAAAATTTTTTCAAGGTCTTCATTGACACTGAAAGCTCCATGCTCAATGAGTCCAAGTGGGCAGCTTAGGTACAGCTGAACGTCATCAGCATACATTTGACAAGAACAATTATCAACCAAGGATGGAAGTTCATTGACGTAAATAGAGAACAATAGAGGACCCAATATGGACCCCTGAGGAACACCAGAAGCAATCGGCAAAAAATTAGACAAGGTGTCACCAACTTGAACTGCTTGTGTTCTATTAGTCAAATAAGAATAAATAAGCTTCGTAGCACATGGTGAAAAATCAAACTTCTGGATAAGCTTTTTACATAAATTGAGATGGTTAACTGTGTCGAAAGCCTTTGAGAAATCAAGCAGAACCAAAAATGTTACCTCATCCTTATCCAACGCTTGCCTTATGTCTTCAGTGACGTTCAAAAGTGCTGTGATGCAGCTGTGCTTTTTACGAAAACCAGACTGTTTAGGTGTAAGCATTGAACTCGCCGTAAGATAAATATTGATTTGTTTCTGCAAAATTTTCTCAAAGACTTTCGACAAGTAGGAAAGGACTGAGATAGGCCTGAATTCAACGCCTTTTGCGTTTTTTGGGAGTGGTATGATTTTGGCTACCTTCCACAGGTCAGGATACACTCCCGACATTAAAATCGTATTGAAAGCGAACGTAAGATATGGCAACACGATAGGCAAAATCATATACAAAAATTTAGGGTGAATAGAATCCAGTCCAACAGCGTTTGACTTAACAGACAGCAGACCTTCAACAACATCAGCAGTATCTACAGAGCAAAAACCAAAACCAAGATTATCTGACTGATCCGTAAATGGTAAAATTTCTGATGTACTCGACGAAGACACCAGTGTCAATGGCAAAGAGGCAAAGGTTTGGTTGAGTGTATTAACATCTACAACCTCAGCTGCCACGTTTCTTGACTTTCCAATACCAATATTGCGTAAGTTCTTCCACAATTGTCGCCCGTTCAATGAAGTACTAAGCTGATGAGAGAAAGTTTGTGATTTGACTAATCGTATTTCAGCAACAACTTTGTTACGAAGCAAACAATACGTACGTCGCAACTCAATCAACCGATAACGCTTCCAATTGTTGTACGCATCATCCCGTTGTTGCATTAAGACTCGTATGTTACTCGTAAACCATGGCTTATTATTTGGTTTTAAAATTTTAGTTTTTAATGGTACGTGAGTGTCATACAGTAGTTGAATATTTTGAGTTAAGAACTCCATCTGTTCATTTGAAGATGGCATATAAAAAATACGATCCCAACTAACGGCCCTAGTGTGCTCTTCTAAAAGCTGACCATTTACGTTGTTAAAATCACGAAAAGTGATTTTTTTGACAGAATAATCAAAGCTAAATTTTATCGTCAAAAAAATTAAATCATGCTTTGAGAAAGTAGGTGCGGAAAGCTGATCATACAAGGCTACGTCGTCTAAGTCACTAACCAAAAATAAGTCTAACAGTGAAGCATACCCACCGAGGTAATGAGTTGGTGTGCTAGAGTTTACTGGCCTTAAATTAAACATACGCATGCTATCAGACAAAATATTGTGGTTCAAAATGTTGCAATTAAAGTCTCCACATAGGACAATATTAGGAGAACCCAGCGAGATTTCTTCTAAAAGTGAAAACAGGGGTGAAAAGTCAATATGTCGATTTGGCCTATAGATTGCCCCTAAAAGTAGGTTACCCTCATTTCCCACCAGATCAACGAAAAGATATTCAATATTACTACCTGCTTCGGATGATAGCTTAAGTTTGCATTTTATAGTCGCTTTAACATAAATTGCCACACCGCCCCCAATACGATCCTTTCTATTTAAGCGAAAAACGCGGTAACCCTCTAAGCAACACACCTCATCACTAAATTCATCCCTTAACCATGTTTCAGTAACACAAACAACATCTACATCCGACTCAACAAAGATATCACGAAATTCATCAATTTTCGGAAGCAAGCTCTGTGCATTGATGTGACAAACCCTGAGACCACATTTCTGCTTGCTCAGAACTCTGACCATCGAACGCAAAGTTCCTGCCGTATTCATCACTGGTACAACAACAAGAAGAAAAAAGGCAAAGAAAAATAATTTCAATCGAAAAAATAAAAGAAACAAAAATATAATTTGTAAAGAAATAAATTTAAATCAAAAAGAAAAGAAAAATAACAAAATAAAAGTAAATAATTTAAATTTAAATCAAAAAGAAAAGAAAGAAAACAAAATTAAAGTATTAATTAAAAAGAGATTGAAAAACAAAATATTATTTAATTGGTATAATTTAATTAATTGAAAATAATATCAAGATTCATATGAAATTGCTGATCTGGCAACGTCCTCAAGTCCCTCGATGCAGTCAACAAGCACAGCTGTGTCATCAGTTTGACGTTTAACATAAACTTTCCCACGTGCAGTGTAGACAGTAGATAATTGTTTACTTTTTTTTAAAGCAAGTGCACGTTGCATGATACATTTGTTATGCTGGGTTAAGCTCTCGCGGATATAGATGGTAGGGGGTGACGCGGAGGTGGATGCTACATCCAAAGCAAAGTTAATGTCACTTAGGCAGAGGTGTTTATTGTTTATTTTTCTATAATTCGCGATAGAAGTCAAAACATAATTTTTATCATACGGAGAATTAAACTTTATCATTATCGCAGAGTTGGGTTTATTCGGTTGCGAACGAGTGCGGTAAATATTGCTAAGAGAGGGAGGCTTTATATTAATTGTGCTGCATATTAAATTAAATATGGACCTAAGATTTTCGTTGGGCATGCACGGAATACCAAATATGAAAGCATCTCTCGCGATAATTCTATTTTCGTAAGCGTTTATAGTGATTTTAAGTTTGTTTATTTCATCGACGGTATGATCAAAGTTATTATTTGCACTATTAATTTGAGCGGATTTTTCGGTTAATGAAGCTTTAGTGGTCATGCATTCAGAAGTTACATTGGCAAGTGATGTTTTGAGATATTCTATTTCAGTGTTGAGTGAAACAATATTAGATTGTATATCGGTGTTCGAGGATTCTAATTGAACAACTCGATTATTTAAATCACTTATACTGTTTTTAATGTCTTTTATTTCCCGGCCTAGCTCTTCTGTAATTTTTTTTTTCCGACTCTTCTACTTTTTTTGACAAAAGGGACACAATAAACTCACTTTGTTCGCGAAGCTTTTCATCCATCCAAGTTTTATCCATGATTTTAGAAGGTGTATTTTTAGTTGAAGGTGTATTACGAGGGGAAGATGAGGAGCTTTTGGGCGAGTCAAAGACTGATGTGGGGTTTTTAGTGCGAAGTCGTTTAGGTGGATTTGTCGACATTGGTATGAGTGCGTATAATTATAAATACGGATGCTTAAAAGTGTGGGTGGCGGTAAATGGGTGAGTTACTTTTATGTTTAAACAGACGTGTTGGTAAAGAGAGCACGGTAATAAACACTCAATGTTCTTATATAAGTACTTTGCACAAAGGAAAGTAAGATATATTCCACTTTTAATTTAGGCAAATTTAATTAGAAAATTATCACTTTTGCCCGAAAAAAATCATAAAGTCAATAAAAGTCAGCTTATGCAAGAATGTTACACAATTATATGCAGATTGAATGCGTTTTCGATCAAAATAAAGGTTTTAATGTCACCAGAATCAAACGCACGTCTACTCAGCAGCTCAACATTATATATGTTCTTTGGTTTTCACTTTATAACAAGCAATTTTATTCATTCACTATACAAAAAAAAAACTGTATCCAATACCGGTGAATTATGTGCCTTTTATTCTTATGTGACAAGCTCTCGATATTGCTTTAATGTTCTGGAATCTGCTTCTAGAGGTTTTCATAGGGGAAATTTTCCATAATTTCCGTTTCTAGAGCTTTTATTTTGACATTTAGCACCAAAGTTCTAAAGTTCACGAAAGCTCTCCAGAAATTGGCTTCTATCATGTATAATCCGGAAGATGGCACTTCTTCATTTTAAGGGCGATCCACACTATGGCGATCAACATTGTCGATTAACATGCTAGCACAAATAATCATATACAGATGTCTCAGCCCCATACAAAAAAATGTCTTAAGAAATTGCCTTACCTGACATCGTCTTACCTGACAAAGATACAAAACCCAACAGCTTTAACAAAAAGATACAAAAGCCAGCAGCGGTAGGTGACAAAGATACAAAATCTAGAAAAAAAAATCGTTTCGCATTCCCATTAGGTAAGGTACACGCATCTCTTTCTCTCTGTTGTCATTTTTGTTCGTGAACTCTTTCCCCTTGATTTATTTTGTTTTTATTTGTTGGGTTTCGTGGACTACCTCAATTCTCATGTTGTGTGTGTGTTGTTTTTTTTTTTGCTGGCTGCTGTTTCTGTGTGCATTGATTTGGCTGGCGTCTATGTGGCTGGTGGTTGTTTTGTTTTTGTATTAGGAGTTTGCGGGTTGTGAATGTGATTTCGTAAAGATCTTTTTGTTTTGAATTGGTACTTTCTTTGGTAAAGGAAATGTGATTTGATGAATGATTTTCTTGTAGGGAAATTTTGATTCGCTTATAACTTTGGATCTACTGATCGGATCGTGATGGTTAATCCCTTTAAATAAAGGAAATATAAGAAACAGTATTTAGGAAGGTATATTATATATTTATATGGATTTTTATACATACATATAAACAGTTGTTATGTATACAATAGGAAAATGAACTAAGGGTGAGGTGGACACAAGGTAAATTGTATTTTTTTGTGAGTAGGTATGAAGGAATAGGTAGATGTAGATAGGTACTCAGGTACATTGAAGGTATTTATCTACTTTGTTTTAGGCCAAGATTACATATGTAAGTTTTACTTACCACTTATGTTAGTCTTACAGAAGCAACTTACAATAGGCTTTACATTACAGATGAACTTACAGTAAGAAATACTTTCGTAAGCTTAAAAACTTATCACTGCCGTTTGAGTAAGCTGTGAGCATTCTGTAAGTTGGAAAAACGTATTTATACTTGTAAGTTTTTCTTTCAACTTACAACTTACGTAAGTTGAAAAATTTACTGTAAGTCACTTACAAAGCTGTTTACACTTGTAATTTTATCAAAATTTGCTTTCGTGAGCAACTTACGAAAGTAAAACTTACATGTGTAATCTTGGCCTTAAATATAAAAGCTTATGAAAAATGTCAATATTTTGATAAGCTAGTTATTTAGGTAGATACTAAAATAATGGGTGG
Organism: Dasysyrphus tricinctus; assembly: GCA_963921185.1. Classification (NCBI taxonomy): domain Eukaryota; kingdom Metazoa; phylum Arthropoda; class Insecta; order Diptera; family Syrphidae; genus Dasysyrphus; species Dasysyrphus tricinctus. The sequence goes on from OY992530.1 coordinate 140,007,953, forward strand.
TATCGACAAGCAAATTAATGCAACATGACAGTTAGCGGATTTCCTTTCATTAAAATTAAGATATTTAAATAATAAGATAATTAAATAATTCTAAAAAGGTTAAAAAAACAGATTTATTTATGGTTTAAATACAATAAGTAAGCTGAGATAGTATTCCATTCGCTACGAAAAAAATAATTTTACTCGTAGATTGAAATCTAAATTTATAAAAAAAAAAACTATTTTTTGAGTTTTTAATTTTCTGAAAATATAGTCCTACATACATTACCTATGTACCTACTGATTGTTAAGAAAAACCTGTATTTTTTTGGTAAGAATTAATCAAAATATACACCCCGATTACAGAATCCGACGAATAACCTGCGGAGGGAATCTGACTCAATTTTGACATTTGGCTCATAGTAAAAATGTCCAAATTGAGTCTGATTCCCTCCGCAATTCGTTCGTCAGATTCTGTAATCGGGGTGATAAATTGATATCGATTTTAACGTTTATTTACAGTAAAATAAATTAAACGCATGATAACCCTCAAAACGAACAAAAAATCTTTATTAAGAAATTTCATTGTGACCGAAAGATCACAGCTCATAAAATGCTCTGATTGGGCTTGATTTTGTAAAAATTAAATTATAAAATAAAATCGTTAGAAATGTGTTAAAATAATTATTCCAAAGATTTTTGGTTTCTCCAGCTTGTGGCCTTATCTTTTAGACCGAGATCCCACAGCAGATTTTGGGTGTGAGTGATAGCAAAAAAAAGAAGTATAGACATTGAAAGCTTCATTAAAGGCTATTCAAAAATCAAAGTCTTACAGTCCGCAACTGGGGCCTTTGGGATTAACAGTGCATTGAAAAAAAAATATGAATGCACCTTCGAAGGTAATCGTGTTAGCCGAAATTGGTTTTCACCTCTTTCTAGATAAGCTCCTCTGGTCACATAGCACGGAATCTGAAACCATTTGAGTGTATAGTTCGCTCTACCGGACCGTTTAAAAAATTCAAAATGCTAAGTGAAAAAAGGTTTTTTTAAACAGTCTGGCAGGGCGAATTTCGGCTAACACGATTACCTTCGAAGTTGCATTCATATTTTTGTCTCAATGCAGTGTTAATCGAAAAGGCCCCAGTTGCAGACTGTAAGACTTTGATTTTTCGAATAGCCCTTAATTAAGCTTTCGATGCCTATACTTCTTGTTTTGCTATCACTCACACCCAAAATCTGCTGTGGGCGTTAGTCTATTTATATTGTTCAACTTTTAAGTAAAAAAAAAACATTAATTTTTTTTAATAAATTGTGAGCCCATTTTCTGAATCTTAAAATTTTGTACGTAGCACTGAACAAAAATTGAATAAAAATATGTGAGCTCAATTTTTTGCTTATAATTGGTTATAGCTCTTTAAATACACAAAACATGAACAAATGTGGCATTTTTACAAATTCAATAAACTTATTCTTCTTGTCAGGACTGCATTTGTATTTTGTCGATAAAATTAAAAATGCGGATTTTATTTGTGAAAAACAAGTTCACTCCTTAATTGAAGATAGCGGCAACCCTGAAAGGAGTTGATGGTCAAAAGTTTGGATTTGAGCTAGTCCTTCAACGAACTCAAAAATAAAATAATGTCTTTCCCGTTTCCATATTGAAAAAACCCCACTCACACTTTTGAAACACTTATAATTATAATGATGTGCGGATACCTTTCAGACAATACATTTGGTAAGCAATTGCTTACAAAAAAAATGTTAACAACAAAACTGTAGGGTATAGCTAGTGATTACCAGAACTTTTGAAAGAAATTTTCGGTTAATACTGAAAGAAAAAAAATTAGTAAAAAAAAAAAAAAGTTATAGCTATCATTGAAACTCATCATTGAAAATTTCAATGATTGATTGTGAGACATTTAGTAACCAAAATCATTTAATTTCTAGATGAAAAAACAAATCTTAAGACTTAATTAACATTTCTAGTAAAAAAAATATCAAATAGGCCCAACTTTCCACAAAAAATGACTTTTAATTTTTCAATGATCATTGGTAAGATAGTTCAATCATTGAAATAAGAGAAAAGTTTTTATGTTGTAAGTTAATCCTATTTGAAAATATGTTTTGGCTAGAAATATTAATTAAGTGTTAACCTTTATTTGTTCATCAAAATAATAAATTATTTAACTTCATAAACGTCTCAAAATCAATCATTAAAATTTTCAATGATGAGTTTCAATGATAGCTATAACTGGCACCTTAAATGCACAAAATTTAAAAAAAAATACCATATATTGAAGTTTGTAAAATGCATTTGTTAGGAATGCATTTCTATTTTTTCGATGAATTTAAAATTACGGATATTATTCGTTAAAAACAAATTCACTCCATAAATCAATATAGCGACAACCCTCCAAGGCGTTGATGGTCGAAAATTTGGACTAAAGCTTTCTGTATGGTACTTTAACGAAGTCAAAAAATAATTCGTTCCCACATCTTTTGTTACAAAAAAGTCTAAATTGGCTGGACTATATTTTTTACATAATTTTTTAATAAACATAATACATATATGCAAATTTTCACATCAGAAAATCTAGTTTAGGTATTAAATTTCTGTATAGGTACCTTTTCTACCTACATTCGAAGCATGGTAATTTAACTTGCCAAGCAAATGAATTTGAAGTTAATTTGAAAGTAATTTTAAAAGGAAATCCTAGAAACTAATTTTGGATATGTTTTAAGAACTACTCAACAGTATTCTGAGTGTTCTTTTGTTACAATTTGTTTGGGGCTAAACCATAGATTTACTTGACTAAAATAATAAGAATTTATTGATTTCTTATCCTGAATTTGTTTAAATCATACAGATACAAATTTATAACAAAATAAGAAGGTACTTATTAACGTAATGTAAAGTAACAAACATATAGGTACCTACATAATGTAATCTCTTTAGTTAACCTTTTCTAAACATTTTTTGTCATAAAATGAACTTTAATCGAAAATAACTTAAAAAAGGAAAAGATTCCTGACTTTAAAAAGCCTAGCTACTTAAGTAATTGGCCGCCGTTATTTCTTAATGATTATTGATTTTGTTTCCATCCTCTATATATTTTTCTAGCGAATTGTCTCTTCCGCCTCAACCGTTGAATAGAACCACCCTCCTAATAGATTTTCTTCTAACTACAAAGTCTTTTTTTTGTCGTACCTACATATCTTAAGTGAATCATCCTATATTAAACAATACAAAAAAAAAGAGGTGTAAAATTTAACGCTAACAGCACCAGCGGTATAAAACTAATCATAAAAACACCTTAAAAATGTCCTTAAAAGCTACCCACCTAACGTAGGTATGTAGTTCTTTTTTATGTTTTCATTATAGGTACATATATAGGTACCTACATATGTAAATATACATATATCTATTCTATTTATCTATTTGTTTCCTTTTTCTAATCAACAAGTTCAGCTTCAAAATGTTTAAAGTTATTATAATCGCAAGAAATTAACTTTTAGCACAAAGTTAATTTCTTCCACATATTGCTTTTAGAATAAAGATGCTGCGAAAAAATTACATGCATACATAAAGACACTATCAAACATTTTTCAGCTCGAAAAAAATACGAAAACAACAGAAATTACATGCTCAGACAACCAAAAAAAAAACATCACATATTTTTTCGACCATCAACAATATCTCCGCCACAAAAAAAATCTTTCTCTACCTACCCACAAGGCCACAAATTATATCCTATACATGGATACAATTACAATGGAGAAATGAGTTCATACTTTTTGTTCATCGTTGCAAGCCTCAGACAAAAAAACGTAGATACCTACTCAACAACCGGCAAAGCAAAGTAACAAAAAAAAAATAACACTGCCTTGATCGTTGCTTAAGGGGCAAGGCTAGCATTGCAGAAATAAACGAAATCGCCACAGAAGAAGAGATAGACATAGATATTTTCCAACAGAGTCAAAGAAACAAAATTCTGGGGAAGGTGCTTTCATTTTTGTAGTAAAACTCGCTTTTTAAAAGCTTTGAAAAATATAGCTTTTTCAATTTCATAGGTCATTTTCTCATTTTGCTCCATAGGCGTGAGACATCTGGATATGATTATTTGTGATGCTAGTGTGTACGTGAAAAACTTTCGTAGCAAACATTTGTGTGGTTTGGAATTTTCTGATCTATGCGTCAGGATCCAACCGAAGGGTTCAGGGTTCGAATCCTGGTGGTACCCAATTTTTTTTTTTTTTTTTTCTTGTGAACAATAAAGTTAAAAAGATATTAGGGGTATTCATGCATCTTCGTAAAACACAAGATAAGTTTACGATTTGGTTAAGTTTATCATTTGGTTAATGAACTGTCAAATTTTGTATAGGAAATGGTTTACACAATTTGGTTAAAATTAACCAAGGATTTTGCTGCGGAAAATTAACCATATCTATTTGGATAAACTTATCCAAACGTCATTGTGACTTTAAGTAGAACTAGGCATGTTCAGATATACATATGAGAAGATATATCAGAGAACTAAAAAAAATCTAACCATGTTCTGTCCGGAATTGGTTCGCGATAAAATTTGTGAATTAAAACGTAGTTTATTCCAAAAGTAATTAGGACGTCTGCATTTACTCAACGATTAGGAAAGCTACTTGTCGACTCTACCAAACCAACGAGAATCATTCGTTGACGATGACGAAACTACGCCCACAACGTGTTATTTTCATTGCCAGCAAAGTTATTGTTATTGAATGATTCACATTGGATTGGGAGATCATTAATAGACGGAAGCTGTCGTTTGTATTGTCGTTGTAGAATCTGACCCTTGGTGAAGTATTAACAAGAAAAAAAGAGATGATTAATTTTACTTAAGTGGAATATAGCTCTCTTCTCCTTTTGGTTGTTTGGAAAGCCACACTCCGTTGGTTTTTGAATTAAGCTTCCAACAGCTTGCTGCTGTTATAGTTCTACTAGAATAGGCGGAAGCTGTTGGAAGCTCATGTCAAAACCGACCGAAGAGTAGCTTTCCAAAACGTCAATTTCACAAGTCACACATAATGCACTTAAGTGGTTGAAAGTGAACAAAATAAAAATAATTGTTTGTTTAATGCTAATTTTCTTATACTTATTCATAGCACAGAGTGATAGGCTTTTAAATATTTACTTTGCTAATCTCAAAAATTCGATGTGAAAGTTTAGGATTTTACTTCACTCATACATCAAACAGAAAAAAAAAAGAGTTGAAAACTGTGCACCAAGCACCAAATTCTTTTTAGTTTGCTTCCACCATTTTTATTTCGCGTACGTCCACTTACGAAAGAGCGGTCGGTGACCGCTAACACGTCCGGCGGCAAAAGTTAAGAAAAACTAAACGAAGAGTACCATTTCGCAGTTATATGCGCGACATATGAGTTTTTTGTTTTTGCTCGGTTGCGTACGACCACGTAGGTAGGCTTCCGATTGTTCTAGTTCTACCATAAGTTTTATTAATCCATCCAAGACTCTGATTTCGCGTTGGCGAGAGGTTCTCCATTTAAAAATAGCTTAAAAATCTGAACACGTCTAATCTGTCACGTTTTTGACATTTAATGTTTGACGTTTATCGAACATCTGATTCAATTACACAGCATTTAACCAAAAAGGTCGTTCATGCAAACTTTGCATGGATACCCTTATTATTAGTAAAAATGTGATTAATAACGCACAAAACCATTAAATTATGTTCATGAAATTAAAACCCTACAAATGTTTTTAATCAAATGAAATTTGTTGAACAACTTTGTCGATTGCTATCCATTTGAATCGGGTTACGTTCGGGTCAACAAATGTTGAATGGCTTTGTCGATCAACACGTCTACACTTACTCAACACTGTTGATCAACGATGTTGATCAACACAATTCGACATAATGTGGACGTGGCTTTAGAGTCGTTATAGTTCATTCGAGAGTCGTTATAGTTTAAATGTGAAAGTCGTTACACTTGCCCTCTTAGGATTGATCGTGCCGAGGAAATTCATCACTTCTTTCACCATTTTAACGGTGTAAACGGTCTCTGTGAATTACTTTTAGTTTGCCTCTTATATTCGTCTCTGAAAACGGTAGACGACATCGTTTATTCGTGTCACAAAAGTATAAGGGTCTTCCTAATTTTGTCGAGGCCTCGGTGAAAGTTCCTTCCGACGCACGGTGGGGTTTATAAAATTCTCCCGTTTGGAATCCTGTTGTTGTTGCTTTTGTGTCGTATCGTGTTTTCATCCAACTACTTGATAGCTTTATATTTGCCCCTGTACTTTCGTATGAATGTCAATTACCTTTTCTTTGAGGTTGTCTACGGAGTCGTCTATTTCTTGTGGCTCATGTGCATAACATCGAAATTTAATTTCACTTGGTAGTTATATTGTGTTTCCGAGCAAGATTTCTGATGGTATATGTTCTGTTGAACTATGTACCACACTTCGATAGGCCATCAAGAATAATAGAATATGCTGATAACAGTCTCGTTGGTTGTCGCTTACAACTTTGGAAAGGTGTTCTTTAAGGGTCATGTTGAATCGTTTAACCCTCTTTTTAATGCCAAAATTCCTGAAATATTTTGGACTCGAAGTTCCTTCCTTGATCTGAATGGAGTTAATAGGTACACCAAACCTGCCTACCCAGTTGAAAACAATCTGATCCGCGACTGTTTTGGTTTCCTGGTTTGGGATGGCAAATGCCTCAGACCACTTGCTGAAGTAGTCCATTACTACCAGGATGTATCAGTTTCCGTTTTCAATTTCTGGAAAAGGGCCTGCAACGTCTATTGCAATCCTCTCAAAAGGCATGCCCACATTATACTGCTGCATTCTACTCTGGACTTTTCTAGGTTCCTTGCTTGCAGTGAAGGTATCACATTTTCGGCAACATTTCTCAACGTCTTCTCCTGCATGTAGCCAATAGAATCGCAGTCTTACCTTTTCCAGTGTCTTATTGACACCCAAATGTCCTCCGGAAGCTTCATCATGCATCCCTTGAAGAACGTCTTTAACTTTTGATCGAGGCATTATTAGCTGCATCACTTATGATTTGCCGTCTGTGGATTCCCACTATCGTCTTAGTACTCCATCTTGTACATGAAGCGATTCTTATTGTGTCCAATACGCTTTAAGAGTTGGACTTTGATCGGAGATATTACCCTATTCTGGTTTCTCTTGATGTTCCTTCTGTGCAAGAATGGGTTCAATATCCAAATCTTCTTTTGGGGCAGCCCTCAGTTCATCATTACTCCGAACGTAAATGGGATCGAATCATAGTCGCTGGATATTACTAATCTCCTTTTGTTCTTGGCACGTGCAATGCTTGCAATCAGGTTTGCATGGTCTTCGAGATAAGGCATCTGCGTTTGAGTGCAACATTCCTCTTCGATGTTGGATCTGGTAGTCGTATGTCTGCAGTCTCTCGATCCACCTTCCCACTTAACCTCATAGATTTTTGAAGTTCAAAAGCCAATTAAGTGCACCATGGTCTGTTCGAAGAAGGTACTTCTGTCCATAGATGTACTTATGGAAGTGTTTCGTAGCCGGTTCAGCTAGAAGTTCTCTTCTGGTCACACAAAAATTTCTATCTAGCTTTGAGGGTACCTTGCTGTGATAGGCGACAACCTTCTCTTTTCCTTCATGAACTTGTGACAGTAGGGCTCTAATTGCCCAATTACTTGTGTTTTCCTGGTGTCAGATAGGCTAGAACTGGTGTATTGCATAGGCTCCTTAAATCTTCTCTCACACTCGCTTGACCATTTGAATGGATTGAATTTTTCAGTTAGCTGATGCTAGTTTTTCGCGTTCCCAGCAAAGTTCTTCACAAAACGACGATAGTATGTGGCTAGACCAAGAAAGCTATGGAGTTAATGTTTATCCTGTGGAGCTGGCCAATTCTTTATGGTGTCCACATTCTAGGATCAGTCTTCACTCCTTTGGAAGAGATGATATGTCCCAAGTATTTTACTTCAGACTTTAAAATTCATACTTGTCTGGATTTAATTTCGAATTTGCTTCTCAAAGCCTCTGGAATACGGTCTTAAGGTTTCCAAATGTTTTACCATAAACGATGATATCATCCAAATAGGCTACACATTTCCCATAATTTCCCTTTCTTAAGCTTTTATTTTGGTATTTAGCACCAGATTTCTAAAGCTCACGAAAGCTCTCCATAGGTTTTGGTTTCTATCATACACTAAATCGAGAATCATTATAGCTCAAATGTTAAAGTAGTTACAGTATTAATTAACAGAAGTGTATCGAACTGCATGAGTGTGAAGCTCGGCAGTCGATGTATTGTGAAGGGGCAAATAAGCTTATGTAATATAACTTAACGAAAGATAAGCTTGTAACCAATTTATATGACTAAATGTAGTCAATTAGCAAATAACTCTTTTCTGAGAAGGTCGTGAATAAACTCAGTGGTTTTTTAATATTTTTCCACTTTAACTAATGGTGTTTTATTTAATACGCGTTGGGCTTTTTCTTCTTTCCAAAAGGGATCACAAGATCTCGTTATCAGTCAGTGTTAATTTGGTGTTAATTTGGTTAGGGAACTGAGCTACGATACAAGAAGGGTGAAAAAACTAAAATGTTTTACAAAAAGTGTCGGGAGGGATTTCATTGTAGTAAAGTACGGTTTACTTTAATTTATAACACAATTCCTCACTGGGTGACTATTTTATAACAGTCCCTCTTATAGACCATTTACTTTATTTTGAATTCAGCTTAATGGATTTAAGTATTTTTATTAGTACCCGAGGGCATAAGCGTAAGTTTGACAAACTCCAAGAGTATCTGTTGTCATGATTAAATGCTTCTCATCTAGCCGTTTGGACTCGGCAAATAATTGTAGCTCCCCTCCATTCCTGCCAGCAACACGCACACAGGAATGGTTGAGCGTTGTAAGTCACTAGGCCCTGGTTCTCCACGAGCTGTCACGCCACCAAATTTTTTTTAATTCATAAACTGATTTAAATTAGATTTTACTTTTAATAAAAACAAAATGCTTGCAACAATCCTACAAAAATCTAAATTAATTAAATAAAAATCACTATTGTTTCTTTAATTTCAGGTCAGTGATATTTTCCAGTTCATTGTTGCCAACAACAACGTCGAGTTACCACCCGAAGATGCCGAAGTAGTTGCAAGCTCAAAATCTCGCAGCAATTCTTCATCCCAACTGTGCATTCATCAGACGATTGTTTTTATTTTATCACTTGCATTTACGATGTTACTATTACGAACGAATCATTTTCGTGTGGGATAATTTTATTTACATAATCGATCTTATATATATAATTTTTTTTAAATAAAATATTTTTAATTTGCCTTCGAACCAAAACAAAGAACTAATGTAACAAAATAAAATTAAAAAATAAAACGTATTTTTCTTCAGATGCATAATCATAAAAAATAAAATAAAAATAAATAATTAAAAAAAAAAGAAAATGATATAGATTGTATTGAAAATAGGTAGTTTATGTTAGATCTATGTACGTAGATATAAGAAACGACATAACCATTATTAAATAGAACAAGAAAAGGATCATAAACATTAAAAAATTAAAAGAAGCAATTCCAGGACTTAAATACTTATATTTAAAACTTTAATTTATTGATACCATTAATTTGGTTGATAATTTAAAGTTATTAAAATAAGTGATTCTCTTTGGAATAAAATATTTTATAAAAAACCTAAAGAAAAATAGTTCAGTGAAAAATAAAATAAATTTTCTATTAAAACGAATATTTAAAACCGAAAAAAAAACACATTGTGTAGTTTTAAAATCTTGAATAATTTAAACATAATTGCTTTAATCTAACACAAAAGAGAATCAACATCACTATCCTCACACGAAACTATCTGAAATGTTTTTTTTTTTTTTCAAAAGCAATTTAACTATTGTAAATACATCGACCACTACGTAATTTATATTTGTATTAACACTAAAATTTAAACAAACATTAAATTTTATTAGTTTGCTGTAAATAAACTTTTAAATCATAAGAATTTAATTATGTTTCACAAAACAAACGCAATATACCACCAAAATTTAAAGTCGTTCGTTATAAGCTAAATTGAAACAAAAATCAAGAGTTTTTATTTATAATAAATTGATATGAAATGAAGGCATGAAGCAGAATATTGGCATTTTATTGAATTTTCAAAATAACCAACAAAAATCACAGTCAATTTCAATACTTCTTTGAATAGCAAAAATTAAAATTCCCCCTCCGAATTCGTTAAAATGATAAAACCTGTAAATTATTTAACTAATACCAATGGAACATTAAATATGTGTCTACCTACATATAAAACATACACATTATTTGTCCACTCAAGCATTTGTTTCTAATAATTTTGTAAATAAATATTTTTTCAAATTAGTTAAATTATAAGAAATAAATATTAACATTAAAAAAATATACACAGGACGATTTTTGTGTTAATATTAAGAAACAAAATATATAAAAAATGATATTATATTATTATGTAAAGCAGTTAGGTATATATATTATATATATAATATAAAAATATTAATACACCTTAAGCGTTACTCAGTGAACATTAAGAGCAAATATTAAATAATTACAAAAATAAAAAAATAAAATTATTCTAATTTTTAATTTCCAAAGAATGAAATCCCACGTTTAAGATAAAAAAAAAAAAATTGCTTATTTTTTCAACAAAACAAAAAACATTGGAAATTAATTTATTTTGGTTAAAAATCGAAAAAAAAATTAATATTAAACAAAAAAAACAAAAAAAAAATCAAAGATAAAAAAAATACTTTTTATATGGATGTACCTTAATTAGTTTATACAATATTATTATAACCTATATATAAAACAAAATAATCTAAATTAAATTAAAAACTAAAAAAATATGCAAAATTCGTATACCTTTTATGTAAAAAGTAAACATTATATCATTAAGAATAGAAGAAATAAAATGAACTTACCTAGATGTAAATCTTAATTGTTTTTTAATCATATATGACGGAATGGGAGGATGGGCATAATTGCATGAGTTGTTACACTTTATGGCGAATATTAAAACGGAAGTTCTCTCAATGAGTACTTTTTTTTATGGGTATAAGTTTGTATCTCGTGCAAGGGAATTGTTATAACCCAATGACTTTTGCGCTGCATTATAAGTCTTCCCCTCCACACATTACGTCCCCAGTGTTGTAACACCTTTTGACCTATATCCTTGGAGAGGTCACGTGCTGGTAAAGTGTTATAACTCATAATAGCTGTTACACTTCACTTTAACTCTTTCCTTGCAGAAATCGCGTCCATTCTCCTTATTATGAGATTTTTCATGACACATAGTAATAAGATAATTTTATCAAAATCAATTATTTTCTTACCAGTGCAGTGCAGTGGCTAAATTTTTATTAAGATGCCTTCTTTGATGTTTTCCTTAGATGCTTTATAAAATTCCTTATGTACAATCTCTTGCTTTTGAAAGTGAAATTGAGTGAGTTCCTTGTTTTTGAAAATGGGTTGGTAGAGTAATAATAATTCAAATGCCAAATAGAATATAATGCCAAGATTCAGAACAATATAGGCCAATAAACCTTTTTGCATTTCTTCGCAGTGCACCGTGATCGATGTGCTTTTAAAACACGCAATGATTTTTCCCGAAATCGTCATTTTACTGGCGTTCACGATTGGGAAGTTGATCAATGGAGGCGAGTTATGTTCACTGAGGAAACCAGAATGAGAATATTATATGATAAGGTAGTCAAAAGTGAGCTGGTTTTTGTACCCGGTAGTGGTCGTGGAGAATATTTAGTATCGGATTGTTACATTACATCTGCGATATTCTGATAGATCTCGTCATTCCATATGCTAGGTTCATTGACGAAGAATTCATTCTTAAGAGTCAAATTCCTTAGGAAAGTCGGTATTGCCACGATGAACTGGCTAGCAGCGGTGTGCTCAGATTCAAACCCCATCGATCATTTGAAGAACAAGTCTAACCGAAGGATGAAGGTCATTAATTTAGCTCCTGAAGCGATTAATGAATTCAAAATGGCACTGGTAGATGAATGGGAATGAATCCGTCAAGATACAGTCAAGAGGCTTATCATGTCAATGAAGAATTGCTTAGAAGCTGTAGTATGAGCTAGAGTGACTTTTTTTAAAATGTTTTAGTTTACAGCTGCTCTCTGTTTCAATTTCATCCAGGTTTTTTTTTGCATATATCAACTTCTACTTTTACCTCCTATGAAGTTAATACACAAACCTTCAGCAATTTTGTAAGGACTTTTTGCTAATATTTTGCCTCTATATAGAATATCCAATGGTGATAAGGTTCATTTCGGAAATGTATATCTTGAGTTCTGTTTTATTTGGATGGTCATTAATTTTGACTTTAAGGCAATTAGCAAAACCACGTTTTCCCACCAAAAATTAACTTTATTAAAAAAACCGTTTACTAAGGCGTATGCGTACTTTTTAATTTGCTGTGTATTTTTAAGTTTTTTTTTTAATTCTTGAAACTAAGCTTCTTATCGGATAATCGGAAGAAGAAATTCACTCAGTAATTAACTGAGATAGAAAATTGATGGCTCAACCCAACTAACATTTCAGCTTCGGTTCGGCCTAACTCAATAGGCTTTCTTACTTCGGTAAGACATTTGTAAAATGTCCTTAAACATAAAAAGGAGAACATTAAAGAAAATGAAAGTGAAAACCTGTGAAAAGAATAATGATAAACAGACACAAATTGTGCTCATTTGATACACCCAAGTCGCCATCTTGGTCTTTCTATGACGTCAAAATCATCTTTTTCTATGAATAAGTGGTAGCATTTTTCATGTTAGTACTTTTAAGTAATCACTTTGACAGCTGTTTTATGTAACAAAAACGAGTTCGGGAATCGCCTTGCACGTGTTTGTGAAGCGATAAAATGATAAAACTCTATCTATCCTTTCCTCCCGTTTATTTCTACGCTCCACTTCTTTTAAGTGTATCGTGGATAAAGAACTAACACTTACCGATTTTTCTTCTAGTCTTTTGCTAGGAGCAGGGCCGTGTCCCTCCGATCATTTCTGTGCCTATCCTTCTTCAAAGAGTAGCACAGATAAGGTTGTTACCGCAAACGAAGCACTGATTTTTCTTCTAGTTTGCCGCTAGGAGCAAGAAAGTTATTATGTAATTTTTTCTTTCTGCACTCCACTTCTTCTAAGTGTAGGGTGGACAAGGCTTAGCCTACAAAGATTTTTCTTCTAGTCCTTTGCTAGGAGCAGGGCTGTGTCCCACCGATTATTTCTGTGGCTACCTTTCTTCAAAGAGTACCGCAGACAAGCCTGTCATTGCGGATAGTGCACCAATTTCACCTGCAGTCTATTGCTGGAGGCAGTGCTGACCCTGCAATCCGTATATGAAATACCTTGTTATATTATTGTAGGAATATTCATTGTTAGTTATACGAAATACCTTATTATACAAAAAAATAATAATATAAAGAACGAAAATTGTTAAACACTTTAAATTTAATTTGGAATTAATAAAGTTTGTTTTGTTTGGAGATTTTAAACTTCTACCCAAGTTCTTTGCTTTCTTTGGTTTAAACCCTGGACGACGAGCCTACCTCAGGCTCGACAAGAAAGCATCACAAAGTTTTGACAGATAGCTTCAGTAAAGTCGCTATAAAGGTAAGAAAACAAGTATTATAGAGGTAGGAGTTATTTGACAGATAGGTTGTTTAATATCTATTAGAAGTGAATAATACAACTCTTACAGAGGTGGAAACATTTCTTTCAAGTGATTCAAAACGTATTTAATTCATTTTAATCCTGAAACTGAGTCTCACATACGATCTTATGTTAATAAAATCCGATTGCTGATGCTAAACTTAAGGATTTATGTTCCATTTAAATGCTTATGTCCTTTATTTTTCTCTGCGTAAACGTCACATTAGCGATTACATAATGTTCTACTTAAATATTTAAGTTTCGTACCAACAAATGGCCCTTAATGTATTAATGTATTGTATTCTGTGTATAGGTACCACACGTTAAGTATGTATCCAGTATACAAAATGTCAGGAAAAGGGTTCTTACCTCGCTTACATTGAAGTTGATAGGTTCTTCAGAGCTAAAACATACACCCACGAGCTGTTTCGCCACCAAATTAAGTTTAATTTAAGAAAGTTAGTGTTTAAAAAAAATAGAACCAAAACTAAAGTTAAAAATACCCGCGCACAAAATTTTTCTGTTGTTGCAATTTTACATATATCTTATCGTATTTTTTTCAAACAAAAATTTTCGTAAAGGGTACTTTTCAATGAAAAACCATATCTAAAAAAAAATTGTTATAAATGGTAGCTACCTCTCAAGGAACCATTTATTTTGATTTTCTTGAAAAACAAAACAGTAGTGTCGTGACCTGTCGCTGACAGTAAAGATTTGTTAATTTAATATTTAGACTTGACAGAGTATACAATACAAGAACGGACGTTTCTCAGTCAGTCTTAGGATATCCGTTGAACTGAACGGCGTGTCTAAGCCAGTCTAAGAATATCTGTCAAACCGAACGGACGTGTCTCCATCAGTCAGGCATAGGACAGCTGTCGGATTAGGCGGACGCAGCTGGACGGATCCCAGGTTCCCAGGCTACTACAAGTAGGTTTGAGTTATTTAAATAATTTTTTATACGCAGAAGTTTCAAAATCATTTCAATAGGATTTAGGCTATTAAATAGATCTTCTAAAATGGAACAATTAGGTACGTGCAGGGGTTTTTATTATTGAATATGTTTGTTACCCAACTAACATTTCAGTTTCTATTAGCTTAGAAATATCGATATGCTGCAAGTCTGGATATGTATAAAGCTTCTATAAAGCTTTCATCAAAAATAAATTTCTAATAGAAGTCATGATTTCAATAACTGCTTCTTTAAAGTCGTTTGAAAGCTTGATATAGAAAATTAAACGAGACTAGCGTCTTTGTTTCGGATAGACCTCTGTTAATAACATTAACGAAGAAACATGAAGCTGTCACTGTATAAAGATTGTATAGAGTAATTTAATTGAAGCTCCTGTCACTTTGTCTTTAAAAAGTTTCGGTTACAATTTGCTGGAAGCCTTATCGAATATTTCGCAGAGACTTCTCAGACTTTAATAACGAACCATAATAGCAAATGTCAGTCTATTCTAAAGAGACTCAAATCTGTCAAAGTCATCTTAATGAAGTCATTGATAAATTTTCGTTTATTGAATAAATTATTGTGAAATTTTTTTTGCGTGAATATGTCTACTTCGTGGAAAAAATTAAAAAGTCGGGAAATTATTATAGATCCCTTGCGGTGAAACGTTCCTTAATACTCCAGAGAGCTCGTAACTTAGATTTTCAAAAGAATGCAAATGAAAGACAACGACGTGACGGAAAGAAAGTTTGGATTTAATAAATTTTTCATCGATAAATCAAATATCTCCAGAGCCAGAAGATTTAAGTGTGTTTCATTGTTTGTCTGTTTATAATTTTCTTTAAAATATAAATTTTCATTCTCTACTTAGATATGAACCCCACTACCAGCATGAGAGGCGAAACTTTTATGAGGGATAACACACACGAGCTTAATGATTAATGTTTTCAAGAAAGCGATGATGAAGATGAAATTTTGAAAAATCAAAAGCTTACATAACCTCAGGCAATGGGCGATTGAATTTAAAATCAACCACTCAGCTCTTCAGATTTTAATTTCTATAATAAACAAGCGATTTGAAAAAAAATTTGTACATCTTGTTTCTTCGTGTGAACGGGTTACAAATTTGTTATTAACATGGTGGCTCCACTGGGCATGAGCCATGGTTGGATTATGAACATGTTTTAAAAAAAACAATGGAGTCTCAAAAATCCATGTCCGTGCAGTGACATATCCATACAAATCAGTTTGCTGATTGGATTGTGGTTTGGATGTGGAACATAGTTCATGTCTAGTGGAGCCAGCATGTAAGACTGGAAAATACTGATTAAGTTCTTGCATCTCTATTCTATATCTAAGATGGCTGAGTGGGTAGAGTGATGGACTCGAGCAAAAACAAGCGGCACAGGCGCATACAAAACCTGCGCCACAACAAATGCAGCAAGAGCCAGTGCTAAGAGCTCAACAGCAGCAACTGCCACAGCAGATAGAAAATAGGCAGCAACAACAACAGCTGCCAGCAGAGCAGCCACAGCAACATCCTAAGGAGCAACGCCCGAAAAAGCAAAGCCAACAACAGCAACAGCAGCAGCAACTACAGGAGCAGAACCATCAGCAGAGGAACCAGCAGCAGCAGGGAGGTCACCAGCAGCAGCCACAGCCGCCCCAAAATAAAAAAGAAAAGGTGCCACCAATAAACACATTTAAAATGGAACTTAAGGAAACCATAGAATTATGTAAGTCGGCCATAGGCCAAAACTTTTTTATTAAACGCCTAAGCAAAGATAGACATGCGATCCACTGCTCCACAGTGGCGCAACATAAGATAATCAAAGAATTATTAAAAAAATCCACGACTGAGTTCTTCAGTTTTACCCCCAAAGTGGATAAATGTCAAACGGTCCTCCTGAAGGGCATAGATTCCTGCACGGAACCAGAGGTGCTCTATAAGGAGCTCTGTGAAAAAGCGAGCGGCGATCTCGAGTTTATCGGGGTCAAGCCGTTTACTACAGTCAGAGCCAGACGGGAGAAGCGGTCTTTGCCGTTCTTCTTAGTTCAGCTCTCGCCCAACAGCAAACTGGATAGTTTGAGGAGTATCTCCGTCCTCAACTACCAGGTTGTAACTTGGGATAAATTAAAGAGACGCGGTGACATGCTTCAATGCATGCGCTGCCAAAGGTTCGGCCACGCTGCAGCAAACTGCGAAATGCAGTCACGCTGCGTGAAGTGTGGTGAGAACCACATTAAGGGGGAGTGTAAACTCGGTGAGGAACGGGTCGATGATATGACCCAGCTTAAATGTGCACTTTGCGGGAAGGAGGGGCACCCTGCTAACTATCGGGGTTGCTCAGCATTTCAGCAAATTCGCACCAACAAAGTGGCTAGGCAGACAGCGGTAGAGATACGCCCATCAACGCGTGCTCCTACAGCAACGCCCGTCAATCCCCAAATTTCCTACGCCCAAATGGCGGCAGGAAGGGGAAAAACGGTACAGCCTGCAGCTAAGGTAGCCCAACCGGCCCTCGTGCCTAAAGCTCCGGACGCTCAGGCCGAAATAAGAAGCATGTTGCTGGCAATTCAAGGCCAGTTGACAGGACTTCAGAAAGAGATAAGGGAGCAGGCGAATAGGGTGGACTATATCTACTCTGTTTTGCCTAGCTTAACGCAAATTAGAGGTTAAAGGCGCGCTGTCGGAGAGGCCTCTTAGGATCCTTGCTGTGAATGTAAATTCACTGATTAGGACCGAACGCAGAGCTAATCTATTCCAATTGTTGAAAGACCAGAGTCCAGATGTGTTTATGGCCAGCGAAACTAAGCTGAACCAGAAACATAAGTTGACTAACAACAATTACAATATCGTTAGAAGAGATCGACCCAACTCCACTCAAGGGGGGGGGCGTCGCAATCTTCATACGAAAAGGCATTAATCATAAAGTTATATATAATAGTGATCTGCGCAGATTTCGGCTGTTAGAGGCGTGTGTCGTGTGCATTCCTCTCCAACAGGGGAAGCGAATGTATGTGATCGCGGCTTATGCACCGGAATCACCTCAGCCAACTGATTTTATGACAGAGCTTGAAAAACTTTTCGAATGTCTACGCTTGAGCTTGGAAGAAAATTACTTTCTCATGGCCGGTGATTTGAATGCCAAACACCTAGATTGGGGAAATCAAATACAGAATCCAAGAGGTATTCATCTTTTTAATTGGATGAGTCGATATAACGCTGAATATGGTGTCGACCTGCTGGCTACGGATCGGCCATCGTTTCCAAGAAGCGGTGCCTATCTGGATCTATTGCTAATAGACTCAAGACTGACAATTACTGACACTGTGGGTCAAAGACCAAGAAACTGTTTACGAACGATCGAGTACGACAGTGACCACTGCGGTCTCGCCGCCGTAATACAGCTTCCGAACGAGCTCGTGGAGTTGGATGAGTATGTGCCTGTGCATACTTACAATTACAGTAAGGTGCGCTGGCCACGCTTTACCAACGCCTTATCGAGCGAAATCAGTTCGAATAATATATCCCCACCAAATGACAGGAATTTGACAAATAACGAAATAGACCAATATCTTGAACAAATGGACGAGACAATCAAACGAACAATGGACAGAACGATACCAAAGTACAAACAACGGGACGCAACCGACATGTACCGGAATGCGACCATTGACGCATTACACAGACAAAAAAGTGGACTGCTGACAAGACTCAAACTCTTGTACCGACGGTTTACTGACCCACACAATCTGGAGATTAGGACACTGAAGTCGTCGATCAAGAACATCAACCAGCTTATTAAGGAAAATTATCGGTTGTCGATTAATTTGTATTGGGATAACAAAATTCGGGCTGTTAATTCTAGCGACCCGAGTATGTTTCCCCAAATTAACAAGATTTTTAGAAGGAATGATCAGAACGACCTTCCGTGTCTTAAGCTCCAGAGAACAACAGATAACAGAGACGTACTTCTGACAGCAGGAATTGATCCAGAGGACGCCGTCTTGGACGATGACCTCTTTATTGTCGAAGATCCGCAGGAGAAAGTGGAGGCTGTGGGGGCCGCTTTCCAGCAAGTGTACAAGGTGAATGCATGCATTCGCCCGAACCATGACCTGGAAAACAGAGCCTTGCTCCACCACTTCTACCTTCGGAATGACATAACGCAATGGCGATCAGAGAACCTCGGTTTCATCGGGTTCAATGAAGATCATTTGGCAAACGCCATAATCGCCGAGCGAAATGGGCCCAGTTCCCTGTTAATTACGAAGGTGGAGCTTCAGCTCATCTTCGATTCATTAAAGAAGAAGAAGTCAGCAGGAGTCGATGGCATATCCAACGTTGTACTTCGACATTTACCCCAAGAAGCAGTAGACATTTATACCACACTGTTTAACAACGCTCTGAATAATGCATATTATCCAGTGCGGTGGAAGACGGCTGTGGTGCATCCTCTCCCGAAAAAGGGAAAGGACAACTCCAATCCGGCGAATCTCCGGTCGATAAGTCTTCTTCCGAGTATCAGCAAGGTATTCGAAAAAGTTATCAATAGAGCTTTGTCAAAGTGGGCAGAGGACAATAATATCATACCGGATAATCAGTTCGGTTTTAAGGCGGGACATGACACCATTCATGCCGCGTCTAAACTCGTTTCTGATGTCCAATGGAACAAATCTAAAAAGCAGTGTACGGGTGCCTGTCTGGTTGATTTGGAGAAGGCCTTCGACACCGTATGGCTAGAGGGTCTTTATCTAAAGCTGACCAGACTGGGCATTAGTAAACCACTGTTATATATGCTTTATGATATGCTCAATGGTAGAAAGTTTGTTGTCAAGAGTGGCAATGTGACTTCTGCCACAACCTTTAATATTAAAAATGGTCTTCAGCAGGGAGCGGTCAAATCGCCGATTCTATTCAGCATTTACACCAGCGATCTGATAAGTAGTCTAACTCAGGCAATTGCGTATGCCGACGATCTAATTGCGTACAGAACAGCTCCAAAAGTCGAGGTCATCAGAATTCTTTTGCAGCGTGACTTCGAGAAGATTCAGCGATATTGCGATGACTGGAAGTTGAAAATCAACTTCCAGAAATCAGAAACTATCTTGTTTAGGACTCCGTTGCATGGAGCCACAAGGGATACGAGAAAGAACTGGCGTAAGCTGGTGATCGTAGGGCCAAATGGACAGCCACTGGCGAGTAAAAGTGTAGTAAAGTACCTTGGCATCTGGATGGATCAGTATTTGTATTTCGACAGACATATAAATGCTGCTCTGTCCAGGGCTAGGGGAGCTTTTGCCCTGACAAAACGGTTGTTTTATAGCAGCCGGCTTGACAGCAGGGTGAAGGTGATTTGCTACATGGCCCTCATACGGCCGATGATTGCCTATGGGTGCCCGGTTTGGTTCAACGTTGCCCCATCTCAAATGGAAAAGATTCGGGTGTTTGAGAGGCAGTGTCTTAGACGCTGCCTTGGATTACACAGAACACCAGAGTCGGAGTACAAACATTATTATTCCAACCTGGTTCTATACAACGGCGCCAACATAAACAGGATAGATAATTTCTTGCTGAAGCTTATTCGGGGTCACATTGCAAGAGCAATGTCCTCGACCAACAGCTTAATTTTTGGGGCTTATTACCCTAAAAACGATTATTACGAGAGTGTGCGTCTAAGCGGCTTTATTCCGCCCGATGCATTCCTCTACTTAGACAGTCGAGGGCTGATCCAGAATAGAGCGGCGGTTCCGCTAATCTACCACGTCGGCCGTAGAACTGTGGATCGGCGGCTCCTTTACAGTCGAGACGTCCTCGCACACGGAGCGGAGCACCTTCGGTTCAGTAGGACTGTGTCCGATCGGGACCGAAGAGATAGGGTAAAGCAGGAGAACCAGTTCTGGTGGTTGAAACCTGAACACGAAGATTCTTCGGATATTTAAAAGTTGACTGCATTTTTCTATGCCATGGCCGACTTACATAGGTTTAGGTAGTTAGTTTTAAGTAGGGACAGTCAGGGTGGCACCAAAAAAAAAAAAAAAAAAAAAAAAAACAAAAAAAAAAAATTATAAAACCAATAAAAACACAAAAAAATTATAAAACCAATAAAAACAAAAAAATTATAAAAACCCGAAAATGCTTGCTGTGGCTGTTCTAGTTTGTAAGTAGTCTGTAAGTAGTTTGTAAGTAGCTTTAAGTAGTTTTATAGTAGTTTTAATTAGTTTTAATTAGTTATAATTAGTTTTAATTAGTTTTAATTTAGTTTTATCTAGTTTGTAAGTTTTATATAAAACAAAAAAAAAATAAAGACAAAGATACCGAGTTTTTTTTAAATTCTTCTCGGTGAAAAATAAAACCGATATGGATTCTAGTTTTAAGATAGTTCTTAGGCCGAAAGGCATTAGCATTAAGTTAGTAGTTTAACTTAGAGCGCCCGAATGGGGCCAGTAAGTTAGTTGTAAGATATTGATAAGTAGGCTAGTTTTTATGAATTTTTGTCTAGCTTTAAGATAGTTTTAAGATAATGGAAAAATAAAAATGAATTTAAAAAAAAAAAAAAAAAAAAAGTGATGGACTCTTACGCAGGAATTCCATGTTCGATTCCTAGAAAGGTAAGAAAAATCTTTGTGTTTTATAATTATTTCCAATTCTTTAATTAACAAATAATTGAAAACAAATAATAGTTTCAGGTTTAACAAACATTAAATGTGGTAACAATCCCTCAAAAGAAATTGAAAGTAAGAAGAATTATATTTTTTTCCCCCATTTTCCTACAACCTCTGTAAGAGCTGTATTGTCGGCTTCTAATAGGTATTATAAGACTTTCTATTACACTTGCGTGTTTACTTTTATAGAAACATTTCTGAAGCTATCTGTCAAAACCATAATTTCACTAAGATTTCGAATAGCGCTGGTTAAAACTTCTTATAGATCGTATAGAATTTGAAGCTTTTAAAAAACCTGCGTGCGGGGCCTCCAAGAAGATTTTCCGAAATCATTTTCGAAGTTCTATAATATTCTCCTTTTTATGCTTAACGAAATTTTACAAATGTCTTAAGGAAATCAGAAAGCCTATTCAGTTAGGCCGAACTGAAGCTGAAAACCGAAATTGCTAAAAAAAATCACTAATGCGCTTCTAAAAGAACGGTCACCGTGGCCAATTTTCAATATTTTGGGTTAAAGTTTTGTTCAAAATTAAATTATCAATCGAAATGGATAGGTATCTTAAAAAAATTTAAGCAACAAAATTTAACAAAAACCATCACAAACAAATCGAAAAATCAAACATTTTTTAATTTTTTCCGCGTATAACTTTTTTCGGAGCAATCTTTAATAAGGCATGACCAAAAAGGAATTTTATTTGAAAATAGCTGACCATTGCTCGCCTCGCTTTGCTTTTGTAACTTTCAAGTTGAATCCTCTACCTGAACCCCTGTTGTCTCTGCTTTTTTGCATCTTTGACCTGAACCCGTTTTCATTGCTTTCGAGCAACTCAACGCAATGGAAGCACTTTCTGTTAAATATACATATGAAAATACAATTTCAAAATTTTTTTTTTATACAATGTAGCTAAATTTGAAATTGTGTTTATTAATTTTTCTTAAACATACCTACCTACCAAAATCTAAAAAAAATAATTTTAGAATTTAAAAAAAAAGTTTCTTATATCAAAATAATGACAAATATGTACATGCCCATATCAAGAATCAAGAATTTCTTATCGACTTTTTCGAATTGATTTTTTTTTTTAATTTGTCTGTCACAAAACAAGAGAGTAAAAGCGAGAATATAAAGTTTAAAATTCAATATAAATAAGTATGAACTGCTCAATTTTTAAGTTCGCAAACAATCTAGCTCAGATAAATCGAGAGTTCTTTTCAAGAAAATCTAAATTTGCTTCCTTTTGATTGTCAGCATCATGCATTTACGAGCACTTTGTTTAAAATGCAAATAAAATATTCAAGTTCAGAATCATTAGAAAATTCTCACTTTATAATCCAACGCACGTTATCACTTAACATTGACCCCTCAATCACCATCTCCTGTCATTGGTTTTGTTAATATTCTACATTAAATTAAATATAATCAAACTACAAGTAGGTATTTCTTTTTTGTTAACGTTTTTATTAAAAAAAATTATTAATTTTAAATGCGACCATATGATTAGGGAAACTAGATTACCAAACTTCACGGCATTTTCCTCTGAAATCGGGTAAATATCCCTCTTGACACGGAAAATCAATCATGTTAACTTGCGTCACACCGGTTTTATTGTTGTTACTAGCATCTGTTATTTCTTTATCAAATTCATGTAGCAAATTCTGATCTAGATGAACACACCATTCGGGATTGATGATTTCTGGCTTACCAGGAGTATTTTCCGGACATTCCACTCCCTTGACACAAAACTTAATACAAGGTTTAATTTGATGGTCACCATATTTGACCTTTTTCTTGCAGGCGTAAACGTTCTTGCAGCCATTTGGAGGCTGTGGAACTCTATTATCTGTCCATAGAGATTTTGAATTTATAGATGGTTGTGTTGTAGTTGTTATTGTTGTTTGATGTCTTCTTATCTCAGATGTTGAAAATTCAACAAAATAAATTATAAACAAGCAAACAAAAATAACTTGAAAGATTTTAGACATAATAATGCCGTGAGCTGTGACTGGATGAACGATCAATTTGTGACTGCTAGAGTTATCAGTGTTAAATATTTTTTTTAGAATAGCTTTCAAAACAATAATACAATTATAAAAAGCTGAAATAATCGGTTAGCTATGCAAAGTTATTCATTGAAAGGTATTGAAATTCTCATATAAAGATTAAAATTTGTGCGATAGAGGGAAATAAGTTCATATAAAGGGTGATTTTTTAAGAGGCTTAGAACTTTTTTAAAAAAAAAAACACAAAAAATTCGAAAAAATGAATGAAATATTTATTTGAATCGATAGTTTGAACCTTGCAATTTAATGTTTAAAGATAATTTCATGCAAATGTTGACCGCGGCTGCGTCTCAGGTAGCCCATCCGCTGAGTCCAATTTTGGCATACTCTTTCACACATATCGGCCGGTATCTCACGAATGAATGCATGGATGTTGGCTTCCAGTGCGTCAATCGAAGCGGGCTTGTCCCTATAGACATTAGCCTTGACATACCCCCACAAAAAATAATCTAATTGTGTCAAATCGCATGATCTAGGCGGCCAATTGACCGGCCCGAAACGTGAAATTAACTGTTCACCAAACTCGCCTCGCAATTGCGCCATTGTTTCGCGTGCTGTGTGGCATGTGGCACCGTCTTGTTGAAACCACATATCATGCAAGTCAAGAACTTCCATTTCGGGCAAAAAAAAGTTTGTTATCATCGCTCGGTAGCGTTCACCATTGACAGTAACGCTGCGATTCGCATCATCTTTGAAGAAATATGGCCCAATAATGCCGCCGGCCCATAAACCGCACCAAACAGTGGCTTTTTCGGGATGCATTGGTAGCTGTTGCAATGCTTCTGGCTGATCTTCACTCCAAATGTGGCATTTATGCTTATTTACGTACCCATTCAACCAAAAATGAGCCTCATCATAAAATGGAAGCAGCGCGCGATGAACATTTCGAACCGAGCACGAATTTTGATAGTAAAATTCAATAATTTGCAAGCGTTGTTCATTTGTAAGACGATCCATGGTTAAATTGCAAACCAAACTGAAGCTGTTTGACAGTGACACAAGGTACTAAACACACGTCAGCTGTCAAAACCAGTGTTGCCAAAACCAAACCAGCTAAAAAATCACCCGTTACATGATTCTCTAAACTTTATATTTGAATATTTGATATAAAAGGTATAACAAATAATATAAAATGATCAATTTCATTGGAAATAATAAAAACATAAGCAATAAAAATCCAGAATTTTGTTTTACTAGTGCCCAGTTTCACAGTCTCGTTTAAACGTTAAACTGAGTTCAATTGTTCTGCTGAACTGAAGTTTAAGCCAAAAGTGGAGTTTAAACTTCCACTCTGAAACTGGGGGTAAGGGTTTGCCTCACAATGTTTGAATAAAGTTCTGATTAGATATCCGACACATTAATATAAGCACAGGGTTATAAGTCCACAGAAGAAAAATTCACAATTATTGTCTAATGACACACCTGATTAAGTAATAAATTCATAAACAATTTCTTATTTGTGAACATATGACCCTGCCTCAGAGTTTATGTGTCGAATAACTCATCAGAACTTTACTCAGAGAATGTGAAACAGGCCCTAAATAACTCATAATTGCTTTCTGATCAGATTAAGTTTCAAAACAGTTATGAGATAACCCGACTAATAATAATGATAACTTATCCGTCTCCCAAACCAACCAAGGGTCACTGACTGCATAAGACCCGGTGGCGGCTTTCCATCCTCCACATTCTACAATCGGAAGCATGCTGCTGACAGTCATATAGACCTAGCGTTTCTTTGTCGCCTGGGATTTCAAGACTCTCTTGGCTGAAATTTTGAATTTCTGGAATACATTCACTCTTGGTAATGCTTTTATAGTTCGTGGTTCTATATTCTCCTTCTTCGCACACTGGACCTAATTTCTCGTTCGAAAAACCTCAGTATCATTAACTATCTTTTTTCACTTAACGAGTACCGTCTAAGGCTTGACACCAAAGCAGGACTGGCAGCATAAAAAGGTTTTTTAGAGCGTGCGCTTTATATTACGCATAAGGAGATTTGAAACCATTTGCTGCGTCAAATCGACGTAGCATCGGTTTCTACGCTAAATACTTTGTCCGAAATTCACTAAGGCGTCATTCGTGGGATAAGTTCTTACTCTGTTGTTGCTATCAACAGTGACGCTTTATCCTGATTGGTTGATATATCTTTGACTGTTGGTTGATAGCAAGTAGATACTTAGTATTGTCTTAGTTAACTGCCAGACCAACAAGTTTCACCTGTTCTTTAACTGCTGTGGAAATCTATATAACTGCATGTTAGGAGCGGTTGATGTTGTGGATATCGTCGGCATACTATCAAAGTTTGACAGATTAGTTGCAAAAAGTGCCTCCAATATTAACTCTTGCGATGCGTTCTATATGCTCAAGAACGCGATTGAACAAATCACATGATAACGCATCTCACTTCTGAAACCTTGTGTATGCTATGAAGTAAGGAGGTGTTTTTCCCTGTAACTATAGTTGCGAATTTCATCATTATCATCGTGTCCTGACATCCCTGTTGGGCATAGATAAATAAATAAATTGGGTAGCGCAACAGCTCGTGGAGAACCAGGGCCTTAGTGATTTACAACTTTCAACCATGTGTGCGTGTTATTGGGAGGATTGGAGGGGACTTACAGTTTTTGCCGAGCCGAGAAGCATTTATTCATGACAAGCATATACTCTTGGAGCATTTGTCAGTTTCTCGCAAGAGGCAGTACCTCGCAGCTCGGATAAACATTTCTGTTTTTAGGTGGCATGGCTGGGAATCTAACCCACACCTTTGGCATGACAGTCCAATGCACTAACCATTATGCCACGAGGTACTACGGTTGCGCTACAATTCCTCGTTAGATATAATTTGTAGCCAGCGAATCTTAAGGCTGAAGCGTAGACAGCGATTCACAAAAGCCTGCAATATGTTCGAAATGGTAGACGTGCCTTTCCAGGTTTCACAAGCATATAACAGCATGGATTTCACATTGGATTCGAAGAATCTTAACTTAGTGCGTAAGGAGATTTGACTGGATTTCCAAATTGGGGACAGAGTACCGAAGGCAGCACGAGCTTTATTTATTCTACTTTTAAGGTCCAGATCCGTATCACCGTATGCAGAAACAATACTGCCAAGGTTGTTAAACTGTTGGACTTCTTCCACTGGCATCTCCTGTAGAATAATACGCTGCTGTAGTGCTGTATGGAGCCTGTGAACATAGTTTGTGTCTTTTTGCTGTTTATTCTTAGACCACTCGACTCTCCCTTCACTTGCAGTGTTTGGCACATCCCCTTCAGTCCACTGATGTTTATTTGCCAGTAGACATAATGTCATTGGCATAGTCTAAATGAGTTAGCCTTTTAAAGGGTCTCCATTGAATGCCCTTTTGCTCACCTGTTTAACGTCAATATGTCGTCCATCGCCAGCAGGAAGAGCATTGGCGATAGAACATCCCCTTCTCTCACACCCTGTTGAACTACGAAGAAGTCGGATAGCTGCCCATTGTGCAAAACAAAACACCTTGCGTTGTTGTAGGACTCTTTTATAATGGCATTTTTGGTGGAATTCGTATACCAAGCAACGATCTCCATATACATTCTCGGTTAACTCGATCAAAGGCTTTCTCAAAATCCACGAACATGAGGTAAGGCGGTGATTGAAATTCCATCGACTGCTCGAGGACGATACGCAGGGTGTTGATATGGTCGACACACGATCGACAACTGCGGAAGCCAGCTTGATGCCTGTTGAGTGTAGACTCGATTCTATCCTTTATTCGCTCGAAAACGATGGTTGCCATTAGTTTTGGGAAAACGGACAAAACGGTGATACCACGCCAATTGTTGCTATTCTTTAGGTCACCTTTCTTTGGCAACTTAACAATCACACCATCCTTCCAGTCCCTGGGATAGCTCTCGTTATCCCAAATGCTTTGTATCAATGGATGTAAAATACTAGCCGCTGTTACGGGATCGGCTTTCAGGAATTCAGCTGGTATTCCGTCTAGTCCATTGTTTATTTATTTATTTATTTATTTATCGTCTATCAAGTTACAAAACTTTATGGAGACTACACTTAAATGATTACTTAATACATATATACATATATACAATTTTCAATAAATAAATTATTAAGTTATAATAAGATTTAAATTAATTCCAAAATTTTTTTCTTAATTTCATTTCTATTCATATTAAAATCAATAACATTGTCAAATTCATTAAAATCAATACAAGCAATTGTAAGGGGACTATGTTTAGCATAACTTGTACTATGGCAAGGAACATATAAAAAATCACCACTTCTTGGTCGCAAAGTGCGAACAGGTGCATATATATTGAACGCTGATAACAAAATTGGACAATTTATAGTAGAACAAATTACATCAAAAGCAAAAAGTACAGAATTCAATTTTCTTCTCGAATTGAGAGGTTTTAGGTCAATAAGAACACATCTACTCTCATAGCACGGAACACTAGAATTTCGAAAGGTTTTTCGTAAAGCATACTTTGTAAATCTTTTTTGAACTTTTTCTATACGATTGATACTTGATTGAGTATAAGGATTCCATATAACGCTGCAATACTCTAATAACGGTCTAACAATACTCATGTAAAGGGTTTTAAGTGTATAAGGATCATCAAAACACTTTGAATTTCGGATTATAAAGCCCAACATTGAATTAGCTCTAGATATTATATGATCGATATGAAGTGAAAAATTAATTTTAGAGTCAAAGATCACCCCGAGATCTTTCTGGTTGTCAATTCTTTGTAAAGAATCGTTATTTAATTTGTACTCAAAATGCAATGGGTTTTGTAATCTTGAATATGTAACAACACTACACTTTTTAGTGTTGAAATAAAGTCCATTTAGCGTACACCATTGAGTAATTTTATTAAGATCACTTTGGACTTTATAAGTATCTGAAAAAGATCTTATGCAGCTAAAAACTTTAAGATCGTCAGCATATAAGAGACATCTAGAGTATGAAAGAAGGCTCGGTAGATCATTGATGAAAATAATGAATAGTAACGGTCCGAGATGACTACCTTGAGTTACACCTGAGAAATTTAAAATTTCCTTAGATAATACGTTATCAATTTTGACAAATTGCTTTCTTCCAACTAAATAACTTTTTATCCAACTTAGCAGCAAGGAATGAAAGCCAAACATCTCAAGTTTTTTCAGTAGAACATTATGCTGAACACGATCAAATGCCTTTGAAAAATCGGTGTATATAGTGTCGATTTGGGAACGCGTTTCCATATGATTAAGGCAATAGCTTGTGAAAATCGATAAATTTGTTGCTGTTGATCTTCCACTCATAAATCCATGTTGGTGTTCAGATATATGATTTTGAACTAAACTAAACAATTTATTTTTGACTATTGCTTCAAAAACTTTTGGGATCAACTGAAGTTTTGCAATAGGTCTGTAGTTTTCAACATAGCCTTTTGACCCACATTTATGAAGGGGAGTGATATAAGAATATTTCCATGTATCTAAAAATAGTCCTTGAGTTAAAGACATATTGAAAATAAAGCAAAGTGGTGCTGCAAGATGAAATCTACAAGTCTTTAAGAGACGTCCAAAAAGTTAGCTCACCAACATAGGCATAAATAATTAAAAATTTTATTAGAATTGTATGCTCTTTTTGTGCTATTTTTGTGTTGTTTTCACGATTTTTGTGCTGCAATATATTTGTATGTATGCAATGTTGTGTCACCTTAAATTTAAGCTGGCATAACTTTGTCAATTATTAACCGATTTTAATAAGAGTGGTGTCATAATTTTGTGCTCTTTGTGTGTTATATATCTGCATTTAAAAAAAAATTGATTCTAAGGTTTATTTTTCTTTTTATGCAATTCTGTGTCACCTTGAATTAAAGGTAGCATAACTTTCTCAATTACTAACTAATTTCAATCAAACCAGTTTCATAATTTTGTGCTCTTTGTGTGTTATATATCTGCATTTAAAAAAAATTGATTCAAATATTTAATTTTTTTTTGTATGCAATGTTGTACCACCAGGGGCCTATAACACAATACATAAAGTGCTTGTTGAACAAGTGAAATTCAACAACTTTTTAAAATCTGTGTAACACGGAACAACAAGTCTAGGAGAACTTCAACAATTGTTTTAGCTTCTTTGAACAAGTGGGAAATATAATAAATTCACCGTTTCTGTAACTGGAAACAACAAGAGTTCGAAAAAAAAAGATTAAACTTGTTGAGAAGTTGATAAATTTCAACCCACGGTTCTGGACTTGTTCGAAGTCAACAAGCTAGAAATAAATGCTTGCAGTAGTGTTTACCAAGTGATGAAATCGTTAGAAATAAATTGTTCATCAGCAAAAATCTGAAAACTCAGTACTGAATCGTAACGTTGAACGCACATACATGCTAGACGCCAAAAAGTCAACTCCGAATTCTCGTTGTGGGTGCAATGCTAAAATGTAACGATAACCCACTGACCACAAAAGTAAAATTAAATAAGATTTAACTTGAATAAGTTGAATTAAAGTACATCAAAGAGAACCTCCAATTTTCTGTAATATGTAACTACCTAAAAGTGAATTTTTAGCTTCATAACACTGTACATATAATTTAAAAGTATTCGTCGAACTGAAAAAAAAAAAAAATACGGAAATCTTTAAGAACGTATGCAGCGCTGTCACCCTATAGATGATTGAGCGCAGTATATATGAGAAAAAAACGCAGTAGATTGCAATATACCGCAGTAGATCTCAGAAAATACACTAATAATCAAATTCAGTCCATTTCTAATACATTTTACTAACGAAAAAATATAGGAGAATCTGGAGATTCAACAATGACTTTTCAAAAAAATGAATGAAATATTTATTTGAATCGATAGTTTGAACCTTGCAATTTAATGTTTAAAGATAATTTCATGCAAATGTTGACCGCGGCTGCGTCTCAGGTAGCCCATCCGCTGAGTCCAATTTTGGCATACTCTTTCACACATATCGGCCGGTATCTCACGAATGAATGCATGGATGTTGGCTTCCAGTGCGTCAATCGAAGCGGGCTTGTCCCTATAGACATTAGCCTTGACATACCCCCACAAAAAATAATCTAATTGTGTCAAATCGCATGATCTAGGCGGCCAATTGACCGGCCCGAAACGTGAAATTAACTGTTCACCAAACTCGCCTCGCAATTGCGCCATTGTTTCGCGTGCTGTGTGGCATGTGGCACCGTCTTGTTGAAACCACATATCATGCAAGTCAAGAACTTCCATTTCGGGCAAAAAAAAGTTTGTTATCATCGCTCGGTAGCGTTCACCATTGACAGTAACGCTGCGATTCGCATCATCTTTGAAGAAATATGGCCCAATAATGCCGCCGGCCCATAAACCGCACCAAACAGTGGCTTTTTCGGGATGCATTGGTAGCTGTTGCAATGCTTCTGGCTGATCTTCACTCCAAATGTGGCATTTATGCTTATTTACGTACCCATTCAACCAAAAATGAGCCTCATCATAAAATGGAAGCAGCGCGCGATGAACATTTCGAACCGAGCACGAATTTTGATAGTAAAATTCAATAATTTGCAAGCGTTGTTCATTTGTAAGACGATCCATGGTTAAATTGCAAACCAAACTGAAGCTGTTTGACAGTGACACAAGGTACTAAACACACGTCAGCTATCAAAACCAGTGTTGCCAAAACCAAACCAGCTAAAAAATCACCCGTTACATGATTCTCTAAATTTTATATTTGAATATTTGATATAAAAGGTATAACAAATAATATAAAATGATCAATTTCATTGGAAATAATAAAAACATAAGCAATAAAAATCCAGAATTTTGTTTTACTAGTGCCCAGTTTCACAGTCTCGTTTAAACGTTAAACTGAGTTCAATTGTTCTGCTGAACTGAAGTTTAAGCCAAAAGTGGAGTTTAAACTTCCACTCTGAAACTGGGGGTAAGGGTTTGCCTCACAATGTTTGAATAAAGTTCTGATTAGATATCCGACACATTAATATAAGCACAGGGTTATAAGTCCACAGAAGAAAAATTCACAATTATTGTCTAATGACACACCTGATTAAGTAATAAATTCATAAACAATTTCTTATTTGTGAACATATGACCCTGCCTCAGAGTTTATGTGTCGAATAACTCATCAGAACTTTACTCAGAGAATGTGAAACAGGCCCTAAATAACTCATAATTGCTTTCTGATCAGATTAAGTTTCAAAACAGTTATGAGATAACCCGACTAATAATAATGATAACTTATCCGTCTCCCAAACCAACCAAGGGTCACTGACTGCATAAGACCCGGTGGCGGCTTTCCATCCTCCACATTCTACAATCGGAAGCATGCTGCTGACAGTCATATAGACCTAGCGTTTCTTTGTCGCCTGGGATTTCAAGACTCTCTTGGCTGAAATTTTGAATTTCTGGAATACATTCACTCTTGGTAATGCTTTTATAGTTCGTGGTTCTATATTCTCCTTCTTCGCACACTGGACCTAATTTCTCGTTCGAAAAACCTCAGTATCATTAACTATCTTTTTTCACTTAACGAGTACCGTCTAAGGCTTGACACCAAAGCAGGACTGGCAGCATAAAAAGGTTTTTTAGAGCGTGCGCTTTATATTACGCATAAGGAGATTTGAAACCATTTGCTGCGTCAAATCGACGTAGCATCGGTTTCTACGCTAAATACTTTGTCCGAAATTCACTAAGGCGTCATTCGTGGGATAAGTTCTTACTCTGTTGTTGCTATCAACAGTGACGCTTTATCCTGATTGGTTGATATATCTTTGACTGTTGGTTGATAGCAAGTAGATACTTAGTATTGTCTTAGTTAACTGCCAGACCAACAAGTTTCACCTGTTCTTTAACTGCTGTGGAAATCTATATAACTGCATGTTAGGAGCGGTTGATGTTGTGGATATCGTCGGCATACTATCAAAGTTTGACAGATTAGTTGCAAAAAGTGCCTCCAATATTAACTCTTGCGATGCGTTCTATATGCTCAAGAACGCGATTGAACAAATCACATGATAACGCATCTCATGAAGTAAGGAGGTGTTTTTCCCTGTAACTATAGTTGCGAATTTCATCATTATCATCGTGTCCTGACATCCCTGTTGGGCATAGATAAATAAATAAATTGGGTAGCGCAACAGCTCGTGGAGAACCAGGGCCTTAGTGATTTACAACTTTCAACCATGTGTGCGTGTTATTGGGAGGATTGGAGGGGACTTACAGTTTTTGCCGAGCCGAGAAGCATTTATTCATGACAAGCATATACTCTTGGAGCATTTGTCAGTTTCTCGCAAGAGGCAGTACCTCGCAGCTCGGATAAACATTTCTGTTTTTAGGTGGCATGGCTGGGAATCTAACCCACACCTTTGGCATGACAGTCCAATGCACTAACCATTATGCCACGAGGTACTACGGTTGCGCTACAATTCCTCGTTAGATATAATTTGTAGCCAGCGAATCTTAAGGCTGAAGCGTAGACAGCGATTCACAAAAGCCTGCAATATGTTCGAAATGGTAGACGTGCCTTTCCAGGTTTCACAAGCATATAACAGCATGGATTTCACATTGGATTCGAAGAATCTTAACTTAGTGCGTAAGGAGATTTGACTGGATTTCCAAATTGGGGACAGAGTACCGAAGGCAGCACGAGCTTTATTTATTCTACTTTTAAGGTCCAGATCCGTATCACCGTATGCAGAAACAATACTGCCAAGGTTGTTAAACTGTTGGACTTCTTCCACTGGCATCTCCTGTAGAATAATACGCTGCTGTAGTGCTGTATGGAGCCTGTGAACATAGTTTGTGTCTTTTTGCTGTTTATTCTTAGACCACTCGACTCTCCCTTCACTTGCAGTGTTTGGCACATCCCCTTCAGTCCACTGATGTTTATTTGCCAGTAGACATAATGTCATTGGCATAGTCTAAATGAGTTAGCCTTTTAAAGGGTCTCCATTGAATGCCCTTTTGCTCACCTGTTTAACGTCAATATGTCGTCCATCGCCAGCAGGAAGAGCATTGGCGATAGAACATCCCCTTCTCTCACACCCTGTTGAACTACGAAGAAGTCGGATAGCTGCCCATTGTGCAAAACAAAACACCTTGCGTTGTTGTAGGACTCTTTTATAATGGCATTTTTGGTGGAATTCGTATACCAAGCAACGATCTCCATATACATTCTCGGTTAACTCGATCAAAGGCTTTCTCAAAATCCACGAACATGAGGTAAGGCGGTGATTGAAATTCCATCGACTGCTCGAGGACGATACGCAGGGTGTTGATATGGTCGACACACGATCGACAACTGCGGAAGCCAGCTTGATGCCTGTTGAGTGTAGACTCGATTCTATCCTTTATTCGCTCGAAAACGATGGTTGCCATTAGTTTTGGGAAAACGGACAAAACGGTGATACCACGCCAATTGTTGCTATTCTTTAGGTCACCTTTCTTTGGCAACTTAACAATCACACCATCCTTCCAGTCCCTGGGATAGCTCTCGTTATCCCAAATGCTTTGTATCAATGGATGTAAAATACTAGCCGCTGTTACGGGATCGGCTTTCAGGAATTCAGCTGGTATTCCGTCTAGTCCATTGTTTATTTATTTATTTATTTATTTATCGTCTATCAAGTTACAAAACTTTATGGAGACTACACTTAAATGATTACTTAATACATATATACATATATACAATTTTCAATAAATAAATTATTAAGTTATAATAAGATTTAAATTAATTCCAAAATTTTTTTCTTAATTTCATTTCTATTCATATTAAAATCAATAACATTGTCAAATTCATTAAAATCAATACAAGCAATTGTAAGGGGACTATGTTTAGCATAACTTGTACTATGGCAAGGAACATATAAAAAATCACCACTTCTTGGTCGCAAAGTGCGAACAGGTGCATATATATTGAACGCTGATAACAAAATTGGACAATTTATAGTAGAACAAATTACATCAAAAGCAAAAAGTACAGAATTCAATTTTCTTCTCGAATTGAGAGGTTTTAGGTCAATAAGAACACATCTACTCTCATAGCACGGAACACTAGAATTTCGAAAGGTTTTTCGTAAAGCATACTTTGTAAATCTTTTTTGAACTTTTTCTATACGATTGATACTTGATTGAGTATAAGGATTCCATATAACGCTGCAATACTCTAATAACGGTCTAACAATACTCATGTAAAGGGTTTTAAGTGTATAAGGATCATCAAAACACTTTGAATTTCGGATTATAAAGCCCAACATTGAATTAGCTCTAGATATTATATGATCGATATGAAGTGAAAAATTAATTTTAGAGTCAAAGATCACCCCGAGATCTTTCTGGTTGTCAATTCTTTGTAAAGAATCGTTATTTAATTTGTACTCAAAATGCAATGGGTTTTGTAATCTTGAATATGTAACAACACTACACTTTTTAGTGTTGAAATAAAGTCCATTTAGCGTACACCATTGAGTAATTTTATTAAGATCACTTTGGACTTTATAAGTATCTGAAAAAGATCTTATGCAGCTAAAAACTTTAAGATCGTCAGCATATAAGAGACATCTAGAGTATGAAAGAAGGCTCGGTAGATCATTGATGAAAATAATGAATAGTAACGGTCCGAGATGACTACCTTGAGTTACACCTGAGAAATTTAAAATTTCCTTAGATAATACGTTATCAATTTTGACAAATTGCTTTCTTCCAACTAAATAACTTTTTATCCAACTTAGCAGCAAGGAATGAAAGCCAAACATCTCAAGTTTTTTCAGTAGAACATTATGCTGAACACGATCAAATGCCTTTGAAAAATCGGTGTATATAGTGTCGATTTGGGAACGCGTTTCCATATGATTAAGGCAATAGCTTGTGAAAATCGATAAATTTGTT
Source organism: Dasysyrphus tricinctus (assembly GCA_963921185.1). Lineage (NCBI taxonomy): Eukaryota > Metazoa > Arthropoda > Insecta > Diptera > Syrphidae > Dasysyrphus > Dasysyrphus tricinctus. The sequence continues at coordinate 140,043,239 of OY992530.1, forward strand.
GCTGTTGATCTTCCACTCATAAATCCATGTTGGTGTTCAGATATATGATTTTGAACTAAACTAAACAATTTATTTTTGACTATTGCTTCAAAAACTTTTGGGATCAACTGAAGTTTTGCAATAGGTCTGTAGTTTTCAACATAGCCTTTTGACCCACATTTATGAAGGGGAGTGATATAAGAATATTTCCATGTATCTAAAAATAGTCCTTGAGTTAAAGACATATTGAAAATAAAGCAAAGTGGTGCTGCAAGATGAAATCTACAAGTCTTTAAGAGACGTCCAAAAAGTTAGCTCACCAACATAGGCATAAATAATTAAAAATTTTATTAGAATTGTATGCTCTTTTTGTGCTATTTTTGTGTTGTTTTCACGATTTTTGTGCTGCAATATATTTGTATGTATGCAATGTTGTGTCACCTTAAATTTAAGCTGGCATAACTTTGTCAATTATTAACCGATTTTAATAAGAGTGGTGTCATAATTTTGTGCTCTTTGTGTGTTATATATCTGCATTTAAAAAAAAATTGATTCTAAGGTTTATTTTTCTTTTTATGCAATTCTGTGTCACCTTGAATTAAAGGTAGCATAACTTTCTCAATTACTAACTAATTTCAATCAAACCAGTTTCATAATTTTGTGCTCTTTGTGTGTTATATATCTGCATTTAAAAAAAATTGATTCAAATATTTAATTTTTTTTTGTATGCAATGTTGTACCACCAGGGGCCTATAACACAATACATAAAGTGCTTGTTGAACAAGTGAAATTCAACAACTTTTTAAAATCTGTGTAACACGGAACAACAAGTCTAGGAGAACTTCAACAATTGTTTTAGCTTCTTTGAACAAGTGGGAAATATAATAAATTCACCGTTTCTGTAACTGGAAACAACAAGAGTTCGAAAAAAAAAGATTAAACTTGTTGAGAAGTTGATAAATTTCAACCCACGGTTCTGGACTTGTTCGAAGTCAACAAGCTAGAAATAAATGCTTGCAGTAGTGTTTACCAAGTGATGAAATCGTTAGAAATAAATTGTTCATCAGCAAAAATCTGAAAACTCAGTACTGAATCGTAACGTTGAACGCACATACATGCTAGACGCCAAAAAGTCAACTCCGAATTCTCGTTGTGGGTGCAATGCTAAAATGTAACGATAACCCACTGACCACAAAAGTAAAATTAAATAAGATTTAACTTGAATAAGTTGAATTAAAGTACATCAAAGAGAACCTCCAATTTTCTGTAATATGTAACTACCTAAAAGTGAATTTTTAGCTTCATAACACTGTACATATAATTTAAAAGTATTCGTCAAACTGAAAAAAAAAAAAAATACGGAAATCTTTAAGAACGTATTACGTATGTAGTTTATTAATAAACTAGATGACCCGGTGAACTTCGTTTCACCATAAATTAATTTAAAAAATGTGAGTGTAACTCTGCATAAGCTTAGCCCAGCGAACGTTGTATTGCCTTAGAAAATGCAGTTGTTGGCAACCTCCGAATATAATTTTGAATAACTTCACTCTCGATGGCCACACTACCAAACATTTTTTTTTCTTGTTCATATAATAGGTATAGTAGATTGTGGTCACCTCACTTTGTAATAGAATATTTTTTTAAATAGGCTTATATAGAACTTCTGAGTCTTAGGAATAGTTGGTAGCCTGGTACAGTTAAAGATACAATAAGTGAACACTCATCGTCCCCTCTTTTTTGTCTGGTTATCAGAGCTGTCCGGTTAAGAGAAAGATTGCCCAATGGTAACCTGGTCTTTTTGGCTTCGCAAAATGAAATGACTTCGAAAATAAGAGCTGTAAAACATTAACAATGAAGAATCATACACTCTCAACTAAAGTTAACTTAGTAACCCGGGAAATATCGTACTAAGCTCTCAAAGTTACAGTGACCTGTCTGGTTATAAGAGATGCTTTTGAATTAAAAACAAAAATTCTTAACTGTTTAGAAAACAGATCCTTTGCTTCTTTCATTGGGTCCGTTTGTTGCGACGTTTTCTATTGGAAATTAGCAAAAATAATTGCCCGAGTGCGTTTAAAGGAGTGTCCGTATATAGGAACGCAATTTGTATGAGAAATTCGAGAAAGAAGTTGGTTCGCAAAAATATGTCCGTTTAAGGGAATTTTCCGCCTATCGTAGCTATCCGCAAATAGAGCTTTCACTATGCCTTGTTGAAATTTGGTTAAGTGATAATATTTTTTTTTTTGTTTAACATCATTTAAAAAAAGCTAGATCTTTAAAAATACTCTTTTCTTAAAGCCATTTTGTAATTTCAACCCTTCAAACACAAATATCAATTTTTAAAATCGGACCGGAAGTCTCGGAGGTTAAAAAAATCAAACAAAGTAGATATCCGAGCCCGTTGCTGGTTCACAAAACTAATTTCTTACCAATTCCGAAGGTCACTTGAAATTGTTGAAAAAGATAAGGCTGTTGATGGAAATAAGAAGACATGGCCGTTTCGATTGGAGTCAGAATGACGAATCGTCTTCCTCTTCTAGTCACGGTGTTCCAGATTTCCCGTCAAAAAGGCTATTCATTTTTCATTGTCTGCAATATTTTGAAGTTCAATGGTTTATAATTTTTTAATTTTTGCTAATTTATTGCATAATGCGCTGAAATTTCAAAATGCAGTTTTTGTCCCCACGAACTATCTTGGACTATAAAAATATTCTGTATTAACAATTTATTTACATTAGTTATACCAAACCGATCCTAATCCTCAGTAATTTTATATGGTAAGTGAATGAAATAGACCGCACTTAAAAATTTCGTATTTTTATTCTGGCCCTTGCGGTCAAGATTTGCCTTATCTTCAAGCTATTGCATCCTTTCGCTTGTCAGTGTGTATCTCGCTTACTTTTGTTGGTATATAGGTACATACGTATTCATCCCGCTATTTTTCTAGTTTATTCTTCTTATTTTCACTTTTCAAAAAAAAACAAAAAAAAAAAACGAAACAAATTATGCATATACCTTTATCCCTTGATTCTGACCTTTTAGACTAATTCCATCACCAATCCGCGGTCGTGAAGAACCAGGTAAGTCGAGATATCTGAAGTGAAATATTGTTTTATTTATTATTCGGAAAAAAAATACTTAACTACATTTTACGAAATTTTACCCTTATATAATATTTTCCTGTAGTACCTCGTGGCTTGATGGTTAGTGCGTAGGACTGTCATGCCGAAGGTGTGGGTTCGATTCCCCGCCATGCCACCTAAAAACAGAAATGTTTTATTCGAGGTACTGCCTCTTGCGAGGAACTGACAAATCCTCCAAGAGTATACTTGTCATGAAAAGGTGCATCTCATTTAGCCGTTCGGACTCGGCGAAAAACTGTAGGTCCCCTCCATTCCTGCCAACAAATACGCACACAGGAATGGTTGTGAGTTGTAAGTCACTAGGCCCTGGTTCTCCATGAGCTGTTGCGCCACCCAATTTATTTATTTATAATATTTTCCTAATGCATCTGAAAAAATATTATGAACACTTTTTTCCACATTAGTATGGTTTTGTGTATGATATTCAACATAAACCCCGACTTTATAAACTTTTTAAGAGTTTGAGTAACCTGGTTCTTCACGACCGCCATAAATTAATTAAAAAAAAATTGAGTGTAACTCTCCATAGGCTATAAGCCCAGCGGACGTTGTATCGCATTAGAAAATACAGTTGATGGCAAACTCCGAATATAATTTTGAACAACTCCACTCCCGATGGCCACACTACCAAACATTTTTTTTTTTTTCATATATTAGGTATAGTAGATCGTGGTCACCTCACTTTGTAATAGAATATTTTTTAAATAGGCTAGGCTATAGAACTTCTGAGCCTTAGGAATACTTGATAGCCTGGTACAGTGAAAGCTACAATAAGCGAACACTCATCGTCACCTCTTTTTTGTCCGGTTATCAGAGCTGTCGTAAAGAGAAAGATTGCCCAATGGCAACCTACTCTTTTTGGCATCGCAAAATAAAATTACTTCGAAAATAAGAGCTGTAAAACATTTACAATGCCGAAACGCGGTGGAGAAATAGGAATGACACACCTACAACTAAAGTTAACTTATAGTTACCCAGGAGATCCCGTATGATATTCAACATAAACCCCGACTTTATAAACTTTTTAAGAGTTTGAGTAACCTGGTTTTTCACGACCGCCACGGATATTTACCTCTAACTACCAAAGGTCTTCAACTATGTTATGCACTATACCATTTCTGACTTCTTTTAGAAATTAAGCAAAATGCACTAAAATTACAATACTCAAAATTCAATTTTCACATTTTACCAAACCGATCCCAAGGCATTTTCTTATGGGTTAAGTATAATATTGGCCGCACTTTAAATTCTCGTTTTGAAAATCCGGTCCTCGATTAATGGAATTCAGGATAATGGAGATTCGACTGTAATATTAGTTTTTTAATTTTACATATGTGCAAACATACATATGTACATATGTACATATTTTGTCAGACAAAAATTTCATAATAATTGATTGATTGATATTTTCAAACGCAAATTGATTGATTTATTTTGTGTATGTAAAACAGGCACTCAAATTGCATTTTTGCACGTTGCTGGCAAACCGCATGACCGGCTTAGACCAAACTTCATTTAAACACCCACCGGTTCATACCAAACATTTCCTGAAAAGAATCATCCACATTGGTTCAGCCGTTTCTGAGCTTTTGCAGGACTAACGCACAACGATTGATTTTTATATATAAGATATGAAAAAATACATAGAAGAATGACGTTTTTTGGTGTACTCAAAGTGTTCTTTAAAGTAATTTTGGATAATCTAAATAGGAGTATATCATTATGTTATGATGAGATATGTGTTTTTGTAAAGCTTGTCATGTCTACTTAAAGGAAATACCTTCCTTTCATTTAGCACGAATTTGCATGGTATATTTTTGGCACTAAAATCATTTTCTTAACTATTTTTACATATACTGGCATCAATCGGTAACTGTTAAGTTAATTAACATAAACTGTATATTTTTTGAATGGTGTGATCTATGTCTTTCCGACAATGCACCATTTGTGTTAATAGGATTGCAATTTATAAAGTTACCGGAGGTCAAAGCTACAAAAACTAGGATTTTTGAAAAATTTCTAGTTTTTGGTTGCTCCATACGGGGAGATTAATAATGACGAGATATATATTGTTGGAATGTTTTTTTTTATGAATTATAATAGTAACTATAGGAGCTCATTTCTAATTTGCCTAGTGAATAACTTTTTTCACACACTGATATGAAATGTGCTCCTAAGGTAATATTGTCAGAAGGAGACACATGGACATTATACAATACACAGTTTATGTCAACTAGCTAAACCGTTAGCGAGATTTATGACAGTATTTAAAAAAATAGCTAGGAAAATTAGTTTGCCCTTATCTCGAAAACGCATCTTTGGAAAAAAGATCAGTATTTTTGTGCTCATAGCGACCCACTACGATGATGAAAATTATGAAAACTAGTGTAATATGCCCAAAAATTAATAGTTTTGAGAAACGGAAGTGTAGGTGGGTTAAAAATTATTTTTCAAAAGCTATTTAAAAAACCAACTTTATTTAAAATCAAAATTGAAGAATGGATTTTTGGCTTTTGAAAAATCTATTGCCCGACATTGTGAATTATGCCGTTGTTTTTAATAGTTTTTTTTCTATTTTAGGAAAATGTTTTAAAAAACTATCCCTCCCGCTCAAAGGGGGGAAATAAACCCCCTCTCCGGTTTCAATTTTTTCTTGTCTTCGTCCAACCTAAAAGGCTCTCTCATTTACATAAAAATAAAGGGAAATTGAAAGAATTGTTTCTCTTTAAATTTAATTTTCAAAAAATCTGCAAAATTTAGTTATTTTTTCAGCAAAAAATATATGCATTGAGTATTTTATACTTCAATTAATAAAAACATTCATTTGGAACGAAATTATAATCTTTGACAGTCCACTGTGCACCGTGGAGGAAAACTCTAATTATTTTCAATAAATTTATTTTGTTCTTAAAAAAAAAACAAACATTAAAAAGCCAACACGCCCCCGTACCAAGCCGACAACAGACCACAGAAATAACTGTATCCACTATAAAGTAAAATTTCTATGTGCGGATTTTTTTGTCTTGTTTTTAGTTGTTTGAATTTTTATCTGAAAAAAAGGTAAGCATAATCATAATCGTCATCTGAATTTTCAAGATTTTTATGACAGGCGACCAATCAGATATTTGAATCCATGAACGGACGGCTTGTTTAGAATTTAATTTTTGGTGAAAACTTGCTTTCAATTTCAATTTCAATTTATTAACAAAAGTATTGCTTACAATGATAAGATAACAAAAATCTTTTAAACATTGAAAGCCTTGAGTTTAGGTTAAGTTGAAAAATAGTTTGGAAACTAAAAGTAAAATGACAAGTAAGTTTAAAAATATTTTGCAAACTAAAATAAATAAAATTAAAATTACAAAAATGAATATACAAATGATAATTGAGTTAAATATAATTTTAGAAATGTACAAAAACAAAATGTTTAAATTTTGATTCTAAATCGAGCAGTGATAATAAGAATCTAAAATAGCAAAATATATTCAAAGAGAATCTTGACATTTAAAAAGAGTCACATGTGTTGTTATTGTACGGTGAATAAAATGTTGATTTATCTTACTGAAAGTAATTTAGAGCTAACAAGCAAAGTGCTGATTTACGATGAAATGTTTTCTTTTTTTCGGAAACTTTTCGACTCATCGCGTAAGAATTACTTGTTGAGCTGGTTCAACAAGTCGAGGGAAATATTTTCAGTTGACAATTGATGCGGTTTTTATTGAGTTACAGAAATGATTTTCACTTGTTGAACAAATATAGTTGAACAAGTAATTGTTGGCTAGTTAACTTGTTGTTCTGTGTTATAGGCCCCAGGGGCTTATAACACAATACATAAAGTGCTTGTTGAACAAGTAAAATTCAACAACTTTTTAAATGTGTGTAACACGAAACGACAAGTCTAGGAGAACTTAAATAATTGTTTTGGGTTCTTTCAACAAGTGGGAAATTTCATAAATCCATCGTTTCTGTAACTGGAAACAACAAGAGTTCAACGAATAGAGAATAAACTTGTTGAATAATTGATAAATTTCGACTGACGGTTGCGGCCTTGTTCAAAGTCAACAAATTAGAAATAAACACTTGCAGTAGTGTTTATCAAGTGATGGAATCGGGAAGATTGCTAAAAATGTTTTTATTGGTAAATTTATTTGATTACAAAATGTTTTAATTTCTATTCTGAATCGAACAATGATAATGAGAATCAAAAATAGACAAACATATTCAGAGAAAAAATTGTTTTTGAAATAGAGCCACATTTGTTTTCCGGGTGTGGTGCCTTAAATGTTGATAACATTTCTGAAAGTCCCTCCAATAAATCATCACTTCATAAGCAAACATAGTCAAAATTTTGATGTTTTAAGTTAAGTATGTTTACAGAAATTACCGTAAAAAAATACTTTTATTCTGTCAAACCGGCATAACTTTATCCCTTATACTGACAGCTAAGAAGGTTAGCGTCATTTTGCAGTTTCGGTAACATGCCTGATTTTTTTCCCAGCAGAATGACATTTCTACAGTTTTGTGTCAGTCGTTGGAAAAAGTATATGATAGGTAGGAATTTCCTCGAAAAGTGACACTTTTTGTTTTGTGTCTTTTTACTGCAAAAATTTGATCAAGAAAAACTGCGAATTTCTTTTGATTACTTGAAGAAGTGTCAATTTTCAAATAATTTGATTTTACTTCACTTTTTAGATTGCCTATTAATCAGTTTTGCATTAAGAAGCTATTGGTTACTCTAACAAGAAGTAAGAGTTGTATCAATGCAAAAGAATAAAGCCTAGGACTTAATTAATAGATATTTCTAGACAACAATACATTTCAAATAGGCTCAACTTTACACGTAAAATGGATTTTCATATTTAAATGATTGAACTACTCATTGCAATATTAAAAGTTACTTTATGTGGAAAGTTGGGCCTATTTGAAATTTGTTTTGGCTAAAAATATCGATTAAGTTTTGAGCTTTATTTGTCCATCAAAATTATAAATGATTTTGCTTTCTAAATGTCTGAAAATCAACCATTTCAATAATGTGTTTCAATGATAGCTATAACTGGCGTTTTAGTTTAAAGCAAAACAGCACTTTTTTTAAACAAATTTTCATTTTTGGTTTCTAAACTTGTAGCTTTTTTGATGCAAAATGACACAAGCCTTAAACTTTTTCTTAAAAAACAGCTTTTTTAATAACATTAATATACGATTTAAAATAAACAAAAAAACTAATAAATTTTCATTTAAAAACTTCATACAAATTAATTTTTAAATAAAGAAAAACTTTAAATGTCACTTTGCTTTTGAAGCGACGAAATAACGTTTACCCAATAATAAAAGCAAAGCGCCGATTAAGATAAAATGTTTTTTTTTCTGAAACTTAACGACTCATCGTGTAAGAAACTGGTTCAACAAGTCGAGGGAAATTTTTTTACTTGACAACTGTTACGGTTCTCATTGAGATACAGAAATGATTTTCACTTGTTGAACTAATAAAGTTGAACAAGTAATTGTTGACTAGTTGACTTGTTGTTCTGTGTTATAGGCCCCAGTACGCCCGTAAGACGATTTTGCCAATGACAAACTTTTTTGTTGTTGTTGTAATACATTGACTTTCCCCAACAAAATACAAAAATCGCACTGGAAAAATCAGGTCGTGTAAATGCAAGGAAAACCTCACAAGAGCTTGTGACCTGTGAGCCCTCACAACGCCAGAATAGGGCGATAAAGGTAAGACCGCACTCGACGGAACTGCACTTCAGCGGAACAGAACTTCAAAATATTTTTTTCGACAACGAAACTGAACGGAACTTCAGTCCGCGGCATAGTTGGTCAGATTATCAAGTTTGCTGCATGGTTCTGCGCCTGTCCCGTGAAGTTCAGTTGTCGCTTAGTGCGATACAATTTCATACAAAAAATATTGTGAAGTTCTGTTCCGCTGAAGTGCAGTTCCGTCGAGTGCGGTTGTAAAAGTAGTTCAGCTACTTAAGCTAAATTCAGCTCTCATTAATTAATATTATGTATGTAAGCTTAACTCTGTATTCAACATTACTTGCCAGTCGCTGCATAGCCCTCAAACTATACACTATAATTAAGTTGCCAATGTAAATGATATAAAGAATAAAGACATTATAATATTAAAGCTTAGTATACCTCATTACTTATTTTACAGCGGTTTTGCCTTTATTTGGAAAGAAAAAAGTCGGCATTTACATGACCTGATTTTTCCAGTGTGATTTTTGTTTTTTGTTGCGGAAAAGTCAGTGTATTACAACAACAACAACAAAAAAGTTTGTCATTGGAAAAATCGTCTTACGGGAGTACTGGTGGTACAACATTGCATACAAAAAAAATTAAATATTTGAATCAATTTTTTTTAAAATGCAGATATATAACACACAAAGAGCACAAAATTATGAAACCGGTTTGATTGAAATTAGTTAGTAATTGAGAAAGTTATGCTACCTTTAATTCAAGGTGACACAGAATTGCATAAAAAGAAAAATAAACCTTAGAATCAATTTTTTTAAATGCAGATAAATAACACACAAAGAGCACAAAATTATGACACCACTCTTATTAAAATCGGTTAATAATTGACAAAGTTGTGCCAGCTTAAATTTAAGGTGACACAACATTGCATACATACAAATATATTGCAGCACAAAAATCGCGAAAACAACACAAAAATAGCACAAAAAGAGCATAAAATTCTAATAAAATTTTTAATTATTTATGCCTATGTTGGTGAGCTAACTTTTTGGACGTTTTAAGAGAACAGGTGGAATATTATCAGGCGCGATAGAAAAATTGTCATCAAGTAAAGACAACGATGCAAGAACATCACTAACAGATAAATTCAAACTACCAGCGTCAACTAAGGAATTAAAGTCTTCAATTATTCCACAATTTAGTTTCAAGTCAATAAAATTGGATTGAAAAAATGAAGCAAAACTATTGCAAATATCATTAATACTATTTGAGGAGACCCCATTGTATGAAACGTTAGATGGAATTCCAGCCGATTTTCGTTTAGTATTTATAAATGACCAAAAACATTTCGGATTATTTTTATGTTTGATTCCAGAGAACAAATGTATTGCTTGTAAATAAATTTTCTCAAAAATTAATATTCTCTTCTAATTTGATTAAATTGCTCACGAAAAGAAACAGAAATTCTGCACCTTTTGTGTAACTTATTCATTACATTCTTTAGTCTCGATAAGCTTTTATTGAACCAAACAGGTTTCTTAGGATTCTTTAATGATTTTAAAGGAACGAAAGCGGAAATCATACGTTCCAAAATGTTCCGAAACATAGTATAAGCTAATTCTAAACCTGTGCAATTGAAAATTAGGTGCCAATTAATGGCTTCTAAATGATTATTCATTGAAGTAAAGTCAGCATTTTTAAAATCATACATTTGAACAATATTATCAGAAGATTTAAACTCATTTAAAACAGAAAAGTTAAATAAAATTTCAAGTGAATTGTGATGAATACTATTATCTAGCAATTTAAAACTTGCTTCATTACATTGAACTTCAAGATTACAATCAATAAAAATTAAATCTAAAATACGGCCTATAGAATTGGAAACATTATTAATTTGGTACATATTTAAAGCTGTTATGCCATCAATCACATTATATTCAGAATCTTTAGTAACATTACAAGGAAACATTTTTTGTTCATCATTTGAATAAAGCCATTTTATGTTAGGCAGATTAAAATCTCCAACAATAACAAAATAACAATTTTCATCACTATTTTTAACAATATTTGTAATATTCTCAATATGAGCCTTATATATTGCATTTAGTGACAAGGGTGGAATATAAGAAACAAAAAAGTAAACATGAATTATTTCAAGAGTGGGATGAAGTGATAAATCTGCACACACACAAATTTGCTCAATCTCACCAGAAACATTGGATAAATTAATTTCTCTACATAAATAATCAGACCTTAAAGCTAATAAAACACCACCTCCTCTATTTAGGCCAGTCTGTTCACAGCAACGATCCTTACGAAAAACGTTAAAATTAGAATTGAAGTATTCACTGGTTAAGAATTTATTATTAAGCCAAGTTTCGGTTAGGGCAATAACATCATAGGAACAATCAGCAACAGCAGTATAAAATTCGTGAGACTTCGTTCTCATACCTCCAGCATTATGATAAAACATTGAAAAACGATCATTGGCTTCAGAAACAGGAAATGTTTTCTTTACGTGACCAACCCATCTTGATTTAGGCCCATATCGTTTTTTGGACGGCTTACAAACTGTTTAATTTGAACTCCTATTGGCCATATGGACGTTTGAAGAACATCATTTAAAAACCCGGCAGGGACCCCGAGTTTAAAATTAATAAAATGTAACGAAGAAATATTCGCATCTTTTTTAACTAGTTTAGAACAAACAAAACTTGTCGTTGGCAAATTTAGTTTTTGAGCAATAAAATCTATAACATCATTCTCAGTGACTGTATTCATAAGTCAAGATATATGGATGAAACGAAGCCGTGGTACAGATGGAAGAGATGTGACAGCATCAGCGTCGCATCCAAACAGCTGTTTTTGTTTTGGGTTGCGCTTACCAGCTAATACACCTTTGTGATTTACATTCAGTCCATCAGCGGCAACATGGTTGTCAGTAGCACCATCAACAGCAACACCAGCAACATTAGCATCTTCAACAACAGCAGCATCGGCAGCAACAACAGCATCAGCAACAGCATCAGCAACAACATCTTCAACAACAGCAGCATCGGCAGCAACAATAGCATCAGCAACATTAGAATCATCAACATCTTGGCGAGCAACATTTGTTTCAGCAGCATCGTTGTTTTCTCTGGTTTCATTTTCACCACCAGCAGCCTCAAAGTTTTCTTTCTGCTGATCATTGAAATCGGCATCAGCAACATCAACAATGACATTTCCCCCCATAACAACTGATGTGGTAGAAGGAGACACCAAAGCGTCTCCATTTGAGTCATCAGTATAGGTTTCACTCCTGACGTTAGAGGTTGGCGTTGTAGTCGATTTCGTTTGCGTAGGAGTGAGAAATGACTGAGCCGGAGAAAGAGAGTTCTTTGAAGAAACTTTAGATTTTAAAGAAATGCGATCGTGAAGAGTTGAAGATCCCGCTAGAGCAATTTTTTTTTCCAGCAGCAATCGATGACCGTTTGTTCGAATCATTATTTACTTTTGGGATTCTCTGAGCACGAGTCGTATTGCGAATAAGGCGACTTGAATCCAATTCTGATGTTTTTGCATTTGTTTTTGTATTCGCACTCTGAAAAACTTCCAAAAAGTACACTGAGAGATCTCTCATTTTATCAATTACCGATTGCAATGGAATATGAATGCACATTTCACATTTGAAAAATAAATTTATATTAGATTTCACAAATTTCATGTCTTTTTTGTTTATATTGCAACAGTCTAAATGTGAGTTTTTGCCACATAAATCGCACGATAAAAAATACATATCGGGTATGATTTTTTGACATTTAATGCACTTAGAATTCATCTTTTGAGAATTTATAAGAAAGAGCAGACAAAGAACACATCCGCTTCGTATAAAAATTAGTCGGAGACTAATTGCCTTGTTGGTTTTGAGGAGATTTATTGATGTCTGGATTTCCGATTCTGACGGGGGTTCGATGTCAATACCCCCATAGGACCTGCGCATCTTGTTTAGTTGGGGCACTTCAGCACTCTGCTCAACTGAATCCTCATTTAGCAGGGCACACAAATGGTCCTTCCATCTACGAAGCTGATCCTCAATTGATACCAAAAGTGTGCCATCCACATTGGTGTTGCTTTTTTTCCTGATCACATCTTTGGCTATTTGGTACAATTCCCGGATATCTCGTCTTCTGGCAGCGATTTCCGCATTATCTGCGAGTCCATCTAACCTCACCCTCTTGTCACGTCTCACACAACGATAGACCATCTTATGTTCAATGCGGTACTCTCTTCGCAAGTCAGCCTTTCGTTGAATATCTGCTTCGGCATTTATTTGGATTTTCAACGATTTGCGAAGTTCGATCTTATCCCAGGTGTCTTGGGATATCCAAGAGTCTCTACGTCTCGTTCGCTTGGGTATACAGTTTCGGATCCAGCCTCCATAAAAACACATTTAATTTCACCCCACATCTCATCAATTGTTGAATTCGGTTTAGTGACGAGGCTCTGTCGTTTAGGGTGGTGACATAGTTTCGACATATGTTGGGGTCATTTAAAGCATTAGTAATGAATTTTGAGCTCCTTGCTGATTCCTGCGCTAGTTTTTGTACGGCAGCGGTTCGTAGTTTGAGACTCATCAGAACCAAATGGTGGTCGCTTCCCACATCGGCATTTCTTATACACCGGACATCACACATAGACTTCCTCCATCGCTGCTGAATCATGATATGATCAATTTGGTTTTCGGTTTGACCATCTGGATGCACCCAGGTAATTTTGTTGCACGTCTTATGCTTAAATACAGTCCCACCTATCACAAGACGATTCGCGTTACAAAAATCGACAAGCAAGTCACCATTTTCATTCCGTGACCCCAAGCCATTTCTTCCCATCACGCGTTCCAGTCCGTAATTGTCTGAACCGACTTGGGCATTAAGGTCTCCCATAACGACTATGATGTCAGCTCTCGGAACACTACTGTAAACCGAGTTAAGATGAGTGTAGAACGCGGTTTTGTCTTCCTCTGTCGCTTCATATGTGGGGGCGTAGCACTGAATAATTGTGACGTTACGAATTTTTGAACGAAACCTTGCTGTCATTAATCTCGCAGAAATGGGCGCCCAGGAGATCAAACTACACCTCGCTTCTTCGTTCAACATAATTCCGACACTATGCAGTCTTTGGCCACCCTCTCTTTCATCTTCCCCGGAATACAGCATTCTCGTCTGTTCAGTGTCTGATCTGTATTCAGCTCTTCCTCTCCACTTAGTTTCGCTTATGCCCAGGATACTGATCTTTCATCATCGTGTCCTGTATCCCCGGCTGGGGCATAGGGCGTCAACAAAACGTCTCCATCCTTCACGGTCTGCTGCAAGGTACTTAAGCTGTGGCCACGTCTTTCTCTGGGATTCTGCTTCCGCTAAGACAGTTGATTTCCATGTTGTTCTTGGTCTTCCAACCCGCCGTGCACCCTGAGGATTCCATTCAAAGGACTGCTTTGCAATTTCATCGTTTGGTTTCCTCAGTGTGTGACCAATCCAACGCCATTTACGCTTTCTTATGTCGACGTCCAGCCGCTCTTGACTTGTCCTGCGCCACAATTCCTCATTTGATATTATTTGTGGCCAGCGAATCTTTAGGATGTGGCGAAGACAGCGATTCACAAAAGCCTGCAATTTCTTCGAAATGGTAGACGTGACTTTCCAGGTTTCACAAGCATATAACAGCACGGATTTGACATTGGATTCGAAGAATCTCAACTTAGTGCGTAAGGAGATTTGACTGGATTTCCAAACTGGGGACAGAGTACCGAAGGCAGCACGAGATTTATTTATTCTACTTTTAACGTCCAGATCCGTACCACCGTTTGCAGAAACAATACTGCCAAGGTAGTTAAATTGTTCCACTACTTCAACTGGCGTCTCCTGTAAAATAATACGCTGCTGTGTGGAGCGGCCTGTGAGCATTATTTTTGTCTTTTTGCTGTTAATTCTTAGACCACTCGACTCTCCCTTCACTTGCAGTGCTTGGCACATCCCGTTCAGCCCACTGATGTTATTTGCCAGTAGACATATGTCATCGGCATAGTCTAAATGACTGAGCCTTTCGAACGGTCTCCATTGAATGCCCTGTCGATCAGCTGTACCAACACTGGCCGTCAATACGTCGTCCATCGCCAGCAGGAAGAGAATTGGCGATAGAACATCCCCTTGTCTCACACCCTGTTGCACTACGAAGGAGTCGGATAGCTGCCCATTGTGCAAAACAAAACACCTCGCGTTGTTGTAGGACTCTTTAATAATGGCAACAATTTTTGGTGGAATTCCTCTACCAAGCAACGATCTCCATATACATTCTCGGTTAACTCGATCAAAGGCCTTTTCAAAATCCACGAACATGAGGTAAAGCGGTGATTGATATTCCATCGACTGCTCGAAGACGATACGCAGGGTGTTGATATGGTCGACACACGATCGACCACTGCGGAAGCCAGCTTGATGCCTCTTGAGTGTAGACTCGATTCTATCCTTTATTCGCTCGAGTATGATTGTTGCCATTAGTTTTGGGAAAACGGACAAAACGGTGATACCACGCCAATTGTTGCAATTCTTTGAGTCACCTTTCTTTGGCAACTTAACAATCACACCATCCTTCCAGTCCCTGGGATAGCTTTCGTTTTCCCAAATGTTTTGTATCAGCGGATGTAAAATACTAGCCGCTGCTACGGGATCGGCTTTCAGGAATTCAGCTGGTATTCCGTCCAGTCCAGCTGCCTTGTTGTTTTTGAGGAGATTTATTGATGTACGAATTTCCGATTCTGACGGGGGTTCGATGTCAATACCCCTATAGGACCTGCGCATCTCGTTTAGTTGGGGCACTTCAGCACTCTGCTCAACTGAATCCTCATTTAGCAGGGCACAAAAATGGTCCTTCCATCTACGAAGCTGATCCTCAATTGATACCAAAAGTGTGCCATCCACATCCATTACAGGATGTTTGGTGTTGCTTTTTTTCCCGATAACATCTTTGGCTATTTGGTACAATTCCCGGATATCTCCTCTTCTGGCAGCGCTTTCCGCATTATCTGCGAGTCCATCCAACTTCACCCTCTTGTCACGTCTCACACAGCGGTAGACCATCTTATGTGCAATGCGGTACTCTCTTCGCAAGTCAGCCTTTCGTTGAACATCAGCTTCGGCATTTATTTGGATTTTCAACGATTTGCGAAGTTCGATCTTATCCCAGGTGTCTTGGGATATCCAAGAGTCTCTACGTCTCGTTCGCTTGGGTACAGTTTCGGATCCAGCCTCCATAAAAACACATTTAATTTCACCCCACATCTCATCAATTGTTGAATTCGGTTTAGTGACGAGGCTCTGTCGTTTAGGGTGGTGACATAGTTTCGACATATGTTGGGGTCATTTAAAGCATTAGTAATGAATTTTGAGCTCCTTGCTGATTCCTGCGCTAGTTTTTGTACGGCAGCGGTTCGTAGTTTGAGACTCATCAGAACCAAATGGTGGTCGCTTCCCACATCGGCATTTCTTATACTCCGGACATCACACATAGACTTCCTCCATCGCTGCTGAATCATGATATGATCAATTTGGTTTTCGGTTTGACCATCCGGATGCACCCAGGTAATTTTGTTGCACGTCTTATGCTTAAATACAGTCCCACCTATCACAAGACGATTCGCGTTACAAAAGTCGACAAGCAAGTCACCATTTTCATTCCGTGACTCCACGCCATTTCTTCCCATCACGCGTTCCAGTCCGTAATTGTCTGAACCGACTTGGGCATTAAGGTCTCCCATAACGACTATGATGTCAGCTCTCGGAACACTACTGTAAACCGAGTTAAGATGAGTGTAGAATGCGGTTTTGTCTTCCTCGGTCGCTTCATTTGTGGGGGCGTAGCACTGAATAATTGTGACGTTACGAATTTTTGAACGAAACCTTGCTGTCATTAATCTCGCAGAAATGGGCGCCCATGAGATCAAACTACGCCTCGCTTCTTCGTTCAACATAATTCCGACACCATGCAGTCTTTGGCCACCCTCTCTTTCATCTTCGCCGGAATACAGCATTCTCGTCTGTCCAGTGTCTGATCTGTATTCAGCTCTTCCTCTCCACTTAGTTTCGCTTATGCCCAGGATACTGATCTTTAGGCGAAGCATTTCACGCTCAACTTGCTCGTATCTACCATCGCTGTACAAGGATCGAACGTTCCATGCTCCGATTTTCGTACGTATGCGGTTGCCAAAAGTAACATTTGCGCTTCTTGAAAGATAATTCTATTTGTCAACGATTCATTTATTATTATGGCGTCTTGATTGACGCTCGTACATGAAAGATGCCGCACCCCCAAATCCGATTTGCGGTTTACTGCAACTGAAGCTGCAGAAGGATTTTCCATAAAAAGATTACCTCTTGGGGACTCATTTCCATTTGTTGCCATAGTTCATGTATTTGCATATATCCTTCCACCCTGGTGTTTTCCGATACATGATTAATTACATACATAAGCTCAGATTTGACAGGCACACCCGCCTTTTGTATGGTCAAACACATAACTGCTCAAGGCCACCCACTATGGGAAAACAGACGCCTTTTGTAGCCGCCCAATATGGGTTACAGACGCTACCTGCTGCTGCCGTTGGCCTTTTACCAAAAAAAACGCTCCTCCGCCACCAGACTATCATGCCGTTGACCGCCACCTGCAGTTCATCCGCCTTTAGGGGGCTTTTAACCATCCCAAGGAAAGTTTGTGCCCTGACCAGCATTGCTGGGTTGTCTGCTTATCCCGGCATCCATTCGGTCCCCCTTCACGTTAGCGTTACCCGCCCTCTACCACGCGGAGGTGTGCATAGGGATTTTCCTTTCATTGAGCCTAGGGCCATATGGCGTCCTAGCACTCTCAAGTACTTTTAGAGGGCAAATCGGTCTGTAGATTACGATATCTTGTTTTAATTCAGCCTTAAAGATAGGGGTTAAGAATGAGACTTTCCATTCCTTCAAAAAATGGCCAGTATCGAATGAAAGATTAAACAAAATGGATAATGGTTTAGCTAAAGAGATAGCTGCTTTTTTTTAAAACAATGGTGAAAATCCATCAGGTCCAGCGGACTTCGATGGATCGATTTCCACCAATGCTTTCAGGATTTCGGATTCATTAACCCGAAGAAATCCTAAGTTGAATCTTTCCGGCAAAGCATTTATATCTACTATGAGAAGGCTGTTCATGAGTGTAAACTGATTTGAAGTACAAATTACAAATGACTGAGATATCGCTTGTTGATGCACCCAAAAAAATAATTCGTAAAATCACTAAGAAATAATTTCGTAAGACTTTAAATTAAACCAATACCACTAGTGGTACCAGCCTTCAATGCAAATACTAATTGAAAATGAAGGCAGATGCAATATTATGTCTATACGAATAAAATATGAATATGAATATGAATATGAATATGAATATGAATATGAATATGAATATGAATATGAATATGAATATGAATATGAATATGAATATGAATATGAATATGAATATGAATATGAATATGAATATGAATATGAATATGAATATGAATATGAATATGAATATGAATATGAATATGAATATGAATATGAATATGAATATGAATATGAATATGAATATGAATATGAATATGAATATGAATATGAATATGAATATGAATATGAATATGAATATGAATATGAATATGAATATGAATATGAATATGAATATGAATATGAATATGAATATGAATATGAATATGAATATGAATATGAATATGAATATGAATATGAATATGAATATGAATATGAATATGAATATGAATATGAATATGAATATGAATATGAATATGAATATGAATATGAATATGAATATGAATATGAATATGAATATGAATATGAATATGAATATGAATATGAATATGAATATGAATATGAATATGAATATGAATATGAATATGAATATGAATATGAATATGAATATGAATATGAATATGAATATGAATATGAATATGAATATGAATATGAATATGAATATGAATATGAATATGAATATGAATATGAATATGAATATGAATATGAATATGAATATGAATATGAATATGAATATGAATATGAATATGAATATGAATATGAATATGAATATGAATATGAATATGAATATGAATATGAATATGAATATGAATATGAATATGAATATGAATATGAATATGAATATGAATATGAATATGAATATGAATATGAATATGAATATGAATATGAATATGAATATGAATATGAATATGAATATGAATATGAATATGAATATGAATATGAATATGAATATGAATATGAATATGAATATGAATATGAATATGAATATGAATATGAATATGAATATGAATATGAATATGAATATGAATATGAATATGAATATGAATATGAATATGAATATGAATATGAATATGAATATGAATATGAATATGAATATGAATATGAATATGAATATGAATATGAATATGAATATGAATATGAATATGAATATGAATATGAATATGAATATGAATATGAATATGAATATGAATATGAATATGAATATGAATATGAATATGAATATGAATATGAATATGAATATGAATATAAATATGATGCAGACCTGGCTTGTAGACGATTTTACCTTTGAGCTTAATACAGAAGATTCAAAATAGCTTTTTTATTTTAATACAGAAGGTTTTGTAGTTCTTGGAAAAAAACGAAGACTTCCCTTTCCAGAATAGCCTGCAGGGATGACAGAGTTGAAGGGAGATGTTACAGTCAGTCATGACTTAAAAACAAACGATAACCTTATTGAACAGAAGCATATTGCCCTATATTTTCACTTAGGCTATGTATCTCATGTTTCGTTATTTAAATTACATTTTCGGTTTCATTTTCCAGCAAATGCAATGACTCCACTGTTCATATTACTCGATCGTGTTGCCCCGGCCACAATGTAAGCAAACCGCTTTTTACCCACCATCTTTCGACGCCTATAGTATTTCTAATCCCGCTCCATCCTTTTAGGTGCTACATATACCGACCCCCCTATTACTTGAGAAGAGAGATGAAAGTGTTTGAGTAAATTTATTTCATCGAAATTGTAATTTCTGGCTCCTTCAGCCTTTTTTTCCCCACAAAAGAAATCCGTGGCGCAATTTGTTGTAGATACTTATTCTTCTGTGAAATTGATGTTCGACATGCAAACTTGTGTCCTCTATATAGCAAATACCGCACTGGGTAATCGTGCCCATGCTCTGCAAGCTGAATTTTATGGTTTGGAAGCCGTTTTTCGATAGATATTGTTACAGAGTATAAGTCAGTAATTATTTTGCCGGTATGGGGTAAGCTACACAAAAGAAATGTATGTGTATTCTGATTCTGAAATTGAGTCCGGGCCGTGTACGTACAGCAAGGACGAGTCGGAATGATGTTGGGAGCAGAGAAGAAGAACCTATCGAATTATGAAAGATTCGTGATTTTCATTCAGAGCCAAGGAGCTTATAATGCACGGGAAGAGGATGTCAAGTCAAACCTTTTTCCCATGTATAGGCGAGCGACAAAGGAGAAAGGACCCCCGGTGACTCGGTGATTCTTATTCTATTTTATGGGTGTTTCTTTATAACAGCATTTCCAGTTATCGCCATCGGCATGCAAAGCACTTTATTGGATTGGGGTTGCTTTATTTTTGGTTTTCGGTATAATAGTGTGATGGTGAATAGTCCTTTACATAAGGACTCGCTGGGATTGACTTCTTGTTCTTCGTGTCGTGTTTTTCACTGTCGACAACAAAATGAACGACCGACCAATGACGACATCGACAACGACAACAATATAGAAACCATCGACATGGTAGGTACTTTCTTTTGGGGGACAAAAAAGACATTTTTGCTATAAGAAATGTCGTCTATACTTCGTCGTCTCATACATATACTGTTGCGGAGGGTAATGGAGATTTAAGTGGGTCCTTGTTTGGGAGGGTTTGTGTAATAATTGTTTCCTTTTGAATTGAAAATCCTTTTGTAATTGCATGTTGTGGGCAAGAACAATAAATTGTCATGATTTAACTGCTACAGTTTTATGTGGCTAACATGAATTCCGCACAGAGAATTTAATGATTCTTAGATCTTGACGTGCTTATAGGGACAGCAGCTACGCGAGGACGACGAGACGTTGGTTTTGTGGTAGAACGTAGAAGAATGTGCTTAGGTTCACCTTTTCAGATAAATAATGTACCATTTTAGTGAAACTACCTTATACGACTAAATTAAACATTTCACTGAAGTTTATTATACTTTTGCACGGTTTGGCCAATTTTATTGCTGAGCATGTTGGCTGATTCAAAATTTATTTTTTATAAGTAGCCTTATTAGAAATGCTAAAATAAAAAAAATTTATGATCTTGCCTAAGAAACCGAGTTCACAGAAAAATTCTGTGTGGAAAAAAAAGTCTTATCAAATTAAAAAAATATACCTATTATGCTCTCTAAAATACTGGAGGGTGCTAGAACGCACACCTCCCTGTGGCAGAGAGTGAGTAACGCTAACGTGCGCAGAGGGACTGAAAGGATGCTGGGATAAGCAGACAAACCACCGAAGCTGGTCAGAGCAAAAAACTTGTCCTTTGGTTGGTTAAAAGCCTCCAGAAGGCAGCGGTGGGGCCTGCCAATGGCAGCATCAAAGCGTCTGTATTCCCATATTGGGCGGCTACAAAAGGCGTCTGTTTTCCCATAGTGTGCGGCCCCGATCAGTTATGTGTTTGTCAAATCTGAGCTTATGCATGTCATTAATCGTATCTTTTGGAAAACATCATG
Organism: Dasysyrphus tricinctus; assembly: GCA_963921185.1. Lineage (NCBI taxonomy): Eukaryota > Metazoa > Arthropoda > Insecta > Diptera > Syrphidae > Dasysyrphus > Dasysyrphus tricinctus. Next base: position 140,064,896 of record OY992530.1, read on the forward strand.
CCATCATGTACGAACGTCAATCAAGACGCGAATAATAATTGAATCGTCAACAAATAGAAGAAGCCTTTCAAGAAATGCAAGTGTTACATTTGACTACCGCATACGTACGAAAATCGAAGCATGAAATGTTCGATCCTTGTACAGCAAAGGTAGATACGATCAGGTTGAGCGTGAAATGCTTCGCCTAAATATCAGTATCCTGGGCATTAGCGAATCTAGGTGAAGAGGAAGAGCTGAATACAGATCTGAAACTGGGCAAACATTAATGCTGTATTCTGGGGAGGATGAAAGAGATTGTGGCAAAAGACTGCATGATGTCGGAATTAATCCTATAGTACATACTTCCTCGTGAAGTGAACAATCACCAGTGGAAAAAGTGATTTTTTGACATTGCTCACTGATTCAAACTTGCGAGTGTGTTGTGAACGTTTGATGTTTATAATCACATTGCCTCCAATGAGGCATTTTTCTATTGTAATCAAACTGTCAACTGTTCACCAGTGCAAAATGCACGGGAAATACTCGTGAATGAAAACTCTCCACACGAACACGTTAACGGGTGAACAAAAATGCAAATTTAGTATGGATTCACAACATGATTCACAAGTATGTATTAGGCTTTATGTTGAACAAAGAAGAAAGGCATAGTCTTATTTTCTGGGAGCCCATTTCCGCGAGATAAATGACAGCAAGGTTTCCTTCAAAAATTCGTAACACAACAATTATTCAGCGCTATACGTCCCCACACAAATGAAGCGACCTTGGTTTTTGTCTTCTTCCAAAACCAAGTTCCACACACATCTGAACTCGGTTTACAGGAGTGTTCCGGAAGCCGATCGTTATCGGAGAACTCAATGCCCAAGTCGGATCAGGCAATTACGGTCTGGAACAAGTGATGGGAACAACTGGCTTGGGATCAGGGAACGAAATTTGACGATTTGCTTGTCGACTTTTGTAACGCAAATCGTCTTGTGCTATGTGGGACTGTATTTAAGCATAAGATGTGTAAAAAATCACCCGGCTGCATCTGGAAGGTCAAACTGTAAACCAAATTGATCATATCATGATTCAGCTGCAATGGAGGAAGTCAATGTGTGATGTTCGAAGTATGAGAAATGCCGATGTGGGAAATGACCACCATTTGGTTCTGATGAGTCACAAACTACGCAACGCTGTCGTACAGAGACAAGCGAAGGATGCAGCAAGGTGTCCAAAATTTAATACGAATGCCTTAAATGACCCCAACATTTGTCGTAAGTCGTAACTATGTAGCCACCCTTAACAACAAAGCGGAATTCAACATTCAATAATTAATGAGATGTTGGGTGGGGCGTGACAGGAGGATGTGGTTAGAAGGTCTCACAGAAAATGCGGAAAACCATGCAAGAAGAGGGGATATGAGGAAATTATACCAAATATCCGCAGAAAATGTCGGGAAAAAGCAACACCAATCATCTTGTATAGTGGATGTAGATGACACACTTTTTGTATCTATTGTGGATTAGCAATGGCAGATGGAAGGATCACTGTTGTGCCTTGCTTAGTGAGGATTCCCTTGAACAGAATGCTGAAGTGCCCCAGCCAAACGAGATGCGTAGATCTTATAGGGTCATTGACACCGAACCCCCTCACTGAATATCTAATCCAATCCAAATCAATAGCTCTTCTCAAAGATAATAAAGCAGCTGGACTTCATGGAATGCCAGCCGAATTCCTAAAAGCTGACCCCGTCAGAACGGCTAGTATTCTACATCCGTTGATACAAGCTGTGTGGGAAAACGAAATCAATCCCAGCCCAGCGACTATAGGGATTGTTAAGAATTGGCGAGGTATTACAGTTTTGTCCTTTCTTCCAAAACTAATGGCAACCATCATTCTCGAGCGGATAAAAGTTAGAATCGAGTCTACACTCAAAAGGCATCAAGCTGGTTTCGACAGTGGGCGGTTGCGTGTCGACACTCTGCGTATCGTTCTTGAGCATCAACGGAGTTTCAATGACCGCTTTACCTCAGTTCGTTTATTTTGATCGAGTCAGCCATAAATGTATATGGAGATTGCTTCTTGGTAGGGGAATTCCCCCAAAAATTGTTGCCATTAGAAAAAGTCATATGACAACGCAACTCAACGACTCTCTCAAAAAGTGACAGGGAAATTTTCTATCGCCAATACTCTTTCTACTGGCGATGGATGATTTTTTACAGCCAGCCAAGGTTGAGCGGAGAGACAGGGCATTCAATGGAGACTACTCAAATGATCTCAGATTCCGTGACAGGGGATCCACGGAGCTTATCTAGGGAGGGGTGAAAACCAAAGACTTTGATTTTTTGAATAGCTTTTGATGAAGCTTTCGACGCCTATACTTCTTTTTTTACTATCACTCACACCTAAAATCTGCTGTGGGCTCTTAATCTATATATCACAAGTAAAAAACTGAGAATGGTTTCATTTTTGTTCTTACGAATAATTTTTGTTGTTGTTTTACGGTAATTTAAGTTAGTCTAGTTGAATGAAATTGACAGCTTAAAAATTAAATGTCAAAAGCCGGAAAGCTAATTGGTAGTTATGTACTCAACATTCTTGGATCCTCTATAGCGATTTTCCGCTATTTTTGTAATCTAATTAAAAGCTTTCCACTACGTTATTAACATCTTCAAATAAAAAAAAAAATAAAAAGCAATTAATAGTTGTATGAAACTCATTTATAACAGACGGTATGTACAACTTTATAGTGCAACTATGTCTCTTACGTCTAAGTTATACTTCAATTATCTATGCCATCTTTGCGATCTAACTTTAAACTATATACATCAAGGCATCCGTTAAGAAAACATCAGGAAAAAGGAACTTTTACTTTTTTATTTGCTAACGCAGTGTAGCGTGATAAACTTTTCTTTGTCAATTTAATTAGCTTGGAGAACAATTCAAACTAAATTAAACAGTTGCCAATCAACATGAATTGTTGAACTTTATGTCTCATTCGTGTAGATATGTTGGCTGAATGCAATGTACCTATGTTATGTGTATGTAGGTATTCCAAGGAAGAAAAAATCAAATAAGAAAAGAAAATGCGATGATAGACATTAGGGTGGTCAACATAGAATATGAAGAAAATTTGAGAAGAAAATTTTTTCTGTTTAAGTGGAGTGACTGTTAAAAATTAAAAGTTCAAATGAGCTCAACTCTATATTGCGTTTCAAACTGATGGGCGAAATGCAATGTGGAGATGAGCTCATTTGTATCTTAAGCTTGAATTTGGGTGGTCATTTAGATGATATATGTTTTATTTTTAAATTTTCACCCAAATCGCTGCAAACCGTTAATTGAATCTCTAAAAATAGGTACAAATTTACAGAAAGTATTAATAAACTCGCGTACTTCTTCAATTGTATAAAACTTTTAAGCTTAGAGTTGAAAAAAACAATGCCAATTGTTAACTTGAGTAAATACGAATTCATAAATAGGTATACTGTTTAAAAACTGCAAGATGCCAAGTTTTAAGAACACCGACCTGGTAGTTTAAGCAGGGCCGGCTCAAGCTAAATTAGCACTCTGCGCAAGCTTCATCATTAGCGCTCTCAATTGCGGTTATTGGTAAAGAAGTCAAGTTCTCATCAGACTTTCTTATGAGTTCTTTTTAACGAAGTATCCCCAAGAGACGAATGAGGTGTCACCAAGAGCCGAACAAAATCATGCACCATACAAAGACTTTGTGGTTTAGTTTTTTTACTGTGGGTGTGAATAGGAAGCTAGCCATCATTTTATTTTTCGAATAGTGGATATCTGTCTTTAAATTCAGAATAAGAATGGATATATTAATATTGGTGTGAGCTATTAAAAAGAATTGAAAATTAAAAAAGTATAGGTAGGTAGTGGTAGTAGCTTTCTTGATACTAGCACAAGGCGCTCATTGGGTTCAGCGCCCTGCCCATTTGCACGTATAGCTTGTCTGGCCCCAAGTTTAAGAAATACATACTTAGGTACCTATTGTCCACTTACATATTTATCCGGCTCCCGATTCATGGAGGGTCTCTGCCTGAGATATTGCAGTCTTCCATCGATTGTTGTCCCTCGCACACTCCTCCAGTCGTTGAGATCAAGCGTTCTTGCGTAGGTAACAGCCTGGTCCCTTTAGCGGTCTTCCTGGTCGTCTCGAACCTGGGGGCTGGGACACAAAAATTTTCTTGGCTCCAGCTTTGTAGTCCATTCGCTCGATAGTCTAGTCGACGTGTTTTGGTTCTTTGGACTAAATCCGAATCTTGGTACAGCTCGTACAATTTACGATTGAATTTTCCCCTCCATTCGCCTTCTTCGCATATAGGACCAAACCAAATATCCACCGAACATTTTTCTCTCAAAAGTGCGCATTGTCAATTCCCTTTTGTAACTTATCCTCCTGCACTTGCCACCGTTAAGTAAAACTGGTAAAATTAACATTTTGTCTCTCGACAAAGGACTCTTGAACCCATTTGCTTTTCCAAACCGAAGTAGAAGCGGTTCCACTAAGGTAATTCTTTGTCGAATTTCCACCACGGTGTCATTCGTGGAATGGATGTTTATTCCAAGGTAAGGTAGGTGAACTCCTTGACTACCTAGAAATTAGCATATAATATGAATTGTTCTCATTCACCTCTAGATCAACGCGTCTTGCCTTTTTGCGTTTAGCCTGTTAGCTGTAGATGCTTCGAGTATAGCTCGCTTGGAGCGGCCGATGACGTCGATGTCGTCCGCATAGCCAAGCAGTTGACAAGACCTGTGTAAGATAGTGCCTTCTAGGTTAACACCACTCTTGCGCACTATCTGCTCCAGGACTATGTTGAAGAAATCACATGATAGCGCATATCCTTGTCTGAGCCCTGTACACATCTGGAATAGGATCTGTTACCCCATTTGCACGTTACGCCGCATATTTTAAAACGTCATGCGGCATAGCTGAATTAGTTTTTTTTTTTCAGGAAACCAAGTTCCGACATCGCCAATAAAATCTCTTGGGGACTTATGCTATCATATCCGGCTTTGAAGTCGATTAAAAGATAATGGGTCTCGACTTGAAATTCGTTGGTCTTTTCCAGGATTTGCCTCAATGTGAAGATTTGGTCTATCGTTGATCTGCCTGACCTGAAGTCACATGGGTACGTGTCGATCATAGTGTTGCAGAAAGGCTTAAGACGCTTACATAGTACGTTGGATAGGGTCTTGTAGGCAACATTAAGCAGAGATATGCCTCTGTAGTTTTTGCAGGACATAGGATCGCCTTTTTTGTAGATTGGGCATATGGAGCTATTTCTTCGGGCATACTTTCCTCCTCCCTCACTTTGTTGATGAGCTTGTGCATGCACCCTGCCAGGATATCTCCTTCATTCTTCAAGAATTAGGAGGGCCGTCCAAGCCGGCGGATTTATTGTTCTTAAGCTTGTTGATGGCTTTCTTAACCTCTTCAGTACTGGGCACTGGGACTGGAGCTTCATTGAGTGGTCTCATGCTTCTTTGTCAGAAGCCGTTATCTGTTGTTGTTTCGTGGAGGCTATGTTTTCCAACTAATCCGCCAAAGATATCTATCTTCCCGATTTTAGGATTTAAGTCTCTCGATTTCCACGTTGAATCTGCATCCTAGCATATGAAATCTTTGATGGCAGCTGTAATAAATATCGCAATCTTTTCTTTTCGTTATTCCTTACCCTATCCATCTTATCTCCTGAATCGCGGTAATATCTGCCCTGTACCGCAAAAGGACAGATTCAAGTTTTTGAGTAGCACCTGGCGTATGAGTGTTCTTACATTCCAAGTGCACACTCGTGGATCGTAGTGCATTTTCGTTCCGGGTGTGGTTGCCATTTTGGGGGTCGTCTCTCTCATAATATCGGTTTTTTTTTAATGTGGTTGAGTCGTAGGCCCAACGCGATAGCCTCCAATCTGTAGGGCCATGGGTTTAATGTTGCACTTCTTTACTTGATCGAAATTCGCAATTACAAGTTTAGCAAGTCATGACATAAGGCCAAGACCAGTCAAAAATTGGGTTGTTTTGGGCAGAAGATGGTGCTTGCCGGAAAATAAAACATTTCTACTTCCTGACAAATTCTGCCAAAGAAATTTCCTTGGGTTGTCAAATGCCAAGTTGACGTTGGTTTACCAGATGATACACAAAAAACTCTCGCCAAAAATTCAAAGTTGTATTCTACTATTTTTGAACTTTAAATTTAAGAATTTTTAGATCAAAAAAATCTTTTCCCTTGGCCTAAAAATTTTTTTTAAATAAATATAACGGGGTATAGTATCTAATCAGAAAACGCTTGCGAAGTAGGAACTTACTAAGTTTAAGGAAAATCAATTCAACGGTTTAGGCTTCAGTCAAACAGACAGGAAGATAGACAAACAGAATTATTGCCAGACCATATTTCCAATTATCGTAATGTCACATTTGGTCAAAACCAAACCAATTCAGATAAATGTGGCTACAATCAAAATGGCCACTATAACTCTGACAATTTCGTGCTACCATATTAAAAGTCCCTTTATAAGTTAGTTCGATCTTATCCAAATCATAAATTTTATCTTTCCTGTTTTTGATTGAATCCTTATGCAAACATAATAAACACGTACCTACCTATACATCTAGATACTACATATACATACATACATACACAATACCTCAGATATATTATTATCAATTTAAACCCCCCTATATGCGCTTTTTGAACAGCAGGTGTCCTGAATTTAACCGCAAATATCAGAAATTCGATTCATTTAATTGAACAGAGTCACACACATGTGTGTCTGTGTGCCTGTGCATGTGTAAATACCACATCATGCAGTGATGGACTCTTGTTGTTACCACAACAGGTCAACCACCAATTAACAGTAATAACACTCGATTTGTTTGTTATATCCTCCCGAATCATTCATTTGCCATTTTACAAGTTCCTTTCAGGTGCACCCAGCAGGTTGGCCGAACAAAAAAAAAAAAACTCACACCCACTAAACTTCGATGGCAATCACACGCAAACCCTATAGTTGTTTTAAACTCACTTCCTGCTTACTTTTAGTAGGTAGTGCTGAATCTGGTAAAAACGATAGTCAACCAACGGATTGTTGGGACGGGCTTGCATGATTTATTGTTGTCATTTCCGATGTCCTTGTCCGTCCAGTCTTCATGTTGCACAATAAAACAAACAAAAATTCAACATTCCCTGCAACCAGACCTAAGAGGATATATACAAGTTTAACCCAATACCATCGAGATTTTCCGTAAAATACGGATACCTTACCTATACATATATTTATATATTTAAATATAAGGATCAAAAGATGGCTAATAAATGGGCCAACAAACTCTATTCGATTCAATCTTTCGATTAACACGAACAAATTTATTTTGTTTTTATCCTTCGGCATAATTAGATATTATCTTCGTATCCTTGCAATTTATCGTGTCGTTGATGGAAAAACTATACAAGACACAAGGTTTGTGAATAATAGTAAACAATATGTACAATGTGTGTTATACTAATTTTATTCATGTCAATGTATGCTCTTTTAATTATGTGATTCTAAGTGCTATGTTCCTTTGAATAAAAATAACACGACAGTATAATAATTCTTATACGGTCGTGGTTTGTCGTGTTATCTGCAATTATTGTAGTTAGTACGAATTATATTATATTATATATATTTTATATTTTTTCAAACTTTTATTTGTATCCCCTGTAGTCGCTGGGAATAAATTAAATTTCCCTTTTTTTGTTGCATACCTACTAGGAAATTCGCGTAAGGTCTGCAAAAGAAATTCAGAGCAGTAAGTGGGTAATTTCTCCCACCGCTTAGACGGGAAGGGCAAATTAAAAATATAATTTCATAAAATTGAAAAAAAAAAATTATTTAAAAACAACGGCAACACTTGCAGTAATATTTTCAACTTTTTCGGAAAACCAAAAGTCCATTCTTACGCTTTGTTTTCAAATTAAGTTTATTCGATGAACAGTTTTGGCAAAAACTTGTTTCAAACTTAACATTTTTAAGAAAATATATTTTTTTTTTTCATTTTAAGTTTGAAAACTGTTCGTGCTGAAATTGTTTACTCAATGAAATTTATTTGACAAAAAAAACTCTAAATATGGAATTTTGGCCTTACTGTAAGTTTTGCCGTTGCTTTTTAATTATTTTTTTTTTTATTTTATGCAATTATATTATTAAATTGCCCCTCCCGTCCAAAAGGGGGGATATATTACCCCCTACATGATTTTTTTTTCTTGTCTACTTCTTATCTTCTTACCTAAATGCTCTGAACTTTTTGGCAGATTTTACGCGTTTAGTTTACTCCTTCAACGACTATCATCATCATCATCATCATCGTGTTCTGTAACCCCGGCTGGGGCATAGGACGTCAAAAAATGTCTCCATCCTTCACGGTCTACTGCAAGGTATTTTAATTGTGGCCACGTCTTTGGAGTTCTGTTTTGCTAAGACAGTTGATTTCCATGTTTTTCTTGGTCTACCAACCCATCATGCACCCTGAGGATTCCACTCAAAGGAATTGCAATTTCATAGTTAGGTTTCCTCAGTGTGTAACCAATCTATATTGCCATTTACGCTTTCTTATGTCAACGTCCAGCAGCTCTTGATTTTTCCTAAGCCACAACTCACCGTTTGATATAATTTGTGGCCAACGAGTTTTTATGATGTGGCGTAAACAGCGATTCATAAAAGCCTGCAAATTCCTCGAATTGGTATACCTACTTGACTTTCCAGGTTTCGCATGCATATAAGAGCACGGATTTGACATTGTATTCGAAGAATCTCAACTTAGTGTCTAAAGAGATTTGACTGGATTTTCAAGAGACAGAGTACCGAAGGCAGCACAGGCATTATTAATTCGACTTTTAACGCCCAATCCGTACCGCAGGCCGTTTGCAGAGATAATACTGCCAAGATAATTACACTGCTCGACTTCTTCCATTGGCATCCCCTGTAGAATAATACGCTGCTGTGTGGAGCGGCCTATGAGCTTGAGCATTATTTTTGTGTTTTTGCTATTTATTCTTAGATGACTCTTCCTTCACTTGTAGTATTTGGTACATCCCGTTCAGCCCACTGATGTTTTTGTCAGTAGACATACATATATCATCGGCATAGTCTAAATGACTGAGCCTTTCAAACGGTCTCCCCTGAATGCACTGTGGCTCCGCGCGCTGCACCAACAACGGCCGTCAGTACCTCATCCATCATAAGCAGGAAGAAAATTGGCGATACAACCCCCCTCTCTCGCACCCTGTAAAACAAAAAGTTGTCAGACTCCCTAATAATGGCAACAAATTTTGGGGGAATTCCTCTACCAAGCAACGATATCCATACATACACTCTCCGTTTACTCGATCGAAGGCCTTCTCAAATTCCACCAACATGAGGTATAGAGGTATAGACGATACCCAGGATGTTGATATGGTCGATACACAATAGACCAATGCGGAAGCCAGCTTCATGCCTCTTGAGTGAAGACTCGATTCTTACCCCATTAGTTATGAAAAACCAACAAAACGGTGATACCACACCAGTTGTTTCAATTCTTAAGGGCACTTTTCTTTAGCAGCTTAACTATCACACCATCCTTCAAGTCCTTGGGATAGCTTTCATTTTTCCAAATGAGTTGTATCAACGGATGTAGAATACAAGTCACTATTAAGGGATCGGCTTTCATGAATTCAGCTGATATTCCATCAAGTCCAGCAGTTGAGGAGATTTATTGATGTTTGAATTTCCGATAAAGAAGAGGGTTCGCTGGCAATACCTTTACAGAACCTGCACTTCTCGTTAAGGTGGGGCACTTCAGCACTCTGCTCAACGGAATCCTCATTTAGCAGGACACAAAAATGGTCCTTCCCAATCTGAGTAGCTGATCCTCAATTGAAACCAAAAGTGTGCCATCCACATCCATTACATAGCTGATAGGTGTTGCTTTTTTTCCCAATAACATCTTTGGATATTTGGTAAGATTCTCAGATATCTCCTCTTCTTGCAGCCATTTCAGCATTATCAGCGAGTCCATCTAACCTCACCCTCTTGTCATGCCTCATACAGCGATAGACCGTCTTAATTGCAAGGCGATACTCGCTTGGCAATTCAGCTTTTCGTTGAACATCTGCTTCGGCACTTATTTGCATTTTCAACGATTGGCGAAGTTCGATTTTATCCTCGGTGTCTTGGGAAATCCAAGAGTTTCTAACTCTCGTCCGCTTGGCTTGGGTATAGTTTCGGATCCTGCCTCCCAAAAAAAAAACCGTTTATTTCACCCCACATTTCATCAAATATTGAATATTGAATTTCGTTTAAGGACATAGCTTTATCGTTAAGGGTGGTGAAGTTACGACAAATGTTTGGGTCATTTAAAGCATTCGTATAGAATTTTGGACAACTTGCTGCATCCTACGCTTGTCTTTCTATGGCAGCCAGCATTGCGTAGTTTGAGACTCATCAGAACCATATGGTGGTCGCTTCCCACATCGGCATTTCTTATACTTCGAACTTCACACTTTGACTTCCTCCATTGTCGCTGAATCATGATATGGTCAATTTGGTTATCAGTTTGACCGTCCGGATGCACCCAGGTGATTTTGTTGCACGTCTAATCATAAAATAAAGTCCCACCTAGCACAAGACGATTCGTGTTACAAAAGTCGACAAGCAAATTGCCATTTTCGTTCCGTGAGCCCAAGCCATTTTCCCATCACGCGACTCACAGTGACTATGGGGGATGACAATAAAAATCTACAAAAATAAGGGAGTTTATTTTTCTTCATTTAGAGCCGATTTAGACCCATCCAAATATAAAAACTAAAAAAAAACCATTACGACGACCAAAATGTACATTCATAATATATGACGATACATGATTCTTCCCAGCAAACATTTATGTGAATGTTCAGTCAACATTCAGTTAAAATGAAGGATTATATTCGAAGAACATTTACTTCGGTGAATCAAATCTGAATATACTCAAAAAGCCTATCACTTTATAACCTCTTATAAGGGGACTTGTGACGAATTTGGTTCAGAATGAACAATTCCAAGTAAACATTTTTTATTTGTCAAAATTCCTTACCAGTGCTCCCCGGAGAAAATCTTATTTGAGAAAGGTTAAAGCTAGAATATCTAACTATTCCATTGGTGCCAACCTGATCATCAAAACTCTTTAAACAAAAAATAATCACACGAGTAGGTACCTAGTTGTCTTTATGTTAAACCTTAAAACCTTATTATATAGATAATAATTGTTATCAAACCCTTTTCACATTTTTCATTTCGCTATACACACAGTTGAAACGCCTTCTGTATAAAACGAAAATAAAAAACAGAATATTTTCGTAAGCCGCAAATATATTGAAAAAAAAGATATAAATTCTACTTTCAGGTCGACTGTCCTGATTTATTTGGAGGCACACGTCGTTTTTCTGTCATTTGATTTGCGTATGGCTTAATTAAAATATTTTATCAATGTGACAATAAATTAATTTTTGCTTGCCCACGTACCAAAAACGAGACTTTTGTACACACATCAGCATAAAATTATTGTAAAACGCTTCACGCGCCTCTCTGATGCTCGTTGAACTACATACATTCACAACAATATAATACACACCTTCGAAACTCCCATTTCAGGGCTGAAATAGAATTTTTCCACAAGCGGCCTCGTGCTTAAGATTAATAGTTGAACTTGGATTATGTGGATTATTATGTTTGAATACAAATCGACCGAGAAATAACCGTTCAACTAGGCTGATTTTAAGTTTTTAAAGCTTTATGAATGGCATTTTTGGTTATTTTGATGGACTTGTTAGTTTATACGCTCAAACTGGTTGTATTAGTGAGCCATAACCAGTTAAGTCAAAAATAAAAATCAAATTTAAAATTTTTCACAGTCTTAGAGCTGCCATTTAAACCCAGCTTTGTAAAAGCAAGTGTGTTGATATTGACAATTATTCTAAATTTTGAAAAAAAAAACTAGGTGGGAACCCTAAAACTGCGAAAAATTTGAAACTTGACTTTTATTTTTGAATTAACTGGTCATAACTCCCTAATACACCCAGTTTGAGCGCATAATCGAACAAGTCCATCAGAATAGTCAAAAATGCCATTCATAAAACTTTAAAAACTTAAAATCAGTCTAGTTTGAACGATTATTTCTCGGTCGATTTTTACTCAAACCGCTTTTTTAAAAATGCATTTCAAAGAAAATTTAATAACCTTTCTTTTTTATGCAATGCCTATACCTATCTCTGCTGGTAAGAAAGTAATAAGTAAATACGTAAAAAAAAAAAAAAAAGCGATTTTTCAGATTTTTTTGCAATGATTTTCTTAAAATTTAACTAACTAAAAATTTTTTAAATTAAAAAAAAAAATCTTTTTATATGGTAAATTTTATTCTCTACAGAAAAGGTTTTCAGAACTATCTCGAAATTTTGCTTCGTTTTCGAGTTATATGCAAAAAACCAAAAAGGGTGCTTTTGCACCCCCCTCTAAAAAATGCACCCTCCAATTTAATAGCACTCCGCGGTTTTCTCATCTTCAATGACCCCTTTGATGATTTTTACAATAAAATCCCATGAACGCCTTACTTCCTTATTGCCCTGTTTACATGCCTTAAGTCAATTCCTTTCAATTTACTTTCTGGATATGATATCAAGAAAGTATTGGTTTGGTTTTGATCAAACGTTACATTCCGATGATGGAGAAGTCCAAAAATGTATTATTCGTTATACCTTCCATCGTTCTGTGGGTCTGATTCTAAGTGGGTGGACAATGCATTTTTATGTAATTTTGCAGATGAAAAATCATTTTTTATTTCGCTCATCTAGAACAAGTACGATGTCTAGTATGCAAAATAGCAATTAAAATTTCTCAAAAACGGCTCTTAATGCTTCAATTAAACTTCGTAGCTGTGATTTCCTAAGCAATTATTGAAATAAAACAGAATGTTCGTAATTTGGAAATTCCGATATTTTGTTCAGAAAACGACAATAGTTCCTCATTGATTTTACAGTCCATTAACGAATACTGGTTAGTAAACTCTGGATATTTATTCTCGGGTAGCTTTCCATTTGAAGTAATATTTTTAAGATTTTAATATCAGAAGGAGTTTTTTTATTATTGTGAATCGTATGCGCTTTGTCAGCAGTGTTAGTAAATTAGTAAAAGTGACAGTCCTTACATAACATTTTAGTTAAAATAAGAAAAAAAAAGAGATGGGTATATAGCCATGGGAATACGCAAGAGGGGACAGGGAGGGGTGCCCCTCCTACGCAAAGCAAGCCAGATGAATTTATTGACACTGTCAAATGCCTTTTCGAAGTCGATGAACAGCAGGTGAAGTGGGTGATCGATATTCAACACACGTTCGATTATGATCCGCAAGGTGTTGATGTGGTCTACACAGGAAGATCCAATGTAGAAGCCTGCTTGTTCAGCATCAAGCATGTCTTCAAGGTGGTTTTGTATTCGCTCCATGACGATTTTTGCAACCAGTTTGGCTGCAGTAGGCAGCACCCAAATTCCTCTCCAGTTTTCGAACTGGGTAAGGTCTCTTTTCTTTGGTATTTGGACAATAATTCCCTTTTTCCACTCCTCAGGAGAGCTTTCTGTTTCCTGAGATCTCAGTGGGTGTGTGCAGGAGTTGTAGGAGCTACTCGTAAGAGCTCTGCGGGAATACCGTCAAGTCCGCTTTGTTGGTCTTCAGTGCTCTGATTGCGCTTAAGAATTCTTCTCTACTGGGGACAGTTCGCATTCGGGAATTTGTTACTAAGGACGGGTCATTGTGTGTTGGGTTGACTTCGCTGGTGAAAACGCAATTTATAGCCGCAGAAAAGTGCTCCTTCCACTTTTTGAGCTGGTCCTCATCCGAAACTAGCCGAAATCCATCCTGCAGACGGTCCTACACATACTTGCAGACTCTTCTGCTTTTTATACCATTGCGTTGATTTAGTTACGCTTATCATTTTACACGCTACGGTGAACTTCTCTCATCTTCAGGCGATACGCAGATTCAAGCTCATTTCTCCCTGCTGTTGCAGTTGCCCCAATGCAAGCTTTGAGCCGTTTTTTTCTTCGATTCTATCCCAAGTTTTTTCGGAATGCCGTGCACTATTTCTTCCATGCGACTTTCAGCACCTGAAATGAAAACATTTTTCACAGCACACCAATGGTTTTCGATAGAGGTGGGTTCCGTGCTACTGATTGCTCTCAATCCTTGTGGAAGGTGGACCTCTAGTTGTTGGAGGACTACGGGATCCTTAACTCTACCAGTGCTAAACTTGGGCATTCGGGTGTTTTCTTTGGATCTCCGAACTGTAGCTGTGCGTAATCTTATGGTAGCAACCATCAGACGGTGGTCCTGGGCCATTCCCATGTCTGCACCTCTTCTGTTTCGAACGTCCTGGAAACTGATCGCGATCAGTGATCAATTTAGTTGGAAGTTGCTTGTCTGTCCATCGACACCCAACTGATGATCTTGTGGCACGTCTTGCTCAAACATGGTCCCTCCTATTACAAAGCGGTTGGCGTTACAAAAATCGACAAAACGTTCACCATTGTCGTTGCTTTCACCAACACTATGCTTTCCCATAACATGCCTGAGCCCATCATTGTCATGGCCAACCTTGGCATTCAAGACTCCGATTGCCATTATGATGTCTCCACGTGGTGTGCTATCATAAGCAGCACTCAGCCAGTTATAAAAGGCCTCCTTTTCCTCGACAGAAGAGAGCTCCGTTGGGGCGTATCCCTATATGATGGTGACGCGATGTTCTCTAGTCTGGAACCAAGCTAGATTATGGCATTTTGAGGACCTTCACTTCCGTTGTCAAGAAGCGTCTTCACATTCCACAAACCAATCTTTGTCCGGTTATAATAACTAAAAGTCGTTAACGTGTTATCATTTCTTATCCTATCGGTTTCGTTAGCGAAATTGACTTCATAATTAAGAATTTGAAGAAAATAATTATATAATATCCATCGGTTTTAGTAGAGCAAATGAATTAAGTTCAAATAAGAAGTTTAAGTGAGCTCTACTCCATTAGTTGCGTTTAGCCCAGGTATAACAGTTGGGCTCATCAGTTAGATGCTGTTGTATAAATAGAATTCACAGTTCGTTCATGTTGTAAATTTCTATGTTTATGAGTTGGTAAACATCGATCAAAATTTGCGCCTTAGAAAGGGACAACAGAATCTAACTGATGAGACCAACTATTGTACCTGGGCTAAACGCAATACATGGAGTAGAGTTCACTTAAACTTCTTAATTGGAATCGATTTCAGTTACGAAGAATGCTAACCTGCTATCCTAGAAAGCTAAGCCTTTCGCACTTGTAATCTTAGCATATTTATTTTATCATCATCAAGTCCTGTAACCCCGGTTGGGGCATAGGGCGCCAACAAATCGTTTCCATCCTTCACGGTCTGCAGATAGATATTTTAACTGTGGCCACGTCTTTCTCTGGGAGTCTGCTTCTGCTAGAACTGTTGATTTCCATGTTGTTCTTGGTCTTCCAACCCGCCGTGCACCTTGAGGATTCCATTCAAATGACTGCTTTGCAATTTCATCGTTTGGTTTCCTCAGTGTGTGACCAATCCATTGCCATTTACGCTTTCTTATGTCAACGTCCAGCCGCTCTTGACTTGTCCTGCGCCACAATTCCTCGTTTGATATAATTTGTGGCCAGCGAATTTTTAGAATATGGCGTAGACAACGGTTCACAAAAGCCTGCAATTTCTTTGAGATGGTAGTCGTGACTTTCCAGGTTTCGCAAGTAATAACAGCACGGATTTGACATTGGATTCGAAGAATCTCAACTTTGTGCGCAAGGATATTTGACATGATTTCCAAATTTGGGAGAGAGAACCGAAGGCTGCGCGAGCTTTATTTATTCTACTTTGAACGTCCAGATCAGTACCACCATTTGCTGAAACAATACTTCCAAGAATTGTTCAACCTCTTCAACTGGCGTCTCCTGTATTAAAATACGCTGATGTGTGGAGCGGCCTGTGAGCATTATTTTTGTCTTTTTGCTATTTATTTTAAGACCACTCGCCTCTCCTTTTATCTTCAGAGCTTGACACATCCCGTTCAGCCCGCTGATGTTATTTGCCAAGAGGGGCAAATAGGGATACGCAACTAGTTGTCCGGGGACCACCACGAGGAGGCAAAATAAGCACTTCACCGTGACTGATTGTTGTGCTACAGGCCCAGACTAAGTTCTGAGCAGTCATCGCCCAAGTCAAAATATATTTCATACGCAGATGCCCGTTAGCACCGTTTTTGAACTAACCAGCATCGTTTTATTTTCACGAGGTGAACCGTATAATATGGGTTTGAGCGTTAATAAAACGCAGCTGGAACAGTTTCAAGCTACTTTCGAAAGTTTCGAAAGTCGAGAGCAAAAATCAACTCTATGTGAATTATTTTCAAGATTGTGTCAATTTAAGAAGCCGCTGTAGAAAGCTGCTTAAAGGCTGCGCGCAACATTTTTTCTTTCAAATGGATACCCACCTGATAGAATAAATATATATCTGAAACTGGAGCTGCCATGGGTTGGCTACGAAATCTCGCAAATCAAAATCTCGCATTCGAAATCTCGCAATTACAAAATCTCGCTCTTCATAATCCCGCAATTACAAAATTCCGCTTTTCATAATCTCGCAATAACGAAATCCCGTAAACTAAAATCGCGCATATCAAAATCTCGTAAAATTGAATTGACTTGCAACAAATACATTTTTTTAATCAAAATCTCGCAAATTAAAATCTCGCGCGAGATTTAAATTTGCGAGATTTTGATTAAAAAAATGTATTTGTTGCAATGCAATTCAATTTTGCGAGATATCCTACCTACTGCAAAATATATAATCCAGTGTCTGGGTACTTTAAGACCACACTGTTATTTATTAATTTGAACTTTTGATTTTCAATATTATTGCTTTCAAAAGAACAAGAAGGAGAGAGAACATAGAGATGGTACATCCAGTTGTAAAGTGTCATGTGCAAATCGCATTACTCGTATTTGGCCTTGAACAAGAAAATACTTTTAGTTCCATAATGAACGCGTAAATGACTATAGAGGTTATTAACAGTAATAAAGGATGTACACATTTTTTTTATTGACAGGTACAGTTATTAGTTGGAAGGAAAATTATCCAAAGTGCTCTTGGGTAGGTATATTCTCAAAAAAAAAAAAAAAAAAAATTCTAAAAGTCGTGTGTGATTCGTTGCTGTGAAATTTGAAGTTGCGAGATTTTGATTTGCGAGATTTTAAATTGCGAGATTTTGGTTGAAATTTGCGAGATTTTTAGGTTCAAACTGTAAATGCGAGATTGTGAAAAGCGAGATTTTGTAATTGCGAGATTATGAAAAACAAGATTTTTAATTTGCGAGATTTCGTTATTCGAGATTTTTAAAAAAATGCGAGATTTCGTTATTCGAGATTTTGGTTTGCGGGATATCGTAGCGCTCCCAGCTGCCATACGGTCCAAAGAAAATTAACCGGGTCTTTCGTTGTTAAGATTGTAGGAAAGCTATGCATTCGGCTTTTGATTTTTGATTCAATACGATGGTAACTACCTTATAGGGCAAGACTAGTTCTCGCTTTTATACATCTCGCAACTTTTTGTTTTTCGTTTTCAAACTTCGTTTTGTGGTTTATGCAGGATTTTATTTTTCATTCTGAAACTGAAGGCAATGTTACAGTGAGATTTGAATTAGCAAAATTTTGATTTGCGACTTTTTAATATGCGATATATCAAATTCGGTTGATATTTGCCAGTTTTTTTTGGTGCATGATGCAAATGCGAGATTGTTAAAAGCGAGGTTTTATAAAGTTGCGAAGTTATAAAAAGCAGGATTATTTATTTGCGAGATTTCATTTATTGATTTGTTTTTAAAATTGTGCGATTTAATAATTTGAAATTTTGGAGAGCAGTAAGAATTTTTGTCTAGAATCAAGGCCGTTCATAGTTGTTTTGATTTAATCCGCTCATGTCCATAATATCTACTGAAGTTAATGAAAATTAATTTAAAACCGTAAAATAATTCAGTTTTTTCTTGCTTTGTTCCCGCCCGAGCAGTTCGTTCTTTGTCTGTCCAAGCGTCCTTCGAGTTCAATCAGTGCCAGCGATCAACCCACAGCTATACACGGACCAACGAATCCCAGCTTCCTGGTAGATACGCCAACAAACACTCCTATAGGATGAATCACATTCGCCTTATAGACACAAACAACTATTTGATACAAAATCACCGTGCACCCAATCTGACATGTGAAACTTAATTAAATAAATCACATTTCGTATGAAATGGAAAATTAAATTTCGTACCTCTTTTGAAAGATCTCAACGAATATAAAAGGTAGTCCAGAGAAGTGTAAAAAATAAAAACGCATTCAGTTAAATTGCAAAGGCAAGCTTTAAAAAAAAATGCGCATAATACACCTTATTTATGCAACTCCAACATACATACATACATATACATATTTGATTTTTATTTTCAAAATTTTCAACATTAAAAGAAAAAGTACGTACCTTGGTATGTATACAATATTAAAGTTTTAAGGTTTTATCATTGTTTCAAATTTAAATTAAATTCTACTTCCACAAAGGAACTGAAACTGAGAATCAAGAAGATTATGATGACAGCGATGTGAATGACAACAACATCAACCGTCTATGACTAAGACAGTATCAAATTGCGTTGAGTTTTTGAAGAAAAAATGGCAGCAAAGGACATCCTTTAGACATTTAATAGCGCACACTGAGAATTCACATAATTTGAAGAAAGAAAAGTTGAATGCAAATTCATCTCTTAGAATTATTTTTATGTTTTTTTTTTGTTGTTGTACACTGAGCCGGATGTTGATATAAGTTTGTTTGTCTGTCATAATGGGACTGTTTTTGTGTACCCACTTTGTAGATTATGTGCGTTTGTTTTATCTGTCTATTTCTATATAAAATACAAAGTAAATCAAAAGAGGCCATGTTGCGAATTTGTAGAGTAATAATTCTTGGTTCAAGATATAATTCAAATAAAATTAAATATAATTTTGTTGACATGGGTATGGCAGATGGAAGTACCAGCCTATACCTATATCTGTTTCATAATTTTGTAAGTTTTAGGGAGAAAAGTTTGAAGTTTGCGAATTTATTTCAAAATTTAATTTTAAATGTAATTGTTAAAGCCTATAGTACCTACGTTGCTGATGCGTATGATGTTATAGAATAAAACGAGCTATGTTTGAGGTATTGACGAAAATCTTCTTGCTTTTTTTGAAAGAACCATTTGTATTAAAATATTAACTCAGCCTAATTTAACCAAACCGAAGTGTTTTTCAAAAAAGGGGGGTAGGATCACCTGCTTTTTGATAAGGAAATATAGAAGAAAGGGCCAAAAGATCAAAAATGTGGAACGAACTTCCGTAATGCGACATGTCGAACTATATTACAAACAATACATTGTAATCAAGGGCAAGGGTAAGAGTTTACGCAGCATGTCAACCAGGGGGGGGGGGGGACTAATTAAGAACTAATACAGACATACATACGTTCGATCACTGTACAGCGAATGTAGATCCGAGCATAAGCGTGAAATGCTTCGCCTAAAAATCGGTATCCTGAGCATAAGCGAAACCAAGTGGAGAGGAAGAACTGAAAATAATCTGACGCTGGCCAAACGAGAATACTGTATTCCGGGGAGGATGAAAGAGAGAGTGGGCAAAGACTGCATTGTGCCGGAACTATGTTGACAAAAGAAGCGAGGCGTAGTCTTATTTCCGGGGCGCTAAAATCTGCGAGATTAATGACAGCAAGGCTATTTGTTCAGTGCTAGGCCCCGCCCCCACCCCCCTAATGAAGCGCCTGAGGAAGACAAAACCGCGTTCATCACCCATCTTAGCTTGGTTTACAGGATTTTTTCCAGAGCCGATATGATAGTCGTCGCGGGAGACCTCAGTGCCCAAGTCGGATCAGACAATTACGGTCTGGAACGCGTGTTGGGAAAAAATGGCTTGGGGTCACGGAACGAAAATGGCGATTTGTTTGTCGACTTTTGTAACGCAAATCGTGTTGTGCTAGGTGGGATTGTATTTAAGCATAACACGTGGAATAAAATCACCTGGGAGCAACCGGGCGGCCAAACAGGAAACCAAATTGATCATATCAAGATTCAGCAGAGATGGAGGAAGTCAATGTGTGATATTCGAAGTATTAGAAATGTCGACATGGAAAGCGACCACCATTTGGTTCTCATATGTACAAAGAAAATCACAGGGTGCAGCCAGTAGTTCAAAGTTCAATACGAATGCTTTAAGTGATCCCAACATATTTCGTAACTACATATGTCACCAAACTTAACGATAAAGCTTTGTCAGTAAACGGAATTTAACATTCAACAATTTTTGAGATGTGGAGTGATATAGAAAAGTGCTTTTAAGGAAGCTGGATCCAAAACTGTACCCAAGCGGACGAGACTTAGAGACTCTTGGATATCTCAAGACACCTCGGATAAAATCGAGCTTCGGAAATCGTTGAAGATGTATATATATGCTGAAGCTGATGCTCCACGAAAGGTTGAATTACGAAGCGAGTATCGTCTATCACATAAGATGGTCTATCGCTGTTTCAGACATGACAGGAGGGTGTGGTTGGTCTCGCAAAAAATTCCTGCAAGAAGAGGAAATATGAGAAAGTTGTACAAACCAATATCGAGGTTTTACAGTTTTGTCCGTTTTTCCAAAACTAATGGAAACCATCATTCTCGAGCGCATAAAGGTTAGAGTCGAATTTACCCTAAAGAGACCCCAAGCTGGATTCCGCAGTGGGCTGTGGGCAGTCGTTTGTCGACCATGTCAACACTCTGCATATTATTCTTGGGCAGTCTGCGTAGATTCAATCACCGCTTTGCCTAATGTTCGTGGATTTTGAGAAGGCTTTTGACAAATTCAACCGTGAATGTATTTGGGGATAGATTCTTAGTATAGGGGAATGCCCCTAAAAACAACTGTTGCCATTATAAGAGATGTAATGGTATATATATTAACTGCATGTTTATGTGTTAAGGTATACCCACCGAGTACACATTACACATGTCGACTTTCGGTGATATTAGGACACAAGAGTGTAAGTCGCCACACTTATCATCTTTTTCTTAATTATTCGATTAGTTCTACCCTTTACCCAGTGACTCTAGACCCATTCGAGAAAAGGGAGAGACCTTTGGGACCACTCAGTTCCCGAAAATACCTAGACCGAGGTTTCAACTCGATAGGCTCATAAAAGAACCAAAAACAATAAAACCGAGTATGATTCCCAAAAAAAAATCTCTCATCTCAGAAATTTTCCCCTCACGACCTTTCCTACCTTTAGGACCGATGTCTACAGACCCATCGGCCCATCCAGGCAGGGGGCAAGAAGGGTGTCATATTGCTTATAACTGAAGGCCTGCTAGTTTGCCACGCTCAGCTCGTCGATGGGGGGGGGGGGGGGGTCTTTGTTATTTGCGGAAAGGACTGTGTTACCTTTTATTCCAGGCCTATGTCTAAGATGTCAATCGACTCTTTCCATCTTTTAAAATGGTGGGACCCGAAATTTAGTTCCCGTTTTCTTTATCTCTTTTTGCTCTCAATGTTCATACTTAGTGGAGGACATAGGTCACCGTGTCCTCGGAGCGCTTCATAACCCACCCTTTAGTATTCCCTAAAAAACTTTTTTCCAGGAACACTCCTATGCCTTGCTCCCAAATATCGTAACGGCCCTCATCGAAAGCTCTAATAGAATATCCTTTCATTTATTTTCTAGATTTTAAAATTCACTTTTTTTTCTTTTCAGTCCGAATTTTCTTTCAGAACTCAAAATTTTGCTCTAACCGTAACTTTCCTTAAGGCCTAACCTTCTTCTTATTCAAACTTTCCTTACAGGCTCTAAATCATATCTTTCATCAGATTGTCTTTACTTTTCTTTTATAGCACAAAATTTGATTTTTTCTTTTTACCACTTCTTATCAATTTCTTTTTTTTTAGCTTTCTTTCTTTTTGTTTTAAACTAATGTTTTCTTTTTTTTCAGCACGAATTTATTTCATTGTTTCCCGAACTCAAACCTTTTGTTCTAACAGGATAACCAAACAAATTCTCCTTCATGGATCTTGATCCATCGGCGCTTGTGCCTTGCCACTTGATGGCTTGTAGAGCTGCTTGCGATGCTACTTAAATTTTGGCTATGAAATGTGACTATAGATGCTTTTTCTCCTTACGCCTGTGCAAAACAAATAAAATTTTAAGTTCACGTTAAGCCCTACTCTTTCTATTTCAAGACTCTACTTCCTTACCTGCACAAGTATCCGAAGTGGGATTAATTCTTTTCAAGAACTCGATCAATTTCCTCGGAGTTCCAAGGTAGGACTCCTTTTTGGCGATAGATTGATGGGGCAAACAAAATATGTCCAACCAACGGAAATCACTTTTGGACCAACACACTTACAAACGTGTTGTATGATTCGTGTCTTGTTAACACACGTTTCTTTCTCCTCCGAATCAAGGATTTGAGTTTGAGTCCCTAGTTGTCCCGTAAAGAAACGAAAATCCGTAGGTGTTGCAAAGCAACATGCATCATACGGATGTCCGCCGGCATTCCATTTTAGATCAATCGTTAAAACACCGACGGCATAGAAATGCGATTGCTGACGGCAAAACATACATGCACTTTTTTTAACCATCGCTATATACATACCGAAAAATATAGGCAAAATTGGGAGGCCATAAAAGATGAAACAAATTCAAATTGTTTTCATTCCTAATTTGTGGGCGTCAACTCCGAAACATAAGTTTCGATGTTTTATATTTGGCACCTCCCACTATGCGATGTTTTTTTTGTGCATGTATGCATCAAATGGTTAAGCTGCGGTTGGTGGTCCACCAGGGGAGACAACTTTGGATTGGCAAAACCCTAAGAATATGAGAGGTGCGAGGTGAAGCTACAGCCAGATATGATCACGAAGATCCCTCTACAGGTCAATGATCTCTAGCTGTACCAACGGAAGATCAGCTGTTTCCTCTATGCCGAGTCATTGCAGATGATATGCCGAGGTTTCGTTATGGTAATAACGAATTTTATTTGAATTCCCATTTTGAAAGCCAAGTTATTAACAAGTTAATTTAAATAAAGTAAAAGCTAATTTTAATCCTTAGAAAGGAAAAAGAACCAAGTCTTTTTTTTTCATTAGTGTTTTTTTGCTATTGATTTCGCTGGTCTCGATTGCTTTTTTGGTTAGCCTTTTTGGTTGCATCCTATACGGTAACTTTTGGATTTAGCTTCGCGACTATTTGACTGCGGCGGTTACAATCTACTTTTCCTTTTTTTGCTAATTGTCCTGGCGACAAACAGTACGAGAGCTGGTTCTGAGGAGAGGGGTGAACTCCGCCTTCCTATTTAAATGGATTTAGTTAAGTACTACAATACTTTCTATATTCCAAACTCTCATTGCTTACCTAGTAACTAAGGGATTTATGTGCCTAACCCCCTTTCTTTTTCATTAGAATCCAAGAATTGTTTTTATGTGCTTGTTGGTGGGCCAGTGGCCAAAAAAATGTTCTGCAGGAGCAACCGATTGCAGTTGGATCGTTTGGCACCAGCACTTATGTAGGTGGTTTTGGATTTTTGGTGTGGTTCACACACCTTTCCTCCGAATCGAGGATTTACTTTTGGGTTTTCGCAAAATAAAATGATCAGAACTGCTTGGGGGTGGTCCCACACTTTCTTTTACGAACCGTCGAGGAGAACTGCTCTGGGGGGTGCAACACTTTCCTATATGAATAATTTTCGCTATATACACTTTTTTTTCTATAGGTATACGATCCAAAAATGTCTCTTACCAGAAAATGTTGGATTTGAGGATCCTTCAAACTCCTACTAATTTTTGGCACTCCTTAACCAAAAGGAATCAATTATTATTAGGGAATTCTTATCGATTACTTCTTGTTCCCGTTTAATACTTTACGATGCACGAGGACAAGACTAGTTTCGCCGCCGACCCAAAATCAAAAGAATAAGGTAATCATCGAGCTGTGCCATGCGAGTGCCGAATCGAATTTTCTTTTGTGAAGGGGAATGATGAACTGAAGCAGAAGTTGACGATAGGACCAGGACGGCTCGAAACACCAAGGTGTCAAATTCCGACCATACCACCCACTCAAACTGAAGCTTGGACCCAACGGTTGATCTACACTACCATTTGGATCTACACGATCAAGAAGCTTATGGTAATAAATATTTTCTGTTATAAAGAGAATTGATTTTGATTATGAAGAATATTATGTACCTAGTGCTTTATGTTAAGACATTTTATCGAATAAATATTTTAAAAAATGTTTTTGGAGTGATGATGTTTGATTTCTTTTGGAACCAAAGAGAACGAAAGTGCCTTTTAAGCTCCGATTATACTTCAAACTTGGACTTTTACTTTTTTAAGAAGTATTTACGATTTCTGATTTTTGATTTTGATTTTCTCCTATGGCTGCTTCCTATACAAATAAAAATAAATTGGGTGGCGCAACAGCTCGTGGAGAACCAGGGCCTAGTGACTTACAACTCACAACCATTACTGTGTGCGTGTTTGTTGGCAGGAATGGAGGGGACCTACAGTTTTTTGCCGAGTCCGAACGGCTAAATGAGAAGCACTTTTTCATGACAAGTATACTCTTGGAGGATTTGTCAGTTCCTCGCAAGAGGCAGTACCTCGAATAAAACACTTCTGTTTTTAGGTGGCACGGCTGGGAATCGAACCCACACCTTCGGCATGACAGTCCTACGCACTAACCATCATGCCACGAGGTACTAGGTTTAAAGTAGAATTAGCATGGCCCGTGCTACCTTCGGTACTCTGTCCCAATTTTGGAAATCCAGTCAAATCTCCTTATACGCATTAAGTTGACATTATTCGAATCCAATTTAAAATCCGTGCTGTTATATACTTGCGAAACCTGAAAAGTCACGGCTAACATATCGAGGAAATTGCAGATTTTTGTCAATCGCTGTCTACATCATATTCCAAGAACTTGCTGGCCACAAATTATATCAAACGTAGAATTGTGGAGCAGGACAAAGGACAATTCAAGAGCGGCTGAACGTTGACATAAGAAAGCGTCAATGGCAATGGATTGGTCACACACTGAGGAAACAAAACGTTAAAATTGCAAAGCAGTCCTTTGAATGGAATCCTCAGGGTGCAAGGCGGGAAGACAAAGAACAAAATTGAAATCAAGAGTTTCAGCAGAAGCAGACTCCCAAGAAACACGGGGCCACTATTAGAATATCTAATAGCTGCAGACAGTGAAGGATGGAACGATTTGTTGGCACCCTTTGCCCCAATCGGGGTTACAGGACTTGATGATGATGATGATGATGATGATGATGATGATGATGATGATGATGATAGGACAAATAAGCATAAAATCATCTAAAAAAAAGTGTTCTGTAGTACAAAAGCGCAATTTGTCTTGTTAAATGAAAGATATTTGACAGTTTGGATTGCACCAAGCGAAAGAGCATTTCGAAAATATACGAGGGCATTATAAAACTCAATTTTACCCAAAATGGTCTGTAGGACAAATAAGAACTCTTGTGATGATTTATTATGATGACCAGGGAAAGGATTTTGTTGAATTAAAAAGTTTATAAAAGGCAAAATAAAACAATAAAAAAGGCAAAAAAGCCATTTATCAAATAAAGGGAATATTAACATAACTTAACGTTCGATTATAGTAGTATTAAACTGCAAGCAGCTTTTTAAAGTTCACAGGTGACAGCTTCTAAGATTGTCTCTTAAACACACCTTTAAGGAGCTAAAGGGCAACTTTGGATTCCACTTCCACGTGCATAGAACAAAAATTCAGCTTCAAAAAATCGGATGGGATACAACTCAAAAAAGTAGATTTTTACGTTAATTAACCTAGCTTGTTAACGGTATCAGTATGAGTGCAAACTTTATGTCTTAGAGTAGTAGTGTTCCAATAAACTGAATTGGAGTTTATCTGAAACTAATAAAATATTTAATGAATTCCTCGAATGCATTTGTTTATTATGTAGGTATATTCTAAAAAATATAAATATGAAGTCCTATCTAACTCCAATTTTTGATTAAAGCAAAAGGACATCTAACAGAGAGTTTTCAATTTGGTACGAATACACCGCCAATAAATTATTCAAAATTATGTTTTGCAATAAAAAAAAACAGAAAAACTCTTGCTAAAATAAATACATGAATATTATATTCTAATTCATAAATCAATTTACTATGCTGAATTGTGTAGGTATAGCCTGACATAGTGCGTGCAGCGTGCATTTTTGTACTCTTGTCAGAAACCATACTCGCAAAATGTAGGATTATTTATTTGCAAAATTTAATTCTTATGAATGCATTCCGTTCGAAAATTACCACAAAAATACAAATCATATGAAACGGATTAGTTAAATAAATGTATTTTATCAAATTTACAATTTCCATCACGATAATAAAATTTCTAATAAATTATGTAGACATACACAGTTAGAGGAACAGGCAGGTATGTAGCTTTTGTTGCGGCATGCAATACGATTACAGTGGTGGAAGAAAAAACATTTGTATTTTTTCAGCAGGTGGGTGATTTTTGAATGCTCGATCAAATAATAGTTGAAAAAATTTACTTTTTCCCAAATAAAGAACTCGGTTTGAAACCACATTTCAAAACAAATAGTGAAATTATGTTTTTTTGTTTACCTTTCGGATTTATTCCTGTCAATTTGAGGATCACACGTTAAATACAAATTTTAAAATAAAACAAAAAGCCTTGCAGAAATAAATAACTCTTACAAAACACCACTAAAAATTGATCGGGTTGGTCTAAGTAAGGCGCCAGTTATAGCTTTCATTGAAACTCATCATAGAAAATTTTAATGATTGATTTTGAGACGTTTAGAAAGAAAAATCTTTTATTATTTTGATGGACAAATAAAGCTTAAGACTTAATTAATATTTCTAGCCAAAAAAATTATTCAAATAGGCCCAAGTTTCCACATAAAAAGACTTTTCTTTTTTCAATGATTGAACTACCTTACCAATGGTAATTGAAAAATTAAAAGTAATTTTTTGTGGAAAGTTGGACATATTTGAAATTTTTGTTTGACTAGAAATATTAATTAAGTCTTAAGCTTTAATCGCGAATCAAAATATCAAATGTATTTGGTTTCTTAACGTCTCAAAATCAATCATTAAAGTTTTCAATGATAGCTATAACTGGAACCTAAGGGCCAGGTTATCGAACGTTTTTGGCAAATAAAAAAGAAGCTATACGGAGTTTTTGAGAAGTTTGGACACCAAGGATTGATGAATTTTTTTGAATTTTATATATATATGTAAATGATGGCTGCGCATTGAAGGGCATATGGGTAGTCACTGATTGGCGTTAACATGGCGACGCACGTCCAGTGATGCAACGATTTCTGCACGTCACTTGAGCTTATTTTACCTCCAAATAGTAGCCATCGGAAACTGGTCTCGTTCATCCGGACTTGACTTGCAAAACTTATAAGCTCGAGTGTTGAACAAAAGACAAAAATAGCAACACTATAAAATTCTTGGACGGTCTTGGACTAGCCTATCAGAAGGATTGTGTACGGTGGATGAATTCAGCATAGAGAATCAACGGTGCCATCGTCAGTCTTGAAGAGAGAAACCGGGAGGAGTGTTCCCACGAAGGCACCTCTCCTGTTATCAGGGTGGCAGCGGAAGAATTCCTCAGATGGAATCAACGGCGTTTACAGTTCCAGACAGGCTGAACCACTTAGTGAACACCTTATATGGGCTATCTTCGAAATATTCGAAGCTCAGGCCTATAGGGAGCAGTTAATCCGGCTCCCTTGGAGTTATATTGTATTAGAGGGTCTGATCCTCCACGTTGGGGGTGGTGCCACGTAAAGCAACTATGGTTGGGAAGCAACAACGTGCCTCGGATACGGAAGGATTTACTGTTGAAGAACCTAGCAAACGAAATAAGGACAAAGAACTTCAGATCTGCACGTGGAATGTTCTCTCTGTCTATACACAACGTGCAGCCGAATATTAATAGACTACTACAAAGCAGACATCACCGCCATCCAAGCAGTGCAATGGGATGGGCCGATCAGAAGAAAACTGAAAGACTGCGACATCAACTACGTTGGCCACAAGGGCAGCGTTTTTTTGGATGTGGATTCGTCGTTAGAGGCAGACTTAGGTCCTGGCCACGTAGTGAGCGGCAAGCGGCAAAGCGGCAGAGCGGCAAATTCTAGTTCGTTACCAAGTAACGTAATATAAAAACATAATCAAACAATCATTTTATTTTATTTTTTCGTTCATAAAACTCAAAAAATTGCCGCTCAGGATTAAATAAAAAAATAAAACAGAATCTAAATCAGAGCGACGACGCGCGCCGCTCTGCCGCTTAGAATTGCCACTCTGCCGCTGCCGCTCACTGCGTGACCGCAACCATACAATCCCATATGCTTTATTTTTTGTTGCCGCTCAGGATTGTGTAGTTTTGTCGCTCTGCCGTTTTGCCGCTCACCGCTCTGCCGCTCACTACGTGGCTAAGCCCTTTAGGCAAGAAGTCTTGAGTTTCAACTATGTGAACGAGTGCCTCACGACAGTTCGCATCAAGGCTAAATTCGCCAACAATAACCTCATATGCGCGCATGCCCTCACAGAGGAGAAAGATGACGACACCAAGGACAATTTCAACGAGGTCTTGGACTTGACATATGGGCAATGCTCTAGATATGACATTAAAAGTGTCTTGGGTGATTTTAATGTCAAGCAAATCCGATAATGGACTCAGGTTATAATCGACGTTGCTGAGAGGCGAAACGTTGTGGTAGCTAGTACGCAGTGCCCGCATCTCGATATACACAAGGAAACATGGTGAGTTCCTGGTCAATCAAGCGCCAAACAGATTGCCCACATTGCGATCAACGCAAGGCACTCCTCCAGTTCCAAGGATATTTAAATGTTCCGAAGAGCCAACGTTGACTCGGACCACAACCACGTTTTATCCAAGGTAATAAATATTGTGAGGAAGTTCGACGTCGGACGGCTACAGTTGCAAGAAATCGCCAGGTCCTTTTCCGATTGAGTCTCGCGTGCCCTCTTAAAGTATCGAGAACCAGTAGAAGAATTGCCAGGAAGCCATCAGAAATGAACCACACCGAAACCCGTGGTTCGATAATGAATACCGGCAAGTACATGAATCCAAACAACAGGCATACAAAGTGGCGCTGCGCATAGAAGGAACAGAGCTGCTCACAGTCTCTAGGAGCAGAAGAGGAGAGAGGAACACAAGCTTCTTAGAAGGAAAAAGGAAGAGCATGAGAAGGCCGCGATCGAGGAAATAGAGGATGCCATTGCAGGATTGAAGTTAGGAAGTTTTATCAAAAAGTAAAAGGAACCTCCTAGGGTTACAAGGCCCGAACCGAAGCCTGCCAGGTTGATCAGGGGAACATCGTAGTAAAATCGCAGTCGATGCTGAGGATATGGAAAAATCATTTCTGCAAATTGTATAACGCTACCACTACCAAGCAGATTGCACCGTCCACCCGATCTCAACGAAGCACAGTGGAAAATAGTAAAACAACAGCATATCATAAATGCTTTTTACTAATGGCGCTAATAATATTTCATTTCAATTTTATTTTAAACCTAAATAGTCAATATTTACTATAGTGCAAGATTTTTTAAAAAATCATGTCAAAAGAAATTTTTTGAAGCCCTCATATTTATTGTTTTTGTGCATATAAGTTAATGCAAAAGGAACACATTTCCTCACTGGAATATTTATGCCTGCAGGATGTTCATAAATCAAGGCCGTTCGATTCATCAATTAGGTATAAAGTGTTATACATATCTGAAAAGCTCATTTAATGTAGATTTTAAAACAATTTTAAGTTTTTCATTATTTGATTCAGTTCACGAGTAATAAATTTTAGTTTAAAATAAGGCTAGTCGCGCACATGCAACTTTCAGTTTCGCAACTGTTTGGTTGCAAAAATGAATCCTATTGACTCATATGGGACAGCGCGCACATGCAAAAACTATTCAGTCGTCGATTCTAGAAACTTTTTAGTTGTGTTTTGCCACAAATTGGACGATTGCCCGAAATCGGTTTTTCAATTTGTGTCATATAGAATTATATGAAACTGCGCGCACATGCAACCAAATAGTTGTAGATATTTAACCACATCGTTGAATTTTATTCATTCCAAAGTGACTTATGTTCTCTGTGCGAAAGAGAACAAATTTATCTTTTCTTTTATTTACTGAGCAAAAGAATAGGACAAAGGTGATAATATTTTTCTTTGAATGTATGGGGTAGAAAATTTTGATAAACATTGTCGGTGTGTTGGTTAGGTTCGTTGCGATTGCTTGTGGAGTTGCTCATGTGCGCGCTCATCGGTTAACTTGTGACTAAACTGTTTTGTTGCAGTAGCAGTTGCATGTGCGCGACTAGCCTAAGAGCAAACAAAAATATTCTTCAAGTTCACCCAGACTTTTGTCTTACATTTAAATTTTTTTTTTGTAGCTTAGGATTTCATAATAAATAAAATTAGGTGCGAAAACGTGCGATCTCCGAAGTTATCGGGAAAATAGTGATACAAGCCAGAAAATAAAAAAAACTGATACTGAAATTGGTGTTCGACCAAACTAAGAGTCAAATAAACTCTGCGGTCATCTTTAATAAATAAAAATGGAAAAGAAGCACAAGTGAAGCACGAACTTTATCTTAAAATGATATGGAAAAGTGGCTCAGGCATTAACTGATACACCTTCTGGGTCTACTTGTAAGATATGTGGAGCTATAAGAAGGGAACATAGAACAGTTTCGTTCTTTGGCTAACTTCCTTAAGTACAAATATTGTGCATCCATAAATCCAAATCAACAAAAATGCTTTATGCTTCCCCATCCGATAGCATATTTTCCTGGCTTGCGTTTTCCGATTTGTTTATTAAAGACGCTCGAACTAATTTTTGCCATTGCCAGTGATTTCAGTAGAGTAGCTTCATCATCATCGTGTCCTGTAACCCCGGCTGGGGCATAGGGCGTCAACAAAACGTCTCCATCCTTCACGGTCTGCTGCAAGGTACTTTAGCTGTGGCCACGTCTTTCTCTGGGATTCTGCTTCCGCTAAGACAGTTGATTTCCTTGTTGTTCTTGGTCTTCCAACCCGCCGTGCACCCTGAGGATTCCATTCAAAGGACTGCTTTGCAATTTCATCGTTTGGTTTCCTCAGTGTGTGACCAATCCAACGCCATTTACGCTTTCTTATGTCGACGTCCAGCCGCTCTTGACTTGTCCTGCGCCACAATTTCTCATTTGATATTATTTGTGGCCAGCAAATCTTTAGGATGCGGTGAAGACAGCGGTTCACAAAAGCCTGCAATTTTTTCGAAATGATAGACGTGACTTTCCAGGTTTCACAAGCATATAACAGCACGGATTTCACATTGGATTCGAAGAATCTCAACCTAGTGCGTAAGGAGATTTGACTTGATTTCCAAATTGGGGACAGAGTACTGAAGGCAGCACGAGCTTTATTTATTCTACTTTTAACGTCCAGATCCGTACCACCGTTTTCAGAGACAATACTGCTATAGTTGAACTGTTCCACTACTTCAACTGGCGTCTCCTGTAGAATAATACGCTGCTGTGTGGAGCGGCCTGTGAGCACTATTTTTGTCTTTTTGCTTTTTATTCTTAGATCACTCGACTCTCCCTTCACTTGCAGTGTTTGGCACATCCCGTTCAGCCCACTGATGTTATTTGCCAGTAGACATATGCCATCGGCATAGTCTAAATCAGCGGTTCCCAAACTTTTTAAGCTGTGGAACCCTAAACAAAGCCGAAATTTATTTCGGAACCCCATCCTGATAATATCAAAAAATGAAAAACAACACATTTCAAAAACAATTTTTCCTTAGTGTGAAGAATGAATCTGTTTCATTGTTTGATATATAATTGTTTTAAAACTAATTTCTATGTCCGAAGTTTGTATTCGCATATCTGAGGCAGCGTCCAACGTCAATCTGTATTTAGTTTTCGTGTAATTATACGCTGAAAAGCCTGCTTCACAGCGGTACGTTGTAACAAAAGGTTGCAAATTTAATATAGCTTTCTGGTCAAGCTCAGGCGGTATTCATTCTTATTAACAATCCAAAATTAGTTTAATGATACAGAATCAAATACAAATTTTGATGAATAGGAGCTCTGCAGATCTATCAGAGATTCGTATTTCTGTACCCAGGGTCATAGGGTTGATGGTTTTCATTAAAAATGGATTTTGTACACACTCGATGTCAGTTTTTGTATCTGAAAAGTAGTCCAGCATGGATCTTTCGAGACTAACCAAATGGAGAGCAATAAAATTGCTAATATCTGCTCCGAGTTCAAGCATGTTTTCTTGCAAGAAATCATATAAAACTACGTGTGTGAAGTTGGCATAACATTTTTGAGCTAGACCAATGGCAGGAATTTGCAGTTTTTTTTGCATGTTTTATGTATTTCTATTCCGGATTTTGCAGTTCACCAAATAGTGGGTGCAACCGACTGCACTGCTAACTTCACTGGTGAAGTTAGTAGTGCCTGTCCTTTTCTCAGCAACCTGGCTTGCTAGGAATCTGAAATAAGGCTCTGAATTTGCAGTTTAATTTGTAGTTCAAGAAAAGAAAAAAAAAAAAATTTTAAATCCTTACATAAAAATGGTCATACTGTACTGCTAACTTCACTGTGAAGTTAGCATAAAAGTCCTTTTCTCAGCAACGGTGATACTTAGAAATTTTTAGTTAGGCTCTAAATTTGCAGCTTAATTTGCAGTTCAATAAAAATTAATGTCCAAATTTTGAAGTCCAAATTCGTTAACTATTAACGTCACTGTGGAGTTAGCAGTACATACCCTTTTCTCAGCAACTGAGCCACCTAGAAAATTGCAGTTAGGGTGCAAATTTGCATTTTTTTATGCACTTCAAGAAAAAACTACGATCAAATATTAAAGTCCAAATTTGGCAGAAAAATCGATAAATTCACTTTGCACTGTTAACATCACTGTGAAGTTAGCAGTAGATACCCTTTTCTCAGGAACTGAGCCAGCTAGAAAGTTGCACTTAGGGTCCAAATTTGCAGTTTTTCATTAACTTCAAGAAAAAGCTAAGTTCAAATTTTTAAGTCCAAATTTGACAAAAAAATCGAAAAAAATCACTTTGCACTGTTAACGGCAGTGTGAATTTTTTCGATTTTTTTTGTCAAATTTGGACCTCAATATTTAAACGTAGTTTTTTTTTTTTGATGTGCATAAGGTGGCTCATTTGCTGAGAAAAGGGTATGTACTGCTAACTCCACAGTGACGTTAACAGTGAAAAATTAATTTATTCGATTTTTTTTTTTTTGGACATTAATTTTTCTTGAACTGCAAATTAAACTGCAAATTTAGAGCCTAACTAAAAATTTCTAAGTATCACCGTTGCTGAGAAAAGGACTTGTATGCTAACTTCACAGTGAAGTTAGCAGTACAGTATGAAATTTTTTTTATGTAAGGATTTAAAAATTTGTTTTTTTCTTTTTCTTGAACTGCCAATTATACTGCAAATCCAGAGCCTTATTTAAGATTCCTAGCTAGCCAGGTTGCTGAGAAAAGGAAAGGCACTCCTAACTTCACAGTGAAGTTAGCAGTAGGTACAGTCGGTTGCACCCACTATTTGGTGAACTGCAAAATCCGGAATAGAAATGCATACAAAATGCAAAAAAACTGCAAATTCCTGCCATGGTTCCATTAGTGTAGCTCAAAAATGTTATGCCAACTTCACACACATTGAAAAACTGGAAAATATTCAAAATTGTTTTTTTGTACACTTGAGACCCAGAATTTAACTTTTCTTTTGAAAGCTGCCAGTTTGTCTTTCGCAAAAAATACTGTAATTGATTTTTCTTGCAGAGCTGTAGCAGTTTCGTTGATCTTCTCGAAAATATCTGCAAGATAATCTAGTTTCGTAATCCATTGCTCATCAGCCAATAAGTACATCAAAGAGGCTTGCAATTGAAGACTTATTTTTTTAAAGCTTAAGCACATTCAACTCATCACGAAGTTGAAATAACCTGGATAAAGATTTCCCTCTGGAAAGCCATCGGATTTCAGTATGAAGAAGAAGCGATTTGTACTGAAGGAAAATGCAATGACTGCTGGTACTTCTAGGAGCAATGTTTATAATTTTTGAAACAACCCCTTTAACCTTTCCCACCATTGCTGCGGCTCCATCGCTGCATATATCAATACATTTTCCCCAATTAATGATGAGTATACTCTTGAAACAGTTTATGATCTTGAAGTTCACACTTCGATTAAAAAATATAAACTTCAAAAATTATTTGTGTTCAAATTTTTTTTGTGGAAATTTTCAATTCCTTTTGCTTTCATCGTTTGTATTTTACTGTTTATACTTCAAGAAATTTGTGGAACCCTGAAAACTCTTTCGCGGAACCCCAGGGTTCCGCGGAACACACTTTGGGAAACGCTGGTCTAAATGACTGAGCCTTTCGAACGGTCTCCATTGAATGCCCTGTCGGTCAGCTGTACCAACACTGGCCGTCAATACGTCGTCCATCGCCAGCAGGAAGAGAATTGGCGATGGAACATCCCCTTGTCTCACACCCTGTTGAACTACGAAGGAGTCGGATAGCTGCCCATTGTGTAAAACAAAACACCTTGCGTTGTTGTAGCACTCCCTAATAATTGCAACTACTTTTGGTGGAATTCCTCTACCAAGCAACGATCTCCATAAACATTCTCGGTTAACTCGATCAAAGGCTTTCTCAAAATCCATGAACATGAGGTAAAGCGGTGATTGAAATTCCATCGACTGCTCGAGGACGATACGCAGGGTGTTGATATGGTCGACACACGATCGACCACTGCGGAAGCCAGCTTGATGCCTCTTGAGTGTAGACTCGATTCTATCATTTATTCGCTCGAGAATGATAATTGCCATTAGTTTTGGGAAAACGGACAAAACGGTGATAGCACGCCAATTGTTGCAATTCTTTAAGTCACCTTTCTTTGGCAGCTTAACAATCACACCATCCTTCCAATCCCTGGGATAGCTCTCGTTTTCCCAAATGCTTTGTATCAGCGGATGTAAAATACTAGCCGCTGTTACGGGATTGGCTTTCAGGAATTCAGCTGGTATTCCGTCCAGTCCAGCTGCCTTGTTGTTTTTGAGGAGATTTATTGATGTAAGGCTTTCCGATTCTGACGGGGGTTCGATGTCAATACCCCCATAGGACCTGCGCATCTTGTTTAGTTGGGGCACTTCAGCACTCTGCTCAACTGAATCCTCATTTAGCAGGGCACAAAAATGGTCCTTCCATCTACGAAGCTGATCCTCAATTGATAACAAAAGTGTGCCATCCACATCCATTACAGGATGATTGGTGTTGCTTTTTTTCCTGATCACATCTTTGGGCTATTTGGTACAATTCCCGGATATCTCGTCTTCTGGCAGCGATTTCCACATTATCTGCGAGTCCATCTAACCTCACCCTCTAGTCACGTCTCACACAGGTTAGGGTTAGGTTAGGTAGAAGTGGCTGTCAGTACTAAGTACTGACACACTTAGACCAGAATTGGTCCGTTGTGATACCACATGAATCTTAAAAACTCTTTCCTTACTCGCTAAAACCACTTTGAGCTCCTGACGAAGCGTGTGAGACTATAAATGTCTGTGTTTGCCAGATCACTAGGATCGTTAAAGAAGTAAACTCCTAAATGGAGCCTACGTCTGAGGGAAAGAGCAGGGCATGTGCAGAGAAGGTGAGGAATCGTTTCCTCTTCCTCCTCGTCCATGCAGCTTCTGCAGAAATCGTTTGAAGGTACGCCAAGCCGCGCTGCGTGCCTGCCTATTAAACAGTGTCCTGTTATGACACCTACAATAGAGCTAATATGCATTCTATTTAGAGATATTAAACACTTGGAGCGTTTGAGGTCTCACACAACGATAGACCATCTTATGTTCAATGCGGTACTCTCTTCGCAAGTCAGCCTTTCGTTGAATATCTGCTTAGGCATTTATTTGGATTTTCAACGATATGGGAAGTTCGATCTTATCCCAGGTGTCTTGGGATATCCAAGAGTCTCTACGTCTCGTTCGCTTGGGTATACAGTTTCGGATCCAGCCTCCATAAAAACACTTTTAATTTCACCCTACATCTCATCCATTGTTGAATGCTGGATTCCGTTTAATGACGAGGCTCTGTCGTTTAGGGTGGTGACATAGTTTCGACATATGTTGGGGTCATTTAAAGCATTAGTAATGAATTTAGAGCTCCTTGCTGCATCCTGCGCTGGTTTTTGTACGGCAGCGGTTCGTAGTTTGAGACTCATCAGAACCAAATGGTGGTCGCTTCCCACATCGGCATTTCTTATACTCCGGACATCACACATAGACTTCCTCCATCGCTGCTGAATCATGATATGATCAATTTGGTTTTCGGTTTGACCATCCGGATGCACCCAGGTTATTTTGTTGCACGTCTTATGCTTAAATATAGTCCCACCTATCACAAGACGATTCGCGTTACAAAAGTCGACAAGCAAGTCACCATTTTCATTCCGTGACCCCAAGCCATTTCTTCCCATCACGCATTACAGTCCGAAATTGTCTGAACCGACTTGGGCATTAAGGTCTCCCATAACGACTATGATGTCGGCTCTCGAGTTAAGATGAGTGTAGAACGCGGTTTTGTCTTCCTCTGTCGCTTCATTTGTGGGGGCGTAGCACTGAATAATTGTGACGTTACGAATTCTTGAACGAAACCTTGCTGTCATTAATCTCGCAGAAATGGGTGCCCAGGCGATCAAGCTACGCCTCGCTTCTTCGTTCAACATAATTCCGACACCATGCAGTCCTTGGCCACGCTCTCTTTCATCTTTCCCGGAATACAGCATATTCTCGTCTGTCTAGTGTCTGATCTGTATTCAGCTCTTCCTCTCCACTTAGTTTCGCTTATGCCCAGGATACTGATCTTTAGGCGAAGCATATCACGCTCAACTTGCTCGTATCTACCATCGCTGTACAAGGATCGAACGTTCCATGCTCCGATTTTCGTACGTATGCGGTAGCCAAAAGTAACATTTGCGCTTCTTGAAAGATTTCTTCTATTTGTCAACGATTCATTTATTATTATGGCGTCTTGATTGACGCTCGTACATGAAAGATGCCACACCCCCAAATCCGATGTGCGGTTTACTGCAACCGAAGCTGCAGAAGGATTTTCCATAAAAAGATTACCTCTTGAGGACTCATTTCCATTTGTTGCAGTGATGCCAGACGAGATTTCTAGAATCCGACCAAACTCCAAAAAAAATCCCACCATTTTTGTACTGGAAGGAAAAAAAAACCACCATAACCATTTCTGCTACAAATATTTCCTAGATATAAAAAAAGAAGAATGTTGGCTCTGCACTCTTGGTACTTCATATTCGCAAAAAAAGTATTTCATCTAATTGGTCAGTAATTGGCGAAGAAAGTTAACTTGTCCTAGAAATAAGTCAGCCCTAGAAAACTTGTAATCAAGAATTAAAGTTTCTTAAGGTCACGTACGATTTTTGCCACCTCATTTGTGGAATATTCACAAAAAATGTATACCGATCCGAAAGATCACTAGATCATAATAATATCAACTATTTTCAATAATTGGTCAGCCAAAGTTTTTCTTATGAATTTTTAAAGTTCGTTTCAAGGTAACAAACAAAATGTTGGCATCTCACTTGAAAGGTAACTTAAAGGTCGTAAAAGGTCAGCTAGTAAGTTTCAGTAATTGGTCAGCCATTGATTTTTATGAATTTTGAGATAATTTTTATTTTTTCAAGATCAGTGATTTTTGGTACCTCATTTGTGTGGTATTCACAAAAAAAATATTTGTTAAAGTTTCTGTGCCAAATCATTATAGGTCAAAAATTCGAAGATAGGCAAGTATAGTGAATTGTGGTTTTTCCCACCAAAAAAGAGACCATTGAAATATTTTCCCACCATAAATCCCACTATGAATATTTTCCCACCATTTTTCCCACCAAAGGCATTTTTTCCAACCATTTTGGTTGGAGAAACCACCAATCTGGGAACACTGATTTGTTGTCATAGTTCATGTATTTGCATATATCCTTCCACCATGGTGTTTTCCGAGATATGATATGAGTAGCTTACATTGTAAACAAATCTTCTGGCAATATTACCATCATTTACCAGTTATTTCTTTTGGTTTGTTAAGATGAAACCTAGCTGCTCACGATAACGTTTGTGTACCAATGTCTCTCTCCCTTTAACGTTTAACCGATTTTTTTTCTTAACTTGTGGCTGTGGGTGACCATAACCATGCTTGGAAAGACAGGTTGTGGGAAATATGTGATATAATTTCCATACGAAATGAATCCAGACACCTATGGTGGACAGTATCCATGTTGATGTGTGAATGTACATTTTCATTGCTTGTTTCAAACTAAAGATGAAGGGCCCAAACAAAATGATTCCCCAAAGCCTATAAAAGATTGTAGAATAAGTACTTATTAAAATTTTCTTTTTGAATTTGGTATGTCGTCATAATTTGCTGAAATATTAATGATCAAAGACAAAAGTATCTTTTTTTATCAAAAGTCGGATATCTCATACAAGTAAACAAGTTACTCGACCAAATTTTCCCAGAAGACACTCTTCAAAAAAAAAAGGAAAATTTTTTCTCTTTATCTCAGATATAGATCTCCAAAAAACTGGAAAAATAAATGAAAAAACTTGTTCCCATAATTCTGTTGACTAGTGTATAGATAAACTATTCCATAAAAACAACTGTTAAAATTTTTTGATTTCATTGTTAAAAAAAAACAGTTCTAGAAATATCTTTAATAAGTAGGTAAATAATTTGTGTATATTATGTGTTTTTTAATATTTTAAGTTATTTTCATACATACACTTTTGAAGTTTTGATTTTTATTATATTTTTAAAATTTTTATTATTAATATTATTTCTATAAAAAGTATTTCCTCAAAAACATCAAATACTGCTTCTAATTAGTGCAACATTTCAACGCTCTATCTTTACTAAAAAGAAAGTTATCGATTTTTGGTCCGAAACAGACCTTTATTTTCCACTGTGAAGTAAGGATAGCTATATCAAAACACAAGTTCAATAAAGCTACTCGAGCTGATGGCCATGCGACTGAGCTATTCAATGCGGCTGGCAATGAATTAGTGAGAAGTATGCACCACCTTAT
Organism: Dasysyrphus tricinctus; assembly: GCA_963921185.1. NCBI lineage: Eukaryota > Metazoa > Arthropoda > Insecta > Diptera > Syrphidae > Dasysyrphus > Dasysyrphus tricinctus. The sequence continues at coordinate 140,104,227 of OY992530.1, forward strand.
CTGCAAAATATGGTCAGACGAAAGCATGTCCGATGAATGGAACCTCAGCTTGTATGCCCGATCCTCAAGAAAGGCGATCCTCTGGACAGCGACAACCACAGAGGCATCATGTCTTCTAAGTATCGCCTACAAGATCTTCTCTGTCGTACTTTTCGTCAACAATCTGATAGGTTCATATCAGTGTGGCCTTACGCCAGGGAAGTCCACCATCAACCAAACATTCCACTACGGCAGATCTTCGAAAAAAACCAGGAGTTTCAAATTGATATATGTATACCACCTTTTCATCGATTTCAAGCCCACGTATAACAGCACGACGAAACTGACATAATCGGACGAATTAAGCCAGGTTTCAGTTGTGAGTATTGATATTGAGAAGGTAGCCAAGAAGATGGGGTTAATGGTGAATGAAAGCAAAACGTAATATATGATTTCAACAAAAAAGGACACCCAACAACGACGTCTCCGACAGAATAATGTTGTAAAAGACTTTTTAGAATCCGCTATAAGCTCAGCGAACGATATCAGTGCTGAAATCCAACGAAGAATTACTCCTGCCAATCGCTATTTCTTTGGGCTAAGAAGGGAATAGAAAAGCAAAGCCCTCCCTCGAGCAACTAAACTGTCCCTGTATAAGACGCTTATCATTCCAGTCCTGATGTATGGTGCAGAGGCATGAACACTGGTAACGGTGGATGAGCACGCCTTAGGCTGTTTTGAGAGAAAAATTCTCCGGGTGATATTTGGTCCCGTCTGCATAAATGGGGAACAGTGATACCACTTTACTTCAATTGAAGTAGATCTACTTCTTTTTTTCTTATTTTTTAAAAATCTACTTCCTACTTCGCACCATCACTGAAATATGGGAATCTACTTCATTTAAAAACTCTCTGTTTTAACCTACTTCAATTTTACAAAAAAAAACCAAATCTACTTCCTTTTCCTTTATTTTATTGAATTCGCAGTTAATCCAGCCATATTGTGTTTTTACCATGTAAATTGTGGCGTAGTTTTGATTTTTTCCCTGCTTTATGTAGATTTTCGAATAAAATTTCCTGACGTATCATGCTGGTAAGCACCGTCTTGAGCACAAATTGACTGGAATAAGTGGCGTTTACTGTTTAGGAGTGAACAATAGGTTCGTACAAAAAATTACACTTGAACCAGGTGTTGTCAGGTTTTGAAGTGAAAGAAATAAAAATTACCGTCGAAAAAAAAACAATTTGTTTTATAATTTCAGCTAAAGTGAAATATACATAAAGTATGTTGATATGAAGTCTGAGAGAATAACATTTTTGTTTTTAGTTTTTTTTTAGTTTAGTTTAATTAAATTTAATCAAAATATATACAAACAGGAGGTTCTTAATGCAATTTATTACTGAACTGATTTTCTTGATGGAATATGTTCAGGGCTGTCCCCAGAACAGGGATGATAATGCTGAGCCTAGAAAGTGAAACAAATTTGCTCAAAAAACGAAGTAGGTTTGTAAAATGTGTAGCAGATAATGAAACAAAAGTATTTTGGAACAAAAACTAATTTATTTTTATTTTACTTGATATTCAGAACGAAAACTTAACATTCACTTGTTATTTGTTTAAGAATTATTGCTTTTTGAATAGTAAGTTTCACAAATTCAACTTGAATCTCATCTAAATGAAAAAATTACACTAATTTATATAATTTTATACTCAAATAATATGAAAGTTGTGAAATGTGGTCAATATTTTTTGAGTTAAACGATATCAGTTAAATGAAGTAGAAATAAGTTGCTACGTAGCAGATGCGTACAAATAAATTAATGAAGCAGATCTACTACATATGAAGTATATACTCATCTCTGCCCCAGAATATAAATCCAAGTTGGCGGGACTGGCTTAAAAACTAAACTTCTCAAAAACTTTTCGCAACAACAACATAACTTAAAAAAACAAATAAAAGAAATTACTATTATATTCGTACGATGCACGGTTCCTGAGATATATGATAAAACGCGTTTTCCAATGCGGCTGACGCTCGTGTGCCTCCCAGTCCCGCCAACTTGGATTTATATTCAGGGGACACCCCTGAACATATTCCATCAGGAAAATCAGTTCAGGAATAAATTGCAAGAAAAAAGCACCTGGGTCTTGGCCTAATAAATGTTTGTACAAGAAAGTACATTTTGAAATCTACTTCGATTTTTCTCAATCTACTTCACATTTTTCTTCAAAACTACTTCGGCTTTTTTTTCGGAAGTGGTAACGCTGATGGGGAATGATACAACAACGAGCTCTATGGGCTGTACAGCGACACCGACATAGCTACAAAAGTGAAAAGCCACCGACTGAAATGGCTGGGTCATCTAGAGCGAATGCATATCAATGCTCCAGTCCGGAAAGACTTTGAATCCAACCCCGTGGGCCGTGGGACAGCGCCGTAGAGGTGGACAGCGAAAAAGGTGGCGCACGCAAGTGGAAGAGGAGGAGGACCTCAACCAACTTGTGGACTTGTGATATGAAATGGTGACAGTGACAGCTAGCTAGAAATCGGGCCGGCTGATAGAAGCTTTGTTGGTTGGTAAGTTAATATTCTTTACAAAAAAAATTGTAACCCTTTTTTTTGTAAGTGCGACAAGCGACACATTTTGAAAAAAGCTGCACAAACGTTATAATAAAAGTTTCTTTCTTTATTGAAATTTTTTCCACATCATGCGCTGCGGTTTTGGGGTAATATAGGCAATGAGGACGTTTGCGCACGAAAAAGAAACACTTACAGGAGTCATGTTCTTGTCTTTATACACTAATAATTCATTATTCTGCTTTGGCAACAAAATTTTGAACAGCACTGTTTATACTTTCAACTACCTTTTTGACGTTTTCCCTATTCCGTTTCCGACCAACCAACTATTTCTACCTATACTCTCGCCGGAAGTGACTGCGACGCGCGAGCGTTTTATTGCAGGGGACAATAAATTTTCGTATCAGTTTGTTGCAAATTGCATTTAGAAGTTTGCAAGGTGTGAGGTGCAAGGCAGCGCAAGGCGACAAGGCTGCACCATTCCAGCATACCGCACCGCTTGTCCGGAACGTGAGCAAATATTTTATCTGCATTTTATGAGATATTTTAACTGAGTTGTGTACATGCTCGGAATGTTTTTCCCAATACTGCAAGCAGCAAAATAATGAAAATACCTAAGTGGTGGCGGTGTGGCGGCAGGCGGTAAGCAAAGAGATATTATTTTGCTGAATATATGGCTCTAATGAAGTGTTTTTGTTGGAAAGAATTATATTGCGGTATATCAGAAATATATAATTTAGTTTTATTCGAGGTCCAATGCAAAATAGGTGAGGTATAGAAAATTATTTGAGAAATATTAGATAATAATATTTTTGAAAATAGTGTTATTGTATGCTAATTTACCTGCAGGTATGTTGTATACACGATATACTAAAGGCTAAAGGTTTCCACAAAATTAATTTAATATTGTTATTTTATATTAGTTCGGAATAATTCTACATTTTCTTCGAATGCAATTAAGTGGAATAATTAAAAACATAATGGTGTTGATATCACAAAACTAACTATATTTTTAAGGTTTCGAGAGTATTATAATACCTAACAAAAAATGGTACAAAAATTAGTGAACCTACTGATGGTAGGAATGTATTTAGGATGGTGATTCATTTCATAGTACAATATGTAAGAGCGCCTCTAGTGGAACTGTATGTACATATATAATTGAAGGCGGAAGTATTAAAGAAAGACTCTACATGACCAATACTGATGGGTCAAAAATTAAATGTCCTTATACAACTTTCTTCACATTTAAAGACCTCAAAACTACAGCGATCTAACTTTTGAGTGTCATTGAAAAATAATATCTTTATATCCCTCAATATCTTTAATACGTACCTGCTGCCAATTCTCTATTCAAATCGATACTAACAAAATTCTTCTTTCTCAAGAATCATCGGCTTTATGTTTCTTATACAAAAAATTAAGTTTTCGAAGATACTTATACTGAGTAAAATTTCCGATCAAGTAGAATTTCAGGTAAGACTTCCACGTTTATATTTCTTCTTACTAATACCTCTCATAACAAGACAGATTTCAAAGCCTGGTTTTTCATAGGTGCACTTTGATGCAAGTGATAGGAACTTTCAACATTAATGTAAGTTCGATTTCGATAAATTTAGAATAAAAACTCATATCATGTCAAATCTTAAAGGGCAGGGATGAATGATTCACGAATAAATTTGTACCGCGACTTAAAACGGGTCCCCAATTGACAGTGACTCAAAATATTCCCTATTACTACTTTAAATTTATCTAAATGTCACACCACACCACATGTGATGTGATGTCAAACATTTGGATGTGTTTTTTCTGCCAGAAAAAATTTATTGAATTGAGTAATTCACAGGAATAGGTGAAATTGTGTAGTCCCATACGAACTGAATTCTGTGAAAAACTACCAATTTTTCGAGAGCACTTGGATTGAAATTCGAGAAACTAATAAATTTGCTTTGCATTTACCTTATGATTTTTTAGGCTCCTCAATTTTATTTTTCTTTTGTGTGGAAACCTTTCATGAGCAGACAAAAAATCTCGGAACCATCAGTTTTCAATTATGAGAGAGTTCACTGTGAATACAATCTGACAACACAAACTTTTAATTTTATTGCTCAATAATTTGCCGTAATTTGTGAAAAATTCAATTTTTTTGTGTCATGTTTTCTATGTTTCTTGTTTTATTTTCCTTAATTCATATGAAATCAAAAAGAGTTCCGGAAAAGTTCATAGAATCTATTAAATTGAAACTTTAATTGATTAATAATTTTTAACTAGCTATTGATTGTATGTGACAATTTCAACATTTTCATTCAATATTTTCTATGTTTTTTTGTTTCATATGAAGTAACATTCAAAAATAGTTTAAAATTGATTTTATTAAACTGTTTATTGCTTTATTACGTTTTCACTGGGTCAGATAAGGTAATATCATTGAAAAGTACATAGAAAACATCGCACGCACAAATTGAATTTATCACAACTAATTAAACTATCCAATTCACCTACCCATTTTTCGATTCATCAAAGTTGCTTTGTCAACTTGACACTCATCGAAAACAAATAATCTAAAAACACGTAGAAAACATCGCATGACAACTTGAATTTTGTTTACAAATAATTAACGACTAGGTAATTAAAGGAAAAACTACTAAGCATTAAAATATAAAATTTTACAAGTTTTTACCACTTAAAAAAAAAACATAGAACGAAAAATTGTGCTCATTTGCATTTTTCGATCCCTGAGAGTTGATTTGCTAACTTGATATCATGTTAGCAAAGCACCAAAAAAAAAAAATAATAGAAAACATTGCACGATCAAATTGAATTTTTCACAACTAATTAAAAATTATTTAGTGACAAACTATTAAGCCATAAACCATTCGGTATTAGTAGTTTGTACCCCATAATATCTTAATATAAGAAAAGTCTTTTGTTAACCTTTTTATTTTATTTTATAAAGGAATTTGTAGCTCTTTAACAACCGATAGAAAACGTGTTTGAGTTAACAAAAAAATTTCTGCTGCCGCCAAACTGCGACAGCAACCATGGTTTGAATCTCACAGAAACCTTGTAATTTTTTTAACTTAAATAATATAGAATAAATTCTAAGATTGCATTTCAGATAAAAACTTACAATATCAGCAAATAAATAAAATATAATTAAATATATGTAAATAAATAAATATAAATCAATTGTGAAATATTTTTATTTTATTTTTCCACCTTCTTCTATAAGACCTCTTAATAGAGTCAAGTAAGTGTTTTTCAGGGCAACTGAATTTAGTCCATGAAGGTCCAATAGGAGCTTAAAAAGGGCCAACTTTTAATTCTATGAACTTATATATAATGCTTATATGATTGCAAGAAATGATTATGAGAAGCTTCTTTGGATGATTATAGGGGCAAAATTGTTAGATGGGACATTTCGGTTCTCACAAACAGCTTCAACGATTTGGCTGCAATTTTCAGAGTTTTGTTCCTATGTGAACGAGAAAAAGAATACTTACTTATCCGGCTCCCGATCCATGAAGGGTCTCTGCCTGAGATATTGCGGTCTTCCATCGGTTGCAGTCCCTCGCACGCTCCCTCCAGTCGTCGAGACCAAGCGCTCTTGCGTCTGTGACCGCCTGGTCCCTATAGCGGAGGTTCGGTCTTCCTGGTCGTCTCGAACCTGGGGGCTGGGATTCGAAGATTTTCTTGGCTGGAGCGTTGTTGTCCATTCGCTCGATGTGGCCGAGCCAGTGTAGTCGACGTGTTTTGGCTCTTTGGACTACATCCACATCTTGGTACAGCTCGTACAGTTCACGATTGAATCTTCTCCTGCAATCGCCCTCTTCGCATATAGGACCAAATATCCGCCGAAGAATTTTTCTCTCGAAAGTGCCCAGTATCAATTCCCCTTTTTTACTTATCGTCCAGCACTCGGCGCCGTAAAGTAGAACTGGTAAAATTAGCGTTTTGTATAGCGTGCACTTTGTCTTTCGAGAAAGGAGTTTTGAGCCCATTTGTTTGGCCAAACCAAAGTAGCAGCGGTTCGCTAGGGTAATTCTTCGTCGGATTTCCACTAAGGTGTCGTTCGTGGAATTGATGTTTGTTCCGAGGTAGGTGAACTCCTTGACTACCTCGAAATTACTGCTACCAACAGTGACGTTTTGTCCTAGGCGATGGACCGATGAGGCTTTGTTTGTTGATAGCATATACTTTGTTTTGTCCTCATTCACTTCAAGACCAACGCGTTTCGCCTGTTCAACAATAGCTGTGAATGCTTCAAGTACAGCTCTCTTGGAGCGGCCGATGATGTCGATGTCGTCCGCATAGCCAAGCAGTTGAGAAGACCTGTTGAAGATAGTGCCTTCCATGTTAACACCACTCTTGCGCACTATCTGCTCCAGGACTAAGTTGAAGAAATCACATGATAGCGCATCTCCTTGTCTGAACCCTGTACACGTCTGGAATAACTCGGATGAGCTGTTACCCATTTGCACGTTGCACCGCGTATTTTGTAACGTCATGTGGCATATCTGGATCAGTTTTTTCGGGATCCCGAGTTCTGACATCGCCAATAGAAGCTCTTGGCGACTTATGCTATCATATGCGGCCTTAAAGTCGATGAATAGGTGGTGGGTCTCGACTTGAAATTCGTTGGTCTTTTCCAGGATTTGCCTCAATGTGAAGATTTGGTCTATCGTTGATCTGCCTGGCCTGAAGCCACACTGGTACGTGCCGATCATAGTGTTGCAGAAAGGTTTTAGATGCTCACATAATACGTTGGATAGGATCTTGAAGGCAACATTAAGCAGGGATATGCCTCTGTAGTTCTTGCAGGACATAGGATCGCCTTTTTTGTAGATTGGGCATATGGTATAATGGAGCTATTTGACCAGTCGTCGGGCATACTTTCCTCCTCCCACACTTGGTTGATGAGATGGTGCATGCACCCTACCAGGACATCTCCTCCATACTTAAATAGTTCCGCAGGTAGGCCATCCGAGCCGGCGGATTTGTTGTTCTTAAGCTTGTGGATGGCTTTCTTAACCTCTTCAGTACTGGGCGCTGGGACTGGATCTTCATTGACTGGTCTTATGCTTCTTTGTTCCTCTGTTGCCTCCTCTACATAATGCCCATTAAGCAGCTGCTGGAAATGCTGCTTAAACACGTCTACAATTCCCTGTGCTTCGGTGACTAGGTTACCTTCGCTGGTTCGAAGAGCTTGCGTGCCAGTCCTATAACCAGATGCCAGTTGCTTGGCTGTTTTGTAGAACCGGCGGGTGTTGGTGGTGGTGCTAGACTCTTCGAGATACTTGAGCTGAGAGGCTGCGGATGCTCTTTTCTTTCTACGCAGGTTTTTTTTCTCTCTCCTTCTCTTTTCAAGGTATTCCTCTCTTGCTGCTCTTGTTTTCCGTTGCAGCATTTGCATTCGTGCTATTTCCGTCTCCTGCTTCAATACCGCGCATTCATCGTCATACCACGGGTTCTTTTTTCTGGGTGGTTGATAGCCTATGGTGGTCTCGGCTGTCTCCTTAATGATGTCGCGATATTGGTTCCACTGGTTGTTGACGCTTGTGGCTGGGTTTACGGCAGAGAGTTTACCAGTCAATAGCTCACTGTAGTCTCTGGCTTTCTCAGATGTGCTAAGGCATGCAATGTTGAATTTCTTCCTTTGGAAGGTCTTCGTTTTCTTTTCGTTAGACAGTCGGGCTCTGAACTTTGTCACAAGTCAGAGTCAGAGTCCACGTTTGCGCCTCGGAAAGTTCGCACGTCCAAGATATTCGATGCATACCTTGCGCCAATTAGCACGTGGTCGATTTGGTTGGCGGTTCGACCATCTGGAGATCGCCAGGTTGCTGTGTGTATCCTTCGCCTGGGGAACCTAGTGCTACTTATCACCGTATTACGAGCTGCAGCAAAGTCGATTAGTCGGAAGCCGTTATCTGTTGTCGTTTCGTGGAGGCTGTGCTTTTCAACTAATCTGCCAAAGATGTTTTCCTTTCCGACTTTAGCATTGAAGTCTCCGAGCACGACTTTGACATCGTACTCCGGACAGGCTCCGTAGGCTCCGTCCAGGAGGTCGTAAAACTCCTCCTTGTTAGACTCCTCAGCTTCATCGGTAGGGGCGTGTGCACATATTAGGCTGATGTTTTGGAAGGTAGCTTTGATGCGGATCACAGCCAGGCGATCGCTGATCGGCGTAAAATCGATGGCTTTCAATCTGAGTCGATTTCCCACGACGAATCCGCATCCTAACATGTGCAGTCTTTGATGGCAGCTGTAATAAATGTCGCAATAGATTTTGCAAAATCGGACCATTTCCACGATCAATTTTCTTATTTCTTGGTTTATAGAAAATTTGGATGGTATTTTTAATGTTTATTAAAAACAATAATTAATTCGAACAAGAAACATCTTCGTGCCCTTGTCAGCATCATTGACACAACCTACTGGGATACCACAAAGAGAAAATAAGGCTAAGGGCTTGTTTCACAATGTCTCAGTAAAGTTCTGATTAGATATCCGACACATAAATATTGGCACAGGGTAATAAGTCCACAGAAGAAAAATTCACAATTATTGTCTCATGTTATGACCCCCCTGAATGGGTTATAAGCTCACAAACTATTTTTTATTTCTTATTTGTGAACTTATGACCCTGCCTCAGAATTTATGTGTCGAATAACTAATCAGAACTTTTATCAGACTATGTGAAACAGGCCCTAAGTTACGATACCGATGACCATTGTAGAGGTTGCAGCGATTAAGAAGCACATGAGGTTACCTTATACACTTCCTTTGGCACTGTCCAGCGATCTCTGATCTGTCATTTAAAAGAAAAACACCATGGGAGTCATTTTTCTATGACGACTTCGAGAAACTTTCCAGAACTTCGGCTAATAGCCTTCTGGAGCTTCGACAACGTCTTTAAATGGCTTGAACAAAGATGTTTTTACATGAAGTGGGATAGAACTTCCTACATAGATCTAAGTGTGACGGTTACAAGATCAACTGTCTGCCCTTCTTACTAACCTAACCTAAAATCCACCTACTGCCTCGCCCACTTTCATTATTTATTTGTTTATGAGAACTGGCTCCTACGATTGCTATGAAATTTTCAAAATATGTTTCTAAAAAGTGTTTTTTTTTCGAGAAGAAATAAAACGCATATAATTTGATGTTTTGGCCAAGAATCTAGCTTTATTATAAATATAAGGGCTTGCCATTATGTTTTAAAAATTATTTCGGCCAAGTGGCCGCCGCGGCTGGCTCGAATAAAATCCAGCCGAGAGGCCCAATTTTCGACGCGATTGCAGATGGACTATTTCGGGTCTTCTTCTTCCATACTATGCTCCACATCAGCAATAGCTTCTCTGAGGATGCGCATTATCTACTAGAGTAAACGTGGTGCGAAACCGATCCATGGTTGGCTCGAATTACCGACTCTGCTGAGCGATTATGTCGACCGAATATTGGAACCAAACAATTATTTTGGTAATAAATTTGCACAATTTGCAAACGTTGTTCAGGAGTAAGTCTATTCATTATGAAATAGGACACCAAGGAAGGATGCACATTGGTTTTGTAGTTGTGAATATCAAAATGGGAGGGAAATACAGAGTCTGGTAAAGCATTCTACATTCAGGAAGTGCGACTAAGAAAAGAATCTCTATACTTTACCGTACGTCTGAAATTGGCTAAAGGTCATTCCTGAAAGTACGAGTATTACGGCGGAATTGTTTAAGGGGAGGAATGCAACTGGCTACTTTACTAGAACATTGTTTGTAAAAATATCGATAAAATAACGAAAGGCATGAAACATTGCGACGGTGCTCGAGAGATGCAAATGTTTCTGTTATAGCTCTATCACATATCAATTTTAAAGCTCTATTTTGAACTCTATCCAAGAGACTTAAATGTGTTTTAGGAGCACCCGCCCAAATATGGGAGTTGTACTCAAGCTTTGGATGAATGAAGGCTTTATAGATTACAGCCAGATCAGAAGAGGACACAAATTTCTTGCATCTTCGAAGAAAACCTAGACATTTCGCAGCATTTTTGGTGACGTCGATATGTGATCATTCCACAGAAGATGGTCTGTGATGCACATACCCAGGACTGAAAGCTCTTCGGTTTCCACGATGGAAGTGCAATTCATGGATAGTGGCATAGGGGGTGGGTTTCGCTTTAACGACAGAAGACAGCATTGAGTTTTCGAAGCATTAAATTATACATGGTTTTTTGTTCCCTATTGGAAAATGTTGTCTAGATCAGAATTTAATGAGCTTATCATACGCTGCCGTTCAAGTTCCACATCAACAAGGAAGTGAATCTTGAAATGAATATGAAAAGCTGAGGGTACTGTCGTCTGCAAAACAATTTAATGGATTGGAAGTTTCAGACAAGAGATCATTTATGAAAATAAGAAAGAGAGTCGGAGACAAAACGAAGCCCTGGGGCACACCAGTATTTATTTTATGAATATCAGACTTGTAACCATCCAGTACAACTTGTATTGAACGGTCTGAAAGGTAATTTCTAATCCAACGAAGAAGAGATTCATCGATACCAAATGCACGCATTTTCGATAAGAGAGCTTGATGCCAAACTCTATCAAAAGCTTTTGAAATATCAAGCGCAATAATCTTTCTTTCTCCAAAACGATGTAAAGATTTGTTTCACTGCTCGGTGAGATATACCATCAGATCACCAGTGGACCTATTGCTACGAAAGCCGTACTACCGGTCATTAAGAAGCTTCCGTTCTACATGATATTTCTTGAGCTAATGATTAATCAGCGTTTCCATGACCTTGGAAAGAAGGGACGTAAGTACAATCGGACGGTAGTTAGAGGGAGAAGAAGATTTGCCTTTTTTAGGGACAGGCTGGACAAATGCTGTTTTCCATCCACTCGGAAAGATACCAGTAGAGTAGGACAGATGGAAAAGCTTACGCAGTCCGGACAAGCGGATTTTCAGAGTCTTGCGAACTGAATTTCATAATGAACACAGACTAAAAATAGTTCACTGCAAAATTCAGTTTGCAAGACTCTGAAAATAATCAATGAAAAATCGAGCGATTTTGCATCAATATAGAATGAAAAAACCAGCAATTTTGCATTGATTATTTTCAGAGTCTTGCAAACTGAATTTCACTATGAAAACACACTTAAAACTGTTTTTCTATAGTTTCACTGTTGTATAAATAAATAAATAAATTTAGCTCTTATGATAGTTTTCATTATTTATATATTTTTTCTTTGTACTTTTATTTTAATTTTCTCTGAAACTCTTAACAATCAAAATAGACTAATAAGTGCTCATTTAATGTGTCTTTTAACATCAAAAACTGCAAACGACATCTTACCACCCCTCATTGAATATCCTTCAGCTTAGACATAACTATTTGGAAATAAAAAAAAAAAACTTTTTCCTAATTTGTATTCCCTAGAGACAAATTTGATGGCATCACCACAACTCTCTGGTAGAAATTCTTTTACTTAACAATTTTCTTCACTCAAAGACGCAAAGTCAAAAAGTTTCATTTCTCTTTCTATCTATTTTGTATGTATGAATGTACGAGTATATTATGTTTCTTATCCTACTGTCTTTGAAATAATAGAAAGAACAATATTGAAATAAAAGAAAAATAGCTTTGGCTTGGTAGGTTAGGTCTAACTTAAAGAAGGAAGAAAGTTGGTATCGAAAATGACAATGCTTTGAAAGTTGCTAATGGAAATCCAGTTGATAGGCAAATTATATAGTGACGAGACGTCCTCAACAGTTTTTTTTTTTTTATTATTTGCATAACTTTCGTTAAGAAGAAAATTCTTTTATTGAAACTTTATGGGAACCTCAAATTGAGAGACAAAGATATCTTTCTCTGTAGGATTATAGTATCTGTAGTCAAAGTAAATTAAAATTGAAGACTGGGCTTTCCATTTTATTCTTAGTCAAAGTCTAAACGACACAAAACAAGGGGTGAATTGCCGCACTGGCTGTAGGGGGCCTCCTTCTTTTCATCATTTTGCTCCTTAACTTTCCAGATCGAATTATTTCAATTCGTTATTTCAGTTTGTATTATTTTAATAGAAAAGTGTATATATACAGACATATGTACATAATGCGCATGCGAAAAATATTCACCTTGAATTTTTGAAGAAGACAAACACTTGCCTGTAAAAATTCAAGTTTCTGTCAAGGTTGATCAAGGCTTCCGTAGGGGAAAACTAGACGAGGATAACTAGTCAAATACTTGCTAGGCCCTCGCTAGTAAGAACTTGTTGAGTATAAAATCATAGCACCCATCAGACGTATAAGAAATAAAAGTTAAACATAGTTATTAATTCTTAAAGTTGCACAGATTGTATTGCAAAGTAGCCCATGTGTTAGCGTATTGGACTGATTAAGAAAATAAATAAATTTGGTGGTGCAACAGCTCGTGGAGATCCAAGGTCTAGTGACTTATAATTCTCAACCATTCCAGTGTGCGCGTTGTTGGAAGGAACGGAGGGGACCTACAAATTTTTGCCGAGTCCAACGGCTAGATGAGAAGCACTTACAGGGCTACCTTCATGGCTCTTAAGAGCCACTTTGGCTCTTTTTTTTTATGTATGGCTCTATGGCTCCACTTTTCTAAAATCATCCAAAATTGGCTCTTTTTAAGATTTTCGTGGCTCTTTCCACTCTTTTTCAGAATAATGGCCTAACTACAGTCATTTCACTTTTGTACAAAAGTGCAAAAGTAAAAAATAAAAATTATATTCTAGTAACACCTTCCTGCGAAAAAGCATATGAGATTTGAGTTGAGCTGAATGCACTTAAGAAGTCGGAAAAAAACAAGCAAATACAAGGAAAGCATATGACGGAACTATAATTGCGGAGTGGAGCGTTTCACTCTGTTTTACCTAATGAACCCTTTTTTTTTAGAGATTTTAATGGAGTACATTTGAATGATCTTTTATCAGAGGCCTATCTTTATGATCTAAATGCAATGTATTCCACCACTGATGTAGAACAACGTATGTTTATTTTAAATAGTGCCTTGAATTATTTATTTGAAAAATATATCCCATTGAAAAAGTTGAAACAAAAATATTATAAGACCAGGTTTATAAGTAATAATGCTATTAAGAAAGCTAAGGAATTGAGAGATCTTTCATTGAGAGCTTTCCTTAAACAGCGCACTGATGATCGGTGGCTTTGTTATTGCATTCATCGCAATCTAGTTTCCAAAGAGATAAGACAGGAAAAAAGAAAGCTTGCTGCATCGGTTTTTTCGGGTATACATTCCAGCAAGCAACTATGGTCCAAATTAAATGATATTGGAATCAAAAATACTGCAGCAAACCATAGTACAAACACAGATGTCGATTCTTTGAATACATATTTTGCATCGTGTTCCTCCTCTAGTAATACTTTTCGTACGGATGTTTTGTATCCAGAAACCGAAAATTGTTTTTCCTTTCGCAACATATCTGGTTGTGAACTTTTTGAAGCGCTTTCTGCTATTAATTCTTATGCAGTTGGGACTGATGGAATTCCTATTAAGTTTATAAAACTTATTTTTCCAGCATTTGAAAAACATTTTCTATTCCTCATCAACTCTATTCTAACAACTTCAGTATTTCCTTCTGACTGGAAAACTGCTAGAGTATGCCCGGTTCCAAAAAACAATAAACCCCCTTTGCCATCTGACTTCAGGCCTATAAGCATTCTTCCAGTACACTCAAAGGTATGTGAAAGAATTATGAAGAACCAAATTCTGGATAACACACTGATATCAAATAGTTTTTTTAAAAACCAGTCTGGATTTCGCCAGGGATATAGTACGACAACCTCTGTTATTAATAAAACTGACAATATAAGGCAAAATATTGTTAGCAAAATGGTGTCTATCCTCCTCCTCCTTGATTTTAGCAAAGCATTTGATAGTGTTGACCATAACCTGCTTTGTTTGAAGTTGAAAAAACTGTTTGGATTTTCCTCAACAGCGTGCAATCTCATTTTTTCTTGTCTCAATGGCAGAAGTCAGGCTGTTTACATAAACAAAGAAACTTCACCGTTTTTGCCCCTTCATCGGGGAGTTCCCCAAGGCTCGATTTTGGGCCCGATTCTTTTTACAATGTTTGTAAACGATTTGCCTACAGTAGTCAAACATAGTTCTGTTTTTATATATGCTGACGATGTACCGATGCTTCATTCCTCCAGCCAATGTAATCCGAATAAATGTGTGATAGAACTTGGAGTTGATTTTGATATAGTACTGAAGTGGGCAAAGGAAAATTTGTTGATCTTAAATGCTGAAAAATCTAAAGCTATTGCTTTTGGAGCCCCTTTGGGTTCCCATTCACTTAACAGTCTATCCCTGGATGGCAATATAATTCCTTATGAAAGTAGCGTCAAGGTGCTTGGGCTTTGCTTGGATGACAAGCTCTCATGGGAAAATCATATAAATAGCACAATTAGAAAAATAACTTTTACACTAAGGAAACTATACTCAATAAATAATTATTTACCTTTTAAAGTTCGCTGGAAGTTATGCAGGCCCTAGTTCTTCCTATTTTACTGTATGGCTGTGAGGTTTATAGTGGCTGCAATATTACTTTATTTTGTAAGTTAAAAGTCTGTTTTAACTCCGTTGTGAGATATGTTTTCAAAAAAAGAAGATTTGTTCATATAAGTGAGCTTGTTTCCAAGTTCCTTGGCTTATCTTTTGAAAATTTTATGAAACTTCGGTCAATTTTCTTCCTTTTCAAAATTATTAAAACTAAAACTCCCTCTTACATCTTCAATCGCATCACTTTCAGCAGACTTCGACTACACCCGACCAATATAATGACAGCTCCACACAGAACTAATGTAATGACACGTTCATTTATAGTTCGATCAGCTGTTCTATGGAATTCATTACCGGACCATATCAGAAACATTTCTAAGTCACTTCGTGTTTTCAAAAAAGATATTTCTCAATATCTACAGTAACTATAATCGTTAAAATTATTATATTAGCTATTATTGTAACCATGAAAATAGTAAATTAAATTTTTGTTGCTGATTTTTCATATTAAGTACATGCTATAATACTTCTTGAAATTAAAATTCATTTGTTGTATTGATGATTGCAGGCGCAAAAAAAAAAAAATTAAAAATATGTTAGCTTAAGCTTTTTATTTTTATATTTGTATCGAGCTTATTATAATGACTTAGTGGCCTCTTTGATGATCTGTAAAGGTCCTAGGTTGCACGTTTGCTTTAAATAAATAAAAAATAAATAAAAAAAAGTAAAAGTTAGGAAGGCTTTTACTTTTACTTTTGTAAAACTTCAGATAAAAGGTAGGATTGAGCAGTTATTGGAAAAAGACTTCTTCTTCTACTTCTTCTATTTACTTAAATTTCCCTTTTCAAAATTTTTGAATTTCCCTCTAATAAAAAATTGTTGGAAATTCTTCCTCTGAGTTAAAAATTCTTTGAAATCTGAACGCATTCATTGTCATTGAAAAATGAATTTCTTTCATTAAAAAATCGATGTCTATTCTAGAAACACAAACATATATTAACTACGAAAACGTATTGCTCATTAAAAATTTGGAATAAATTTATATAGGCCACGAAGCTGAAGCTTGTTTGAAAAAATGAAAATATTTCCCATGATGATTTTGTTGCTATAAGAAAATGTTTTATGTAATAATCTATCAGACAATCTGCGATGAAATCACGTTAAGAATTGATTTCAAATATAAAGCTGCGTCCACATTATGTCGAATTGTGTAGATCAACATCGTTGATCAACAGTATTGTAATAAGTGTAGACGTGTTGATCAACAAAGCCATTCAACATTTGTTGACCCGAACGTAAACCGATTCAAATGGACAGCAATCGACAAAGTTGTTCAACAAATTTCATTTTATTAAAAACATTTGTAGGGTTTTAATTTCATGAACATAATTTATTGGTTTTGTGCGTTATTAATCACATTTTTACTAGACGAAAAATGCAATACTTGTTGTAAATAAGTATTTAATGTTAATAATATCGTATTAACTTAATTGTTCACAAGAAAAAATAAAAACAAGTTGGGTACCACCAGGATTCGAACCCTGAACCCTTCGGTTAAATCCTGACGCATCGATCAGAAAATTCCAAACCACACAAATGTTTGCTACGAAAGTTTTTCACGTACACACTAGCTGTTGATCGACAATGTTCACCAACAATGTTGATCGGCATAGTGTGGACCGTCCTTAAAAGATTGTTTGTGCTAAGATTTTTAGATCCACTCGTTATTAAGTCAGTTAACACATCGCATTTGCATGCGCCCCGTTATAATTTGCTGAGCCAGCAAATCATGTTTGAACAAATTATGATTTCCCACGATTGGTGGATATCACATAACGGCGCATAACAATGCATTGGGGTAAATGCACCGGGAACCTTCAAGGTCGCTGATTCAGCGAATCATCGTAGGACGGCATGGCATATGGTTAAGCTTAGGTATAGGGAATTAGTTTTAAGTAGAATTAGTCTTGTTTGGATAGTAGCAGAATAAAGTCACTTAAACTGAATTACATAGATTTCGTTTTATTCGTAAGTCGAACAGTTGGGCCAGCCCCTAGGCTGGCGTTCGCGTTTTTTTTAATATAACGGATCGCACATCCGTTTATTGGCGCCCGAGCAGGGACCGGTGTCAAGGATCCTTGTCCTTATTGCCTGTGGATCTGTGTCAAGGACCAATACGTCCTATGGGGTGCACGTCGCTGTTATCATGGGAACACAGTTGACTATTTTGGATCCTCCTGACACATTTTCTCCGTATTAACATGGGAACATACGGATATCCTAGAAGGCTTAGGGATGGGGTGGTGGTGTTGACCGTGCCATTAGTAGGTCCGTTAATCCGGACTAAACGGGACTACCACGGCTTCCCCCATGTACACCGGTTCCTTTCGTAACCCTTCGCGACGCGAAAGTAATACTTCTTTCTTTACAGATTATTTTCATCATTTCAATTGAACTCGAAAAAAAAAGAAAAAGAAGAATGCTCATATTGTGAGTGATAAAAAATATATGACATACAAGTAAAAATTGTGCTAGTTACAAAAAAAGAAGAAAAAATAATTAATAAAAAAAATATTAAAATTTAATAGATGAAATAAGTAAAAGCTTTTATTGCATTAAAAAAAAAAAAAAAAAAAAAAGAAAAGAAAGAATACGAAATAAAAAAAAAGCATTAAAATTGCAAAAAGAAAATTATCAAAAAAGCATTTAAATTGCAAAAAGAAAAGAATCATAAAAAATTCCTAAAAAATAAAAAGAAAAATTAGTTGAAATATTATAAAACATATATATATGTATATGAAATTAAGTGTGTGCTTTCTACTGTGAAGTTACAAAAAATAAAAAAATAAAAAAAAATAAAAAAATTGTGTGAAAATTGTGCGAAAATTATCCGAAAAAAAGGAGTAAAAAGAAGGGGAAAAAATATTTAAAATTTCGAATAAAAGCTTGTGTTTAAGGTAAGCCTTTTTCTTTGCCATTTGTCCTAGGAAATATACGCAATCATACGAGAACAAGGTCGAACTAGGATAAAGTTCAGTGATTTAATTTTTACATATTTATATTATATTTTATAAGTGCATTTACACATCCCGCTCTCCATTAAAGCATTTAAGAACGTGTTAATATAATTTTGAGTTAAATAAAAAATGGACGCTATGACTAAAGCTGTTACTGAGCTGAATGGGGCGGTAGGCGCAATTCTCGCTCAGTTAAAAGAGATAGATGGGCGTTTGAAGAAGGTCGAAGGCGCTAGTAACGTGGCCTCGGATTCTAGCCAATCTACTCAGGTTACTGATGCACCTCTACTTTGCGAGCCTAGGACGGAAGCTGATCTCAAGGAGATCAGCCGACTCCCTGACTGCGTGAAGGAATTGCAATCCTTCGATGGCAACCCAACGCAATATGTATCTTGGATACATAGTGTAGAGGGAATTTTAAAAGATTTCGCCATCATTAAAAACAAACCCATGTACCGCGCAATTCTCAAACATATAAGACAAAAGATTCGCGGAAATGCGGATTCTGCCCTAGTGTCATATAACATTTTTGACGATAATTGGGAAGAAATTAAGAGGATTCTTTCCCTTCACTATGCCGACAAGCGGGATATACGCACTCTTGAGCATCAGCTCAACCAACTCTCCCAAAGGGGTTCTCGGCTCGATGAGTTTTACGCGACCGTGAACCATCAGTTCTCCCTTATTATCAACAAGATAAAGACCGAGTCATATACGCAAGAAACGGTAAGCGCGTTGGTTGAAACGTATAGGAACCGAGCGTTGGATGTCTTTATAAGAGGGCTGAGTGGTGATCTGTCACGGATGATGATCGTGCAGAAACCAAGAACCCTTCCTGAAGCGTATGCTTCTTGTCTGGAAATTCAGAATCTGAATTTCCGTAACCATGTTATTCATCCAACTACATATAACAATACAATTACAGCTCCCCTAAACCAAATGTCCAATTCATATAATAGACCGCCTAATCAGCCCAGGCCAACAGTAACCCATAATCAGATATCTAGGTTGGACAGTAGACCACCGATTCATCCTAAACCTTATTATAAAACAGGCAGGAATTATCAAAACCATCCTACGACCTCAGGTAACCCACCAGGACTTGGTCCTAAGCCACACCCAAGAATGGAGGTGGATCACTCGGTTCAGACCAAACAGGTCAATTATGTGAACCGTCCAAAATCCCAAAACCCATTCAAACGTAGGGCAACCTCGGATAACTTTCCCAACAAGCACCAACGCCTTTATAACATAGCGGTAGAGGATGAAGTTGATCCAGAGGAATACTCCACTTCTGCGGAAGAGGCTGTTGAAGAGGCTGCTTGTGAGGAAATAAATTTTATGACAGGGGGCCATCCAGCGTACCATACTTAGAGTACGCAACTAAGGATGGAGCTTTGTTGAATTTCCTTGTTGATACGGGGGCCAACAAGAATTTCATAAGCTCAAAAATCAATCAGCCCACCACTCCAGTCGAAAAACCATTTAACGTACAGTCCGCTGCGGGAAAAATAGAAATTTCGCAATATGTCCAGGGAAGATTCTTTGCTCTAGCCGGTGACGATACTATCATCAAATTCTTTGTCCTACCTGGTCTTGATTCCTTCGATGGGATCATTGGGGATGACACGCTGAAAGAGCTTGAGGCAGTCATTGATAGGAAAAGGAATTTGCTAACAATAAGATCCGGCATACAAATCCCATTAAAAGAAAAGGTATCACGCCAAGTGAACACAGTTTTTAGCGATGATCTTTCCCTTGAGGTTAGGCAGGGGTTACAAAAATTAATTGATAAATATGGACCGCTCTTTGGACCAATCAACGTAAATGAAGTAATTGACACTTCAATTCAGGCAGAAATTAGAACGAATACAACCGAACCTGTATATTCAAAGAGCTACCCATATCCATCATGCCTTAGAGAGGTGGTTGAAGAAGAGATAGCCAAACTTTTAGATGAAGGAATAATAAGACCTTCAAAAAGTCCCTATAATTCGCCAATCTGGGTCGTGCCCAAAAAACCCAAGGCGAATGGCGAAAAACAATATAGAATGGTTATCGATTATAAAAGACTGAATAGCATAACTATTTCTGACGCATACCCAATACCAGATATAAATGCTACACTTGCTAGCTTAGGGAATGCTCGGTACTTCACAACTCTCGACCTCACCTCAGGATTTCACCAAATCCCAATGAAACCCTCGGACATACCTAAAACGGCCTTTTCTACCATGAATGGCAAATACGAGTTTTTAAGACTGCCATTCGGTCTCAAGAACGCCCCGGCTATTTTCCAACGCACAATTGACGATGTGCTGAAGCCATTTATTGGAAAAATCTGTTACGTATACATCGACGATATAATCGTCTTTAGTGATAATGAAGAGACACATTTGAAAAATCTCGACATGGTTCTTGGAAGGCTAAGCGAAGCGCACCTGAAGGTTAACCTTGAAAAGACACATTTCATGGACACAAACGTAGAGTTCCTTGGTTATATTATAACACCCGATGGTGTACGACCGGATAAAAGGAAAATTGAGGCAATCCGAAACATCCAACCTCCCGTTAATCTGAAGGAACTAAAATCGTTCCTCGGACTTACCTCCTATTACAGGAAGTTTATTCGGGACTACGCCAAGGTCGCCAAGCCCTTAACCAACTTAACAAGGGGTGAAAATGCCCAAGTTAAAGCCAACCAGTCGAAGAGAATACCAATCAGATTGGATAAATGTGCACTGAAGGCTTTCGATGAACTAAAATTACTACTTACTTCTGCAGAAGTCCTGGCATTCCCAGACTTCAATAAGCCATTTATTCTCACGACAGATGCTTCGAATTTAGCAATTGGCGCTGTTTTGTCACAGGGAGAAACAGGCAAAGAAAAACCCATAGCATTTATTTCAAGATCCCTGAGCGGTAGTGAAGAAAATTTCGCCACAAACGAGAAAGAAATGTTGGCGATAGTTTGGGCCTTAGACAATCTGAGGTCATATCTTTACGGAGCGAAAAAAATCCGCATATTCACTGACCATCAACCTCTAACTTACGCCCTTGGCAACCGCAATTACAACGCGAAGCTGAAGCGTTGGAAGGCCAGGATAGAGGAATACAACTGCGAGTTGATTTACAAACCCGGTAAATCAAATGTCGTAGCAGACGCTCTCTCTAGACTTAGAATTAGTAACGAGCACTCGACCGTCTCAGCGAAAGCTGAAACGGAATACCAAGTGAATGCGTTGCATAACGATTCCTCAACGGAATCTGCCTCCCAGGAAAATTCCCACTGGAATGATGATATATCCCAAACTAACACAGCCTCAGAGCATGTCTCCTCTACGGAACATCCTAATGACGAAGCAGCTTCCACTGAATCTGCTAATGAAACGATGCATAGTGCGGAGCAGGACGCAACAGATCTGATTCCACATGTTGAGGCACCCCTTAATGTTTTTCGGAATCAGATAATTATAAATGTTGCAAAACATGCTGATAACTATGAGGAACCGCATCCCGGTTATTCAAGACACTACACTGCAACCCCGTATTTGGACAAAGAAGCCTTGACAGATATTCTAAAGGCAAGGCTACAGCCTAACATTGTCAACGGCATTAAGATTCCGGAACTTTGTATGGAGTTGTTGCAGAAAGTGTACTTAGAAACTTTTTTGAACTATAAAATCAGATTGACCCAGAGGTTGGTAGAGGATGTCAAGGACGAGAATCGAGTGTGGGAACTCATTAGTAAAGAACACAAACGAGCACATAGAAATGCACGAGAAAATAAAGAACAACTTCTCGAGAAATATTATTTCCCAAAAATGAATAGCTTGATAACACGATACGTGAAGTCCTGCGACATCTGCCTCGCCAATAAATACGATAGACACCCGGCAACTCCAATGTTTCAGCCTACCCCAGTTCCGTCCTATCCCTGTGAAATACTTCACATGGACATTATGGAAATTCAGGGGGAAAAGTTCATCTCATGCATCGACAAATTCTCTAAATTTGCCAAACTGTTCCATATAAAGAATAAGTCTTCTCTCTATCTTAGGGATAAAGTGATAAAAATTCTTCACTACTTCACTGTCCCAAAGATGCTAGTCACGGACAACGAGAGAAGTTTCCTTAGTCCTATAATGGTTAACTTCATAAAAATGCTCGATATTCAAATGTATCAGACACCCGTCAATAGAAGTGAAGTTAATGGTCAAGTTGAGAGAATTCACTCAACGATCCTAGAAATCTATCGATGCTTGAAAGCTGAATACAAAGAGTTAAAACTAAGAGAACTGTTGAATATCGCTGTTGACCGGTATAACAACACGGTCCACTCTGTCACTGAACGGAAACCATCCGATATGTTTTTTAACAGAAGTACTAGAGTGAACTTTCAAAATATGGCAAATTTCAGAATAAAAGTTAACCAAGAGTTGAGGGAAAAAATACGACAAAAACAAAAAATCAGGAATAAATGGTACAATAAAAAGAAGTCAAGTCCTAAAAAATTTAAAAAAGGGGATATAATTTACACTTCCTTCAAGAGGATTCAGGGCAAGCATAAGCCTCTATATCGGAAGGAAGTTGTGGCCAAGGATAATAGGGTCACTGTTATAACAGATACAGGTCGGAAAATACACAAGACACAAGTAAAGAATAGATAAAGTTATAAAGCACATTCACAAATGAAATAACACGCACATAGAAAAAACTAGTAACAAAGCACATAAAAAAGAAAGCACACACACATAAAAAAGATT
Source organism: Dasysyrphus tricinctus (assembly GCA_963921185.1). NCBI lineage: Eukaryota > Metazoa > Arthropoda > Insecta > Diptera > Syrphidae > Dasysyrphus > Dasysyrphus tricinctus. The sequence continues at coordinate 140,127,110 of OY992530.1, forward strand.
AAATAAAAATGCATACTGCAAAAAGAATAAACCAAAACTATATATGCCTATATATATATATATACATAGAAAATATATAAAAAAAAAAAAAAAAAAAAAAAAAAAAAAAAAAAAAAAAAAAAAAAGGGGAAGGATGACTTATCCTAAAAATTAAAATCTAAAAAAAGCCCCAAAACCTTAGTTCCAAAAAGTCAAATAAAAAAAAAAGAAAAATATCTATTAACATTAATAATTCTCTAATCCTTTTCTAGCATCAAAATTATTTCTATAAGATTATTCTTTTATTATAAGCGTAGAAGTTTATTCTGTATATTAGATAATGTTACTAGTATAACCTAGTTTGTAAGGCTACAATTATATAAATTTATACAATTATTATCTCTTTCTCACATAAATAAGATTAACCATTATGCTAGCAACAACTGCTGAGGGACTAAACATCTTCAACTACAAAGAGCCGCTAATTTCGCTGAAAGAAGGCAGAGGATGGATAATTGATGGTAATTTCAAGATGGTGCACGTGATTAACCTTGGATACTTCGAGGAAATGCTTGGGAAACTGGACGAAATTATTGCCAATAATCTTAAAGAACAGGATCGTAAGCATTTAATCCAGTATCACCTCAATCAAACTAGGGATCGCATAGATCTCTTGAAGGGGAAATCGATTCGCAAAACAAGATCTATTAACTGGATAGGAAGTGCCTGGAAGTGGATAGCTGGTAACCCTGACGCAGCAGATTGGGACCAAATCCTTCAAACTGAAGAAAAAATAATCAGCAACAATAATCAGCAGTATAAAATAAACAACAAGATCTTCGGCATCACTGCAGAGATAACGGGAAAAATCAATCTCCTTATAAGCAGGGTCAACAATGGTATAAGGGATGCTATTTCTGGTAGAATCGAACAAGACATTCTAAACGAAATACTCGTTATTAAAGGAGAAATAAATGAGATCGTACGCGCTTGCCAGATCGCAAAAAAAGGCCTGATTAACACCAATCTCTTGGATAAGGAGGAAATTGGTAGGCTTGTCAATGAAATTGAAACTCTACCTTATGCCAACGAGATCGAGGCAATAGAGTATGGGACACCAGCTGTTTTTACTAACGAAACGATGTTGCTCTACGTATTATCCATGCCGAAGGTTAGAAAGGATGAATTCAACCTCCTTCAAACAAGAGCCTCGATCATAGGGAACAAGCAGATTGACCTTAATTTCAATAAAATGCTAGTCAACCACCAAGAGACGTATGGCATAATAGATAATTGCCTCACGATAAGCAACACAACGGTTTGTGGTGAAACTGCACTAGAAAAGGTTCATGAGGAAGATTGCGTTGCAAGACTTTTAAAAGGAGGTTCGGCAACTTGTTCTTACCATACAAACGCAAAAGAGGTCATTGAGCTCATAAATTCGGATACCATCTTCCTGACTAATTTTAAAGGTGAAGTCAGATCCAATAACTTCCAAAGAATTCTTGAAGGGACCTTTATCATTCAGATCCAAAACGAAACGGTACACCTGAACAATAAAACATTCAGAAGCCACACGATAACGGTCCTACAACCCCTACCGCCTGCTCTAGCGAACATTACCAGGCAGGATAACAAGCTGGATCTGGGTTACGTGCACAACATTGGCCTCAGGAACATCGAACGCCTTAGTAACCTTGATAAAAGATTTAAGATCTCCCTGATAACAGAAGCTGCGATAATCCTAGTGTTCGTCATTACAATACATTACCTTTGGCGAAAGATGCACGCTAAAATCAGCTTCCCATCAATTCAGACAACAGCAAATCCAGTTCCAATTCAACGACAGCATCCTACCCCACAGAAACAGCGTAACCAGTCATCGATTTCTGACGTCATAGCTGATCTACGGGACGTAGACCTTTAAAGGGGGAGGAGTTAACACATCGCATTTGCATGCGCCCCGTTATAATTTGCTGAGCCAGCAAATCATGTTTGAACAAATTATGATTTCCCACGATTGGTGGATATCACATAACGGCGCATAACAATGCATTGGGGTAAATGCACCGGGAACCTTCAAGGTCGCTGATTCAGCGAATCATCGTAGGACGGCATGGCATATGGTTAAGCTTAGGTATAGGGAATTAGTTTTAAGTAGAATTAGTCTTGTTTGGATAGTAGCAGAATAAAGTCACTTAAACTGAATTACATAGATTTCGTTTTATTCGTAAGTCGAACAGTTGGGCCAGCCCCTAGGCTGGCGTTCGCGTTTTTTTTAATATAACGGATCGCACATCCGTTTATTAAGTCTGATGAAGACATTCATGTTTTGATCTAGGTTATGAACTCTGCCATTTAATAAGCTATCCAGAAAAAGTTATAAATTGACTTAAACTTTTTGAATTAAAAGCAAAAGAAAAGGCTTACAGAATTTATTTTGTAATCACTATTATAGAGGAATTTCGGTTAAAAATTGGAAATATGTTCATATTGTTAATATTAAAAATCATTTGGACGAGTAACTCTTTCCCTAGAGCGAATGGACACCAATGCTCCGGCCCGGAAAGTCTTTGAATCCAACCCCGTGGGATAGCTCAGTAGAGGTGGATAGCGTGAAAGGTGCGTGCGCAAGTGGAAGAGGACCTCAACCAACTTGGCATGCGAAATTGGAGACCGCTAGCTAGAAACCAAGCCGGCTGGAAGATCCACCCCGGACTGTAGCGCAACCTTAAGTAAGTAAGTAACTCTTTCCCAACTTATACAATTTTCCAGCACACATTTTTAGGCAGCAGTTATAGCTATCATTGAAACTTATCATTGAAAGTTTTATAATCGATTTTGAGACGTTTAGAAAGCAAAATCATTTATAATATTGATGGACAAAGCTTAGGACTTAATTAATATTTTTAGCCAAAAAAATAATTCAAATAGGCCCAACTTTCTACATAAAAAGACTTTTCTTATTTCAATGATTAAACTACCTTACCAATGATCATTGAAAAATCACCTTATTCTCCCGCATAATAGCGTGTGCGCCGGTGTATTTTTTTCAAGACTGTTTGTAATGAAAAATAAATGTACAAACTTCCTTAAAGTAGGCACATGCCAATCGAATCTTTCAGCTTTGACTTTAAATGTTAACAAAGAGCTACAAATTGGAAAACAAAGTTAGTATGTAATTTTTTTTACGAAAGTTTTTCTTAAGTTTTTGTTATTTTTTCAAAATTGTAAATTATATTTTGGTATTTTTTTATTTGTGGGACGTTTGCAGTGGTGGCTCTTTTTTTATTTAAATGCTCTATTTATTGGCTCTTTCTCAAAATCTAGAAAGGTAGCCCTGCTTAAATATGACAAGTTAACTCTTGGAGGATTTGTCAGTTCCTTTCAAAGGCAGTACCTCGGAAAAAACATTTCAACGATCCAGGAGATATGATGGATAGGATCAAGGACAATTCGACTCAGATCGAAAGTCATAGATTGTAAGCCGGTTAGCGATCGCTTGGTTATGATCCGCATCAAAGCTATATTCCAAAATATGAGGCTAATATGTGCACCCGCCCCTACTGATGAAGCTAAGGAGTCTAACAAGGAGCAGTTTTATGTCCTCTTGGACGGAGCTTTTGGAGCGTGTATGGAGTACGATATCAAAGTCGTGCTTGGAGACTTCAATGCCCAAGTCGGGAAGGAAAATATCTTTGGCATAGATTAGTTGGAAAGCACAGCCTCCACGAAACGACAACAGATAACGGCTTACGACTAATCAACTTTGCTGCAGCTCGTAATACGGTGGTAAGTACCTCTATGTTCATCCCCCTTCCCCAGGCGAAGGATAAATACAGCATCCTGACAATCTTCTGATGGTCGAACCAACAACCAAATTCAAATCGACAACGTGCTAAATGGCACAAGGCATGTTCGATTTCTCTTGGACGTGAAAACTTTCCGAGGTGCAACGACTCTGGCCACATTTTAATAGTGACAAGGTTCAGAGCCTGACCGTCCAACGAAAAGAAAACAAAGACCGCCCAAAGGAAGAAATTCAACATGGAATGTCTTCGCAGATCTGAGAAAGCTAGAGACTACAGTGAGCAATTGGTCCGGAAACTCTCAGCCGTACCCCCAGCCACAGGCGTCAGCAACCAGTGAAACCAGTATCGTGACATCATTAAGGATACAGCCAAGACCACCATAGGCTATTAACCACAATGGAAAAAATACCGTGTTATGATGTTAAGTCCGCGCTATTGAAGCAAGGGACAGAAAATGCAGGAAAGCACATGCTGCAACGGAAAACAAGGGCAGAAAGGGAGAACATGAAGGAAAAAGAAAAAAAACTATGCGGAAAAAAAAAGAGCATGTGCAGTCTCTCAGCTTAGGTATCTCGAGGAGTCTAAAACCGCCACAAACATCCGGCAGTTCTACAAAACAGCCAAGCAACTGGTATCTGGTTATAGGACTGGCACGCAAGCTCTTCGAAACAGCGAAGAGAATATAGTTACCCAAGCACAGGGAATTGTAGACGTGTTTTAGCATTTCCAGCAACTGCTTCTTGGGCATTATGTAGAGGAAACGACAGAAGAACAAAGAAGCATGAGACCAGTCAATGAAGACCCAGTCTCAGCGCTCAGTATTGAAGAGGTTAAGAAAGCCGTCCACAAGCTTAAGAACAACAAATCCACCGCACAGTGTGGGAATTCGCTCATCTAGCGGAATTTAATTCAAAAAATGACTGCCACAAACTGATGTTATAACTTGTTTTGCTTGCAGCTTAAAGCTTCTTCTAAGCGATTATGAAAGAAATTTTACGTGGGAGTTAAGTAAAATAAAATGAATTGTTCTTAAAGTTGCGATTGGTGATAAATTCAAAGAGAATTGGCTTGAGAAGGTAGTTTGGAAATATTTTTTGTATGAGTGCTTGGTACATTTCTTATTGAAAGTTTTGTTTTGATTTAATAGACGCCATATCAGGGAATTGAAAATTAAGTAAAATTACAATCCTTAGGGTGTTTAGATATATCTGTTGGTGGATGGGATTAAAAAAGTGGCCATTTTTATACAATTTCTGTATTCACGAGACAAAAACTTAAAGTATTCAGTGTTGTTCGGATAAGAGACTATATGCATTTGAAAGCCTGATATGTAAGCTGTCATTTAGCGCTTTAAGTTGCTGCGCGTAGGTGCGACACCCATACATTTATTTTTCATTTTCGAACCGGCTTTCAAAAAATTAAAACGGGGACAAATTAGACTTTCACTGAGAAAAAATTCCAACAAAGTTGAATTTTGGTGGAGAGCTTTGTTTTGACATCCTAAGTATTTTCTGAAAAGTACCCTAAATTTGGGCCGGGGCTAAAATATTTAGGGGGGGGTGAAAAGGGGTAAAAATAATTTTTTTGATAATTTCTTGAAAACTAATTTTTTTTTGAAAAAATGCAAAGTAAAAATAGTAGCTCATATGATACTACACAATTGGGATGGGCACACTCTTTTTCATATAATCAATAGATCAAGAGTAAAATGAATAAGAACTTCATGGTGTAGCAACTTAGGCCGAAAAATTTACCTTTTTAAAAAGCATTTATTGGCTGTAATTTTTGTATGCAGAATTTTGTTTGGGTACATCTTCGCATTATAAGTCCAAGTTATTAGGGTGCCTCCAAAAATAAGGAAAAAAATGAGCTATTAACGAACCTTGTATGTTTATGAATATTGAAGCTATATAGCGGTTCAAAATTAAACTTTTGGTTTTGTACAATGTTCAGTTTTTTTGTAAATATCTCCGAAAACAATTAATTTGTTCAAAATCAAAAATGAAATAATATTTTAGCTCATAAAATTTAACACACAATAGATCATAGCACTTTTTTCGAAGGAGCAACCAATTTTGAGAAAAACCTAAGTGCATAAAACTCGTATTTTCAGAGCCCTGTTCATCAAAAATTTGCCTAAATATATAAATTTCTGTAGGATAATTTAATTTTTGTATGTATTCATTAAAAATATTACCAACAAAAATTAGAAAAAGTTTTTTCTGGAGCGGATTAATTTTTTTAAGAGGGTCTACCAATATGCAAAAAACGTGTACTTTCCGAGCTCTGTATATCAAACATTTGCTTACATTATTTAAAAAATTATAGTTCTACTTATTTTTGTGTATATGCATAGTGAATCTTATCCAAAAAAATTACAAAAAGTTTTTTTTTTGTGACATTATTTCATTTGACCAAATGGGTCCACCAAAGTGCAAGAAACTTATACTTTCAGGGCTCTGTACATGAAAAGTTTAGCCAAGTATACAAATAATTATCCTTAAATTTCATTGTCAACATATTTATGATAAATCTTGCAAAAAAAAAAAATATCAAAAACTTTAACTTGTAAGCGCTATTAATTTAATTCCGCTAGATGAGCGAATTCCCACACTGTGCACCGGCTCGGATGGCCTACCTGCGGAACTCTTCAAGTATGGAGGAGATGTCCTGGTAGGGTTTATGCACTGGCTCATCAACCAAGTGTGGGAGCAGGAAAGTATGCCCGACTATTGGCAAATAACTATACAGGGTGTCCTGTAAATAATGGATAACCTTGCAACTGGTTGTAGCAGCCCTTATGACCTTTCCAGAAAAAAATAAAAAAAAATATTTTCCCTGTGGTTACTATGTTATGATGTTTTTTCCAAAAGTTGTTAACAAGTACTACTTTCCTCAAATACGTGAACGCTATTACCATGGATGAACAATTTTTACTATTTTTATATTTTTGTAATATTCTAGAATAACTGTTGTAAAAGATGGGTGGTAAAATTTAACAGTAGTTATTGCATTTTTTTATTATAATTTTTTAAAATATTTTTTTCAGTACAAAAATGTATTTTCGAAAAAGTTTGACCACCTCTAATAAATTAAAATTGTATGAGAACATGAGTGGCCAATTGCTTAAAAAAGTTGTCTATTTAATGCACTTTTCAAAATGATATAACACATGCTTGTGTTTTAACGAAATAACCAAGAAAATTTGTCAGTCATCTAATAAAGCTGCTTTTAACATTTCGGCAAAATGTCTATCAAAATGTTACAACAACCTCCAAATTTGGGTTGGACAAAAATTTTCTCTTTTGATGTGTAAGGGGGTTCAGTGCAAGTATAAAACTCGATTTTAGGTGTTGAAAGCCAAACCATTTGGCCACCATATTGGAAAACTAGTTCTAAAATGTTTTCCATGGCAACTTAAATTTTATTAATCTATGAAAAAAAAACTTTGGTACAAATTTGTAGCAAATTCAATTCTCTTCAATTTCTGTTAACATACTTTTTACCCTAAAGTTATAAATAAAAAAGTTATAATCAAAATTTAAACATTGAAAAAATTCATATGTTTTTGATTATAACTTTTTTATTTATAACTTTAGGGTAAAAAGTATGTTAGCATAAATTGAAGAGAATTGAATTTGCTACAAATTTGTACCAAAGTTTGTTTTTCATAGATTAATAAAATTTAAGTTGCCATGGAAAACATTTTAGAACTAGTTTTCCAATATGGTGGCCAAATGGTTTGGCTTTCAACACCTAAAATCGAGTTTTTTACTTGCACTGAACCCCCTTACACATCAAAAGAGAAAATTTTTGTCCAACCCAAATTTGGAGGTTGTTGTAACATTTTGATAGACATTTTGCCGAAATGTTAAAAGCAGCTTTATTAGATGACTGACAAATTTTCTTGGTTATTTCGTTAAAACACAAGCATGTGTTATATCATTTTGAAAAGTGCATTAAATAGACAACTTTTTTAAGCAATTGGCCACTCATGTTCTCATACAATTTTAATTTATTAGAGGTGGTCAAACTTTTTCGAAAATATATTTTTGTACTGAAAAAAATATTTTAAAAAATTATAATAAAAAAATGCAATAACTACTGTTAAATTTTACCACCCATCTATTACAACAGTTATTCTAGAATATTACAAAAATATAAAAATAGTAAAAATTGTTCATCCATGGCAATAGCGTTCACGTATTTGAGGAAAGTAGTACTTGTTAACAACTTTTGGAAAAAACATCATAACATAGTAACCACAGGGAAAATATTTTATTTTTATTTTTTTCTGGAAAGGTCATAAGGTCTGCTACAACCAATTGCAAGGTTATCGATTATTTACAGGACACCCTGTATATGCCCAATCTACAAATCGGCAGTCCTCTGTCCTGCAAAAACTGCAGAGGCATATCTCTGCTTAATCTTGCCTACAAGATCCTACCCAATGTACTATGTGAGCGTCTTAAACCTTTCTATGACACTATGATTGACACTTACCAATGTGATTTCAGGCCAGGTTGATCAATGATAGACCAAGTCTTCACATTGAGGCAAATCCTGGAAAATACCAACGAATTTCAAGTGGAGACCCACCATCTTTTCATCGACTTCAAAGTCACATAATAGCATAAGTCACTAGGAGCTTTAATTGGTGATTTCAGAATTTGGGATCTTGAAAAAACTGATCCAGCTATGCCGCAAGACGTTACAAAATACGTGTTGCTACGTGCAATTAGGCATACAGTTTATCCGAACTATTCCGGACGTGTACAAGGTTCAGACAAGGAGGTGCGTTATCATGTGATTTTTTCAACCTAGTCCTGGAGCAGATAGCGCGCAAGAGTGGTGTTGACTTGGAGGGCACTATCTTCAATTGGTATTTTCAACTGCTTGGCTAAGCGGATGACATCGACATCATCGGCCGCTCCAAGCGAGTTGTACTTGAAGCACTCACAGCTATTAATGAACAGGCAAAACGCGTTGGTCTTGAAGTGAATGAGGACAAAACAAATGCTATCAACAAACAAAGCCTCATCTTTCCATCGCCTGGGACAAAACTTCACTGTTGGTTGCAGTAATTTCGCGGTAGCCAAAGAATATACCTTCCTCGGAACAATCATCAATTCCACGAACGACACCTTAGTGGAAATCCAACGAAGAATTATCTTAGTGAACCGCTGCTACTTCGGTTTTGCCAAACAAATGGGTTCTCGAAAAATAAGGTGCTCGCTTATTTTACCAGCTCTATTCTACGGCAGGCGGCAAGTGCTGGACGATAATTAAAAATGGGAAATTGATACTGGGCACTTTCGAGAGAAAAATTCTTCGGCAGATATTTGGTCCTATATGCGAAGAAGGCGAATGAGGGAGAAGATTCAATCGTGAATCGTACGAGCCATACCAAGATGTGGATGTAGTTCAAAGAGCCAAAACACGTCAACTACACTGGCTCGGCCACATCGAACGAATGGACAACAACGGTCCAGCCAAGGAAATCTTCAAATACCAGCCCCCAGGTTCGAGACGACCAGGAAGACTGAACCTCCGTTACAGGGACCAGGCGAATACAGATGCAAGAGCGCTCGGCCTAAATGACTGAAAGGAGCATTGGAGGGACCGCAACCAATGGAAGACCCCAATATCTCAGACAGAGACCCTCCATGGATCGGGAGCCGGATAAGTAAGCAAAGGAGGTTACTTCTTGAGAAAAGTGGTTACATAACGTGCAAGACCATAGAAAATCTCGAAAGCTACCCTTTCTAGATCCTTGTACCAAAGCATCAACAAAAAAATTCTAGGACTTCGTTAGTAATTATTTTTTCAGATTGAAAGAAATATTGCCACAGGTCCAATTTTCCGGGTTTTATACCCAAAAAATAGAAAGTTCCAAAACTCCTACGAATTATTTTCCTCATGTTCTTTCCATAAAAATTTAGATTTTAAAATTTAAAACATTTTGATACTATAGAATAGATAACCCTCAGCTCAATTCCTTCTTTTGGTGAACCAGAAAATGGTCAAAACATGAAAAATTGATTTTTGGAGTAATTTATTAGCAAGTTTCCCCAAAACAGACATTCTCTTATAATATTCTGCTAAATGGGGTGCAATTTTAAAAGAAAATTTAATTATTTTCAACCATACCGATAGCTGAATTATTCACCAAAATCAAACATAAAGACTGATGAGAGATGTCAAGGTCATAAAATATATTTCTTAAGCTGGATTAGCGATAATCAATTACAATTACTTTTACTTTTGCGAACTTTTTGAAAGGTTGAATGTCGTTTTAGAACGAGACATGCCTTCGATCATCTCCCTGAACACTTTGTACGACTTGTCTAATGTCTCGTCTATGTTTTTTTTTCTTTGTATAAAACTGATTTATCATGTTTACACTCTCGTTTAACTCTTAATGTGTATTCTGTATAGACGCACCCCCATTTTGTAGCCTTGAATATTAATGACAGAGCAAGTACGTAAAATTCAGTTGCTTTGTTCCTTTTCAAACATTTCTTAAGTTCGTTTACCCAAATAAAGAATTTTTATTTTTATTGGAAACTTAAAACAAAAATGCTCCTTGAAACTTTATTCTGGAATATTATTATTTTTCAAAGTTAATCTCTCTAAATAAACTATTTACTTCAACTGTAATGTAATTGAAAAGAAACTTATTTTTCCACATTTAACATTAAAATTTAGTCTTTAGATTAATTGATTTATTTTGCAGTAACAGTTACAAATTATGATGAATGATAATGATTTATATGAACTCGAATGAAAAATTGAAAGATTTCATTCACCATCCAGCTATTTTATACATACATATGTACAAATGACAGATTCGTTTGTCAAACCATTACACGACATGAAGAAGTTAGTTGCAGAAACACAAGAATTCTCACATAATGTACCACGTCGTCGAAGACTGGGGCGTATACGTTACATTTCGTACATTTATATAAATTACATAATACTCTTACTACAGAAAAAAAGGGTTGAATGGAAACAATTCTTTGAATCAAAAGGAATATGGTACCATGTGGCACATTTTCGTTTTTCTATAAACAAAAAAAAATGTTGTGCATGTCTGTTAATTTGATTAATGGAATATTTTTTTGGATTAAAGTTTTAAGCATGAAACCTTGCATATGGTTAGTATAATGTTACTTTTATTTTGAAAATCTAACGCATTTACTTAAATGAAGTGAAGTGCTTTTTCGGCAGCAATTTGTTATAGCAAAAAGTATGAAGGTGACATGGACGGAAACTTTTTTTAAGAAAGAGCAATGCCCTAGCTAAGACATTAAAATTGTCTTGGATGATTTCAGTGCCAAAACGTCAAGACGTCAGTCGGCTACAAGCTAGGTCCTTTCCGATCGACTCTCTCACGTACTCTTAAAAAATCTTATGCCACCAACTGCAAATATCAAGAATCAGTGGAAGAATTGCCAGGAAGCCATCAGAGATGCCGCCTTTGACTGTCTGGGCCCTGCACGACCACCACAGCGAAACTTCTGATTCGATGAAGAATGCTGGCAAATACATGCAGCCAAACAACAGGTTATAAAAGTGGCGCCGCAGAAGGACCAGAGCTGTTCGCTCTACGAGCAGAAGATGAGAAAGGAACACAAGCTTCTAATAAGAAAAAAAAAAACATTATAAGCGCGTGATCAAGGAAATAGAGGGATGCCGTTGCTTCCTGAAGCTTCAAAGTTTTACCAAAAAGAAAAAAGAACCTCTCAGGGTTCCAAGGCCCGAACCAAAGCCTGCAAGGATGACCAGGGAAACATCATGGTAGAATCGCAGTCGATGCTGAGGTTATGGAAAAATCATTTCTGCAAAGTTGTATACCTAACGGTGATGACGAACCGAATTCCACTACAGATGACACACTATGCAGATGACACCATTCAACCTGGACGACACGTAGGCCAACAATTCCGTCCATCCGATCTCGACAAAGTAAAAATAGCTATATCTTAACTTAAGTCCAATAAAGCTGCTGGCCTTAAGGCTGATTTATTCAAAGGGGCTGGCAATGAATTAGTTAGAGTATGCATTAGCTCATCTGCAAAGTATGGTCGGAGGAAAGCATTCCCGATAAATGGAATATTAGCACTGTTTGCCCGATCCTTAAAAAAAGACGATCCTCTGGACTGCACCAACTACAGAGGCATCATCCTTCTTAATATCGTCTTACATGATCTTCTCTGCTGTTCTTTGTGAACGCCTGAAGTCATTCGTCAGCAACCTGATAGGTCCATATCAGTGTGGCCTTAGGCCAGAAAAGTCCATCATCGACCAAATATTCGCACTACGGCAGATCATGGAAAAACCCAGGAGTTTCAAATCGATACCCACCACCTTTTCATCATTATTAAGGCCTCGTAGGACAGCATCCATAGAGACAAGCTAGAGCAATGTCCAGCTTAGGCATCCCTCCCAAACTCGTCCGTTTGTGCAGGAGGACGATGGAGACTGCACGCTGCTCCATCAAGGTTGGCAAAAACCTCACCGATAGGCAAGGCGACACGCTGTCATGTGACTTCTTCAACATCGTTCTTGAAAGAATAGTGCAATGATCTCACGTCAACACTAAATGCACAGACTTTCAAAAGTCTGTCCAATTAATCGATTACTCTGATGACTTTGACATAATCGAATGAACTAAGCGACATGTCACTAGTGCTTTTGTGAGTATTGAGAAGGAAGCCAACAAGATGGGGTTAACGGTGAATGAAAGTGAAACGAAATACATATATTAGTCCAGTCATATTGTATTTTCCATAATGCAATTGTGGGGTTGTTTTGATTTGTTCACTCCTTTATGTTTTCGGGGGTGTGGCTCGAAAACTTCCAACTTTTCGAAAATTACATCAAAGTACCATTAAAAGTATACATAATTGCCAATAAATTCATATTTAAGGTTACTTTCTGCGACAACCCATTTGGACTTAAGCGCTAGTCGAACATTGACGTTTTTTTAATGTTTTTGAAAATTCACTCGAAAGTTCTAAGAAATTACTTTGTGTGACAAATTCGATTTTTTGTCTGTAACATGAACCAGGGTATACTTTTCTGATGGTCTTTGATGCGCAGGTTGAATCTGGCCTTGAAATAGCTCTATCCCGTTACGTTTTTGAGATATTTGAATCTAGAAATTTAAAAAAAAATCATTTTTTATACAAATTTGGGGTTATTTTTTTTTTCTCGAGGTAATTTTTTTCGAAAAAAAATTTATAATCATTCATAAGTATGAACATTTTACTTCAAAATTCTTTTTGAATCTTTTAAATACCTCCATTCCTCTTCGAGAAATCGTTGGTTTTCGTCTTACTACCTAATTCGAAAATCCCACAATTTGACCTTTTGAGCACAAACTGACTTGATTTTTCGAATTAGGTAGTAAGACGAAAACTAACAATTTCTCGAAGACGAATGGAGGTATTTGAAAGAATCGAAAAGAATTTTGAAGTAAAATTTTAATACTACAGGATGATCATAAACATTTCTTAAAAGAAAATTACCTCAAGAAAAAAATATAACTTCAAATTTGTATACAAAATGCATTTTTTTTTTTAATCTTTAGATTCGAATATCTCAAAAATGTAACGTGTTAGTGCAATTCCAAGGCCAGATTCAAACTCAGCTCATCAAAGACCTTCAGAAAAGTTTATCTTTGTTCATGTTACAAACAAAAGTTCAAATTTTGTCACAAAAAGTAATTTCTTAGCCTTTTCGAGTGGATTTTCGAAGACAGTAAAAATACTTAAATTTTCGACTAGCGCTTGAGTCCAAATAGGTTGTCGCAGAAAAAAACCTTGAATAGGGATTGATTGGAAATTATGTATACTTTCAACCCAACTAACATTTCAGTTTCTATTAGCTTAGAAATATTGATATGCTGCAAGTCTGGATGTGTATAAAGCTATCATCAAAAATGAATTTCTTATAGAAGTCATGATTTCAATAACTGCTTCTTTAAAGTCGTTTGAAAGCTTGATATAGTGCAGCGGTTCCCAATCTTTTTTAGTAGCGGAGCACTATTCAGCGAGAAATTCCTCGGGGAGAATTTCGTTGCGCGTATAGCATTTTCTCAGTTATATAAATTCAAGAAACAAGTTACTTCAACGAAAACTGAAACAATGTCAACTTACAAAAAGGAATAATTGAAAATAATAAATGGTAATTTTAAACCTACTATAGTTCCGAAAGTTTTTTCTATTGAGAACAATGTGCCTTTTTTGTTTTGCATAATGCTGGTACCTACATCTGGTTGAATCTATTACAACTGCAAACCGGATATATAGCTCTGCATTGTGACAGGATCTATGTTTTGTTTTGGTTCCAACGTAAGCAGAGCATCCTGATTCACGCGCATGAATGTTGTTGCAACCGGAAGAACTATTTTGGCTTTTTCTGAAAATATTTTGAGTTCGTCCTTCAACAGACACCAGAATTCTGATAAGGATTTCTTTGTTGCAAAATTTTCCTTTATAAAAGAATTTGATGTCAAAACAATCAAGCACGCAAACTACACGATGTCAGAGAAGCTGGCTTTTTCAATGCGGCACAGTATGGGTTTGCAACCCACGCGCTTCCCTTAAATATTGAGAAAACCTAGCAGGTTAATATGAAGCTCATTTAAAACATCCCAAACTATTTCTTCTATAAATTCGTTGACTATTAGGAACTTGTCAAGGTTTCAATTTTTTATCGATTTAGTTCAAAATTCATACATCCTTATCACTGGCATCGAAAACAGTTATTGCCTCTCCCTGAAATGACACACTCAAATCATATTTTTTTGTTTGTAATATTTGCTAGATACGACAATCCCAATAGCCAAACACTCATTACACAATCTGTCACCCAAAACAAAGTTTCCGTCAATTAATAAGGTTCTAACTTTAGCCTTCGTAGTACCTCGTGGCATAATGTATAGTGCGTTGGCCTGTCATGCCGAAGGTCTGCGTTCGATTCCCAGCCGCTGCCAGCTTAAGAACCAAACATTTTTTTTCTGAGGTACTGCCTCTTACGAAGAACTGATAAATCCTCCAAAAGTTTACTTGTCATAATAAGTGCTTCTCATCTAGTCGTTCAGACTCGCACTTGGTGCCCCCCATTCCTGCCAACAACATGCACAGGAAATGTTGAGAATATTAAGTCACTATAGGCTCAGATTCTCCACGAGCTGTTGCGGCCCAAAATTTATTTTTATTTTGACTTCAGCCCTCATTTCGGAAGCCGCGTATTTTGCTTCAAGAAAACCACTACTTCTGCGTGAGGGAAAGAGAATGGCATTTTTTTTAATTGCAAGGGCATGACGGTGTAGAAAGCAATGAATACTGCTACATTCACTGATATTTTGTTTTTTACAGAAGCTAAGTTAACTAGTGTAGGTATTTTGATATTTTTTCCGATCCTTCCGCGGAGCACTTGAATATCCTTGGCGGAGCACTAAGTGCTCCGCGGAGCACACTTTGGGAAACCCGGATATAGAGAATTAAACGAGACTAGCGTCTTTGTTTCGGTTAGACCTCTGTAAATAATATTAACGAAGTAGCATGAAGCTGTCACTATATAAGGATTGTATAGAGTAATTTATTTGAAGTTCCTTTCACTTGGTCTTCAAAAGGTTTCGGTAACAATTTGCTGGAAGCCTTATCGAATACTTCACAGAGACTTCTCAGATTTTCATTTTATTAACAAACCATAATAGAAAATGTCAGTCTATGCTAAAGAGACTCAAATCTGTCACAGTCATTTTAATGAAGTCATTGATAAGTATACGTTTATTGAATACATTGATTGTGTAATTTTTTTTGTGTTAATATGTCTACTTCATGGAAAAAAACTAGAAAGTTGGGAAAATATTATAGATCCCTTGCGGTGCGACATTCTTTAATGCTCCAGAGAGCTCGTCACTTAGATCTTCAAAAGAATGCAGATGAAAGACAACGCGACAACGCGATGGCAAGAAAGTTCAGATATAATAAATCTTTCATCACCTTGGACACCGTTCATGTCTAGTGGAGCCGGCATGTATGTATACTGATTAAGTTTTTGCATCTTCCAATTTATATCTAAGATGGCTGAGTGGGTAGAGTGATGGACTCAGTCGATCTCGTACTGTGGAAGTGTGTAGACGTTTTCGGCTTCCCAGTTTATTCAATTAGTAGCATATCGGAGTGACTTTGTCAAGTTTCATTATAACCAAGCTATTTTCAATAGCTAGTATAGCTCAGTGGAAGAGGTGGCGGACCGAGAATCCGACGGTAGTGGGTTCGAGTCCCAGTCAGGGAACAAAATTTTAGCCGCTTTTTTTCATAATCGCGAGGTTGAAAATATCATCGCGAGGGATAAGCGGCATCCGGAACCAATTGAAACGGCGGGGACATCGAAAGGTGTTCCAGCAGCAACAACAACAATGAAGAAAGCTATGGCACCACCAGCCTTAGCAACTGCAAGTGCAGCAGCACCAACAACAACAACGAGAGCGATGGCACCACCAGCCATACCGTCGTCTAGTGCCGTACCAACAACGGCAAGTACAGCAACGGCACCAACAGCCGATACAAAAAATAAGAGGAGGAAGAAGATACGGTGTGCGCCGAACTTGGTAAAGCGGCGCTCTACCAACACTCCAGCAGAGCTGCCAGCTGGGGGGAGAGGGGCGTCGCGAAATGCCAAAACATCAGCAGCAGCCAATATACAACAACAGCTGATTGAATATATGTCCGAAGGGGGAGAGGGACTATATACGACGGGTGAGAGCAACACGTTCATAGACATTACCACTCCAGAGGCGTCCTCAGACGAAGAAGTTGAGGCGCAAAACACTAAAAATACGAATAATGAACAGCCTAAAGATAAAGAAGAGCAGCAAATCAGTGAACAAATAGGAGCTATAGAAGGGGAGATGGTGCGCCTCAATGCCCAACTTGCTACACTGGTGCTAGCTCTCAAGAACAAGCAAGAGGCTCGCCGAGAAAAAGAGAGGCTGGAGCAGGAGAATAAAAAGGCATCCCAGGCGCCAAACAAAGTGGCGCAAGAGCAACCAAAACGGCCAGAAGTAAAACAGCAGCAACAAGCACAGCAGCAGCCGATAGCAAAGCTGCAAGATCAACTGCCACAGCAGCAGCCAATGCCCAAGGAGCAGAGGCAGCAAATAACACAGCAGGAGAACCAACAGCAGCAGAGACAACAGCAGCAGAAACAACAGCAGCAACAAAAGCAGCAGGAGCGGAGCGGACAGCAGCAGGGACCACACCAGCAGCAGTCACAGCCGCCCAAAAGCAAGAAAGAAAAGGTGCCGCCCATCAACACCTATAAGATGGAATTGCAAGAAACAATAGACTTATGTAAGTCGGCCATAGGCCAAAACTTTTTTATTAAAAGACTAAGCAAAGATAGGCATGCTATACACTGCTTCACAGTGGCAGATCATAAAATTATTAAAAACTTATTGAAAGAATCCACGACTGAGTTCTTCAGTTTTACCCCCAAAGTGGATAAATGTCAAACGGTCCTCTTGAAGGGCATAGATTCCTGCACGGAACCAGAGGTGCTCTATAAGGAGCTCTGTGAAAAAGCAAGCGGCGATCTCGAGTTTATCGGGGTCAAGCCGTTCACTACAGTCAGAGCCAGACGGGAGAAGCGGTCTTTGCCGTTCTTCTTAGTTCAGCTCTCGCCCAACAGCAAACTGGATAGTTTGAGGAGTATCTCCGTCCTCAACTACCAGGTTGTAACTTGGGATAAATTAAAGAGACGCGGTGACATGCTTCAATGCATGCGCTGCCAAAGGTTCGGCCATGCTGCAGCAAACTGCGAAATGCAGTCACGCTGCGTGAAGTGTGGTGAGAACCACATTAAGGGAGAGTGCAAGCTCGGAGAGGAACGGGTCGAAGACATGACCCAGCTTAAATGTGCACTTTGCTAATTATCGGGGTTGCTCAGCCTTTCAGCAAATTCGTACCAATAAAGCAGCTAGGCAGACAGCGGTTGTGGTACGCCCATCAACGCGTGCTCCTACAACAACACCCGTCAATCCCCAGATCTCCTACGCCCAAATGGCGGCAGGAAGGGGAAACACGGTACAGCCTGCAGCTAAGGTAGCCCAACCGGCCCTCGTGCCTAGGGCTCCGGACGCTCAGGCCGAAATAAGAAGCATGTTGCTGGCAATTCAAGGCCAGTTGACAGGACTTCAGAAAGAGATAAGGGAGCAGGCGAATAGGGTGGACTATATCTACTCTGTTTTGCCTAGCTTAACGCAAATTAGAGGTTAAAGGCGCGCTGTCGGAGAGGCCTCTTAGGATCCTTGCTGTCAATGTAAATTCACTGATTAGGACCGAACGTAGAGCTAATCTTTTCCAATTGTTGAAAGACCAAAGTCCAGATGTGTTTATGGCCAGCGAAACTAAGCTGAACCAGAAACATAAGTTGACTAACAACAATTACAATATCGTTAGAAGAGATCGACCCAACTCCACTCAAGGGGGGGGCGTCGCAATCTTCATACGAAAAGGCATTAATCATAAAGTTATATATAATAGTGAACTGCGCACTGTTAGAGGCGTGCATCGTGTGCATTCCTCTCCAACAGGGGAAGCGAATGTATGTGATCGCGGCTTATGCACCGGAATCACCTCAGCCAACTGATTTTATGACAGAGCTTGAAAAACTTTTCGAATGTCTACGCTTGAGCTTGGAAGAAAATTACTTTCTCATGGCCGGTGATTTGAAAGCCAAACACCTAGATTGGGGAAATCAAATACAGAATCCAAGAGGTATTCATCTTTTTAATTGGATGAGTCGATATAACACTGAATATGGTGTCGACCTGCTGGCTACGGATCGGCCATCGTTTCCAAGAAGCGGTGCCTATCTGGATCTATTGCTAATAGACTCAAGACTGACAATTACTGACACTGTGGGTCAAAGACCAAGAAACTTTTTACGAACGATCGAGTACGACAGTGACCACTGCGGACTCGCCGCCGTAATACAGCTTCCGAACGAGCTCGTGGAGTTGGATGAGTATGTGCCTGTGCATACTTACTATTACAGTAAGGTGCGCTGGCCACGCTTTACCAACGCCTTATCGAGCGAAATCAGTTCGAATAACATATCCCCACCAAATGACAGGAATTTGACAAATAACGAAATAGACCAATACCTCGAACAAATGGACGAGACGATCAAACGAACAATGGACAGAACAATACCAAAATACAAACAACGGGGCGCAACCGACATGTACCGGAATGCGACCATTGATGCATTACACAGACAAAAAAGTGGACTGCTGACAAGACTCAAACTCTTGTACCGAAGGTTTACTGACCCACACGATCTGGAGATTAGGACACTGAAGTCGTCGATCAAGAACATCAACCAGCTTATTAAGGAAAATTATCGGTTGTCGATTAATTTGTATTGGGATAACAAAATTCGGGCTGTTAATTCTAGCGACCCGAGTATGTTTCCCAAAATTAACAAGATATTTAGAAGGAACGATCAGAACGACCTACCGTGTCTTAAGCTCCAGAGAACGACAGATAACAGAGACGTACTTCTGACAGCAGGAATTGATCCGGAGGACGCCGTCTTGGACGATGACCTCTTTATTGTCGAGGATCCGCAGGAGAAAGTGGAGGCTGTGGGGGCTGCTTTCCATCAAGTGTACAAGGTGAATGCATGCATTCGCCCGAACCATGACCTGGAAAACAGAGCCTTGCTCCACCACTTCTACCTTCGGAATGACATAACGCAATGGCGATCAGAGAACCTCGGTTTCACCGGGTTCAATGAAGATCATTTGGCAAACGCCATAGTCGCCGAGCGAAATGGGCCCAGTTCCCTGTTAATTACGAAGGTGGAGCTTCAGCTTATCTTCGATTCATTAAAGAAGAAGAAGTCAGCAGGAGTCGATGGCATATCCAACGTTGTACTTCGACATTTACCCCAAGAAGCAGTAGACATTTATACCACACTGTTTAACAACGCTCTGAATAATGCATATTATCCAGTGCGGTGGAAGACAGCTGTGGTGCATCCTCTCCCGAAAAAGGGAAAGGACAACTCCAATCCGGCGAATCTCCGGTCGATAAGTCTTCTTCCGAGTATCAGCAAGGTATTCGAAAAAGTTTTAATAGAGCTCTGTCTAAGTGGGCAGAGGACAATAATATCATACCGGATAATCAGTTCGGTTTTAAGGCGGGACATGACACCATTCATGCCGCGTCTAAACTCGTTTCTGATGTCCAATGGAACGAATCAAAAAAGCAGTGTACGGGTGCCTGTCTGGTTGATTTGGAGAAGGCCTTC
The DNA here is from genome assembly GCA_963921185.1 of Dasysyrphus tricinctus. NCBI lineage: Eukaryota > Metazoa > Arthropoda > Insecta > Diptera > Syrphidae > Dasysyrphus > Dasysyrphus tricinctus. The sequence goes on from OY992530.1 coordinate 140,147,239, forward strand.
GACACCGTATGGTTAGAGGGTCTTTATCTAAAGCTGACCAGACTTGGCATTAGTAAACCGCTGTTATATATGCTTTATGATATGCTCAATGGTAGAAAGTTTGTTGTCAAAAGTGACAATGTGACTTCTGCCACAACCTTTAATATTAAAAATGGTCTTCAGCAGGGAGCGGTCAACTCGCCGATTCTATTCAGCATTTACACCAGCGATCTGATAAGTAGTCTAACTCAGGCAATTGCGTATGCCGACGATCTAATTGCGTACAGAACAGCTCCAAAAGTCGAGGTCATCAGAATTCTTTTGCAGCGTGACTTCGAGAAGACTCAGCGATATTGCGATGACTGGAAGTTGAAAATCAACTTCCAGAAATCAGAAACTATCTTGTTTAGGACTCCGTTGCATGGAGCCACAAGGGATACGAGAAAGAACTGGCGTAAGCTGGTGATCGTAGGACCAAATGGACAACCACTGGCGAGTAAAAGTGTAGTAAAGTACCTTGGCATCTGGATGGATCAGTATTTGTATTTCGACAGACATATAAATGCTGCTCTATCCAGGGCTAGGGGAGCTTTTGCCCTGACGAAACGGTTGTTTTATAGCAGCCGGCTTGACAGCAGAGTGAAGGTGATTTGCTACATGGCCCTCATACGGCCGATGATTGCCTATGGGTGCCCGGTTTGGTTCAACGTTGCCCCATCTCAAATGGAAAAGATTCGGGTGTTTGAGAGGCAGTGTCTTAGACGCTGCCTTGGATTACACAGAACACCAGAGTCGGAGTACAAACATTATTATTCTAACATCGTTCTATACAACGGCGCCAACATAAACAGGATAGATAATTTCTTGCTGAAGCTTATTCGAGGTCACATTGCAAGAGCAATGTCCTCGACCAACAGCTTAATTTTTGGGGCTTATTACCCTAAAAACGACTATTACGAGAGTGTGCGTCTAAGCGGCTTTATTCCGCCCGATGCATTCCTCTATTTAGACAGTCGAGGGCTGATCCAGGATAGAGCGGCGGTTGCGCTTATCTACCACGTCGGCCGTAGAACTGTAGATCGGCGGCTCCTTTATGACCGAGACGTCCTCGCACAACACGGAGCGGAGCACCTTCGGTTCAGTAGGACTAGTAGGGTAAGGCAGAAGAACCAGTTCTGGTGGTTGAAACATGAACAAGAAGTTAATTCGGATATATAAAAGTTAACTATGCATTTTTCTATGCCATGGCCGACTTACATAGGTTTAGGTAGTTAGTTTTAAGTAGGGACAGTCAGGGTGGCACAAAAAAAAAAAAAAAAAAAAAATTTAAACCAATAAAAACACAAAAAAAAATATAAACCAATAAAAACACAAAAAAAAAAAAAATACAAAAACCCGAAAATGCTTGCTGTGGCTGTTCTAGTTTGTAAGTAGTTTGTAAGTAGCTTTAAGTAGTTTTATAGTAGTTTTAATTAGTTTTAATTAGTTTTAATTAGTTTTAATTAGTTTTAATTTAGTTTTATTTAGTTTGTAAGTTTTATATAAAACACAAAAATAAAGTCATAGATACCGAGTTTTTTAAAATTCTTCTCGGTGAAAAATAAAACCAAAATGAATTCTAGTTTTAAGATAGTTCGTAGGCCGAAAGGCATTAGCATTAAGTTATTAGTTTAACTTAGAGCGCCCGAATGGGGCCAGTAAGTTAGTTGTAAGATATTGATAAGTAGGCTAGTTTTTATGAATTTTTGTCTAGCTTTAAGATAGTTTTAAGATGAATGAAAAATAAAAATGAATTTATAAAAAAAAAAAAAAAAAAAAGAGTGATGGACTATTATGCAGGAGTTCCGTGTTCGATTCCTAGGTAGGTAAAAAAATCTTTGTGTTTTATAATTATTTCCAATTCATTAATTCATTAATTAACAAATAATTGAAAACAAATAATAGTTTCAGGTTTTTAAACAAACATTAAATGCGGCAAAAATCACTCCGAAGAAATTGAAAATAAAAAGAATTATTCTTTTTTCCCCCATTTTTCTACAACCTCTGTAAGAGTTGTATTGTCGGCTTCTAATAGGTATTATAAGACTATCTATTACACTTGCGTGTTTACTTTTATAGAAACATTTCTGAAGCTATCTGTCAAAACCTTAATTTTACTAAGATTTCGAATAGCGCTCGTTAGAACTTCTTATAGATCGTACAAGGACTATTATAGAAGAAGATTTTCCGAAATCATTTTAGAAGTTCTATAATATTCTCCTTTTTATGCTTAACGAAATCTTACAAATGTCTTAAGGAAATCAGAAAGCCTATTCAGTTAGGCCGAACCGAAGCTGAAATGTTAGTTGGGAATGGTACTTAGATGTAATTTTCGAATAGTTGGTAATTTTCGAGCCATTAGTGAAAAACTCCCAACAAATGCATTTTTGCATCATTTTTTGCGTTTTTTTTCCATGTTGCGTCACGAAATATTGTTGGCAAACCTCAGATTCGGATTCAGCACCCCCGAAAACTTAAAGGAGGGAAGAAATCAAAACTACCCCACAATTTGCTCGCAAAGAGCCTTTTTGTGCACAAATGGACTGGACTATACTGTCAACAAGTGAGAGGACACCCAACACCGACGTCTCGGACAGAACTTCACTATAGACAGCTATAATAATAAGGTGGGTAGAGACTGTCTACCTAGGATCCGCTATAAACTCAGTTAACGGTACCAGTGCTGAGATCAAACGAAGAGTTAATCTTGCCAATCACTGTTTCTTTGGTCTAAGAAGCCAATTGAGAAGCAAAACCCTCTCTCGAGCAACTAAACTGTCCCTGTATAATTCGCTTATCATCCCGGTCCTGATGTATGGTGTAGACTGTAGAGGTAGAGGCATGAACACTGTTAATGGTGGATGAGAACGCGTTAGGCTGTTTTGAGAAGAAAATTCTCCGGGTGATTTTTGGCCCCGTCTGCATGGGGAATGGAGAAGAAGATACAACAACGAACTGTACGGGTTGACCAGAGGCACCGTCCTAGCCACAAAAGTGAAAAGCCAACTTAGAGCGAATGGATATCAATGCTCCGGCCCATTAAGTCTTTAAATCCATCCCCGTTTGACAGCGCAGTAGAGGTGGTCTGCGTAAAATGTGGCACATGCAACTGGAAGATGACCTCAACAAACTTGGCGTGCAAGACTGGAGACAGCTAGCTAGAAACCGAGTCGGCTGGAAGAAGCTTGTTGGTTGAAGCCCTGGTTCACCCCAGACTATTGCGTCACCTTAATTAGAATCTGCACAACAGAATTTTTCTTAAAAAATGTATGATACAATTTTTTTTTTTAACCACTCTATAGAATGTTACAATTAGAGTAACAAGCTTAGAAAGCGTACAATTTACCGTCAACAAGACCTTAAGGAAATAAATGTAATGGTGTTAGTCACCCGATCTAGGCTACCAATTTAAATGTTCACGCAAATCTATTGATGTGTTATCAATGAACATAGCTTGGTGAAATGTGTCTTGATAGTGACTTAAACCATACAAACTTTACAAAACGTTTCCACGATATTTTCTCAATTGCTAACCAAAATGATCTTAACAACAACTTGATGTTGACTGTCAAGGCACGAAAATTATAAAGAAACCTTTTATTGGCAGACCCTGTATAGACAAAATAATATCAGTTGAAGCTGAAGAATTGATTTGTAAAATTTGACAGTGCTATCCTTATTTATTGTCTACGTACCTATAAGTATTCGTTTTGTCAAACAAAGCATCACTACACCCAATGAATTAATTAATTGCTACAAAAAAACATTGACGATAGCAAGAGTGAATAAAGTATAATTTATTTAAATACTCTTCAAGCAACACAATCCTTTTTTTTAAATCTCACCCTTTTGCCTTGAGGTAATCTATAAGTTTTTTTTTCACTCCGATATAAAATTACAACAAAGGATAGCTCAGGGCTTCTATATCTGTTTTATGATTACTACGCTAAAAAATTTTATCTACATTCTACTGATGTCTATAAAAATGAATTAAACCAACCAACGAACAAGGGCGAGGATGGAACCATGGAACCGTCTGTTTCAATTCACATTTATGGTTTTTATTCTCTGAAAATGCACAATGAGTACCTACATACTTATATACATTTATATTCGTAGGAATATACAAGTACATCCAAAGCCAGAGCATAGTAGTTGATGTGCTCACAATTATTATTCTTTTATTACTGTGATAACGGCCAAGGATAATCAAGTCATAAATCTTGAATTAAAATTAATTTTCCAGCAAAACATACCGCTCATGAAAAAGTATGAGTTTTTATGGTGTTGATAGCCAGGCTGCTCGTAGACACTATAGTGGTAGAGGCAGTAGTGCCTTCAGCATAAATTGACTTCATTAAAATTGTTTTATTTTTGTGCCTTCGTCCATCGGTCGGTCGTCGGCTGCTGTCATCGTCAATTATAATGTAACGCTCTTTACAGACAATACAAAAGCCTTCCTCACCTATCTCCATCGATGAAAAGGACTTTATGAGCTTAGAAGAGCAAAACTGACGGTGTCCCTTTTGGCGGTCTTTGTGGGTTTTCTTTGATGGCCGGTGGTTTTATCATAGCGGTTTTATTATAAGAACCAAGTATAGATTTAGATGGTTAAATACGAAAATATTATAAACATACTCGAACATCTACATATATAATGTAGCCTTAAATGTTCTAGATTAATGAGTCGAACATAGTGGAAAGATAATAAATTATATCGTTGCCTTGGTTAACGTACTACATATGCTAAAAAATTACAAAGATTAATTCCTACAGGGTAATTGAACTCAAATTGTAAGTATTTTAAATTGATATATTGGGCAAAATGTGGGTCTCATCTGCGGGCATATATGTTAGGGTATCCGTTACTTCCCAAATCATTTTTAATGGTATACACCAGAGGCCGAGGACATAAAAAAAAAACGTGAAAAGAGCTAAACTGACGATACAAATAATTCGTATGTGAAAGGTATGGTATGACCTTAGAAGAGTCAGGTAGAGTCAATGATTTTAGACAAATTACTTTTTCTATAATAATTTCTTACTCTAAACTTCTTGCTAATTTTTATTTCATAATCATTCTAATTCAAAAATTTTAACACAATTTTTGTGTAGGAAAACGAACGTACCTAGGTATGTTTGTAAGAGTACAGCCTTGGCCAAAAGTATTAGGCACCTTTAACTTTTTGATCTATGGTATGATAAAAGAAGTCGCATCTCATACGAATTTGGCGGGTTCCAACATTGGAACCCGTCAAAAGTATCCTTCTTTTAACTATCTTATAATACGAATAGTGAATACTATGGTATGCGTGGTGTTTGTCAAGATTGTATGAGACAGAGCTTTTCTCTTAATTATTTTTTGTTTCGTTCTTTTTATTATTATTTCGAAAAGAGCTCTCGGAATCGGATTTTATTTTAAGGTCCAGATAACTGGCTGAACAGAATGGAGACGGAGCTGCAACTGGAGCTACAACTGGAATAGCTGTCAAAATGTTGAATACCCACAAATTTAATGATGCGAACAGAATACGACGCAGCTGCAGACGGATCTGCAGACGCAGCTGGAACAGTTGACCAACTCTTAACTTTTGCTTGCAGCTTTTTAAACGTTTCAAAATTGCGAGCAAAACGGAATGTTTACATGTGGGTTAAAGTGATTTTTAAACTCTTTTCAATCTCTCATAAAGATGTTAAGCAATTTTATCTTCTTTTTCATCATTATTAATTCTTATTTCTGTTTTCATTTTTCTTTTCGATACTAAAATGTCAGAAAGCTGTACAGCTGCATTGTAGGCGCGTTAAAAAATTACGTACGACACTTTTTGATAGCTATTCCAGCTGCAGCTGCATCTCCAGTTGCAGCAGTCTATTCTGTTCAGGCAGTAATACTTCTTGGGAACTTTATATTTATATTCTTTGGTTGTACGTACATACTTGCTCTTTGCAGGCTGTGAGAGTCTGAACAAATTATTTATAAAGACATGAAAATTATGAGAGAAAAATATTTAAAAGCATAAAATACGGTATTACAATTATAGTTTAAACAAATCCCTTTTTATTTTATTTTAACTTATATTTAAAATGTGTGTATAAGAAAATTTATTTAAATCCGTTCATCCGATAGTGAGAAAATTCAAAGTAAAGAAACGTTCTATGAGGGGTACTATTAATATTTGCTAAAGGTTAATTTTTATAATTTCCGACCTAACTGAAAAGGCTTTCTTATTTCTGTAAATCATTTGTAAAATTTCCATAAACATAAAAAGGAGAACATTAAAGAAGTTCTAAAGTAAGTCGTTGTAGGTCTTCAAGAAGTTTAAACGAGCCCTATTGGAAATATTAATGAAGCTTAGTTTTTGACAGATAGCTTCAGAAATATTTCTATACAGGTAAAATCACAAGTATAAGAGAGGTATGAGTTATTTGACGAAAAGGTTGTATAATATCTATTAGAAGTGGATAATACAACTTTTACAGAGGTTGAAAAATAAAAGAAAAAACAATTAATTTTAATTCTTTTGAAGTGATTTTCATTGCATTTAATCCATTTTTAAACTGTGGTTCACAAACGATTATTTGGTAGTTAATGTATTGGAAATAATTAATTATAATACACAAACATTTTTCTAACCTTTCTAGGGATCGAACTCGGAACTCCTGAGTGACAATCCAGCACTCTACCCACCCGGCCATCTTAGATATAATTTGGAAAATGCAAAAACTTAATGAGATTTTTTCTTTTTTAAGATCTTCAATTTTTGTTTTAAATAACCCTAGCTTCGATACGCATTCGTTCAGACGGGGAAACAAGCTTTAGATTTGTTGACCATTTCTAAGATTCGCTTTAGGGAAGAAATAAATATTTTCTTTTAAAGTGGCTGATGGTTGAATGATCGCACAAACATACCACACACATTCATTTTCCTTTCTCTGAAAATGGATAAATTTCTTAGCACTGTCAAATATTATAATAAGATGCAATCTGTCTATATGATATAAACCACATATAAATTTTGTGTCGTGTTAACAGAATGTAGTAACTTCTATATAAATTAACAAGTTCCTCACAGCTAAAAAATACTTTTCGCTCATTTTTGTTTCTCAATTTAATATTTTAATCATCTGTAAAAAGCTTCTTTAAAATGACTTTTACAAATTTGAGCCTCTGTTATATAAATTGACATTTTCTTTTATGGTTCGAGTCTAAGATTTGATATGTCACAGCTAAAAATTCAATAAAACTTCTAGAAAATTGTAACAGAAACCTTTTGGAGACCGACTGACAGCAACTGCTATAAAATAACCTCAAACAATCTTTATACAGTCATAGCTTCATGTTCCTTCTTTAAATTCATTTACAGAGGTCTATCCGATAGCAGATGCTAATCTCGTTTAATTTTCCTTATCTAGCTTTCAAACGATTTTAAAGAAGCAGTTATTGAAGTCATGACTTCTATAAGAATTTTGTTTTTCATGTAAGCTGCTTAGAAGCCTTATACATATCCAGACTTGCAGCATATCAATATTTCTAAGCTAATAGAAACGGAAATGTTTGTTGGGACAACTTGGTACAGCTCGTACAATTCAAGATTGAATCTTCTCATTCTTTCACCCTCTTCGCATATCGGCTGGATCCTTAATGATTTCGTGACACTGATTCCACTGGCAGATGACGCTTGGGGCTGGGACTTCGGCAGATAGTTATCCGGTCAATTACTCACCGTATAGCCTCTGGCTTTCTCAGATGTGCTAAGGCATGCAATGATGAATTTCTTCCTTTTGCCGGTCTTCGTTTTTTTTTCGTTGGACAGTTGGGCTCTGAACTTTGTCACAAAAAGAAAGTGGTCAGAGTCCAAGTTTGCACCTCGGAAAGTTCCCACGTCCAAGATGTGTCTTGCGCCAATTAGCACGTGGTCAATTTGGTTGGCGGTTTGACCATCTGGAGATTGCCATGGTTGTTGTGTGTATCCTTCGCCTGGGGAACCTAGTGCTACTTATCACCGTATTACGAGCTGCAGTCGATTAGTTGGATGCCGTTATCTGTTGTCGTTTCGTGGACGCTGTGCTTTCCAACTAATCCGCCAAAGATGTTTTCCTTTCCGACACTTTAGCATTGAAGTCTCCGAGAACAACTTTGACATCGTACTACGGACAGGCTCAGTAGGCTCCGTCCAGGAGATCGTAAGACTACTCCTTGTAAGACTCCTCAGTTTCATCGGTAGGGGCGGTTGCACATAAACTGATGTTTTCAAAGGTAGCTTTTATGCGGATCATAGCCAGGCGATAGCTAATCGGCTTAAAATCGATAACTTTAGATCTGAGTCGATTTTTCACGACGAATCAGTATCCTAGCATGTACAATCTTTGATGACAGCTGTAATAAAAGTCACAATCTTTTCTTTTCGTTATTCCTGATCCTATGCATCGTATCTCTTGGATCGCGGTAATGTCTTCCTGGTTCCGCGAGAGGACAGATTCAAGTTTTTGAGTAGCACCTGGTGTATAGAGTATCCTGCCATTTCAGGTGCATACTCAAAGATCGTAGTCCATGTTCGTTCCGGGTCTGTTTGCCATTTAAGGGAGTCCATATCCAAGGCCTCTCGCGTCTCTCTCATAACAAATGGGATTTTTGTCTGTGGTCGGGTCGTAAGTCCAACACACTAACCTTCAGTCTGGAAAAAGTTGCAATACTTTCCTTGATCAACATTTGCAGTTATAGGTTTATCAAGTTATGACATAAAGCTATGACTAGTATCCGGTTGATACTAAATTGGAGTTAATGTAAGCACTTGATGTGTAGGAAAAGATACAACTCGAGGCCCTCAGTTCCAACAACATCCAACCACCATATTATGTACTTTACGATTTATTTAAAAATGGTTTTGAAATAATATTAATTAAAGAAGCATTTTGCATATGAAATTTATTCAAAATCGGTGAGAGAGTCGAGGAACAGAAACATGTTTCTATTGAAGGAGCACCATCATCATCATCGTGTCCTGTATCCCCGGCTGGGGCATAGGGCGTCAACAAAACGTCTCCATCCTTCACGGTCTGCTGCAAGGTACTTAAGCTGTGGCCACGTCTTTCTCTGGGATTCTGCTTCCGCTAAGACAGTTGATTTCCATGTTGTTCTTGGTCTTCCAACCCGCCGTGCACCCTGAGGATTCCATTCAAAGGACTGCTTTGCAATTTCATCGTTTGGTTTCCTCAGTGTGTGACCAATCCAACGCCATTTACGCTTTCTTATGTCGACGTCCAGCCGCTCTTGACTTGTCCTGCGCCACAATTCCTCATTTGATATTATTTGTGGCCAGCGAATCTTTAGGATGTGGCGAAGACAGCGATTCACAAAAGCCTGCAATTTCTTCGAAATGGTAGACGTGACTTTCCAGGTTTCACAAGCATATAACAGCACGGATTTGACATTGGATTCGAAGAATCTCAACTTAGTGCGTAAGGAGATTTGACTGGATTTCCAAATTGGGGACAGAGTACCGAAGGCAGCACGAGCTTTATTTATTCTACTTTTAACGTCCAGATCCGTACCACCGTTTGCAGAAACAATACTGCCAAGGTTGTTAAATTGTTCCACTACTTCAACTGGCATAGTGATGGGTACCTCATACATGAGGCAGTACAAAATGTCGCATACACCACTCTAAAATGTCCCATTACCTCAAAGCAACAAAATGTATTACCTCACACCTCACCATAAAGCAACAAAAAATATATCTCTTACTCTTTCGTCTCCAGAAAAAAAAGCTATTCGTACTTCACTGTTCCCTCTTGTCGTTGTCGATGAAGATGAACGATCAACGATGAAAGGGACTGATGAAGAATAAAGTTGAGTGTAAAGTGTATGAGTATGAGGAAATGCCTCGTACTCAATACAATAGTAAATTCTCTCTCCCACCAACAAACTCCAACAGCAATAGAATGGAGGAGGACATACGAATGTTGTACTACAATATAACAAAAATAATGGAGTTAGACGCTGTTTAGATTGGGAAGGCTGAGACCGGTCTCACGGCGGTTTCTGGACAAGAGAAGTGGGGGGTCAGGGATGTCGTGGGGCATGAAGAAAACATAAACATCCAACTCATGAGTCTCATTTTGTTGTTGTTTCAATGCGCAAAACATTGAAGTTGTTGTTATTTCAATGTGTTTTGAGGTGCCTCAAATTTTCTAATGTAGACACGAAGGAGGTTTGTTTTTGTTTGAAGGAAAGTGTGTTTTGTTATGCAACTGCATTCATTTTCTTGTTGTGTGTTTTTTAGAGATTATGAAAAAAATATCGTTTGTTTTTTGTTCGTTGCGTGATTAGTGTTTAGTCCAGTTTATAGACTACTACTCCCTTCTTTCTATAATTCGACTCCCACAACCCACTCTAGACTCCATTTGATCGTTGTTTTTTTAATTAAATTTAAAATAGTCCTACCTGTAGGTAACCTGCAGTGACTTATCTATCATTGTTTGTTGTTATTGCGTACCTACTTTGTAAATAAAATTGAGAATCGATAGTTTCCAGAAACTGAGAAACCAGCTTAAGTATGTAGGAATACCAACATTTTAAAAGTAGCTAAAAAAAGAGTTGTTTATATATTAATCCCTGTCCTCACTGCTTAGTTACTTAGGCTTTGAACCTCATGATTGTTTTTAGTTTTTTATTTGACATTACTTAATTTATATGTTTTAGAGCGGGAGGCGGCAATACAACATTCCCACCCATCGAGGTAAAGACAAATTTGGTTATATTGCATTAGGTTGCCACTAGGTGATATAGAAAAACTTGGTCGTCCACCCTGTATCCTGGTCAGACCGGCTGGCCGACCAAAAGAAGTGGTCATATTTTAGGGGTGCTACCACCCATCGATTAAAGGATGAAACCTACATCAAATTAAAGGGGCAACTTTCACCTATCAGAATTTCAAGGTCGTCCGGGGCATAGCTTGGTCACTTTCTCTGGCCGACCAGATTTATGCATTTATCTAAGATTATGCGATACTCACTTGCACACATTACTTATATACTGAATGTCCAAACCTAATGCTTCAAACTTTAATTGGTGAAAGACCAGGCCATGGCCTGTCAGAATTCAATAACTTGTCCATACTAAATCCTAACCAGTTGGTAGAAATACCTAAATAAACTGCAATTATGATCAAAGCTAATTTTTAACTTATATTTTTGGACTTGAATGATAAACAAAAATTCCATTACGTAATATTTGCTAGGTCTTTTAAAAACTTGCCCTATTTTTTTAGTTTCTTAAAAGATATAAAACTTACCACAAGCAGGCTTAAGTCGAATGTTATAGCCATTTTAATTTAATAAGAAAGAGTTCTGAAACACCAAATTTTCGCATAGCATCATGAAAGGAGAATGAGCAAATTGGCCCATATGCTCAACACAATTGTCATAACATTTTTGAAAAGGTTATTGTTAGGACATTATTTCATCATATGGTTGTTAAGCTCTAAACCATGGGGTTCGCAAGATATTCGACTTCAAAGCACGACAAAGAAAAATAATGCAACGCCGCATTTGGACATTGTCTTCCTGCTCAACATCAATGTGTTGTGCATCGTTGGAAAGATTATAGCATGTACTTTATTTTTGTAGGTAACCGTTAAACTGTAAACCATGGGGTTCAAGAGATATTTGGCATTCAAAAAGTCGAAAAACATAATAATGCAATTCTACATTGGCACTGGACTGCCAACTCAACAGGAATGTGTCATACTTCATTGAAAAGGTTATTGCAAGTACTTAGTTATCTTTCAAGAATGTTAAGGTGAAAGTGGTGTCGTTCGAGAGATATTTGACAAAAACGCAATATTTAAAAAAAAATGCAATTCTGCATTGGAAGCCGGTCTCCCAAGTCAACAGTAATGTGTGCTTTATTTTTGAAGAGGTTATTGCATGTACTTCATTTTGTTATAAAGCCGTTAAATTGTAAACCAAGGGGTTCGAGAGATATTTGGCATCAAAGGAGGCGAACAGAAAAATAATGCAGCTCTGCATTGGGGGCTGGTCTACTAACTGAAAACGAATATGTCATACGTCTTCGAAATGGCTATTGTGAGTACATCATTTTATTATGTGGCCGTTAAGCTCTAAACCATGGGGTTCGCGAGATACTTGGCTTCAAAACACTGAAAAGAACAATAATGCAACTCCGCATTTTGACATTGTCCAACAACAATAAACTGGTATAATTCCGTATTGTTATTGTATTTAACATGCTACTTCTTTCTAAGCGAAGATAAAAATGCACTAAAAAACATGGTTATTGTCATTAAGCTGTAGAGTAGATCATGGGGCTCAAAAGATATTAGGCAAACACGATTTATAGAACAATAATGCAATTCCGCATTTGGAGCTGGTCTACCAAATCCACAGTATAATGTATCGTTGAAAAGCTTATTGCATGTACTTCATTTTGTTATACTGTCGTTAAGCTGTACAAAAAAAGGCAAATAGAAAAATAATGCAATTCTGCATTGGGTGCTGCACTACCTACTCAACACGAATGTGTCATACATGGTTGAAAAGGTATTTTATAATATCTTCATTTTAATATGTGGCCATTAAGCTCTTAACCATGGGTTTCGAAACTTATTTAGCTTAGTGTGGATGGAATAAGTTTTGAAATGTAGGCAATAACCCTGTTTTTTAGTGCATTTTTATCTTCGCTTTGAAAGAAGTAGCATGTTAAATACAATAACAATACGGAATTATACCAGTTTATTGTTGTTGGACAATGTCAAAATGCGGAGTTGCATTATTGTTCTTTTCAGTGTTTTGAAGCCAAGTATCTCGCGAACCCCATGGTTTAGAGCTTAACGGCCACATAATAAAATGATGTACTCACAATAGCCATTTCGAAGACGTATGACATATTCGTTTTCAGTTAGTAGACCAGCCCCCAATGCAGAGCTGCATTATTTTTCTGTTCGCCTCCTTTGATGCCAAATATCTCTCGAACCCCTTGGTTTACAATTTAACGGCTTTATAACAAAATGAAGTACATGCAATAACCTCTTCAAAAATAAAGCACACATTACTGTTGACTTGGGAGACCGGCTTCCAATGCAGAATTGCATTTTTTTTTAAATATTGCGTTTTTGTCAAATATCTCTCGAACGACACCACTTTCACCTTAACATTCTTGAAAGATAACTAAGTACTTGCAATAACCTTTTCAATGAAGTATGACACATTCCTGTTGAGTTGGCAGTCCAGTGCCAATGTAGAATTGCATTATTATGTTTTTCGACTTTTTGAATGCCAAATATCTCTTGAACCCCATGGTGTACAGTTTAACGGTTACCTACAAAAATAAAGTACATGCTATAATCTTTCCAACGATGCACAACACATTGATGTTGAGCAGGAAGACAATGTCCAAATGCGGCGTTGCATTATTTTTCTTTGTCGTGCTTTGAAGTCGAATATCTTGCGAACCCCATGGTTTAGAGCTTAACAACCATATGATGAAATAATGTCCTAACAATAACCTTTTCAAAAATGTTATGACAATTGTGTTGAGCATATGGGCCAATTTGCTCATTCTCCTTTCATGATGCTATGCGAAAATTTGGTGTTTCAGAACTCTTTCTTATTAAATTAAAATGGCTATAACATTCGACTTAAGCCTGCTTGTGGTAAGTTTTATATCTTTTAAGAAACTAAAAAAATAGGGCAAGTTTTTAAAAGACCTAGCAAATATTACGTAATGGAATTTTTGTTTATCATTCAAGTCCAAAAATATAAGTTAAAAATTAGCTTTGATCATAATTGCAGTTTATTTAGGTATTTCTACCAACTGGTTAGGATTTAGTATGGACAAGTTATTGAATTCTGACAGGCCATGGCCTGGTCTTTCACCAATTAAAGTTTGAAGCATTAGGTTTGGACATTCAGTATATAAGTAATGTGTGCAAGTGAGTATCGCATAATCTTAGATAAATGCATAAATCTGGTCGGCCAGAGAAAGTGACCAAGCTATGCCCCGGACGACCTTGAAATTCTGATAGGTGAAAGTTGCCCCTTTAATTTGATGTAGGTTTCATCCTTTAATCGATGGGTGGTAGCACCCCTAAAAAGTGACCACTTCTTTTGGTCGGCCAGCCGGTCTGACCAGGATACAGGGTGGACGACCACGTTTTTCTATATCACCTAGTGGCAACCTAATGCAATATAACCAAATTTTTCTTTACCTCGATGGGTGGGAATTTTGTATTGCCGCCTCCCGGTCTATTTTATTCAAATTTCATGATCAACAGAATCGAAGAGACATTATTGAAAAATTTAAATTTTTAAGTTAAAATGTCCCTTTAAATAGGTTTGTCCCATGGGACATTTGAGGTGGGACAAAGTACCACCTCATTTCGAAAAATGAGTACCTCATACAAACTCATTTCAAATTCGTGTCCTAACTGGCATCTCCTGTAAAATAATACGCTGCTGTGTGGAGCGGCCTGTGAGCATTATTTTTGTCTTTTTGCTGTTAATTCTTAGACCACTCGACTCTCCCTTCACTTGCAGTGCTTGGCACATCCCGTTCAGCCCACTGATGTTATTTGCCAGTAGACATATGTCATCGGCATAGTCTAAATGACTGAGCCTTTCGAACGGTCTCCATTGAATGCCCTGTCGCTCAGCTGTACCAACACTGGCCGTCAATACGTCGTCCATCGCCAGCAGGAAGAGAATTGGAATTGGAAGGAGCACCACTTAAAACAAAATATCCTTAGGTTCCGGACCTCATTTCGTTCACCTGCCTCAATTTGAATTGTCTGCTTTCTTCTTTCTTACATATTTATTCCTTGTCATGATTTAAAACTGAATGGGCCATGTTGTGTGGAGTTTATCATATTGAAACTTCATCAGGTAGACTCCAGTTTTGTCTAGCAACATCTTAAACAACATTTATGAATATGCCCCAATGACTTCTATGAAATGGTTCTATGAAATCTTGTTTTTAAGTTTAATTCTGTTTGTATGAATGTATTATTTTATCGAGGGTCAGCCATAAAAACGAAATAGAGACAAAATTTTCTATTCCCTGAAGTAAAGCTCTCCAATTTAGACCGAGGGATCTCCAAATACCTCCGATCTCGAGCACACCTAGACCTCAAATTTAGGTACATACATACAAACAGTGCAGACAAAAGTCTTTATAGAAATCATTCCTTGATTGGGAGCTATCCCCTAAGTCTTCTTCATTTTTGTAGCTATATAAAGACTATTGCTGAAATTTTTGATATTGTATCCTCCCAACTACCTGCGGGAAGAAGCACCTTTTCCATTATTCTCTTAATTTTTTTCTTTTTATTTGTGTTCATGTAAAATAGAAGTTTACCATAGAAGAATGAAAACGTCTACCACATTTTCACTATTATTCACCTGCAATACCTCAACTTTATCTGTAGGCAAAGCCCAACAGAAAATAAAAATTAAGAAAATTCAGACAAACTCAATGAAGTTATACCCCAATCCACCGTAAGCGAGCACATCTCTCTTCCACATCGTTGGTATTTCTTCGTCGTCGTTCACGCGGGCTGTGGTAGGCATCCTTGTCATCTTTAACTTTACACAGGAATGTATAAATCAATTGAAAACTTGGTCGCATAAACGTTGATAGATGGGACCAAAGTTGGACTCTCAACCTTTGAAAGTTTTTTGTTGAAAAAAAAAAGAAGAACCAAACATTTGCCGCAGTCTTTAATTAAATTTCTTTTTCAATTCTTTTTTGTTTTTTTTTTATTATTTTTCCGTTTTCATCACATTCTGAATGAAGACTTTCAAAAAAATTTAATATAAAAACTTTATTATGAACCTAGAGAACTTCAGAATACACGTTTCTATATGTATAAATAGATTTCTTTGTATATACTTTCCATAATATGTATGTGTAAGTAGGTACATGAGCTTGGCTAATAGTTTTTTAATTTATTTTTCTACACACAGGATAGACATGCAAAAGAAAGTCACGTAATTAAATGAAGACATGTCATAGATTCAAACAATGTTAAAAATGCCAAATTGCTCTTTTTTGATGAAGCTATACAATAAGATTCATCAATTTCAAAATTTAGATCTAAAAATCTCGCAACCATCTGGTTCCTGAAAATTTAAATTTTATAATTATGTTTCTGCTAACCTTGAAATTAAATATATTAATGAATTCGCTTAGCATGAAACAATGAACTTTGTATACTCTCTTTAAAGATCGCCGCTCCTGCACTCAAGAATAAACACTTAACGAGATTATTCTTTCCGCCTGCTAGCTATTGCAATAGCTGGATGCAAGCTTTACCTACCTGTTAAATGTCGCTATCTTTTGGATTATAAACTGCATTATATATAAGGCAAGTCTTGGATTCGTGCAAAAAAATTTTGAGATAACAATCAAACATGATATGATATTACGATGATAGAGAACACCAAAAAAGTGGGTGGCACAATTCTGTCTGTCTGTCTGTTCGTCTACAGCTTAAACGGCTCGATCGATTTTCTTCAAACTTGATACATAGTGGTTTTTGGTGATTATGCCCACACATTTTTTTTTCATTTTTTTTAGAATCAAAAATAACGGTACCGGCCATTACATAATAGTATTTTTCTCAAAAACGGCTCCACCACTTTTCTTAAAAAAAAAAATCAATAAATTTATTTTAGTGAAGTCTTCCTTTGGATGGAAAACCATTTTTCAAAAATGGTTATTAATTGTACCTCCCAAAGAACCATTTTTTATTTTTCTTATTTTCTTCAAAACGATACGACCAATTTTATTTTTTTTGTTATATAGAAGCTTCCAAAAAATATAAATAGTTTTGTGTACCAAAATTTAAAAAAAATATTTTTTGGATTTTTAAAAAATGTTTCAAAATGTTTTTGGAAAATCATATATTTCGAAAACGAAATGATCGATTTTTTTGAAACTCGATATTTAAGAGTTTTTTAGTACTCTAATACTTACTTACTTACTTAAGGTGGCGCTACAGTCCGGGGTGGACCAGGGCCTCAACCAACAAGCTTCTTCCAGCCGGCTCGGTTTCTAGCTAGCTGTCTCCAGTTTCGCACGCCAAGTTGGTTGAGGTCCTCTTCCACTTGCGTGCGCCACCTTTTACGCTGTCCACCTCTACTGCGTTGTCCCACGGGGTTGGATTCAAAGACTTTCCGGGCCGGAGCATTGGTGTCCATTCGCTCTAGATGACCCAGCCATCTCAGTCGTTGGCTTTTCACTTTTGTGGCTAGGTCGGTGTCGCTGTACAGCCCATACAGTTCGTGGTTGTATCTTCTTCTCCATTCCCCATCTATGCAGACGGGACCAAAAATCACCCGGAGAATTTTCCTCTCAAAACAGCCTAACGCGTTCTCATCCACTGTTAGCAGTGTCCATGCCTCTGCACCATACATCAGGACCGGGATGATAAGCGTCTTATACAGGGACAGTTTAGTTGCTCGAGAGAGGGCTTTGCTTCTCAATTGCCTTCTTAGCCCAAAGAAACAGCGATTGGCAAGAGTAATTCTTCGTTTGATCTCAGCGCTGGTGTCGTTCGCTGAGTTTATAGCGGATCCTAGGTAGACAAAGTCTCTGACTACCTCAAAATTATAGCTGTCTATAGTGACGTTCTGTCCGAGACGTCGGTGTTGGGTGTCCTTTCTTGTGGACAGCATATATTTTGTTTTGCTTTCATTCACCGTTAAACCCATCTTCTTGGCTTCCTTCTCAATGCTCACAAAAGCACCACTGACATCACGCTTTGTTCGTCCGATTATGTCAATGTCGTCAGCGTAAGCGAGTAATTGGACGGACTTTTGAAAGATTGTGCCTCTGGTGTTGACGTGAGAGTTTTGCACTATTCTTTCAAGAACGATGTTGAAGAAGTCGCATGACAGCGCGTCGCCTTGCCTAAAACCTTTTTTGACATCAAAGGTGTCGGTGAGGTCTTTGCCGACCTTGACGGACGAGTTTGGCAGGGATGCCAAAACTAGACATTGCTCTATATAGCTCGTCTCTATAGATGCTGTCATACGCGGCCTTGAAATCGATAAAAAGGTGGTGGGTATCGATTTGGAACTCCTGGGTTTTCTCCAAGATCTGCCGTAGTGCGAATATTTGGTCGATGGTGGACTTCCCTGGCCTAAAGCCACACTGATATGGACCTATCAGGTTGTTGACGAATGGCTTCAGGCGTTCACAAAGTACGGCAGAGAAGATCTTGTAGGGGATATTAAGAAGACTGATGCCTCTGTAGTTGGTGCAGTCCAGAGGATCGCCTTTCTTGAGGATCGGGCAAACAATACTGAGGTTCCATTCATCGGGCATGCTTTCTTCCGACCATATTTTACAGATGAGCTGGTGCATACTCCTAACCAATTCATCGCCAGCCGCTTTGAATAGCTCAGCCGCAAGGCCATCAGCTCCAGCAGCTTTATTGGACTTAAGTTTAGATATGGCTATCCTCACTTCGTCAAGATCGGGTGGACGGAATTGTTGGCCTACGTCGTCCAGGTTGAATGGTGCAATTTGCATGGTAGCGGAATTCGGTTCGTCATCGCCGTTATACAATTTGCAGAAATGACGATGTTCCCCTGATCGTCCTTGCAGGCTTCGGTTCGGGGTTTGTAACCTTGGGAGCTTCTTTTTACTTTTTGGTAAAACTTCCGAACTTCATTCCTGAAGTGGCATCCCTCTAATTCCTCGATCGCGCGCTTCTCATGCTCTTTCTTTTTCTTTCTGAGAAGCTTGTGTTCCTCTTTCCTCTTCTGCTCGTAGAGCTCGCGAGCAGCTCTGGTCCTTCTATGCAGCGCCGCTTTGTATGCCTGTTGTTTGGCTGCATGTACTTGCCGGCATTCCTCGTCGAACCAGGGGTTTCGCTGTGGTGGTCGTGCGAAGCCCAGCACGTCAGAGGCGGCATCTCTGATGGCTTCCTGGCAGTTTTTCCACTGGTTCTCGATGTTTGCAGTTGGCGGCAAAGGACTAGTTAAGAGGGCGCGAGAGACTCGATCGGAAAAGGACCTGGCGATTTCTTGCGACTGTAGCCGTCCGACGTTGAACTTCCTGACAGTATTTCCCTGTTTTGGCTTTGGTCTGGATATCCGTAGCATTACCTTTGCTACAACGAGGTAGTGGTCCGAGTCAACGTTGGCTCCTCGGAACGTTCGGACATCCTTGATACTGGAGGAGTGCCTTGCGTCGATCGCAATGTGGTCAATTTGGTTGGCGGTTGATTGACCAGGAATTCACCATGTCCCCTTATGAATATCGAGATGCGGGAACTGCGTACTAGCTACCACAACGTTTCGCCCCGCAGCAAAGTCGATTAGCCTGAGTCCGTTATCGGAGGTGGTGTCGTGCAGGCTGTATCTTCCGATTGTGCCACCAAAGACGTCTTCTCTTCCTAGTTTGGCATTAAAATCACCCAAGACAATTTTAATGTCATAGCTAGGGCATTGCTCATATGTCTTGTCCAGGAGCTCGTAGAACTCGTCCTTGGTGTCGTCATCTTTCTCCTCTGTGGGGGCATGCGCGCATATCAGGCTGATGTTGGCGAATTTAGCCTTGATGCGAATTGTCGTGAGGCGCTCGTTCACATAATTGAAACTCAAGACCTCTTGCCTCAGTCTGCCTCTAACAACAAATCCACATCCAAAAAGACGCTGCCCTTGTGGTCGGTAACAGTCACCGTAGTATACATCGCAGTCTTTCAGTTTTCTTTTGCCCGGCCCATCCCATCGCACTTCTTGGATGGCGGTGATGTCTGCTTTGTAGCAGTCTAGGGCCTCCGCTAAATGTTCGGCTGCACGTGGTCTATAGAGAGACAGAACATTCCACGTGCAGATCCGAAGTTCGTTGTCCTTATTTCGTTTGCTAGGTTCGTCAACAGTAAATCCGTCCGTATCCGAGGCTTGTTGATGCTTCGCAACTAAAATAGCTTTACGTGGCCGGGAAGTCACCCCGACGGCACGACCCCCAACCTGGAGGACCAGACCCTATATATATAACTCCAAGGGCGGGGAGCCGGATTAACCGCTCCTTATAGGCCTGAGCTCCGAATATGTCGTAGTAGCCCGTATAAGGTGTTCACTAAGTAGTTCAGCCTAACTGGAACTGTAGACGCCACCGTTGATTCCATCTTGAGAATTCTTCCGCTGCCGCCTGGATGAAGGAGAAGTGCCTTAGTGGGAACACTCCTCCCCCCCTCTCTCGTTTGCTGCCCCCTAAAACCGTCCACAGGGATTGGAACCCCATCTTCAGTTAAAGGTACTAGGCACCCGATGTTCACCGCGGGGAGGTGAGAGTAGGAGTTGATAGACAGAGGTTCGCTTTGAAACAAAGCTTGTGGACGCTTGTGTCCTCTTGAATGCACATGTCTACCCTTTGAACATCACTCTAATACATTTTTAGAAAAAATTTTACATTTATGAAAAAATTTTACATTTATGAAAAAATACCGGTACCTTCCATACAAAAGTTAAAAAACCGCAAAGGAAAATAGTTTTTTGCTTTTGATTAAACTTTTTCCTAAAATTAGTACGATCTATTACCAAAAATTATAAAATTTTACACTTAGCAACTATTAATAGTAGCTACCTGTCACAGAACGTATTTTTTTATTTTGAATTTTCTTGTTATCGGCTTAACGGATTTAAATGATTTTTTTTATATACAAAATTCAGAAAATATCAAATAATATTGCATATCAAAATTTTCGAAAAAAAGTTTTTGGATTTTTAAAAAAAGTTTCAATTTTTTTTTTAAATCGATTTCCCAAAAACGGGTTTACAATTTTTTTTCAAGTTTTGTTTTTATATAAACATAAATAGATATATACTTAAGATTTGAGTACCTACCGAAATTTGTTCTTAAAAATGTTTTAAGAATTTTATACCTATACCTATAAAAAATGATTTTTTTTTTAAACCGCTCCAACGATCTTAATTTTTTTTCCCATACAATCATATTCAATCAAGAATTAAGATGGCATTCTTCTTTTCTACCTCAAACTGTCAAAAGAGGTGTTTTATCCAATTTAAATGTCGTATTTCATGTTTTATCCAATTTAAATGTCGTATTTCATGCTTCTCTACATTTGTCTCTCATAATTTCCATGTTTTTATACCTATACAATTTTCTTAAACATAAGAGCAAGTACGTGCGACCCAGTCGTTCGTATTATTTTTAATGCAAACAATTTTTGGCCTGCATCAACATTTTTTTTTGTATGTAAAAGATTTTCACATTTTTGTTTTAATGCAAATCATTTTATTCTACACTAACATATATTTTTTAATGGAACAAATTTCTGAGTTTGCATTCACATTTTTTTTTTAATGCAAACTATTTTCACATTGCATTAAAATTTTATTTTTAGTAAAAAATGCATTTTTTTTGCATTTAAATTTTTACATTTCTGTTTGAGTATATTGTACCTATATGGGACACCTTGCCTATTCTCCTTTGTATCTTTAATGTTCAAACTCCAATTTTCATACGGTTTTGTTGGAAAGTTATATTTTTTTTAACTTATAGGTAAACCTGCTTCTGAAAAATTCCTTTCAAACAAAATTTTTTTTAGTAAAATCGGAGTTTCCGAACTCAAATTCCCTTACCACATTTCCCTTTATTGATTAATGTTTTTTTTTTAATTAAATCATATCTAAAGGTTAAGGACATTGAATTTGTTATTCGTTGTGTTTGTGTTCTTTTTTGTTTCTCATCCGTATGAGAAACTTTTTTCTTATATCCGTTCTAAGAGGATATAAGAAAAACTCGGTTGCAAGGAACAAAAATTCTGTAATTTTTGAGTTTCTTATAAGCGTTATGTACTGTAGGTATGCTCTCTTTGATACATGTAAAAAAAAGTTTTAGTGGGTAACAGAATTACAGAATGCAGAACTAGGTACCTACTCATAAAAAAAAAAAAAAACTCAAGGCCAAACCTTAAAGTAACTACAGTTCTACAGTTATGCAATAACATCTGCATGCATATCTTCTTCGTTTCCTATATATACCTACATAACAAATACAAAATATATACCTACATACTATACAACTAAAAGCTTTCGGAACTGTTAGCCTATATACAATATTTTTTACAAAAGGCTTGTGGTGTTGTTGTAATTATAAATGCAAACAACTCGGCGCACACTGGGACCTCTTGTATGGAGAGCGTGCTCAAAATGCAAAATTGAAACTAACGGTTTCGTATAAAATTGTAATGCGGATTCAAAGTTCACCTGATTGTTTATCAATATGTCAAGTTTTGAAGTTTTGGGAGACAGAAGTGTAATAGAAAATAAGCGATAAAAGTAGCAATTCATGTAAATTCTAGAATCTATTGCGCAGTTGTTGGTCATTTGAAAATTCGAAAAAAAATAAATTCGTAGTAAATACAAAAATATACAAATATATTGGCATCAAATGAAGCTCAGTAAAAATAAAAAAAATGTTTTTATCAAATTAAATCAACATATTTCACTTGCATTTTAAGAAAATTGAAAAGTTGCGTAGAAAATGTTCAATTTTTTTTTTCTTTATTTTGCGCACGATGCTTTTAAAACTGAATACGTGCTCTAGTAGTATCAATATTCCTCTATATGAAACAGAAGTCAAAAGTGAGAGCATGGTGCGCAAAACCGAAATAAGATTTTTTGAATATTTTCTGCGTAACTTTTTAATTTTTTTAAAATGTAATGGAAATATGTTGATCTAAATTTAAAACAAAATTTTTTTTATTTTTACTGACCTTCATTTGATGCCAATATATTTTTTATATATTTGAATCGGTCATTTCAAAAACCACTTAAGGCACACAATTAGAATTTTTCAGGAATCGATAAAAACAGTTTAATTACAAAATAAACTAGTTTTAAAAGACTTTTTTGGGCTCAATATAGTATTAGAGTTTAAAAGGATTGAAATATAAAAAAATATTCACAGTTTATCAATATTAATAATGAAAAAAGTCTGAAAACCTGTTCTTGACTTACGTTGTTTTAGCAAGAAACGGGTGACTTACGTTGTTTTAGCAAGTAACGGGGTCAGCAGTATACAATAATTTAAACAAAATCAAAGTTTTTTTTTAAATTATACTTAGATATTTACATATTAACATTTTAACATGTTACATGTCTTAATTTATCATATTTCAATATATTTAACCCATAGGCAAAACTAGATATAACTACTTCCACCATCTAGTAGTGCTTGCAAAAACCACTTAAGTCAATTGACTTACGTTGTTTTTGCATGGAACGTTTATTGAGAGGTATCATTTGGAGAGGAAGGAATGTTTGGACCGACTTAATTTATTCTCAGAATATTCATCTACGTTTAAGGAAGCATTTACAGCAAAAAAAGCATTTTTGAAAAAAATGTGACTTAAGTGGTTTTTGATATGACCGATTCATTTGTATTCACCACGAATTTATTTTTTCGAATTTTCAAATGACCAATAACTCCGCAATGGATTTAAGAACTTATATGAATTGCTACTTTTATCGCTTATTTTCTATTACCTTTCTGTCTCCCAAAACTATAAAACTTGACATATTGATAAGCAATCATGTGAACTTTGAATCCGCATTACAATTTTATACGAAACCGTTAGTTTCAATTTTGCATTTTGAGCACGCTCTTCATACATGAGGTCCCATTGTGCGGCGGGGTCATCGATGAAGATCGTGTTCGTGGTGCTTGCCAGTAGTGTTTATTTTTGTTGGATCTTTCATTACAGGATGGCGGCTTGTAATTTTGTTTGCATTTGCATTTGTTTTAATTTTTGGAAATTGTGCAACTGTCAATGAATACTTTTCCGCTTCGTTTTCGTAAGCATTTCGTTGTCTTAAAGGAGAACAACTAAAAATTTCGTTTCGCATCAGCATCGTATAAAGCCTAGTACGCTGCTGATGCGAAACGAAATTTTTAGTTGGTCTCCAACAAGACAACGAAATGCTTACGAAAACGCAGCGAACAATTATTCATTGACAGTTACACCAATTAAAAAAATCAAAACAAATCCAACTGAAAAAAAAAGAACACACACAGCCACGCTGGAAGCAAAGAAACAACAAAAATACACACGAAAAAAACACAAATGTCATTTTTCCGCACACAATAAATGTCCTGTGCCTACGTTCTGTAACTCTCGCATCGAAAAAACTGGTCGAGAAACGATGAAAATTGAAACAAAATGCATGAGTTTTGTTCCATTTTTCAACGTTTATCGACTGATTTTATCGATGCGAGAGTTACAGAACGTAGGTACTGGGTAATTAATTGTGTGCGAAAAAGGAGTGTAGACTTCTCCAAAAAATATGCAACAATTTTCAATTTCGTTCATCGAACAGCGTACTGCAGAACGAAAAGTAAAACTAAATTTTTCGTTTATGATTTCGTTGTGTCATTTTTGTATGAGATTTTTCGTTTCGCATCAGCAGCGTACTAGGCTTAGGCTTTACATACAAACTAAGAAATAAAAAAGAATTTGTCAAGAATTTGTACTGGTTTTTCAATTCTTTATTAAATACACACTTCCTCCTGAGTGGCATCAGGGTAAGCTAAAATAATTTTCAATATTGAATTTGCTTTTTTTTTAAATAATTTCAAATAAAACTTATAAATCTCAATTCTTCAGCGTAGACGCAGACAACACACAGTTCACAGACAGCTGATGTGTTCATGAAATTAATAGTGTTTGACTTGAACATGACAGATGATGCCAAAAGCGATAGAGGGCGGCATGGAAAAATAAATTTGTACTAGATTTATTATTTCTTCGTTCACTGACTAAGGGCACGTCAGCATCATCAGTTTCTTTCATTAAATCTTAACGTTCCCAGAAATACAGAACAAATAATGAACAATGAATAAAATACAGAACATTTATATGTTTTCGTGTACAAAATAATTAATAATGAACAACATCTTCAAATACAGAACAGTTCATTATTATAATGAACGGATGGTCACCGTAATTATAAGGTACATGATTCATACATAACGAAACTCTAGCTCGAGTCGTTTAAGAAAGTGAGTTGTTCTTACTTCTTACCTTTTCCAAATATACCCACAAAAAAAAACTTTTAACTGCCTTTGTTATAATTCAAACAATCTCTCAATCTTTCAAATATTTTAACGAAAATTTCAAATAGAACAAAGGCAAAAGGTATACCTACATTAAATATGCAATGCATATATAGATATAAGATATCATTTCCTTTGATAAAAAACCAAATTCAAAGTAAAAACTGTGATTATTTCAGAAAATAATAAAACTCAAACAGATAATGTGTCTTGGTTTAAGAAACTGAAAAAAAGAAGAAAAAGATTTAATGACCCAAATAATTAATGCAAAACAACAAAAGCTCGTCTTATACAGAACGCGCAGAGCACAAAGACGACTTAAAAGAAAAACTTTTTTCGCGGGCGTCAAAATAAAAAAATAGAAAAGACTTTTGATGGAAGAAAAATTCCCAACAATAGCACTTAATGGACGACAAAGCAGAAAATTCTGTCAGAGGTCCTTTTACCCTTTATCCTTTACAAACGGCAGATGCATCCCTAGCCATACGAGCGCCTTTGTTTAAAATTGATAATGTTTTATTGCATGCTTATAAAAGTTTAAATAAAATCAGCACATGAAATAATATCAAACACGATGTCAAAAGGGTTGAATTACGTACTTACGTATACAAATGTTTGTATACCGCATCGTTTTGACAATATTCTGGCCCGTGTCTCTGAGGTCAAACATTTCCCATACAAATTTAAATGTGAGTTTTAGACTCAAATTATAGGAGGATTAATATTTTGGAACCCTCGTCTCAAATTTTGAAACCAATTATACAAAATTTATCATGACGATTACAAAACTCGCAAAATTTACATAACTTCCGGGGAGTCGACTCGATCGTAGTCCATTCACGTCCCCGGTAAAAATTAATTAGTAAATTTGCCGGAACAACTACATTGCCAATTCTTGAAGCTATACCTTATCTTTTCCGAATTTTCTAATCGATACTGTCAGCTTTTGGCATTCAACTTCATTGGGGCGTTCTTTTTCCCAAAAAAGTTACCTTACTATTGCATGCGCTCCATCACTTGTAATCGGTTAAATCAGTGCCCCAGGCAGGGCAATTATTCGATTTTAAAAGGGGCAATTTAAATTTTTGATGTATTACAACCGTTTTAGATTTCAAAATTTCATATATGAGTGAGAAGGTGAAAACAGGATCTCACTGAAGTAAGATGGCTCGCGATCGCAATACAGTCTGAAAAGATCTAGGAAGTTTTTGATTCTCTTAAGCTACAAACCGGAAATCGTAATTTGTAAACGGTCGATGGTACCTAAAGCATTTCTGAGCTATTTTGTCGATATCTTCGAAAAACTTGATACACATAATGAGCAAATAAAAACTCTTGTCAAAGGCAAAAACGTAGATATTTGGTTTCGCTATCTTTCGCTATCTTTATTGATATGTAGTACCTCGTGGCTTGATGGTTAGTGCGTAGGACTGTCAGAAGGTGTGGGTTCGATTCCCAGCCGTGCCACCCAGGGCTACCTTCATGGCTCTAAGCAGCCACTCTGGCTCTTTTTTTCATGTATTGCTCTTTGGCTCCACTTTTCTAAAATCATCCAAAATTGGCTCTTTTTGAGACTTTCGTGGCTCTTTTCACTCTTTTTCAGAATAAAGGCCTAGTTACATTCATTTCACTTTTGTAAAACATATTTTAGTAACACCTTCCTGCGAAAAGGCATATGAGATTTGAGTTGAGCTGAATGCATTTAAACACGGAAAAAGCTAGAGCTAGAACTTTAATGCTCGGAGGGGCACTTAAGAGGTCGAAAGAAAACAAGGTATACAAGGAATGCATAAATGACGCGACTCTAATTGCGGATGGAGTGTTTCGTCAATTTTCGTTCAACTTTCCTCACGGAAGTGCGCTCCCGAGCGCAGTTCGATTATGTAAGTCAAATGACATTTAATGAAATAGGAATGTCAAAAGAGATAGATGATAAGTACGTACATTATGTGTGTGTTCGCCGTTTGACGCTACGGAAAGCTACTTTTCGTTGGTTTTTGACTTAAGTTTCAGTGGCTTTCTGACCATTATAGTTCTACATTAGTTCAGCAACTATTATCGATGTGAGTGACATCTATGAATTTGTTTGCTTACTATTTGCTTAGATGTAGTTGTGTTTCACTTTTCTGGAAAAGTAAAAGTTAGGAACGCTCTTGCTTTTACTTTTGTAAAACTTGATATAAAAGATAGGATTGAGCAGTTTATTGGAAAAAGACAAAACACTTTTTCACTTTGATGTACAAAAGAGAATTGAATGTAGTTAGGCCTTAATATTTCTATCTACTTAAATTTCCTTTTTTCAAAATTTTCGAATTTCCCTCTAATTAAAAAATTCTTGGAAATTCATCCTCTGAGTAAAAAATTCTTTGAAATCTAAACGCGTTCATTTTCATTAAAAAATTAATTTCTTTCAATAAAAAATTAATTTCTTTCAATAAAAAATCGATGTCTATTTTTGAAACACAAACAAATTGAAAATATTAACTACGAAAACGAATTGCTCATTAAAAATTTTGAAGATATTTATATAGGCCACGCAGCCGAAGCTTGTTTGAAAAATGAAAATGTTTCCCATGATGATTTTGTTGCTATAAGAAAATGTTTTACTATACTATCAGACAAACTGCGATGAAATCACGTTAAGAATTGATTTCAAATATAAAAGATTGTTTGTGCTAAGATTTTTAGAGCCACTCATTATAAAGTCTGATGGAGACATATCATGTTTTGATCTAGGTTATGAATTCTGCCATTTAATAAGCTATCCAGAAAAAGTTATAAATTGACTTAAACTTTTTGAATTAAAAGCAAAAGAAAAGGCTTACAGAATTTATTGTGTACTCACTCTTATAGAGGAATTTCGTTTAAAAATTGGAAATATGTTCACATTGTTCATATTAAAAATCATTTGGACGAGTAACTCTTTCCCAAGTTAAACAATTTTCCAGCACACATTTTTAGTTTTTACTCTCCCGTGGTACTAGTTACTAAAAAATAGGTTGGGTAAAATTGTTGGGAGTGCTACGATATCCCGCAAACCAAAATCTTGAATGACGAAATCTCGCAAGTTAAAAATCTGGTTTTTCATAATCTCGCAATTACAAAATCTCGGTTTTTACAATCTCCCATTTACATCTCAAACCTAAAAATCTTGCAAGTTTCAACAAAAATCTCGCAATTTAAAATCTCGCAACTTCAAATTTCACAGCCATGAATCATCGAAACAAATCGAACATACCTACCCAAGAGCACTTTGCATAATTTTTCTTTCCAACTAATAACTATACCCGTCAACAAAAAATTTGTACATCCTTTATTACTGTTAATAACCATTTTGGTTGTCTTTTACGCGTTTATAATGGAACTAAAAGTTTCTTCTAGTTCAAGGTCAAATACGATTAATGCAATTTGCACATGACACTTCACAACTGGATTTACCATCTCCATGTTCTCTCTCTTTCTTGTTCTTTTGACAACAATAATATTGAAAAATCAACAGTTGAAATTAATAATAACAGTGTAGTCTAAAAGTACTCAGGCACTGTGTTACGGTAAGATTTACCGCAACAAAAACCTCTCTTCGATCGGTTCTTAAAACCTTCTTTCGACTATGTTGTTTGGTCATAGTCTAACTCTCGTTGTCTGTTTTCCCCTCCACCCCAAACCAATCCCATTTTTCTACCCACAATTTTGTCCGTTGTCCTCTGGGAGCTTGAGAGTTGCTCGGGGAGGATGACAAACTAGGTTCATCATTTATCTTTATTCTTTCCTGTTGAGCCAGCGGACGGGCTGGAGACTCACACGCCATCTTTAATCTAAGCTAGGAAGCTTAGCCAAACTTTAAATGGAAAACGTACATTGCACACTTAATGTGGATTTCGAGCAACACAACATCAACATAAACTTAACTTCACTTTTTTTAAACATGGCATCAAGCCCAGCCTATATGTTTAACTTTAATTTTAACTTTAAATAAACATCGACCGCAAAAAAAATGGAACGCTAAACGCTATTCCCTTCATTCCCCAAATCAGCACAAAGGTCCACCGAATAGTAGATTGCGCGATAGTTAGTTTGATTTGAGTTTTTGCCTTCCTCCTTCGTTTCCTCAAAAAGGTTTAGAAAATTGTTAAAAGAAAATATTTACCTTCTTCGAATAATTTTC
The DNA here is from genome assembly GCA_963921185.1 of Dasysyrphus tricinctus. Classification (NCBI taxonomy): domain Eukaryota; kingdom Metazoa; phylum Arthropoda; class Insecta; order Diptera; family Syrphidae; genus Dasysyrphus; species Dasysyrphus tricinctus. The sequence goes on from OY992530.1 coordinate 140,176,530, forward strand.
AAAAAGTTAGAAATGTAGAGTAGCTGAGAGAATGCTCAGAATTATGTTTTCAACTTTTTATAGTTTTTTTATTCTTTTCTCAAAGTATAGATTATTGTGAATATGTCTTGCTCCAGCCTTGGATTCGTCAAGTTTTGGGACAACGCCAACAACTTGGGGAATCCCTTGAATGTGTGAGTGAGAGATAGTTTCGTTGGAACTCAACCTCGGAGTGGAACCGTAACAGAGTTCCACGAAAACCATACGAATGAGTGTGAGAATGTGTGAGTGAAAGAGAGGCCGGTAGAGGACAAAGGCTAAGCAGAAACAACCACTTCTTGGTTGACTGGTTAAGCCGATAGAGGTTTGGATAAATTTTTGAGAAAGAAAAGAAAGAAAAATAGAAAGTTGGAAAATTTGGAAAACAAAAAAAAAAAGAATTTAGATTTGATAATTTTAAAGTGCAAAGTTTTGTTGAAAGTTGTTCGAGGAAGGAGTTATTTTGTGATAGGAAAAAAAAACTCGCTTTAAGGAAAGGAGTTTTATTACCATCGCCAGAACGGGGCGAAAAGAATATTGCAGGAAAAGGAAGAGGAAGGAATTTTATTCAAAGGAAAAGATAAGTAGAGTGTTTTATAGTAGTTTGTTAGTTAATTCGTTTGGAAAAAAATTGTGGTTTTAAATTGATATTCGGTTGGCCTTTTAATTTCGTTTTTATCTCAAAATTGTGAGACTCGTGACCCCATTGTAAACGTAGCTTTCTTTGTCTTTTATTTCGGGACCGGTGATAGCGGTCCATTCTTTGGTCTTTGTTCGCTTTTGTTCTTAATTTACTTTTATACTTTGTTTCATTTATTTCTTTTTTAAATTGTTCTTCGAACAAAATTATTCTTTTATATTTCATTTTTATCTTGAAAAGATTCTGGGTTTTAATCCAGGCGTAAGCCACGGTTTCCCAGACATTTTTTTAATAAACTTTTAAACTCCCCATCAGGGATTCAAATCTTTGTATTTTCTTTCAAATTATTGAAGAAACATTTTCAGCTACTGGTTAAGGCAAACAACCATAAAAAGTTTCCTGGCGCCCACCCTATCGCGTAAGTGCACCACTGTACTTACCTTCATTTAATTTACCTTTTTACCATCGTAATTTTTTTTTTATTCGACTCGAATTGTTTACTTTTTTTTTATTCGCATTTAAATTCGGCGAACCCACCCCCAGCTGACTAGCCGGTTGGCTGCATCGTAGTTGCAGTGAGTGTTGCAATATTTTTTTTGTCTATCTCTCTATCTCTTGTTCTTCGCGAATTCGTTTGACAGTTGGGTCAATATTCACTATTCATATTCAATTCGATCTTAACCTCCGCGTGTGCCGGCACATTATTAATTTCGTTTGTTTTCTTATTTATTAATTATAATTGGATTCGCATAATCCAGAGTTCGCGGTTTTTAAGTTTATTATTCGTCATCCTAATCGTCCTAATCTTCTTTTAAAATTCGGTTAAAAATATTGCAACAAATTGGCGCCCATACGTGTTGGGAAAATACAAACAAATCTAATTCGATACCTACATACCTACCTACATACAGGCTGTACCTACAACAGTGGAATTGTTTTTGTTTGTTTGTTTTGGTTTTGGTGATATTAATTGTTCCTTTTTTTTGTTTTTAAGTGAATTTTCTCTAATCAGTTTTATTTCTAGGTTCATTTTATATAAATTTGATTTGAGAAGTGCAAGCAGTGTTCCAGAATATAATTGGTGAAGGGCAAGTGTGCAGGGAGTACCTACAAGAGTACATAATATATACATACATACATAAGGAACACGAGTAAGGTGTTTTTGTTTTTTTTTTATTTTTATTGATAGGTATTTTGTTTTGAATTATTTTTATTTCTTTATTTGATATTGTGGTTAATTTTTTTTTGTGATTTAAAGTTCAGTTTTTCTAATTTGGCGATTTTATTACATATTTTTTTTTTATAAAAGAGAATAGTGCGGTCTCTTTTTGGTTCATGTATGAGTTGTTTTTATTTGAGTTTTTATTTGAGTTGTTTTTAGTTTGAGTAGTTTTATATTGTAAACAACCGAAAATATATATCAGTTCGAAAATATAAATTATATATTTTGCAGTAGGTTGGATATGTCGCAAAATTGCATTGCATTGCAACAAATACATTTTTTTAATCAAAATCTCGCAAATTGAAATCTCAGGCGAGATTGCATTGCATTGCAAAGAATACATTTTTTTAATCAAAATCTCGCAAATTGAAATCTCACGCGAGATTTTAATTTGCGAGATTTTGCTTTAAAAAATGATTTTGTTACAATTCAATTCAATTTTGCGAGATTTTGATATGCGAGATTTTAGTTTGCGGGATTTCGTTATTCCGAGATTATGAAAAGCGGGATTTGTAATTGCGGGATTATGAAAAGCGAGATTTTGTAATTGCGAGATTTCGTTATGCGAGATTTCGAATCCGAGATTTTGTAGCCAACCCAAAATTGTTAAGTAAGAGTCTTGAAAGCATGATAAAAATGGGCGTGCCACTAGGTGTTTTTCACTAAAATCATTTTCTAGACCTCTTTGCTTAAAACAAAAAAACAAACTCTGAAAATTTCATCCAAATCGTTACAGCCGTTCCCAAGATTGTTTACTTGTAATAATAAATAATAATATTGAAAGATCCATTTTTTTCTCCTGATACCAAACAAAACTATCGAGAGTCTTGTCATATTTCGTTCCCAAAAGTACGGTATCGGTTCGGTATCATTTCGGGTTGTATCGTTTGGGCTTATTGAAATCCATTATGGTCAGAGTGAAAGGCAAATATCCTATCTTCCCTGTACCGCAAATAAAAACTAGACAGAGTATAAATTAAATTATTGTAACTCTCCTTACAAAATTGTCCGACTTTTTTAAAAAAATTTTTTTTCTGTAATCGGATAAAATGTTTACATTTAACGATCTTTTCAATGAGATTTTTGTCCTTGTCCTCTTCATACTTTATTAATATCCTCCTCATATTTATTAAGATCTATTCACACCTCCAAGCAAATGATATAGCATTCCAGCAAACATTTATGTGAACGTTCAGTCAACATTCAGTGAAAATTAAGGAAATAAATATATTCGAAAAACATTCACTTCAATTAATCAAGTCTGAATATACTCAAAAAGCCTATCACCTTTACCTCATACAGTGGTAGGGGACTTGTGCGGAAATATTTCAGGATCGATATTCTATTTACCTTCATATAATATGAATACAAGTGAGTGTGCACAAGTGATTTTTATTCACATAAAGTGAATGTTTTTTCATTTTTTTTTTTTGAGAAGCCACAACGGGACCAATAATAAAATGAAATTAAATGAAAGTGAAATGAAATGAAATTAAATTAAACTAAATGGAATGAAATGAAACGCAATGAAATGAAATGAAATGAAATGAAATTAAATGAAATGAAATGAAATGAAATGAAAAATGAAATGAAATGAACCACGTTTGTACAACTGGCCCTAAGGTTCAGCTATTTTAACTCTCTTACTTTGGCGAATTAACTTAAGTTCAAAGATGGTTCAGGCATTAAATTGGGTGCTATACAAAAACTTGAACCTTGAAGCATCGCTGAACCCCAGTAATTTCGCCGAAATCAGCCAGTAAAAATATTTGAACCACTGATTAAAATTTGTGCCACGTTTGTACAAAAGGTCCTTAGCCGATTAAAGTACGCCTTGGATCATTGACAATTGCTAGCGCTCCTGACAAAAGAATTTGGACAAACCGACACAACGTTAAACCATCATGGATGGTTTGAAAGTAGAACTTTCTACTGTTGGTTTCTTCAAAGATTTTTCGTCCTCCCTCATCCTGTCGAGCTCAACTTGTCTTTTTTTTCAAGCTACTTGGCAGAGCACAGCAATCGAAGGATAAAGAACGAGAAACACAACGTCTAATTACATAGTAATTTATCTTCCGTAAAAGACTGCCACTGTGCTGCCTTGTTAAGGACATTCACAAAGCAAAAAGGTCGAATGGCATGCATACATATGCATGTACACTTAACTGTAGTTTGCACTTAAAGTGTAAGAGATGGCGATAGAAAACGGCAGAAAATCAGCAATTATTGCTGCAGTTGCATGTTGCAACAGCAGCGACTTGCAAGCTTGCAACCAACTATAGCCCTACGCCCTACCGACCGACATCGGGCCAGCAGGCCAGCAGCACTAGACAATGAACGCTCAAAGTTCATCTTGTTAATGTTTAAGCAGGCAATTATCCTTTACTTTAGCAACCATCGTGTTTGTGTTAGTCCGCCATTTGTTATATAGCTTAGTGGCGGCTGGTGGTCCATAATCGTCCTTAAAATAGTTCTCTGTGCTATAGTTGCTGCATTCTCTTCTGTTTGGCCAGGTTTTAATTTTCTCTCTTCTGGGATTTGAACCAATTCGTTGGACGATTTCATTGACAGAATCAAGTCGCGTATATTTTTCGTATTGTGTGTACCAAAGTTATTATTATTCTGATGGTTTTTCTTCGCCTAGGGCCAAGCGATGGACGTGCGCCCGAGGGCGAGGTGGTGGTAACTGGTAAGTTATCAAGAACTTTTGTAAAACTTACTGCGTTCAGTCCGTGCGTTCATTTATTTTTTTTTCCTCTTTCTTTTTTGTTTAAATTTATTTTCTTTTTCGGAATTTTTTAAAGAAACTCTGTTATCGTGAACATAACTTTTGTCATACTGTATAGTATAATATCTATGTCTGTATGTGTTTCTGTATAGGTAGATTCTTTTTTCCAAGGAAAATTGCATTCGGTATATGCAAATGAAAGGACGGGGAAACGTTATAGTTAAACGAATAGATTATGTGCAGAAAAAGTTTAAACGGAAACAATAAAAGCAGAAAGAAATAAAAAAAATCTACGCTTGTTTATTGGTGAAGGGGTCGCAAAAAGTTTGCAGCTGCAAGATATTTAAAGAATAGAAGAAAAACAAAATGCACACACATTAAAAAATAAAATTTGAATAAAAAAAGTAAGAGACACAAATTTAACTGACGATACATATAAATGTATTTAGAAATTGCCCTTAATTTAGATAAGAGGACGAGTATTTTATTTTTGAAAATTTTGATACGCTATATTATTATTATTCGAAATTTGTGAATAAAAATAATTTATTTTAATCTGTTTTGCCGATAGTGAGAAAAATCAAAATAAAAACTAAGTGTGAACTTTTATAATCTTTGGTAGTACATCGCACTAGTCTTAGCATATAAAAAGTTTTATCATAATAGTAGGAGCCATTTTTGAGAACAAAATATTTTCCTTAACAGTTTTTAACTTTTGTATTGAAGTTACCTACCCTTGTTATTGCATAAAAATAAAAAAATGTCTTAAAATATTTTAGAGAGTATTAAAAAACTCAGAGCAACCTGCGTCGTACCTCAGTGCGAAGGCATTCTTCGTAACTTAAATCAATTCCGCTAACGAGACACTACCCTTCAGATAAGAAATGATAAATCGTTGGTTAAATTTGGCTTTTGTATCCGGATAAAGGTGAATTTCTGGAATGTGAAGACGATCCTTGACAAGGGAAGTGAAGGTCCTCAAAATTCCAGATTCTAGCTTCGTCCCAGACTAGAATAGATTGAGTCACCATCATATAGTGATACGCCCCAATGGAGCTCTCTTCTGTCGAGGAGAAGGAGGCCTTTTATAACCAGCTGAGTGCTGCTTATGATAGCTCACCACGTGGAGACATCATAATGGTAATGCGAGACTTGAATGCCAAGGTTGGCAAAGACAATGATGGGCTCAGGCATGGTATGGGAAAGCAACCACCTTGTAATAGAAGGGACCATTTTTGAGCACAAGGCATGCCACAAAATCGGTTGGGTCTCAACGGACTGACAGGTAACTTCCAACCAAATTGATCACTCCACGATCAGTCACCAGGACGTCTGAAACAGAAGAGGTGCAGACATGGGAATGCCCAGGATCCCCATCTGATGGTTGCTACGTAAGATTACGCACAGCTGCAGTTCGGAGATCCCAAGAAAACACCCAAATGATCAAGTTCAACACCAATATACTTTCAGATCGTGCAGTCCACCAATAACTAGGGGACCACTTTTCACAAGAATGGATAGCGATCAGTAGCATGGAACTGTGAAAAATGTTTTCATATCAGGTGCTGAAAGTATAGTCAGTCGGTCGCAAGAAAGACATAGTACTTGGCTTTCTGAAGAAACTTGGGCTACGATAGAAGAAAGAAAACCGTTTAAAGCTAGAGTTGCTTAAACATCGATAGTTTCCATTTCCGATAGTATCGATATTTTTACAAAAAACTATCGATAGTATCGATACTATTGATAGTTTTACCAAATGAATTACACACATTTTTAATATGCCTTAAAAAGACTTCTATTGCAAAATCCATTGAATTATAAAATGAGATATGATTTTTGAAAAGAAAAAAATATATTTTGCTATAAAAAGGTCTCAAAATTTCTTTTTAAAAATTGAATTTAAATGATAGTAATTATTTAGTTTTAGCTCATTCAAAACTACAGTAGACGCTCAATTTAGTGAAGTAATAAAAACCAAGGCTGTTCACTCTTTCGAGATTGTTCTCTTTTCGAGCGGGAACTTTAAAGGGCTTTCTAAAGATGAATTCGATCATTTGTTCGATGTGAATTTTAAATTTATTTTAGCGTTTACCAAAGCTGTCAACGAGATTTAGTCAAAAAAATGAAAACAACTCCTCGGTGATATTTAGCAATGTTTTATGTTTGCGAGAAATTTGTATACAAAATACATTTTTATATAAAATTTTGTGTGTTCATTACTGTGGATAGTTCACTATTTCGAGTTTCACAAATAAAGCGTCTATTGTATTTTCGCTAAATGTTTTTTTGCCATTTTAAGAGTTTCAAGTACCTATATAACCTATCTTTGGTTTCAACTATTCACATAATATTTGATGTCTTGTAGCTCTTAACCAACAGAACCATAGTCTTATGTCGTTTTCGATTGGACGTTCGGAGTACGCCTTTTCTACTCCATTTTCACTCCGTCTACTCCAAAAGCCTTCGATTGGCTGTTCGGAGTACTGTTTTCAGAGTATTTTTCTATTTCCGATTTGAAGAAGGAGTAGATTTAGAACACACGCATACACATACAGTTTTTCGTCGCACTACTTGTCAAAAGTGATGAATGCTTGAAGAAAGCATTTTATAATATGGTGTAGTGTGTGTGTAAATTTGACAATACGATGTTTTCATATTCTATTGGACTCAAAAAGGAGTGGAACAGTCAGAAAATCCAATCGAAAACGACATTAATAACAGGATTTCAGTATAAAAAATAATGATGGAGACAATAAACAGCCTTAAAATACGTTTTTGCTTTAAATTTTTATGGTCACAAGCCTTTCATTACACAATTTGGAATTTTTAAAACTATAGATAGTTTTTCAAAACTATCGATGTACGCGATAGTTTTTTACTATCGATACTATCGATAGACTATCGATGTTTAAGCAACACTATTTAAAGCTCGCATTGCAGCAACTCCAACAGCAAGGAGAAACGAGCTTGAGTCTGCGTATCGCGCATGAAGATGAGAGAAGTTCACCGTAGCGTGCAACGTGATAAGCGTAACTATATCAATGCATTGGCAACAGAAGCAGAAGAGGCCGCAAGTAGTTGAGACGGTGTGACGGTAGGACCGTCAACAGAATAACCAAAGAGTTTACAGGTGTCCAAAGCTCTAAACAACACCTGGTAAAGGACATAGACGGATCATTCCTAGTTTCGGATGAGGTAGGACCAACTCAATGAAGCACTTCTCCTTCTCTGCGATTTTAAATTTTTCACCAGTGAAGTCAACCCAACACACAATGACCCGTTCGTAGTAGCGAATTCCCGAATACGGACTGTATCACACAGGAGAGAAGAAATCTTAACCGCTATCAGAGCACTGAAGAACAACAAATCGGTTGGACTTGATGGTATTCCCGGAAAGCTCTTACGAGAAGTGCCAACAATATCGAGTGAGCTCCTCCACCCTCTAATTGAGAGAACTTGGGAAACAAATAGTTTTCCTGAGGAGTGGAAAAAGGGAATTATTGTCAAGCTCCCAAAGAAAGAAGACCTTTTGCAGTGTGAAAATTGGAGAGGAATTTGCTTACTGCCTGTGGGAGCAAAAATGATAGCAAAAATAGTCCTGGAGCGAATTAAAGACCACCTCGAAGGCATGCTTGATGCCAAACAAGCAGGCTTCCGCACTGGATCTTCCTGTATGGACCACATCAACACCTTGTGGATCATAATTGAATATTTATCACCACTTCGCCTGCTCTCCATCGACTTCAAAAAGGCGTTTGACAGTTTCAATAGAGAATGCACCGGACTTGCTTTGCGCAGGAGGGGCATCCTGGATAAATTGATTGCAATTATTAAGGCAAGAACTTGATTTTGGCGCCCCTGCCGTTTTTGATAAAAATGAAAAAAAACACTTTTTAACAGATGTGCCGTCCACACCTCTTCAGCAGCTTTTTATTATACATAAGAAAGTTGACAATGCCTAAACAAAAGACTATACACAAAAAAGGTTCGGAGAACGATAAAATATGGTGCGTTCTTTCGTGAATAATTCAAAAGGGAACTTTATTTTTAAATCTTATAAAATTCGTTTTCATTAGAATCAAATCTGCAAGGATCTGTAAAATATGGTTCGATCTTGAATTTTTCATGGGAGAACTATTGAAGATCCATTCACGAACCGTTCAAATGTTATTTTACGAAAGGACAACATTTCGAAAAACCAAAGTTACGCAAGATAAAGTATTGAAGTACAAAGTTCCGAAAGAAAAGAGTTTTTAAATCCTTGGGACTTCGTTGTTCCTTGAGCGATTTCAATGAAAATGACAGAGGTGATAGCTGAGAGAGAATTATAGCAGACATCACGAAAAATTGTTGTCGAACTGTATTATTTTAGTTTTTGCTCATCTGAACGAACAAATTTCTATTAAACAGTTTTTTGTAAAGCACCTGATTTTTTGTGAACTAAACAAATATCTAAAATACAGCGTAATAAAGTTCCCAGTATCTAGCAAATAATTCTTTAGGCAAGACTACAATTTTTTCGGCCAGCGTGGTGCGACGCTTTTATAGGGACACCGTTCAAGTGTTTATTGTTGAAGAAGGGGGATCTATCTCCTACAGTTTAGGGAGAAGGGGAAGTTTTGTAAAAATACACTTACATGCAAAGCCAAAAACAATTGTTGAAAAACAACAGAATAACTTTCAACAATGTATTATAGCCCGTTTCTTTTATTTAATTTTTCAATCAAGCTATAGTTGTCAAAAGTTTTTGAAAAATATTTTAAATTGTGAAATAATGATAGAAAAATCTGCTTAAGGTCGACGGAGAAATACAATTTGATATTCCATTGCCGCATAGCAATTCATTTAATTTCATTAAGCGTCGCAATTCTCAATTAATTCAGTCACATGGATTTGGCGCCCCTGTAAGCTGCCACCCGGGGCACAGGCCCCGATTTGCCCCCCCATAGATCTGGGCTGTATTAAGGTAGCATATGATGGCTTCAAATGTCACATTCTGCATAAAGGAAGGCTGTCAGAAGAGTTTGAAAATCAAAGTGGGGTTAGACAGGGTTGTATACTGTCACCAGTACTGTTCCTGTTGGTAATAAGTGATGTGCTGCATGCAGCTTTGTCGATTGCTTTGGAATCTGCAATCACACCTCAAACATCTGGACTAAGCGGATGAAGTATGCTTACTCCCTCATAGGATCATGGATCTCCATCAAATGACAACAAGGGTGGAGAGAGAAGCTGAAATTGTTGAGCTCAAGATCAATACCGCAAAACCAAAACGGATCAGCCTTGGAACTTCCTCATCTATTCAAATAGATGTTTCTGGACAACCTGTAGAGATGATAGAGAGTTTTCAAAATCTTGGGAGTATTGGCTCTACTGATGGCAGGACCAAACTAGGTATAATCAGCTGAATCGAGAAAGCAAAGGCTGCTCTCGGAATACTGTCCAAAATATAGAAAAACAAATCTATAAGCCTAAAGTAGCTTAGCTACGATTGTTCCGCTCCAGTGTTGAATCCTTTTTATGGGTGCAGAACCTGGAAAGTAACACCCGCTATTACAAGAAAGTTTCAATAGATATCTGCGAAACATATTGAGCATATTGAGGATTTTCTGGCACAACCGCACCTCCAAAGATGAATTTCATGTGAAGACAGGTCAGGATACCATCGACTCTATAATACGTAAACGTAAGTGGCAGTGGATTGGACATATGCTTCGAAAAGGTCAAGGGTGCATTGCGTGTCAAGCGATGCAATGGAATCCCCTTACACAACGAGGTAGAGGATTGGGCCAACCAAGAAGTACTTGGCGAAAAACGGTCGAAGAGGAATCAGCACAACTTGGGAAGAGGTAGAGAGAGCTGAGGTACCTCTCCATAAACCGTATACGATGGCGCGTAGGAGTAGTGGAGGTCCTATGCTCCGCAAGGGGAACCTCACGAACGTAAAAGGTAAGGACCAAAGTAAGTAAGAAAGTTAAGTATCGAGTTTGAAGAAAATCGATTAAGTCGTTTTCGAAATATTTTATTTTCAAAAATAAAAAAAAAAATTGTTTTTCTTGATTTTCATTTTTTTACGAATGCATAACTTATGCATAACTTATATAGTACCTATTATGTATGTATCGCAAGTAAAAATTATTAAAATCAATCACACCTACCGTTTTTAAATAAATTTAATATTAAAAAATGGTCCATTTTTTTGAAAAAAAAACATGTTCCACCCAATGTTATCCTCGACCAAAAGAAGTTCATTGAATCTTTGTGAAAGAAAAATTCTTAAGCCATTTTTGAAGAAAATGCGATTATTTAAAATTATAAAAAAATTAAATGGCCACGAAATTAAAAAAAAATTGAATGTTAAAAAAATATTAAGTTACCCTGCAACTTGTCTTGACGTTAGAGTTTGAGTTTGAGTTCAAGTGTAGCAGTAGTACAATAAAATTAGAATTGTAAATGGAAAAAAATAGCGGCAGGCTGAAATTTTGCAGGTTGTTTCAGGGGCAGCTTTACAACTTAAATCTAAATTGGCGACCTCCAAACCTGGTTTCTGAAGGAACGGCTGCATCGATACGGATGAAATTTTCATAATTTGTTAATATGATCATAGAAAAATATTGATAAAATTGTTAAAGTAAACTCCGCCTACTGCCAAGCCCACTTTTCTTCTTTCTTTGTTTCTCGGAAATGTCTACAGTCTACACGATTCCCATGAAATTTTCAGAGTTTGTTCTTATGGACGAGAAAAGAAAATTGGCAAATTGGTTTTTGTAAAATCCGCCCACTGTCACGCCCACTTTTCTTATTTCATTGTTTTTTCGAAAACTTAGGGGGGTGAGAAATCCTATTGTATTGATTGAGCACAGCACTCGTTTCCAAACCACCCTGGACGCCCAGTGGTGTCCACTGTAGCCCTTATCCAGATAATAGCTTATTAATATTTTTATATTTGTTTTCGTTTTTGAGAAGGATCTGATAGTTCATTCTCAATCAGAGGCCCAGCGTCACGTTTATCAATTGTAATTTCATCGCCAAAACAATCGTCGTCTTCGTTTAGCAGAGAAATCTGATGAGGATGACTATTGTCGCAGGTTCTCCACTGGAATTCTTGCAAGTTGGTGTACATTTGAGGCCAGCTTTTTGGTAGCCACAAGCATGTCCGCAATTATTTGTACATGAACATGCTATTATTCTAAGATGGGGACTAAAATGAAACAATTTTTTAGTTTCATGTAAATCGTAGAAGGCGTTTCCAAGAAATAGAGAAATAATAAAAGTGGGCGTGACAGTGGGCGGATTCTAATAAAACCAATTTTCCAATTTTTTCTCGTCCATAAGAAAAATCTCTAAATATTTCATGGAAATTTCTTGGAGCCGTTTCCGATAAACAAAAAAATAATAAAAGTGGGTGTGGCAGTAGGCAGACTTTACTTTAACAATTTTTTTAATTTTTTCTTTGATCATATTAACATTCATACGGCATCATTTCCCATTTCTTAAAAGTAAATTGAAGTGTTAATAACCCTTCTATATGAATAGGAAACCAATCTGGTTTCAGCCCCCCTACTCCACCAAAGGCTGAGAAAAAACCTGCCAGATATTACGATCCCCCATACTAAAATTTTGGTTATACCCACATCCACTCCCAAAATCTGCTGTCAGCTCTTGGTCTATTAGACAGAATGACGTTTATTAGTTGTGGCATAGGAATTGGTTTTTTGTTCAGTGTTTTCTTTGCTGCTTTGTTAACTTGAAATCAATTCAAAACCGTAAACAAAAATAATAAAGTTTTCTCTTCATACTTAAAGGCTTGTAAATTTTATATTCGAGTTGGATTATAAAATAGTTTTCGTTTGTACCTACATCCCATAAATCCATATAAACAATATTAATAAATGTCACATAAAATAATCCCCATCATCAAATTCAAAATGGTTAATGCCTTCAAATAAACTTTCCACACACCAAAAATCATTTCCATCAAACATCACATCAAGCCTTTGTACATAATATTACTGATTAATTGATTACAGTTTCAATCCTTGCGTATAAAGGAAATAATTTACCCAAGCAAAATTATAAGTTATAGCCTATAAGAACTACAGTGGAATTACAAAAACACGCTTTGAGCTAAACTATATTCCTATCAGACCAAGCATGTTTTCCTCTTACCCCCCACTGCAAGGTTTCAGGTAAGTTTTGCCTACAGTTGAACGTTTATGGGTGGCACTTCATGGCAGAGGTCACTGCTTACTTCAGTTAACTATTATTTCCTTGGAATTTCTAGGATCATGTTCTCGCCTGATAAAGGCGCATTGTAGTCCTCCAGTTAATGTTCAGAAGTTTTTTTTTTTCTGTCTTGTTTATTACAACAATTTGTTTGACGATAAATTAGCCACACCGCAAGCAGCAGCGCAGTTCCAAGACTGTCAGAGAGTTAGCTTTACAAAGTTAACTTATTCTTTAGAGGCAGAGGTAGGAAGAAGTCGAGGTTCAAAGAAGGAGCACCTTTACAAACCATATAAACTCTGGCGCGTGGTTAGCGCAAGTGCCTGTTGGGATTTATTAATTGTTGGACAAAGTCAACCTCGTGTTGTTCTTAAACATAAATCGTTGGTCGCACACGTTGCGTGTCACGCTCGCTCCCAAAAGTACTCACTCGCACGAGAACCACTGCGACTAAAAATAAAAGGATACATTTTTTTGGACTAATGGGCGCATTTTATAGCAAATTACTGGTCGGTAGTTACACCTACTATTAAGATTTGGAAAAATGAACACATTTGGTCATTGATTTCCGGCATAACTCACGCAATAATTATAAGATTGGTTTAATAGTTTGATTGATTGGAAATCGATGTTATGATGTAAGCATAGTAATTGCAGAGTTTCAATCGCAACTTAATAACCTTAAATTCAAGGTGACAATCGCTATCGAAGCTTTAAATATTTTCTTACTTATCACATCATACATTGTTCCTGTGTGATTTTGCCAGTTTTGCGATAAGATTTCAGTTTTTTGGATAACTTATGTGATTCGATGTTAGTTAAAATTTTGAGTTTGATTGCAGATACGTTTTAAATTTAAGGGTCAAATAACTAACTAATTTGTAAATGAAGTTAAGGTAATTGAAGTAGCGTAGCTACTGCGAGAAGAGGACTCGATGTGTAGGTATAAGAAATTTTTCATTGAAATGAATACGACACACAATGTCGATTACATTTTTAAAATTTACTTATTTGTTTTGCATGTGTCTTTTCAAGTATTCCAACTTATCCTATGTATCTTTATCTTTAACATCTCACCAACTAAAGAAGCCGTAACTGTAACGTGCAACCACTTTGTTATTTATTGGAACGCGTGCCAGAAGCGCAGGCAAATTAGATCAAAATATGGCAAAACTAGGAAAAAGTTCTAACAAAACTGAATTTAGATGTCGAGCTTCTTTTCAACGTCTTAAGCATTTAATAAAAAGTTCCTACTCTTAATTTGGGCTTTAGCTATTTATTAAAATTTCATTAGAGGAATAGATTTTGAGAGAAACGTGCCACACTACGACTGCAACACACTGGGGTAAATCTATCTAGTAAATACTGAAGACACTGGGCGTTTTACCTAGTTTTTTTTTCAAAATCTGTTACTCTGCCGAAAAAATTGTTATAATTTCTTTTGTGTAGTACCTACAGCTTTAAGAGCTAAAATTTAGATCTTTTAAAAAATTAAACGGCTTTTAAGATTTTTATAAAAACTGTATTTTGTCCCTTTTACCGTACAAGTAAAATGCAATCATTGAACTGCATTACTTTAGCTTTGATTAGACGGTCAACGTAAATGGTCAACGCATTGAATCCTTGACATCACCAGAAACTTCGTCAATATTCTGTCAATGTAGACCACGTCAATGCATGGAATGTGACAATTACACGAATGACGCCACTTGATCCAATATTGCCCCAAAATGCGTTGACGTGTTATATGAATGTGTCAACGCGTTGCTGCTCTTTGGTGTCAACGAATTGACACATGAAACGTTAACGATTACACTACTTGACCACATCCAACCACTATGAACGTTGACGTGGAGTTGACAAAGACAACATACAATCATTTTTAACGTTGACGATTATACAACATTGGCTGTACTTATAGTGCTATTGAATAATACAATGTGCATGGATGAAAAAACCTCTAAAAACCAGAAGTTGTTTTTACTGCTCCGGAAAAAAGGTGATTTTAAGGCAATTGCGTGACATTTGGATCGAAATATACCTTTGTTGTAAGAAAAATAGTTAGTTTTCCCATTTTTCAAGCCATCAACTGTGAAATGCCATCGAAGTAGGACTACGTATCGATCGATGGATTAAAAAACCTCTTACGATCAGAAAATTTTGAAGTTTCTTTACTGTTTCGGAAAAAATTGATTTTAGGACATTAGGGTGACATTTGGATCGAAATATACTTTTGATGGCAAAACATAGTTCGTCTCCCATCTGGCAAACTATTTTAACTGTCGATTTATTAAAAATCCTCAAAAAATGCAAAATGTTCTTGATTAATATGAAGGTCAACGCAAGCTACGTTGACATGACAGAAAATTCTGCTGTGTCAACGTAAAAATACAGTCAACGCATTGGTGAACGTGTCCAAACTTCTTTGACTAAGTGATTATAATACGGCCAACCATAATAATCATCGCATTAACCCTTAAATTAGTGTCAACGAGAATGTCAACGCATTCTCCGTTGACGATCACACGTCAAGACAACTTTGGGACAGAATTTGACGTCACTTTGAAGTCAGAGAGTCATTTCGTTGACCATTTGTGTTGACCGTCTAATTGCAGCTTAACTTATATGTAAAGTTCCTAGATGGTTCAACTTTTAAAATAAGTTGATGTAATTATTTTAGCAGGAAACAAAAAAGGTAGTGTCATTTTCAGGAAAAAGGGGACATCTAAAAAAAATTTGATACGGGGGCCCCTGAAGTACTCGCTGCGCCCCTGCTTAATAATAAGCTATTAATGAAGTCTAAAAGTTATGCATTCATTTCAAAATTTGACTTTTGATGTTGAGCGTAAAGTGACAAACAAATATTTTTGCAAATACGTACCTAGAAAACTGTTATTTCTTTTAAAAATATAGCTGGATTAAATTTATTCTCATGGGACTCTACACAAGAAAAATTATTACACTATTTCGTTAAAGCAACAAATTTAGGGAAAAACGTGCACAAACGTTACAAAATTATTATTGATATAGCAGACTGGGGTAAATACTGACCACTGAGCGTTTTTCTCAAAATTTGTTTCTCATACAAAAAAGTGTTATTTGTTTAATTTCATGAGCTTAGATTTAAATCTTAAAATTAAAAATGAATTAAAATTAATTATTTAAAATTAACCGTTTTCGAGACACATAATTGTAAAACTTTTTTTTAACTATTTACCTTAAAAAAGTTTATTATCAAATTGAACCTTTTTAATCTGATGCAAGTAAAAAAAAGTTTATGCTTTAGGCTGAGCCCCTAAGAAATATTTGATACGGGGCCCCTAAGGTGCTTGCTACGCAACATGGGTAGGTGTAAAAAAGTTAAATGCAAGTTAAAAATTGGACGTCATTTTATAAAACTATTGACATGCCAGCCAATATGCCCCCCGTTGCATGAGATTATTATGTTCAAAAACTATATACAAAAACTATTTTATGTAAAAAGAATTGAATTGGAGAATGGTTTTTTGGCTTTAAGAAAACCTATTAGGTTTTTGGATAGCCCTTTTAAAAAGTTACAATTACGTGCAAGGGTTTTTATTACTGAATATTTTTGTTTGGCCCATAAGCATGCTTAAAAGTTAAAACCAAAAATGGTTCAAAATGCGTTTCTGGGGGAGAGTACGATAACTCAGGCGCCAAGAAATTATAACGCTTTTTTGTAGAACAGTTTAATACAAGCATTTTTTAGTATAAGAGGGGGGGTCTATCTCACCCCCTTTGGGTGGGAGGGGCAATTTCATAAAAACAGTACCAAAAATGTAAACAAAATATTAAAAAATAACGGTAATACTTACAACAAAGTATTATACCTTTATTTAAAGCTAATACTCTGTTCTACTAGCCAGTTTTTGAATCAAGTGAAATCTATGCATGGTTTTTGAAAAAATGAGTTTTAAACTCAAAATTTGCGAGAAAAAAGCATACAAAATAGGTTTAAAGTGTAATTTCTCAAAACTGTAAAATTATATATAATTTTTTTTTTCTGAAATTAGTTGCTCTAATTAATTCTCAATCAAAAACTGAAAATTAGATGATTCTATGTCTTCTAGTTTATGAGAAAATTGAAAATTACTTAAACTACTACCGTACAAAGCTCGAATGTTTGCTCGTTTTTTTTTATGATCTAAGTGGGTATGCATACTTTGAACATTTCAACTGCTTTGTATATGTTTCCTTAATCCAGATTCTTTAAATGCAAAAGAAACTTTGCATACACCTAACCTCGCACCTACCCCAAATCCTATAATGTGCCCAAGCAGGGGGCTTGCAGGGGGGCAGCATGCCCCCCCAAACATACCTCACTGTTTATACGCCAGCCGTAATACGTAAGCAAGCAAAAAACAAACATCCAATACAAAAGCAGTTATAGTAATTATCGTTTTTTTCAAAAACAAGAAGACATAAAATCATCTAGTTTTCAGTTTTTGATTAAGAATTAATTAGATCAACGAATTTTAGAAAAAAAAATGATATATAATTTTACAGTTTTGAGAAATTACACTTTAAACCTATTTTGTATGCTTTTTTCTCGCAAATTTTGAGTTTAAAATTCATTTTTTCAAAAACCATGCATAGATTTCACTTGATTCAAAAACTGGCTAATAGAGTATAGATACAGAGTATTAGCTTTAAATAAAGGTATAATACTTTGTTGTTAGTATTACCGTTATTTTTTAATATTTTTTTTACATTTTTGGTACTGTTTTTATGAAATTGCCCCTCCCGCCCAAACGGGGTGAGATAGACCCCCCCCCTCCCATAGTAAAAAATGCTTGTATTAAACTGTTCTACAAAAAACCGTTATTATTTCTTGGCGCCTGAGTTCTCGTACTCGTGCCCGTTTCTGAGATAATGGTTAAAAACTTGCCACTTTTCATATTGGTATAACTTGGAAAAGAAGCCGAATTTGACAATTTCGCATGAAAAACTTTTTGTTCAAAATAAAATTTTCTATCGAAATTAATAGTTGATAAAAATTCATTCAATTTCAATTCATTCATGTCATTAGATAGGCCAGCTGTATGGAAGGGTAGAAATTGGAAAACAATTGGATTTATTCTAGCGCGTCAGATATTAAGAGGGGATGTTAAATGACCCCCAAGGATGCTTACATTAAAAAGACTGACAACTCGGATGTGACTCAAGCTTGCGGCAGCTTCTTGAATATATATATTTGATATATGTACATTAGGGGTGTCGGAATTTGTTTTTATTTTTTATATTCCAAATGGGTATGGTGGATCTTATAAAGGGTTTAGCAAGGTGAAATTTTTGTTCTGGAACATTTTCCAAAATTGAATTTTGGGACCCCGCGGCCGTTTTTTGTCTAAAAAACCTCAATTCAGAAAAGCAGTCTGAAAAACCAGTATTATATGACGTCACAGGAACTTATAATAATATTTTTTTGCCTTTGTAACATGTTGCTAAGAAAATAGCATTAAAATCTGCTTGTCAAAATATCATGACATAACTTTTTACCTTAAAAACCCCCGACGAATAGATCCATTTTCTATATATTTTCGATTATTTTTTCTAAATGGAATGCTCTAATTGGTTGAAACTTTCTTTCTCACCACTATACAGCATTTTTAAATTAATGATCGGTCAATACAAATGAGAAAAGAAATCCAAAATAAAACATAATAAGTAATTTTGAGCACATATCGACGCAAATTTAATTGGTTTTCCTGACCACTTTTCCGAATTGTGCTGTTTTTTGCCTAAAAACGGCCGCGGGGTCTCAAAATTCAATTTTGGAAAATGTCCCAGAACAAAAATGTCCCCTTTCTTAACCCCTTACAAGATCCACCATACCCATTTTGAATATAAAAAATAAAAAAAAATTCCGACACCCCTAATGTACATATATAGCTCAACTTGAAGTCCTAAATGTGCTGAACCTTTATCAGACGATTATCTGGAGCGGCTTTCTTAATCTGACAGTTTGAAAGGAAAAACATTTTTATTCAGGATTTTTTTAATCACTGCTCACTGGGGAGAGTATGATAACTCGGGTGCCAAAAATTGAAAACAGATTTTTGTAGAAGGCTCAAATACAAGCATTTTTTACTATAGGAGGGGGGTCTATTTTTGAAAAAACGACTTAAATAGAAAAATAAATACTAAAAAAAAACGACAATACTTAAAATGGAAAACAATTCAAAATTAAATAATTTGTGTCAAAAGTTTTCAAAATATTTGCATTCAAACTCAAAGTTTTGATAAAAAAACGCAAACAAAAAAAGTTTGGGATCAATTTTTCGCAAAATTGTGAAATGAAAAATGCGAGAAAAACGGCAGATTATACTTTTCCCTTTATCCTAGAATTATTTACTTCAAAATAAAACAAATTCAACTGCGCTCCAGAATGTCCAAGTGATGATTTTTTTTGCAAGTTTGTAAACCTCCCACTACCTTAGGTCACACTCAAATCGTCAGAGTATTGGAACACACATTTTTCAGCATGTATTTAACCTACCCTATCTTTATCTGGGCTGTAGTATTTCGAGCTATGGATTTTTTTTTACTAATCTGATACCCTGCCCTAGGCGCCCTACATAGAGGACTGACATTATGGTGGTGGTATTCAGCAAGGTGCAAGGTACCCCCCTTGTACTAATATGACACGCTCGAGTAAAACCCAAAATCCCCTAGTGAGCTCTCCCCTCCTATTAGCGAAATAACTTTTTTCGCACATTGATTTGAAATAAGCTGCCATAGTGACTATTTTAGCGCATCGAAATACCTTTCCAACGACATTTCTCTCGTTGTTATTGGTTCCATAAATTTTTTCTGATTGTCCTTTAACCTTCCTAGCACATAGCCTGTAGGTCTGAAAGCATTTTTAAAAACTGCTGAAAAACAAAAATGTAAACTTACATACTTTTTAAATATTCTCTATAGTCGTACTCTATCAAAATATAGAATTCGAGTACTTTAACCAATGTGAAATTTGCCACATTGTACCGCAAAAAGGGACTTTCGGGCCAAAACTAGCAAAAATTATAAAAAATGGTAAAGTTTGAATGGGCATATATATGTCAATTTCGAATATGCCTTATTAATATTATAGCCCCTAGTCTCTACTTTATTTTGTCTGAGCATGTCTTGACCCTATCTTTTGCTTCAAAAAAAGTTATGTGCAATTAATTAAAAAATGTAGAAATCTTTGATTTTGATTTTTTCAGGGTAGTTTTTGTTAAATTTTCCTGCTTAAATTTTTGTTTATAAAATTTTTCAAACTATCCATTTTCATAATTGAATTGAACAAAAAGTTTTAAGTGTAAAATCGTCAAATTCGGCTTTGTTTCTGAGTTATACCAATAATATTGAAAAGTGGCCAGTGTGACCGTTCTCTCAGAAACGCATGGGTGAATTTAGTAGCATTTTCGGTTTAAGCATGCTCATGGGCCAAACTGACTCCTGAGTTTGAGCACAAAAAAACATACAAAACAGGTTTTCCAACTAAATGGTACAAAATTCATCTGAGACCGATATTTGCTCTTGAAAAGACATTCCGAGGCCTTTGAAGACTCAAAAAATTAGATGAATATTATTTTGATCCCACATTCCAATTGAAATTGAGGATTATTTTTATCGGCTTGGGATATAGTCTTCAGCGATAATCTCAAACCTATGCTTCATTAGGCAGTTTTGTTAGAATTTGTTTACCCTGTCATTTCGTGACGTTATTGTAATCCCAACATTTCACTTACTCCTATACACACACTCCTGTACATACATACAAGTTTATTCCACCTCAGCCCAACATTCCAATTTAAAAATGGAAACTAAATCATGTCGAAAAAATATTCTTTCAATGCAAACATTTTTATAAAATTCCATAAAACATATAAACCATCTATGAAAATTGAGGTAGGTATATACCTACTTTCATTAAAAAAATAAAATAAACCACAACAAACAAGTCGAATATTATTTATATTCCCACAAGGAATTTCGGGCTAATTGAAAACTTTTGCAATCCCCCAGAGGAATGAAACTGATACACCGGAAGTTAGTTAGTTTTTTTTTCAAATTTTTTTCCGGAAGCTGGCTCAACTTTGATTTTACATATAGAGAGTTTCAATCACGAACATGATTCGCGGTAAGAGCTGTGAAATCCAATAAAAAACAAGTTAAACTACATACCTACATTGATGTACCTATGAAAAAATTTTGTTTCAATAGAAAAATTTCAACAATAGGGCATTTTTGAGTTTAGGATTCTAATTTGAATTCTTCTTAATACCAGCAAAAAAAAAAAAAACCTATAAGTCAACATTCTGCAGAGAAAATTGTTCTCCAGGATCTTGATTTCATTCCCAATAATTTGCATTCGGCATAAAAACTCATACTCAGAGTTTAGAACCACCAACCAGATTCTAGAGATAGCAATTTTTGGATCTGGAAGGGCGGGCGGTGTGGTATGGTGATGACTTCATGGCTTCTTTTTGATGATAAATCACGTTCACTGACACCATTAATCTTAGGACTACCGACTACGTTTCCGAAGGGCGTTTTATGATTTCTATGCGAGTATAGATTGAAGGTGTTCAATTTTCCTGTGTGTTGTTGTTAGAATATGGTGGAGCTGGTTTGGAATATACTGTGGGATTTTTGGTTGCTAAATTGAGAAGTTGTAATCATCCGAGAGACTGACAATCAATTTAAGGCAATATATCTATATGCAAGAGTATAGATAGACAGAGATTATTTTGAAGAGTATTGAATGATGACATAATACATAGAATTTAAGGCGTTCGATGGGGTACATTTTCATCTTCTTTTTTTTTAAGGTTCAAATATACCAGTTGCTTGTAGAGTAATAGAGGTAGGAAGATTGATGTGTGTTTGATGTAATGAATTCTGGGACAATAATAATTCGATTGATTTTGTTTTGAATGTAGATGAGTTTTCAAATGAAGAACTTTGAGGAACAGAAATTTAATTATTTTCAGACATCCTTTATGGAGGTACCTATGTTAATGTGTTGTGATTAACATAATAATGTAGCTTACAAACTGTTAAATTGACTATCAACTATTGCTTTTAACTATAAAGGGTCATCCAACAATAGGCTTCATTTTGAATTTATAAAAAAAACGAAATTTATTTTAAAAAGAAGTGGTATTTTGATATTAGTTTTATGTGCAGTACAAACTCTGCGGTTAATAATGGAATACATTATCTGCCGAATGACCACCTCAGCTCTGCCTACAAATCGCATAATAATTCCTGGCTGTGTTTTTCAAATGCTTTTCTAAATGGCATTAATTGTTTTTTTTGCTTTTAATTTATTTATTTATTTGTTTAATCTTTAAGTACAAAAACTTTTTAAGACTATTAAAAATATTAACAAGTATAAACTTAGTATCACAATACTTATAATTAAAAAGATGGGACAATAAATAAGTGTAATTTACATTTAAAAAATGTTATTAAGTAGCTCTGAAACTGATTTTTTAAACATATATCTATTTAATTGCAAATCGACTTGATCATATATGTATAGTATTGAATACTGAACAGGAATTAGATACTGGATCACATTTTCCATAGTTAGTTCTATGAAAAGCAACAAAGAAAAAATTATTTACCCGAATTGTCCTAGCTGGTGCATGTATGGGAAAAAGAGCAAGCAAAGGTGCACAATCAATCCGATTACAAATCACGTCTCTAGCAAACATAACCAAATAACACTTACGTCTCGCATGGAGTGAACTCAAATCTATCAGTCGAGATCTTACTTCATAGGGTGGCATAATACCATCAACCCAATTCAGTTTCCATAAGGCAAACCTAGTAAATTTTTTTTGGACAGCTTCTATACGTTTAATGCTAGCTTCATAATAAGGGCACCAAATACAGCAAGCATATATTCAAGTACTGATCTTATCATCGAAACATAGACCGATTTCAAGGTGTACGGATCTGAGAATTCCTTCGAGTTCCTCTTAAGGAAACCTAATAAGCTATTAGCCTTAGATATAATGTAATCATAGTGACTATTAAAGTTTAATTCACTATCCAAGAACACGCCTAAATCTTTCTGCACACTCACTCGTTTCAGCTCTGTGTCATCAATCTTATAATTAAAACCAATAGGGTTATACGATCTCGCAAACGAAATGAAAAGGCACTTGCTTGTGTTAAGAATAAGACAATTCTTCTTGCACCAAACTTGTACTAAATTCAGATCATATTGTAAACGTTCACAGTCCGAATATGATTTAATTGCTCGATATAATTTCAAATCATCGGCATAAAGTAAACAAGACGAATACATGATAACATCCGGAAGGTCATTAATGAATAGGAGAAACAGAAGAGGTCCAAGATGGCTTCCCTGAGGGACTCCTGAATAGTTGTAGATTAGTTTGGACAACTTTGAACCAATAACCACAAACTGAGTTCTTTCAGTAAGGTAGCTCTTAAGCCACATTAACAAGTTTGAATGAAAACCTATTAGCTCAAGTTTTCGAATGAGAACATTATGTTGTACCTTGTCGAAAGCTTTCGAAAAATCAGTGTAAACAGTGTCAACTTGATATCCGTTTTCTATTTTATTAAGGCAGTAATTAGTAAACAAAGCCAGATTTGTAACGGTCGAACGACCACTAACAAATCCATGCTGTGCTACCGACAAACCATTTTTTACGGATTCATAAAGTTTGTTTTTAACAATGGCCTCAAAAATTTTGGGTACTAACTGTAGTTTTGAAATGGGTCTATAATTAGTAACCATTTGTTTTGAACCAGATTTATGAATCGGTGTTATATAAGATTTTTTCCAGTCTTCCAAAAATTCACCACTACGAAGAGATAAATTGTAAAGCCTTGTTAGAGGTTTAGCTAAGGTTGTCTTACACATTTTAAGGAATAAAGGTGATATGTTATCGCAACCCTTTTTACCTGATGTTTCTAGCATAGAAAGTTGTGCCAAAACTTCTTCCTCCAAAATCACCAGATCTCCAATGTCGGCAAATGAGTTAATGCTATCATCTTCACCAGATTGTTGGTGAAGCATTGGCCTAGACTTTATCGTATATCTACTTAACCCAAAATAAAAATATCAAATGATGTCAAATCGCATGCATGATCTAGGACAAGGCGGCCAATTGAAGTCTTTACATTTCATTATCAAGGGGAATTTAATTTAAAAAAATCAACTTGTACCAAACAATTGATGAATAAATTATTCTTTTTTATTGAAGCTCTTACCGTCTACTTGTGGTAGCCATGTGAAATAAATAGGGAGTTGGTCGAAGATCCGGGCTCAAAAATCTGCTTTAGAAAATTCTGTAATTCAAAATTTGAATCAGTAAAATTCTGCTTATTCTGCCTCAACTCAAATCAAAGTCACAATTTTGAAAGCAGAATTTTGCGAAAGAAATTTTGACCCCACCAAAATTTTGACTACAACCGGAAACTAAAGTAGATATATGTATGTAATTTTTTGCTGAGTATTTCGTAAGATTTTTAACAGTAAAATAAGAACAAGGTATTCAAATTTTCAAAAATTCTCCATGTGGAAAAATTCTGTTTTCAAAATCCTGCTTTTCATAATTCTGCTTTCAAAATTCTGTTCTTCACTATTCTGCTTTTCCAAACTCTGTTTTTCATAATTCTGCTTAAAATGTAAGTTTAAATGCCGATCCGATATTTTTTGTTGCGTTTATCTGACTGCCTCCGACTTTTTCGGACAGTTAATTGTTGCACAACATTTTTAACTTAAGCACAAAAGAATAAATAAGAACAATAATATGTTAAGAGTTCGAAGGAGCTTGTTTATGTCAACTGCACTCGCTGGTAAGCGTCAGTATGTCCCTTACCAAAGTTGTATGACTTTTGCAAAACAAAAAATATCATAAGCCCACAAGGGTGGGGTATGAGTTATGAAAAAAACAACTCTGTGTGGCTGAAATGCTAAACATTATGTATCTATAAAATTAGCATTACGTGGATAAAAGCCCGTCTTTTTTTAAATTTCGATAATTGTATTTCAATACCTAATTGAGAATTATATTTTTCGAAAAATCCATTTTTAGTCAAATCCGCAATTGTGTCTATCTGTCTTTCTGTACCCCAATATGGTTTTTAAACTGATGCAACGGCGTATACAGGGGGGGGTCATGACCCCAAGAATTCAACGAGCTACGCAAGGACAAATATTTGCAATTTTAAAAAAATGATTTCAAAAATGTTCTGTTTTTAGTGCTTTGGAATTGACTATTCATTCATTTTATAAAGTACATATTTACCTACTCCTTTCAACATTTACCATCCATAGACCGAATACTATTGTTAATTTGATACCAATCTATGACGTATTTTTACGATTGACAAACTGCCATAATACCAGTTTCGTGGAATTTCCTAGGTATTTCAGCTAATGTGGCATGATTGACATACATATTCATCTATCTATATACATAAAATATATATATATGTATATATAAAGGGTGATTTTTTAGCTGGTTTGGTTTTGGCAACACTGGTTTTGACAGCTGACGTGTGTTTAGTACCTTGTGTCACTGTCAAACAGCTTCAGTTTGGTTTGCAATTTAACCATGGATCGTCTTACAAATGAACAACGCTTGCAAATTATTGAATTTTACTATCAAAATTCGTGCTCGGTTCGAAAAAAAAATTGTGTTCAGCGATGAGGCTCATTTTTGGTTGAATGGGTACGTAAATAAGCATAATTGCCGCATTTGGAGTGAAGATCAGCCAGAAGCATTGCAACAGCTACCAATGCATCCCGAAAAAGCCACTGTTTGGTGCGGTTTATGGGCCGGCGGCATTATTGGGCCATATTTCTTCAAAGATGATGCGAATCGCAGCGTTACTGTCAATGGTGAACGCTACCGAGCGATGATAACAAACTTTTTTTTGCCCGAAATGGAAGTTCTTGACTTGCATGATATGTGGTTTCAACAAGACGGTGCCACATGCCACACAGCACGCGAAACAATGGCGCAATTGCGAGGCGAGTTTGGTGAACAGTTAATTTCACGTTTCGGGCCGGTCAATTGGCCGTCTAGATCGTGCGATTTGACACCATTAGATTATTTTTTGTGGGGGTATGTCAAGGCTAATGTCTATAGGGACAAGCCCGCTTCGATTGACGCACTGGAAGCCAACATCCATGCATTCATTCGTGAGATACCGGCCGATTTGTGTGAAAGAGTATGCCAAAATTGGACTCAGCGGATGGGCTACCTGAGACGCAGCCGCGGTCAACATTTGCATGAAATTATCTTTAAACATTAAATTGCAAGGTTCAAACTATCGATTCAAATAAATATTTCATTCATTTTTTCGAATTTTTTGTGTTTTTTTTTTTAAGTTCTAAACCTCTTAAAAAATCACCCGTGTATGACCTATGGACTCAAGTACTACACGATGGATAGAGCTAAAATTCAGAGGTTATACTCAAAAAATATCTGGCAAGGTTTAAAGGGTAATTTGAAATAATTTCAATAAGTGGCAGTGCACTTTTATCATAAAAGAAAAAAATTTGTGTGTATAAGAGAAAAAATATTCATTATTTTAAGAAAATAGCACTGTATTTTATGTCAGTTAATATAATTTTTGCTGTACGAAATTCTGTAAGGATTAAAAAATTTTATAACTTACAAAGGAAAATAAATATAAAAATGTTTGATAAGAAATTTCCACCGAAACGAAGAAGTCAAGGCATATAAAGGAATTGTAAAATAACAGTTTAGTTAAGCGCTGAAATAACGAAGAAAAATATAAACTTACAGGCTGCAAAATCCCAAACAGATGAAGTGACGCCCGTTTAAGAAAAATATGGACGAGAGCAATTATACCAAATATTTCCACAAACGAATTTTCAACAGATAACACTGGTTTCAGGTATGTACGTTAGTTTGTAAGCCAGGGTTGTAAAAGAATGCAATCTTTTATGAATGCAATGTTATGACTTCAATTTAAAGAAAACATTATGTTGCTGGCAAATGGAGAGGAGTAGATAGGAAATATGGATGAGAGGAAGGGTTGGCAAGGCAGTGGAATATTATGAGGATAAGGTAGGAATGAACCGGAATAGGATAAGGGAACAGAGCGAAAAAGGAAGGAATGTCTAGATCCGGGGACGCGGCCTGCTTGCGATGCACAGCTGAGCTCGCCGGATGGGGGGGATCTTGCCCCCGAAACTAAACCTCACCAGCAATAAAAACACATATCAGGCCTGGTCTCAAAAGGAAGAAATCGGACGGACACTCACCACACACAAGGGCACTGCTGATGTAGTCGCAGTGTTGGCCATTACCCACCCAACCTAGGAATCTGTGGCCATTTTTTGATTCCCCCAAAGATGGTGGATGATCGGTTTCAAATCATACCATCTTCACCAAAGTCCTTCAGCTACCATCGGCACCCCTGAAATTTAGGTCTTCAAAACATGATCATTCGCTTACGCGATCCAGAAAAGAACTATTTTTCGTGAAACGAGGCGTTTTGAAGTTTTACTAATTACATTGAACAAGCGAAATCAAATCCATTAACAAACTATAATAATCAACTCTTTTTCTTTCAGAACTACACAAAACCATACAAAAAAACGCTAACAACAAAAGCAATGTGAAGCTGGTCAGTTTCCCCAACAATACACCACAGAAATTTACCTGGTACCCTTTTTGGCACCTCAGCAATCTTTCGAATTCGCGACTGAAATTTCCCTACCTGCAGAGAGCTCTATGGAGGTGGTCTGAAAAAGGTAATGTTCTTACACGAAACGCGGCTAAACCCCAGGAAAACCCAACAGTTCACTTACAAATAAATATTAAGAAATTATCAAAAATAAGAAATAAATAAAATGTAAATTAAATAATAATTATGTAAATATGTATGTATATACTAAAAAAACTTCAACGCCGTTTTCAAAACATGTAGATGTATATGATGATTAAAGTCTTAATCGATGAATTATGTTGATTAAACAATAAAAAAACTATTGAAAGTAGTATGACCAATTAACGTTTAAATTTTGTTTATGAAAAAAAATCTTTGACTTGATCGCACAATTTCACCTAGATCTGGTTATTTACTTTTCTGCTTTTCTTTCTATTTTTGTAATTCTAGGACTCACTTTGATGTTGATGGATTTTTAACTTAGCGATACCTTGGAGCGGGGGTTATCGTCGATGGGATAGTTATATTCTGGTGATACAGCCAATACGAATCAGCAATGATTGTCCAGTTATCTTCACTTGAATTGGGGCTTCTTTGGACATGTGCCGCCTTCAATTGCGAAGAAAAACTGCCTTCCGACCAAGCGAGTGATGAAGAAGTTCTATTCGAGACTTGTATCCAGCAATCGAAACACATCCACATCGAAAAATAAATCCAAAGAAAAGGGCAAAATATCCAGTAAGACCGGTAAATAAAAGCTGTGGCGGCCCAGCGCTCCGCTGGTCAGCTGAGACCGCCAGAAGTCCAAATTTGGTACTTGAATTATCTGAATGAATTTCACTGTCTTAGCACTTTTCAATAAAAAGATTAATTTTTTGTTTGAACTCACCAAAATATTCAGATTAATTTTCTTCGGTTAAATGGTCACCCTAATCACTTCATCAAAAGTTGAATTGGGCTATATCAATTTAATTATGTGAATCACTTTGAAAAAAAATAAATCCTTCTAGGGAAACTCACCTACTTGTGTTTTTGTTTTTCTTTTATTTCTTCTTGTACTCGACAAGATTTTTATTTAAAAAATTAGAAAAAAAGATATAAAACTTTCAGTGAAATAAAACACAACCATTTGTTTGAAAATCTGATAGAATTGTGATTTTATTTGGTCATAAGACCTGATGTATAGTTGAATTGTACAGTGCAAACATCAATTTTTTGACATTTCTTTTGATTTATTAATTTGCTGAATTGTGGAACCTATTGGTTTAATGTTGATGGTACGTCTGCATTTTATAAATCTGGTACATTAATTAACATAATTTAAGCTCTCGTTAAATTCTTGCTTGTACTTTCGTACATTCTCCCACCTCACGATGCAAAGGAAAATGTAATCAGAACCCAAATTGAAAGTCCAGTGTAAATGTTGAAATAGTTTTATTCTGGCATCACTGTTTCAGTTTCGATTTTCTGCACTGCATTATCGGCAAGATTAGACCTTGTAGTTGCTGTCATCAACCATCACCTCTTCTTATCTCATTCACATGAAAAGAGACAAAAACATTAGTATTCAAATTGTAATATAAATAAATACAACAAACAGAGTCGACAAGATTCTAAATAGTATAAACAGAAAACGGATACTTCGTTAATTGTTTTTCATCTCGTTTTTACTATCGTGGATGAATGAAGATTTCATCATACAATAGTTGCAGTTACCCTCGTAGTATCGTCGCCATTGTACAATGTGCAATTTTCCATTCTGTCTGGCCGGTAGTGAATTGTCTCGTGTTCGTTTAACTCGTAATTGTTTTAATAGTTAGTGTTTATTTAATCGTGTGGTAATTATTTGATCGGTCGTTATTGTGTAATAATTAGTACAGAAAGCTCCAAATTTGAGGTGAGTCTTTGTTGAGTGGTATTACTTGTGAATCTTTGTGTGTTTGTATCGGCGAAGTGGGCGCTTAATTATTGTGGATAAATTCGTGAAATTGTTTTCGACGAATTAATTGTTGATCACGTTCGATCGTGGTTGTGTTTTTCTTTTGTTATTAAATTTAATTTCATTGTTGTGATTCATTTTGTTTTTGAATTTTATGAATTTTGAATAATTTAATCGGTGATTTGTGTTGATTTAGTGACGAAGTCGGTTTTAATATTTGTTTTAATAAATTCGGAAAATTATTTTGCCGACGGGATTTGACATGTGAATCGAAGCGAATGAAAGAATGTTTTTTTTTTTTTTGTAATGCAATTGAATTGTATGTCAATGGATTTTTTTTTGTTGTTTTTATTGACGGATGATGTGGATTTTATTCTGCTGAATTCGAAGTGAAGTTTGTTTGTTTATTTATTTAAAATAAATTATTAAAATTTGATTTGTATTATTTTATTTGGCAAATTATAAAGTTGCATGTATTATTTACAGTGCGTTTATTGTGATCTTATTGAAATTATTTATGCTTTGTGGCAATACGAATTTGAATAAGATGTTATTTTTTTTGTTTCTTGTTTTGATTATGTGAAATTAAATAAATTATTAAATTACATTGGTGTTTTATTCTTAACCGGATAATTTTTGATCAGATGATTATTATTTATTTCATGGATTAATTTCAATAAATACAAAATATTTTAACCCAAATTGTTTTATTTTTCTCTACGGACGAAAGTGACTTGGTTCATTAAGTTGAATATTGGTTTTGAAAGTGGATTTTTTATATTTTTTTTTAGATGAAAATATTGGTTTGGATTTCAGCATTAAACTAAAGCAGTTTGTTCGAAAGATTCATTCGACGGTAAGAGACAAATTTTTGTTACGGGACGTTTCATCTGTCCGGTTTTGGTCTTCACCGTGACAACGCGCACAAGTCCATCCGATCCAGGGTGCGTGCTTTCAATTCGTGCGAGATTCCAGTACGTTGGTGGTACGCGTTCATCCTTGATGAGCACTAGATCTCCTACTTTCGGCATTCTTTGGATTTGTGTCCACTTTGGGCGTTGTTGAAGCCGCGATAAATATTCGGAATTCCACCTTTTCCAGAATCCTTCCGCCAAGGCCTGAACTCGTTTCCATCGGTCCAAATGAGTGATGTTGTTGGTGATTTCACCTTGTGGTATGGCATACAGTGATTCGCCAACTAGAAAGTGCGCCGGGGTGAGCGCATTCAAATCATCGAGGCTGTCGGATAAAGGGCAAAGGGGCCTCGAATTCAGACACGCTTCTATCTGAGTTAGAAGCGTCGCGAGCTCCTCAAAGGTTAGCCTTTCGGATCCTACAACTCTTTTTAAGTGGTACTTGACCGATTTCACTCCCGCTTCCCATAAACCACCAAAGTGTGGAGAAGCAGGAGGAATAAAATGCCAATTGGTACCTTGATTCGCTAATACTTCCGCAATTTCTTTCCAGCTGTGTTGTGCTTCCGCTAACATCTTTGCTAACTCATTATTAGCACCAACGAAATTCGTTCCGCAGTCGCTGTAGATCTGCTTGCAGCTTCCTCTTCTAGCAGTGAACCGTCGAAACGCTGCCAAAAACGCTTTGGTTGTCAGGTCTGACACAACTTCCAGGTGTATGGCCTTTGTAGCCAAACAGATAAATACAGCAAAATACCCTTTCAAAATTTTCGCACCGCGTGCATGCCACGATTTGATTTCGATGGGTCCTGCGTAGTCAACGCCAGTATGGCTGAACGGTCTAGACATACGCACTCTCGCTGCAGGCAAATTTCCCATTTGTTGCTGCATTTCTGATGCCTTTTGCCGGTAGCAAGAAGGGCACCTATACAGCTGGTATTTCACACTTCTTCTTATTTGTCCGATCCAGTATCTTTGTCTGATGTAAGTTATCATTGCTTGAATGCCGCCATGAAGGGTGTTTTTATGAGCATCTCGAACTACCAAACTCGTGAAGTGGTGGTTGCTTTGCAGCAATATCGGGTGTTGAGCTTCGTAAGAGAGGAGGGAGTTCTCTAAACGTCCCCCCACTCGGAGAATGCCGTGGGCATCAATGAACACGTTCAAAGCACGAAGATTTTTTGGCATGTTATTTTGTTCAATTTGTCGAATTTCAGATTGAAACATATCCCTTTGTGCTGCCTTGACAACGAATAGATGAGCTATATCCAATTCTTTTGAAGTAAGTGGACCTGTAATTGGTCCCAGTTTAGGTCGACATTTTGTTGTGAAGCGACAGCAAGTAGCGATAATTCTGATGACCTTGAGTAGACTCGAAGAGTCGTAGATAGCTTGTAGAAAAGTATCGCTGTCACTCATTTGTAGGCTTAATACCTTGACCGCTCGTTTTTCTTCTTCAGTGTCCATGTCGATAGGTTGATGTGGAGCATCGAACTCCCATTGACACCGCAGAAATTCTGGTCCATTCCACCAAGCTTTAAGTGACTCCATTTCGGACGGGTATACACCTCTGGACGCTAGATCGGCTGGGTTATGAAGCGTTGCTACATGTCCCCAGCAATCGATCCCTACTAACCGCTGAATTTCCGACACACGGTTGGATACAAATGTGGTCCATTTTGCGGGAGTAGCGCGTATCCAGGCAAGGGCAATGGATGAATCTGTCCACGCATACATCTTAACATCGGGAATGTCGAAGACTTCTCTGGTGTACTGCATCAGCTGTGCCAGGACTACTGCGCCACAAAGTTCAAGGCGAGGTAACGTTACCGTTCGCTGGTTTGGTGCTACCTTAGTCTTTGATAACAGCAGATTAACATGGATGTTGTCATCGCTATCCAGGACGCGGACATAAACTGCTGCACCGTAAGCTTTCGTTGAAGCGTCACAAAATCCGTGAAGTTCGATTGCCTTGTTGGTTTTACTCATCTGGATCCACCGTGGAATTCGAAGCTGCTCGATCAGAGGAAGTTCTCGATGAAAAGCGTCCCAATCCTTTTTCAACGCAGCTGGAATCGGTTCATCCCAGTCACAACCAAGCTCCCAGAGTCGCTGCATCATTAGTTTGGCTGTGATGATGCATGGTGATATCCAACCAAGAGGATCGAATAACTTGGCTATCGTCGACAACATGGATCTTTTTGTAGTAGCTTCTGTTGCAGGCTGCAGATTCTGATAAGAAAAGCAGTCGTCGATTGGAAACCACTTGATGCCGAGCGTCTTCACATGATTCGACAGGCTAAATGGAAGTTCAAAATCAAGCTCCCGATCCTGAACTGGGATATCTTCCACAAGTTGCTTCATATTACTTGTCCATTTTCGCAGGTTGAACCCTGCCGACGCCAGAAGATGCCTTGCTTCATCACGTTTTCGTATAGCCTCTTCGATCGAATCCGCACCGCTAATCAGATCATCAACGTACATGTCTTCGCGGACAATCTTCGCCCCCTCCGGAAAATTTTCGTTTTCATCATCAGCCACTTTTTTTAAAATTTTTATAGCTAGGTATGGTGCGCTCGCTGTGCCAAAGGTAACTGTATTCATTTTGAAAATTTTCACAGGTGCCGTCTTCTCCTCTCTCCACATAACCAGCTGATAGTATCGGTCTGGGAAACTAACCAAAATTTGCCGATACATCTCTTCGATGTCGGCCGTAAAGGTGACTCGGTGAATCCGCCATTTGAGAACGAGATCGATGATACTCGACTGCAATTTTGGACCCACAAGTA
The DNA here is from genome assembly GCA_963921185.1 of Dasysyrphus tricinctus. Lineage (NCBI taxonomy): Eukaryota > Metazoa > Arthropoda > Insecta > Diptera > Syrphidae > Dasysyrphus > Dasysyrphus tricinctus. The sequence continues at coordinate 140,209,709 of OY992530.1, forward strand.
GACGGTCGTTGAGGGATTTCCCATCCGAAGCTTTCGCTGCTGCATCAAATACTACTCTCAGCTTTGTTGTGGAGCTAGCTTCCTTGAATACCACATAATGAGGCAAGAAATAGTGAAATGGAGTATCCAAAACTGCATCATTTGCATCTATTTCCTCCATGTGATGGAGTTCTTCATACTCTCGAATACATTTCGTGTAGTCCGCACGAAGTTTTGGATCCGAATCAAGTTTCTTTTCGAGGTGGAGAAACCGTCGAAAGGCGTTTTGTCGACTTGATCCCATTGCAGGAAGAGCTTCATCCCTGAACGGCAGCTTCACTTCATAACGCCCGTCAGGTAAGCGTCTCGTATGTTTTTCAAAATGATCATTGCACATAATATTTTCTTCAGTTTCAAGTGTCTGGAACGGCAATTCTTCCATCTCCCAAAACTTCTCCAGCTGTGAGGACAAATCCGTTAGTTGGACGAAGCTTCGTATTTGCCGGGGAGATTCCGCAGGAACTCTCCCTAACACGATCCACCCTAGATGCGTATTCTGTGCAATCGGTCCGATACCATCCTCTGGACGTCTTATTTCTGGAAGAAGTATCTCAGCGCAAACGTCACTTCCCAATAGCAGGTCAATTGGTGCTGGCTCGTATAGATGGGGATCTGCTAACGAGAGACCTTTGAGGTGGTTCCAATTGCCGGGTATCACTCGTTGGGCCGGAAGATGCCCAGTCAGCGACTTGAAAACCAAAGCCTGTATGGCAGTCTCGAACGTTGAGTGGCGGGACGCAAAACGTACTTCAACGGAGTGTTGCGTAGTGCCGCTGCTGACCAACCCCAACCCAGATACCTCGGCAATGGTGCTTCGCTTTTCCAGCTTCAGCAATTGTGCAGCAGCTTCAGTAATGAAAGACGTTTCGGAGCCTGTGTCAATCAGGGCTCGCAAGAGGCGTAGCCTGCCATCTGCTGCTCGTGCCTTGACTACTGCTGTCGCCAGAAGCACCTGGTGTGTAAAATTACGATCACCATGCGACGCGTGGTAGTTAACAATGTGTCCATTTGACTGGAGCTGTTGCTGTTCTACCATTGGCTGGAACTCAGGCGCGTTTGGGTTCACGGACGCCTGATATGTTTTTGGAGCATGATTTCTCACTTGCTGTGATGTACCCGCTGCAGGATGTAGTGGTGTGTGTGTGCTGCTATTCTGTTGGTGATTCAGATGTAGCAGTGAATGATGCCTTTGCTGACAAAAGAAGCAGGAGCTAAAACTGAGACACGCTTGCACAAGGTGGCCATAAGACAAGCAATTTTCACACACTTGAAGTCTAAGAACAGTCTCTCTCCGTCTTACATTATCCATGTTCAAGAAACTTTGGCACTTCCTTAGTGTATGTTTGCCCTGATTGCACAATTTACATGATAATTGCTCTACGGCGGCGTTCTGCTTCTTAACTGGCTGCTTTACAACCTGCTTGGCGTGTAAAACTTTGGTTTTGGGGACTTGGACACGCTTCGTGCTAACGGGTGGCTGTTCTTTGGCTCGGAATGCTGCTTCATGTTCTTGTTGACCCACAACTTCAAGGGTCCGGAAACGGGTATCCAAAAACTCGGTAAATTCCTTGAAAGAAGGCAAGTCTTTTCTGTTACCTAATTTCTCTTCCCACAGCTTTTGACTGGAATTAGGGAGCTTCTGGTAAAGAAACCAAATTAGGACGGTGTCCCAACTATCTACCGGCACATCCATGTTTTCAAGCGCTAAAAAACACTCTCTTGTGGTATATAGAAGATCTCTAATACCTGCAGCAGTCTCACGAGCTAAGGAGGGCTGACCAAAAAGGTTCTGCATTTGGATGTGGACCAGAATGCGCTTATGGTCGTACCTCTCCTTCAAAAGCTCCCAAGCCTTCTCGTAGCTCGCTGCTTCGACCGAAAAATTTTGTAAAAATCGATTTGCATCACCAATCAAACATGATTGCAAAAAATGCAGCTTATCGATGTCATCAATATTTTTGTTTTCATGTACAAGGGCCTGAAACCTATCGTGAAAGGCGCGCCAGGTTGTATACGAACCATCAAACTTCGGAAGATCAATCCGTGGGAGTCGTATCCCCGAATGTGATGATGACGCAGATGCTGAAAAGTTCGAAGCACCTGTATTTGTATGAGCTGCAATGATTGGCGAGGATTTTTCAATTGTGTCGACCAACTCTGCCCTATACTCGAGGTAAATTTCGTTTATTTGGTCGTAAACGACCAACAACTCATCTGGTTTTAGATTTTCTTCCAGCATGCCTGCCCCAATGATAGCTTCATGGTAGGATTTGGAAGTCATCAAGTCTTCTTCCAATTTACTGAGACGGCCTGATGTATATGTCCTACCTTTACGTTCCTTTGGCGCTTTTTTAAAATTGTTGAAATCTTTGATGATTTTACTCAAAATCCCCTTTTGTAACTCACCATATTTATAATTTTTATTATCAGTCATAATGGTTTAGTCCCAAACAGTTTCAAACAGTTTCAGACCGCCAGATTTGGTGCGGACCAGTACAATTTTTCAAGTGTGGAACGACTTCGGACTAAATCTGGCGGTTTCAAACTGTTTGAAAGTCGGTAAGGAACACACCTAATGATATACAAATCTTTAAATTGACAGGTATGAAGTAAAAGGACAAGTTTACGACACAAAAGCAAGACTTACTGCTTTATCTGCTGCTGCTGTAGGCTGCTACTGTATGCCGCTGCTGCTGTAGGCTGCTGCTAATGTATGCTGCTGCAAATTTAAAGCTGAAATCTGGAGCCTCCGTTGGCGTCTTCAGATGTGTATTGTTGATTTTAGTTTAGTTTTAAGTTAAATTAAGATCTTTTGAAAGAAACTTTCGTAAATTACTTGTTAAACCGATTAATTGTTTGTATAAAGTTCAAGTCCCGTGACTCTTTTTTCTATGAATCGTAGATTCGATTTTTCAAAGCACTCACACGGCACACACTTTTCTACAATTGTTTATTGTTCAAATAATGTTTATAGTTTTTAAGAACTGATTCTATAAAAGGCTCGAAGGACCAAATGTACTCGACAAGATTTTTATTTAAAAAATTAGAAAAAAAGATATAAAACTTTCAGTGAAATAAAACACAACCATTTGTTTGAAAATCTGATAGAATTGTGATTTTATTTGGTCATAAGACCTGATGTATAGTTGAATTGTACAGTGCAAACATCAATTTTTTGACATTTCTTTTGATTTATTAATTTGCTGAATTGTGGAACCTATTGGTTTAATGTTGATGGTACGTCTGCATTTTATAAATCTGGTACATTAATTAACATAATTTAAGCTCTCGTTAAATTCTTGCTTGTACTTTCGTACACTTCTAATTTAATTTTATTTCCTTTAGCCGATTGTGCCGAACCGATTCAAAATTGAGGATAATCTCTAAGTATGATAAAAAAATTTTAATTGTACCAAAATACAACACTGGTAATATACAAAAAAAATCGCACCACAAAAAGAAGTCATCCACCATACAAAACTAATCTTTCGGATTAAAAAAGGAACTCGGTTTATAGCCTAACTGGCCACGGCAAACAATCGATTACAAATGACGTTTCTAGATGCTGTATTTTTCCATGGCACAATCACAAGTATCGACACCTGAACATGCCACTTTTGGTTTGTTGTTGTTTTCTAATAAAATCTCACTCTAAAAGCATCATCCGATCCAACATCCAACGTACCCGTTAATTCTATTTTCTCTTTTGATATATTTCTTAGTATTGGTTATGGCTATTCCCCTTCCGATTCTTTGACAGCTTAAAAACAAATCCAATAAGTAGCTCAAATGAGTTGCATCAAGTATCCGGTAGAGTAACCTGTTTTTGTAAGGCTTGCTCTTTGAGAAAAGTGAAATGGCCATCTTGGTATTTCTGTGACGTCATGATCGGTTATTCATTTATTTTAGTATTTTTTTGAAGCCAAAGATTTTAGATTAAGAACTTAAATTACTGTTTAAGTTTCAAGAATTGCAGATAAAATAGAGAAACTATTTAAAGCAATCAAATATTATGCAATTATTTTTGATGACAGCTGTGAGTGACGTCATCGTTTTGTCACTGAGCTACTGAGCATATCCCATATCTCAATATATTTTAGGCCTGGGCTACACTCGGCACGATCGACCAAAGTGGTGAATCTGCAATTTGGTGAAAACAAAAATTCTTGACTCGCATTCACCTCAACTGTCAAATGCGAACTGTCAAATGCGAACTGTCACTTTTAAGAGTTTGGTTCTATAAGAGCGTCCGGGCGCCGGCAGCAAAATTCGTGCTTTCTTTGGATATACTCCAACAAAAAGAACGAAAAAGAGGTAGCCCGGATGCTATTTAACATTTCCAAATCTAATCAATAGTTGAAACTCAACACATTCGTGGTGAATAAAAAAAATCAACCCCTCCTAATTAATGGTGTCACCTTGATCAAAATTCATCTTTAGATAAGTATTATTCCACTTAAGAAAATCTTCCCTTTTAATATGTGCTCAAATGTGCTCAAATCTCCACAACTACTAAAATCAAACCTTAAACTCAACTGACATTTGGCCGATTTGCCCTATTTTTGAGTCGTACTTGACTATCTCTTTTGTAAATGTTTCTTTGATCTGTGGTCTCGTCATCTTGTATTGGTAATGGAAACACAAATCATTATACTTTCAGACGGCGACATGGCGGATCCCATATGACGAAATTAAAGCGAAATAAATTTCAACAGGGTTCTAACAGGAAGCAAAAATTAAAACGTGAGTATCTTTTATAATATTAATATTGGAATCGCGTTCATTTTTGTGTTCATTAATTTCAGATATTTTTAGAGTGAACGTCGACATTTGCCAGAAGAAGCCCCAAACGCCAGCAGTGGGGAGCAACCCAAGCCCTAAAGCCGGGCACATTCACAAGCAACAGGATTATATACCGTTCATTCGCTAGTATACATGTACAAGTGTTAAGGAGCACCAGGTGAGTCCAACAAAAAATTTTGTTTGCATTTTAAGTGTAGACATGTTTTCTTTTGTTTTTCAGACAAATTTAAGCAACAGCCGAAGCAGTCACTCGCACCCGTACCCACCGCTATCCTGTTTGCTCCCACACATGCTGCTCCACATCCACGGAAGTATTCCTAGTAGCAGTATCAGGAATTTTGAATTTACGAAAAGTAAATAGCATCTATACAGTTCGCGATGTCAGGTTGGATTTTTATGTTTTACGAAATAAATAAAAGGACAAAACAAAATAAATTAACACGTACTACTTATAACTAAATCAAAATATCACAGTTGGGTACTAATCATATTAGTTATCACAGTTTCTAAATATTAACTACGCTGGTAAAAATCACAGATGCTAGTTTTTAATCATTGCGGATACTAAATAGTTTTAGATGAAAATATCACAGGTGTTATGATTTTAGTTTTAACAAATAGAGTTAACAAATAATTTATTAATAAATAAGAATAAAGACAATAAATAAATAAATAAATAACATTCAGTACGTTCACTTGGTACAGTGGCATGCAAAAAAAATAAATACTAAAAATAAATAGTTACACAGGTAGATGGATTTTTCTCTAACTAGATCAATGGATTATATTCTAATCTATCAGGTACTAAGTGAAATGTGTTGCCAAAAGGATGAATAAAGTGTTTAATATTAATACACATAAAAGTGATCGAGCTCAGGTACTAGGTGAAAAGTGTTTTTCGACAACAGCTATATGTCGTGGTATATAATTCCGTCAGGTACTATGTGAAAACAATGACACGACATTCAAGTGGTTACGGAACAACTAGTAGGGAATATATGCCTTATTTCTATTTCTCCTCAACGGTGGCTCGGTTTTAAGTTAACTTGCTTATCTGTATTTACGTTTTTCGGTGAACCTTTCTCGGAGTGAAATAATTATTGCTTCAGGTCTTTCACATGAAATATGCCGATCTTTTTTCCACTGAGATTCTCGAGCTCATACATGTTATTTCCTACTTGTTTAACAACTCGACATTTAACATATTTTGGCGATAGTTTTGAGGATAAGCATTTCGTGGAGTCACTCAAAATAAAATTCTTCCGATAGACTTCCTGTCCGGGCAGATACCGAATCTTTTTAGTGCGTGTATTATACATTCTTGCAGACTTATCAGTCGCTCTTAAAATGTTTTCACGAACCTCATTCCTTATGCACTGCAATCGATTATGACGGGGAATAGTTAACAACTCGTTGTCGTCTACCGCGTTCAATTTACGTGCCAGTTCATAGCTACTACCGTGCGTCATCATATTAGTCCCAAACAAGGCATAATATGGTGACACCCCAGTAGAGCTATGAACGGAACTCCTCAACGCACACGCTATTTCACTGAGGTGAACATCCCACTCGCGATGATCGTTTTTTAGGTAGGAACGGATAGCTGCTAACAACGTGCGGTTAACTCTCTCCGACGCATTCGATTGCGGTGCATAATTGGCGGTTTTAAAGTGCCTTATTCCGTATTTGGACAAAAGGTTTTGGAACTCTTTCGCCAAGAACTGTTTCCCATTGTCGGAATGGATGACATTTGGGACACCAAACACATTGAACACATCTTGACGTAAAAATTTAATGATGCTTGAAGCATTAGCATGTCTTAAGGCTTTTAAAAACACAAATTTGGACAAATGGTCCAGAACAACAAAAACATAAGCGTTACCCGATTTCGACCTCGGATAAGGCCCTAAAAAGTCCACATAAAGTTTTTCAAAAGGTCGATTACTACAGTAAGATGTAACGATAGGTGGACGAGACACTTGGTTAGACGCCTTACTTTGTTTACATACACTACAATTAGACACGTATTGCCGAATTTGAACGGTCATATTAGGCCAGTGAAAGTGTTGGCGTATTCTATTTAAAGTTTTTTCGATACCACCGTGAGCGGCTAGTGGAGGATCATGCGCCCTGCTAATAATTTCTTCTGTGAGACCCGATGGTATCCACCTAAGCCACGTATGTTCGGCATTGACCTCATCGCCTACACACCTAAATGCGCGTTTGTACACGAACCCTTCATCTACCTTCAAATCTGGGAGCTGTTTTGCATTGGCTTTTATTGTGTCGATTAAGCTAGTGTATTCTTCAGATTTGAATTCATCGGAGCTCAAATCTATTAGGGGTGCCACTTCATCAAGAGACAGAGAATCAACATGAACCCGAGAAAGAGTGTCTGGAACTACATTTAGCGTACCCTTTCGGTGCTGTATGTCGAAGGCATACGATTGTAGCAACAGACTCCACCTGGCGAGTTTACCGCTCAGGTCTTTCATACTCATCAGCTATTGTAGGCTGGAGTGATCAGTAATACAGTAATAACCGTAAAATCCATGCCTTCGACATACGGCCTGAATTTTTGTACAGCCATCACCGCTGCCATGCACTCTTTCTCGGTCACACTGAAATTTCTCTGGCTCTGGTTGAATTTCTGCGAGAAGTACGCAATTGGAACTTCTTGGTCCTCCTCGTTCCTTTGGAACAGTACAGCACCGATTCCCGCATCCGACGCATCACATTGGATATAAAATCTTTTTGTGAAGTCTGGATGCGAAAGAACCGGTGCCGTGGTTAACGCTTTCTTTAGATCATCGAACGCTCTCAGCGCTGCGTCAGTCATTTTGAACTTTTCGCTCCTCTTTTTCAGCAGGTCAGTTAGAGGAGCAGTCAGACTAGAGAAATCCTTTATGAATTTCCGATACCACCCTGCTAAGCCAAGTAACCGCCGCACCTGCCGTGGGGTTTTGGGAATAGGGAAATCCACTATTGCCTCCACCTTAGCAGGATCGGTTTTAAGCTGACCGCCAACCAACTATGAAGCCCAAATACTTCAGCTCTTTGAAGCAAAACTTGGATTTCTTCATGTTGATGGTTAGGTTAGCCCTGCGTAAGCAGTCAGCTACTTCACTTAACAGGGTAATATGCGTCTCGAAATCCGGCGCCATGATAAGCAGATCGTCGAGATACACAAAGACACGATCCCTAAGTCGTGCAGGAATTACCTTGTCCATTAACTGGCATAACCTTTGAGCTGCATTACACAACCCAAAGGGCATAACAGTGAATTGGTACAAGGGTCTTCCCGGTACCGCAAAGGCAGTCTTTTCCCTACTCTGTTTCTCCAGCGGTATTTGCCAGAATGCTTCCTTTAGATCAATACTACTAATGTAGTACGTATCCGGTAGTCGGCTGATGAGCCCCTCGATATGGGGGAGAGGATTCGCGTTTTTCTTCGTCAGTGAGTTCACCTTACGAGAATCCAGGCAAAGTCGATTTTTGCCTGGTTTTCGCAAGAGAACCACTGGCGAACACCACGGACTCTCGCTCTCCTCGATAACGCCGAGGCCCAACATCCGATCTAACTCTTCATACAAAATGGCTTGTATCGCTGGAGAGACAGGATAGTGACGCTGTTTCACAGGGAGTGCGTCTCCTGTATCAATAACGTGCTCCATCAGCGCCGTCTTTCCAAGACCATCCCGGTCAAAACATAAAAATCTCTGCCTGACTGCGTTCAGCCTGGCCTGCTGATCAGAGTTCAACTGATGAGCGTTCGAAGAATCTAATTCTTCGTCAACCGAGATGCTACTAATAATACTTGGGGCTAACTGGAAAGCTCTCCAGAAGTCTACCCCAAAGTAGATCTCCTGATCCAAATTTGGAACGAGATAGAAAGTTAGTCCCTCAGTTTTGTCGTTGTATTGCACTTTTATTTCGACTTTACCCACAATAGATTGGCTTTTCCCATCAGCAGTCTTTACTCCAGACAGGTAAGGAATTATTTGGCATTGGAGTTCCTTAACTAACGGCATACAATTTTTTCCGAGAATGCTTACGCTCGCTCCACTGTCGAGCAAACCAAAAACTTCTTTTTCATCTAATCGGATTTTTGCTTAAGGTCTGGGATCAGATTTTAAGTTAATCACCGTGGAGGAAATTCGCTTTCGAGTATCTTTTCTCGCTTTATACCGTGTTCTAGCTTTAAGTACATTCTTTGAAGGGAAACGAATTTCACTATTGAAAATTCTATTTCGCGCTTCGTTGTATTCTTGAATACGGACATGTAACGGCTTAATTCTAAATTGACTTGGCTTTGTTTTTATATCTTTATCTACTTCTATATTTATTTCACGTTTTAAAATTTTAATTTTTTGATTTTCCTCTTCCGCAAAAGGACTTTTAACCATCTCCCTTTCAGCTTCTAAATTATATTTTAAAATTATGCGGGGTTCTAATTCGGGTGGGCATGCGATTCCCCCGGAGCTTTCGCGTCCCGCGACTGGTTTCCCGGATTGCATCGGCTACAACGTGGTGTTATAACCCCCTCCTGGCCACATTTGTAGCAGAAAATATTCCGCACCTCAGACTCGCAGTCGAAGTACGTATGGCCCTGCACCTTGCAGTTCCAGCACACTAGGCTCGTAGCGTCTGCATACTTCCGAGGAGGAATTTTTGGACGGGCCCCGCCGAACTGATACGCAGCAAGCTGTTCATCAGCCGGCTGATACATTTCATCATAATCCAGTTCGTTGGCCGTATATTTGACTTGGGGCTTTACAAAGGTTTTCGGTGCGTCTCTTTCTCTCCTCGGAAAGGCTGCTTCCGCGTCCTTGCAGGCGGTCCTCAGCTGATCCAAGGAGAAAATAGGTTGCGGGTATACTAATTTACCAATTCTCTCATTTAGATTCCTTTTTAGGATTCGCACCATCTCTACCTCCGGAATCGGAATCCTCAACTGGAATTTCATTTTGTTAATCGCGGAGAAGAAATCTTCACTACTCTCCCAGGAATTCTGCCTACGATCCATGATATCTCGAATTATCTCAAAGTCAGATCGAGTGTTTTTAAACTGACGCATCAGAGCGTCCTTTAATGTTGGCCAGTCTGGACGGTAATTATTCCTCTGAAACTGCCAGAAAAAATCGTAGGCAGATCCTGAGAGCAGCAGATGGAAATCCCTTAAGATTTCCGTCCATGGGCAGGCGTATTGACTCTGCAGGGTCTCAAGTCGGAAGACGAAGTCTTCGACCGTCATCGTTGTTGTTTGGCCATCAAACTTCAGGCCCCACTTGTCTACCTTGATCGGAGCTTTGTATCCCGGAGGTAGATATGGGCTGAAATACGTAGGCTGGTAGTTGTGTGGAATTGGAGTATTGGTAGGAGCATTCATATTTTGATGTACTTCCTGGAACCTGTCAGGTTGGTACACTCTCTCTTGATTTCTTCGCATTGTATCTATCGGCCTCCTACGCTGCTGTCCTACAGGCACGAACGCACTTCTACTTGGATCAGCTGGAGGATTTTGCTGCATTGGTGGCTGTACTGCCGGTGCAGGGTCATAAGAACTTCCCGTCGGTCTAGGAGCAGGAGGAGGATTTGTCGGCCCTAAATTCAAATCCTTAAGGAATCCTCCCAGTTGTTTCTGGATCTCTTCCTTCAAGGTATTTGTGACCTCTTTTTGAATGGCTTGCTTGGTAGCAGAAAAACCTTCTACCATGGCCAAGTTGATATAGGCCTTCAAATCTTCAGGAATAACCCTTTTCTCTTTTGTTTTACTTATAGGCCTTTGTACCAAGCTTTCGAGGATGTTTCTAGAACTACCATAATTAATTGGGTTAGCTGAAGCTGCTCTTGTATCAGGTACCGATCGTTTGCCTGACTGTTTCATTTAATGAATCAATACTGTCCCTAGGAGGTACTACGCCTGCTCCCGTCCCACTGAGGTTACTAAAGGACGGAGTTGAAACTGAAGAATTGTGGGCTCCAGCATCAACATCTTCGAGTCGAACACCGGAACTACCAGGCAGGTTGGATGCGGATCGGATACGCCTCCTATCAGATGCGAGAGGAGAATGCATCACTCGCTGTCTAGTGGTAGGATCTAAATTTTGACTAACCGACCTAGTTATTCTAGCTTCTTCATCTATTTCAGCGTTTCGGATCATCATGTTGATGCGATCTTCTTCTTCTTTGTTAGAAAACGACATCTTTAAATTTTGAAATATGAAAAAACTGTTCTCAAAAACAACGAAACTATTATAATTATAGCAAAAAGGTGAGTTTCAAAGATCCTATTATATTCTTAACCAAGAGAATTCTAACTAGTGAACAAAATAACTTGAAAATTCAAAGTAAATGGTAATTGTTTATAAGCAAATTCGTAGAAAAACTAGAATTAAAACTTTTTGAAAATTTTAAGTAATTTCAAAAAACTTTGCCTTTAGTAAAACACCAAAAAAAAATATGAAACAAATAGAAAACTAACAAAAACTTTTCGAAGAAACAATAAAGAAAACAATGGATGCTTCTTACGAAAACTTGTAACGTAAAAACAAGAAAAAGATAAATTTAGAACAAAAACTTTTCTAAAAAGATGGTTTTAGAAAAACTTTGTATTAGCACTTATCTTAAAGTTTGTTTTCTTAAAAATTGAAGTACTTTTTTCTTGTTAAGAAAATAACCTAATTTTAAGAAGAAAACTTAGAACAAAAAAATAACAAAATGAGTAAATTTAAACAAAAAAACTATTGAAATAGAGTAATTTAGTATTAAGTAAACGTTAAGTTTCTTTCCACCAAGATAATAAACACGAAAAACTGAATAGTAAATACCCAAAACGTAGAATTTAAGTAGATATAGTTATTAAAGTAAGAATAAATAAATAAATTTAACTTTGTTTTCAACGAAAAAGAAGTAGTTTTCCTAAAAAAAACAAAGCTAATTTCAAGTAACCAAACAACTTTAACAAATTATCAATAAAGTAGAAAAGTTCGCTTAGAACCATATGAAGTTTTCACTTAACAGAATAACGGAGCGATTTTTCTTCACTTGAAAAAAAATATTTAACTTTATAAATTTGGAACTGTTTTTTTTTCATAAGCATACGGGGGGCTTCAGGTAGCTTCTTTGGCGGTTTCTTCGTCGTATGGTATGATTCTACTAACGATATCTCTATTTATCAAGACTGCGGACGGACGAACTATAGATCCCTTGGTGTGGTGAGGTTAACAGGAGCAAAAGAAGTTACACTAATCAAATGCGTTACTTAGTTTTCCTCACCGTTCCCGCAATTCTAGACTGTCTCTAGGACTTTGCAAGAAGACTTGAAACGGCGAGGGAAACTTAACAAAAACATGAGTTGAAAAACTCAAAAGAAAAAGGTTGGCTCGGTGCATCGATGTTCGACGACTCGTCAAACATGGCCACCAAAACCAAAAACCCTAACATGACAGGACAAAAGGATAAGAATTTGAAAAGAAAATAGAAAAGCAAAAAAAAGTAAGGATAGGAATAGGGGAAAACGATACTTAAATACGCTATCTGACATTACTCAAGCTTCCGCAAAAGAACGTCGCGATACAACTAGGTTCGCCTGTGGCCTTCCTGCTGCAGACATACGACCTTTGCGAAAACTCCAGTAATCCCGATAGACGCATCACACTTACTAACCGCAGTCACTGTGAATTTTCAAACACTCGTCGCGATTTATCCAGGTACGTCAAAAACCTTCCTGGATAAAGACTTACGAGGTTTGAAAATTCACAGTAAGTTTGGTTGAGGACTATATACAACACATACGAACTGCAACTAAGACAACATAAACTAAATTGCCGAAAAAAACGTTCCAACTAGGTTGGAAAAACGCCTTAACGACGTTGGGCGCCATTTTGTTGCTGGCAAATGGAGAGGAGTAGATAGGAAATATGGATGAGAGGAAGGGTTGGCAAGGCAGTGGAATATTATGAGGATAAGGTAGGAATGAACCGGAATAGGATAAGGGAACAGAGCGAAAAAGGAAGGAATGTCTAGATCCGGGGACGCGGCCTGCTTGCGATGCACAGCTGAGCTCGCCGGATGGGGGGGATCTTGCCCCCGAAACTAAACCTCACCAGCAATAAAAACACATATCAGGCCTGGTCTCAAAAGGAAGAAATCGGACGGACACTCACCACACACAAGGGCACTGCTGATGTAGTCGCAGTGTTGGCCATTACCCACCCAACCTAGGAATCTGTGGCCATTTTTTGATTCCCCCAAAGATGGTGGATGATCGGTTTCAAATCATACCATCTTCACCAAAGTCCTTCAGCTACCATCGGCACCCCTGAAATTTAGGTCTTCAAAACATGATCATTCGCTTACGCGATCCAGAAAAGAACTATTTTTCGTGAAACGAGGCGTTTTGAAGTTTTACTAATTACATTGAACAAGCGAAATCAAATCCATTAACAAACTATAATAATCAACTCTTTTTCTTTCAGAACTACACAAAACCATACAAAAAAACGCTAACAACAAAAGCAATGTGAAGCTGGTCAGTTTCCCCAACAATACACCACAGAAATTTACCTGGTACCCTTTTTGGCACCTCAGCAATCTTTCGAATTCGCGACTGAAATTTCCCTACCTGCAGAGAGCTCTATGGAGGTGGTCTGAAAAAGGTAATGTTCTTACACGAAACGCGGCTAAACCCCAGGAAAACCCAACAGTTCACTTACAAATAAATATTAAGAAATTATCAAAAATAAGAAATAAATAAAATGTAAATTAAATAATAATTATGTAAATATGTATGTATATACTAAAAAAACTTCAACGCCGTTTTCAAAACATGTAGATGTATATGATGATTAAAGTCTTAATCGATGAATTATGTTGATTAAACAATAAAAAAACTATTGAAAGTAGTATGACCAATTAACGTTTAAATTTTGTTTATGAAAAAAAATCTTTGACTTGATCGCACAATTTCACCTAGATCTGGTTATTTACTTTTCTGCTTTTCTTTCTATTTTTGTAATTCTAGGACTCACTTTGATGTTGATGGATTTTTAACTTAGCGATACCTTGGAGCGGGGGTTATCGTCGATGGGATAGTTATATTCTGGTGATACAGCCAATACGAATCAGCAATGATTGTCCAGTTATCTTCACTTGAATTGGGGCTTCTTTGGACATGTGCCGCCTTCAATTGCGAAGAAAAACTGCCTTCCGACCAAGCGAGTGATGAAGAAGTTCTATTCGAGACTTGTATCCAGCAATCGAAACACATCCACATCGAAAAATAAATCCAAAGAAAAGGGCAAAATATCCAGTAAGACCGGTAAATAAAAGCTGTGGCGGCCCAGCGCTCCGCTGGTCAGCTGAGACCGCCAGAAGTCCAAATTTGGTACTTGAATTATCTGAATGAATTTCACTGTCTTAGCACTTTTCAATAAAAAGATTAATTTTTTGTTTGAACTCACCAAAATATTCAGATTAATTTTCTTCGGTTAAATGGTCACCCTAATCACTTCATCAAAAGTTGAATTGGGCTATATCAATTTAATTATGTGAATCACTTTGAAAAAAAATAAATCCTTCTAAGGAAACTCACCTACTTGTGTTTTTGTTTTTCTTTTATTTCTTCTAATTTAATTTTATTTCCTTTAGCCGATTGTGCCGAACCGATTCAAAATTGAGGATAATCTCTAAGTATGATAAAAAAATTTTAATTGTACCAAAATACAACACTGGTAATATACAAAAAAAATCGCACCACAAAAAGAAGTCATCCACCATACAAAACTAATCTTTCGGATTAAAAAAGGAACTCGGTTTATAGCCTAACTGGCCACGGCAAACAATCGATTACAAATGACGTTTCTAGATGCTGTATTTTTCCATGGCACAATCACAAGTATCGACACCTGAACATGCCACTTTTGGTTTGTTGTTGTTTTCTAATAAAATCTCACTCTAAAAGCATCATCCGATCCAACATCCAACGTACCCGTTAATTCTATTTTCTCTTTTGATATATTTCTTAGTATTGGTTATGGCTATTCCCCTTCCGATTCTTTGACAGCTTAAAAACAAATCCAATAAGTAGCTCAAATGAGTTGCATCAAGTATCCGGTAGAGTAACCTGTTTTTGTAAGGCTTGCTCTTTGAGAAAAGTGAAATGGCCATCTTGGTATTTCTGTGACGTCATGATCGGTTATTCATTTATTTTAGTATTTTTTTGAAGCCAAAGATTTTAGATTAAGAACTTAAATTACTGTTTAAGTTTCAAGAATTGCAGATAAAATAGAGAAACTATTTAAAGCAATCAAATATTATGCAATTATTTTTGATGACAGCTGTGAGTGACGTCATCGTTTTGTCACTGAGCTACTGAGCATATCCCATATCTCAATATATTTTAGGCCTGGGCTACACTCGGCACGATCGACCAAAGTGGTGAATCTGCAATTTGGTGAAAACAAAAATTCTTGACTCGCATTCACCTCAACTGTCAAATGCGAACTGTCAAATGCGAACTGTCACTTTTAAGAGTTTGGTTCTATAAGAGCGTCCGGGCGCCGGCAACAATTAATTCATGTGGTGTCACAATAATTGACTTAAATGTGTATGTACATAACTTCGAACTCTGCAATCATCTCTGTCATCGAAATGATTTTAATCATTTTTTTCTCCAACTCATGGTCTAAGCGTGTCAGTCTTCACAACTAGCAGCCACTTCAACCTAACCTAACCTTACCTAACATTAATTGACTTACATATGTTCATAACTTCGAACTCTGCAATCATCTCTGTCATCGAAATGATTTCAATCATTTTTTCCCCGATTCAATTTACATCAATTAATTGAATGCAATCTTTTGGGGATTCATGCTACTTGAATTCAATTGCATTCTTTTGAATTATTTTGAATTCTTTAACAATCTTTTGAATGACACTAAATCTTTTCCATTAAATTGTCAAATGATCTTTAATTGTTATGTGAATTTGATAGGTTAAAGGCTCTCTAAACGCGAAATCACAGCGAATCATTTGCAACGATACAAAATATAAAAGATTGACAATGCTACACAACTTTTCAAGTTGGTTTGGAAGAGGCTTAAATCCTGTATTCAAATATGGTAAACGAACAAATTAAAACTTGATTTAAAAGATTTCTTGGGAATTCAAAAGAAATCAAAAAATATAAACTAATGCAAAGAATGCATGAAATTTAAAAAGATTTGAGTGCTGGAAAATGAATGGGGAAAAAACTATTGCAATCATTTAATTTCAAATGAAGAATGGTGATTGCATAATTTGAAGTCAAAGTCAAGAGAAAGAAATGAATTAGATCTTTTGATTTATTTCAATAAAATGTTTTAAATGATTGCCAAAGATTGCTTTCTTATACGCAATTATCTTTGACGCAGTTAATATTCGATTAATTATATTATGTATCTATTGGTTGGAGGAAAAAAAGGTGCAGCAAATGTTGTTGTCATAGATAAGACTCAATTAGCTTCCAATAATTAGTTTCCACATGTTTAACTTTGGATTTTGAAAATTTCGCTGGATCTATATTTTCTTAGGAATAAAATATTAAGAGTTTTAGACCTATGACAACAATTGCTCAAAAATTTGAGAACATTTTTTGTTTGCATGCATAAAAGCCATTGAAATAAAAAGATTTGAAAAAAAGACCAAATACGGGGAAAATTTTGTATGTTATGCTCCAGTATTTGAGGATAGACAAATATTATTGATATTCATATATGTTAATCTTTTACACTTATTAAATTTGTCTACCCGTGCGAAGCCGGGACGGGCCAGCTAGTAAATAATAATTACTATTGATGAAGATCTATCAAAAAGACGATTTTAATCATTTTTACATTCTATTGGGTAACAGAATTCGAATTGGCTTATTTTTTGATTGGAAATCAATTTGGTAGATTTACATTAGGGTGGTCCCATACAGGAAAGTTGAAAAAAATCGAATTTTCCTTCTGTCCAAGGATTAGTTTTTTTTTCATTAATTATTACCAAAGTTATAAAAATTCAGAGTTTATTCATTGAACATTTTACATGGAATTTTCCTCATGTAAGACTCTTATCGTCTTGGGGCCTGGTTAACGGTAAAATAATGAGCTAAAATTTTAAA
Organism: Dasysyrphus tricinctus; assembly: GCA_963921185.1. Classification (NCBI taxonomy): domain Eukaryota; kingdom Metazoa; phylum Arthropoda; class Insecta; order Diptera; family Syrphidae; genus Dasysyrphus; species Dasysyrphus tricinctus. Next base: position 140,226,696 of record OY992530.1, read on the forward strand.
GGATTTTTTTTTAATTTATTTTAAAGAAACTTGAATTATACAATGACCTTTATAAGGACTTCCTTACATTTTTGGCAGATATAGCATCTCTAATGACTTCCCTGGCCTAAATCCACACTGATATGGACCTATCAGGTTGTTGACGAATGGCTTCAAGCGTTCACAAGGTACGGCAGCGAAGATCTTGAAGGCGATATTAAGAAGACTGATGCCTCTGTAATTGGTGCAGTCCAGAGGATCGCCTTCCTTGAGGATTGGGCAAACAATGCTGAGGTTCCATTCATCGGGCATGCTTTCCTCCGACCATATTTTACAGATGAGCTGGTGCATACTCCTAACCAATTCATCGCCAGCCGCTTTGAATAGCTCAGCCGCAAGGCCATCAGCTCCAGTAGCTTTATTGAACTTAAGTTTAGATATAGCTATCCTTACTTCGTCGAGATCGGGTGGACGGAATTATTGGCCTACGTCGTCCAGGTTGAATGGTGCAATCTGCATATGGTAGCGGAACTCGGTTCGTCATCACCGTTATACAATTTGCATAGAAATGATTTTTCCATATCCTCAGCACCGACTGCGATTCTACTACGATGTTCCCCTGATCGTCCTTGCAGGCTTCGGTCCGGGCCTTGTAACCTGGAAGAAGTTGGGAAGTCCACCATCGACCAAATATTCGCACTACGGCAGATCTTGGAGAAAACCCAGGAGTTGCAAATCGATACCCACCACCTTTTCATCGATTTCAAGGCCGCGTATGACAGCATTTATAGAGACGAGCTATATAGAGCAGTGCCTAGTTTTGGCATTCCTGCCAAACTGATCCGTTTGTGCAGGATGACGATGGAGAATACACGCTGCTCCATCAAGGTCGGCAAAGACCTCACCGACACGTTTGATGTCAAAAAAGGTTTTAGGCAAGGCGACGCGCTGTCATGCGACTTCTTCAACATCGTTCTTGAAAGAATAGTGCAAAACTCTCACGTCAACACTAGAGACACAATCACACAGAATTTTGCAAAACGAATTTTGACCCTGTAAAATTTCAACCCCATAGCCCTCTAAGATCTAAAAAAAAAATTAATATTTGTGGACCAACGAAACTCCAAATTCCAAGAAAACCCTAAAATCAAACAAAATTAAATCATGGACCAGTCTTTTAATTAATAAATTTATTAATACTGATTTGGGTAAATTTTTATCGGTATGACCACCCCAAGAAGTGAAGCTGTATACGCACCTGAACCGATATAGTGGCATTCTTAAAACTTGTGGCCTTATATGATTGGCCACAAGGGCCATCGATTTTGTAACTTCAAAAATAACGATTACTTCCATAAAACCGTTAAAAAAAATTTAAATACATAAATACATTTGGTGCGTGTTGTTAGCAGGAATGGAGTTAAGAAGAGCTTATTTAACTTAAAAAATATGGCTGCAATGATTTTGATAAATTTTGTCCTGCAAACATTTTTAAGAACTCAGTTTTGAAACCAGAATTTTGACCTGTTTTCTGCTAATTCACCTTTAGATGCAAGAGAAAAAATTGAAATTCAATGCGCTCTTGTCAAACAACATCGCGTAATATTGAGCATTCAAAAAAACTCCTCATCTTTCCCGTAACGACGACGCACGCCGACGTACCCTACCAAGTGAAGGATCAGCCATCCACCATAAAGTTCATTTATGAAGTTTTTTCTTATCGAAAAAATTTGATATTAAATAATTATTGTTGTATTATAACTAAGTAAATTTTTGCTAAATAGCTAGCTCTAGATAAGTGATACATCATGCCTAATTTTCCATAATAATCGTGCATTGTTTTCCATATGCACACAAATAAATCCTTAGAAAACCTTACAAAAAAAAACAAAATATCACATCACGTCACATGTTTGAAATCGTCATCAACTAATGTCAACACTGAAATTACAAACACCAAATCTAAGATGAATGATTACGAAAAACAACTATCCGAAATGAGAAATAAACTTGCAGAAGTTACAACAACACTACATAATTCTATCGATTCACAAGAAGACCTAGACAACAAACGAAAACGAATAGCATCTGATGCGGTTCTTTTTGGTATCCCGCACACAGGGCCGGACAAGCTATATGTGCAAGCGGTGCAAATGCACAGGGCGCTGAACCCAAGGGGCGCCTTGAGCAGGCATTAACAAAGCCACTTCTCGTAACCACTACCTATTTTTTAAATTTGTATTTCTCACACCAATAGTGATATCCAGTACATAACTACCAGTTTATTCTGAATTTAAACACAGTCATAATATACATACATCTATCTACTATTCCAAAAATAAGTCGATGTCTATCTTCCTATTCTCACCCACAGTAACAAAAAACTACATCACAAAATCTTTGAAATGTGCACGATTTTGTTCGCCTTTACCAACAGATACCTACCTATTTGCTATTTTTCAAACTGTCGACGTTATTCTCAGCTTGCTCACCATCGTGTGTGTGCTGTGTGCGTGAAGGCATTTATTTTATTTTCATAACCCAAACCCACCCCTATGCTGTGCAACATAAAACAAAATTCTTCAACTGCAAATACAGACAATTAACAGCCAGCATGGTGATAACATGAGCGCGATAACAGTTCTTCTATATGAAATCAAAGTCAGAAATGTTAATTTAACAGAAATTCTAAGGTGAAAAACTCATACTCATTGGCATAACAGCGCGCAAATTAAAAATTTGCGTCTATGAATTAAACTCTTCCGGTTGAGTGTTTTTTTTGTTTTATTTTGGAATTGGCTTCTATTGATGAGTGAAATATGAAATTGTAGCACTGTCTTATTGTGTGTTGAAACAAAGGATTGAAATATGGAAATAATGAATGATGATGATGCAATGATTTATGATTATGATGATGTTTGTCGTTAATGAGGGAATCTTGTTTATTCAATTTCTCCTTTTCTCTATTTTTTTGTTGTTGCCAGGCATTATTTTCATTAAGAAAAAAGGATTTTTTGACTTATCTAATTACATTATTTGTGTGCCAGTCGTGTTCTTATTGTGGTCAAACTAAAAAACTCAAAACTAAAGAAGGGAAAAAAGAATCTATATTGAGAGTATATATGTAGATCTGTTATGCGTAGAGTCAGAGTCGAGTAGTCATTAGTTTATAAATATAACGTCTAGCGTGTTTACTTTTTTGTTAAAGGCTGAATATAATTCTGAAGTATAAAATCTTTTTGTATATTTTAATGAACATGAAAGTGGTTCTCACATAGTTCGAACAAATTCAGTTTTTATTATGTAGGTATTTACAAAAGTGTCGTGTCCATCTACAACCTAGGTACCTACCAACATAGCTAAGAAAGTAGGTAGGCACAAAAAAGTATAAAATAAAAAAAAAGCATTGCAAAGTCTACACCTTGGGTAAAATGAGGATATGATTTTTTCCACCATTGACCACAATTGATGGGCGGAAATGATGAAGTATGCGCAGGGCGCTAATTTCTCTCGGGCCGGCCCTGCCCGCACACACCCGATGAGAACCTTCGATCAATGTTTAATTTTCTATGCCACGAAATCAATATCAAACCTCCTGCATTGCTGGACATTTTTCGCACTCGCCCGAAGACTACGAACAACAACACAGCGATCATTGTTAAATTCCGATCAGCATACGAAAAGAACTTTGTGATCACGTCTATAGCAAAATACCGAAAGGAGAAAAACACACAGCTATCACTTTCAAACGTAGGGCTAATAAGCTCCAATTCGTAATCACAAATTTACTTTCGCAAATGTTTAACAAGTAAAAACAATTTGTTGCTGCGGACTGCACTTCAATTAAAAAAATATAACAAAATTGCATCAGTGTTGTTTATAATTCGTGGTCGTGTCTACGTCAAAATCTGCCATCTGATGAGAAAGGAGTATGTGTCAAAAACATCGAAGCCCTTGATGGAATTGCCAGCCTCATGCATGAATTTAAATTAAACACTTCTTTTTTTTATATTTTACTGTGCTACATAACATCTTTATTAGTTATTGTTCTATTTTTTGGTCTAGGTGGATATTTATACAGAATGATTGATAATTGGTTTGTAGTTTTGATTTCAGTGGATCCGCTTACTCGAATTTTAGTGCGTATTATTATATTTATTCTATTATATGTATAGCTATGAACTACGATAATAATGGGGATGATTCTGCGGTCGATGGTGTTGATAGAATTCTTCGCTCGATGATTCAGGTCCTCTGCAAACAAAAGACAGGCTTACGGGTTTGTCATTTAAATGCACAAAGCTTATATTGCAAAATGGATGAGTTTAGAGATGTGTTTGAGGAATCTATGGTTGATATAATCTGTGTTACTGAAACATGGTTTTCCAATAAAAATAGTGATTCAATATATTGTTTGAGTGGTTTTAGGCTTTTTCGGGCTGACAGACATGGTAGGTGAGGTGGAGGAGCCGCTATATATGTCCGCAATGGCATAAACTGCAAAATTAATTGTAAGTCGTCATCGAGTAGTGAGTTGGATTACTTGTTTTTAGACATATTGGACGATGAAGGTACTCTTCTTTTAGGGGCCATTTATAGACCCAATAATGATATAGATATTAGTCCTTTGCTTACTATTTTGGAAACAATTACTTTGGGGCCATCTAAAATCATTATATGTGGTGATCTCAACAGTAATCTTTTGAATCAGACTTTTCTCGTCGAGGGCATGAGAACTTTTAACCTAACTCCGGTCAACACTTCAGTTGCCACACATTTTTCTATGTATTCGCAAACTCTTTTAGATGTTTTCTTTGTTAGTGATTTGAGTGATGTCCTTTTGTATGATCAGTTGTCAGCTGCAGCATTTTCAAAACATGATCTCATTTTTTTGTCTTTCAACTACAAGGTTGAAAGTCCTCCAAATTCTTATGAACACAGAGATTTTCGGAACATAGACTATTCTGGTCTAGAGCTTAGTACTCGAAGTGTTGATTGGGATCAGATTTACTTTGTACTTTCACCTGATGAAAAAATTGAGTTTCTTAACAATAATATCATTAATTTGTTTAACAGATACGTCCCACTGAAAACCAGAACTATAAAACATGGGGAACGTCCTTGGTTTACCAACGAAATTCGTAGACTTATGGTCCAACGAGACCAGGGGCGGAATCGCGTAAGGCGATAGTTGATTGTTGATCATCAAAATTAATGATTTTGCTCCACGTAAGGTGATTATCAAATTGACTATCACTTTTTTGCTATGGTTTGTTGGTGACAGCTATTTAGGTGTCACTTTCATACATTTTGTTCAATTTTTTTTGGGCAAGATAAGTTTTGTTAGCTTCAGCTCCACTATAAATTGAAAGTTTAGTGAAAAAAAGTGAAAAATATATTAAAGTTGATATAAATACATATATAAAATTAAGGGAACAGTAATGTATTCTTCAATGCAAATTTTCTTTGAGGCGAAGAGAAGAAGAAATGATTTCAGAAAAGTTCAATTGCTGAGAATCAACTTAAGGGATAAAGTAGGACCTCGCCAGCTCGGGATGTTATTCCATGTAAAAGGAGATAATTTTTATTTGCTGTTTTGTGGCAGTCCTTAACGAAAACAAACATTTTTCTTAATTTATATTATGACTATTGCAAGGTAGGTTTGCATACTTACATTTTAACAGGAACAATATTTTCAGCACAATTGAAATTAATTTTCACAACAAAACACAACAGCCGATCAAAATGACATTTATGCCTATGAAATTTTCACCAAGTTTCCCAAACTTGGGTAAGTACTGCCAAGCAATCATAAATTTTTAGCGATCACTTTACGCAGAGCAAAGAAAAGTTGATAATCAAAATTGACTATCAAAACAGTGACAGTCAACTATCGCCTTACGCGATTCCACCCCAGACCTATAAGTTATGGAAACGTTATAGATTGAATGTTCACCATATGATATTTCGCACATTGCGTAATCAAGTAGTCCGCTAAATACGAGCCGCTAAAATTCAATTATATAATAGAAAATTTAGTCCTTCTATGAATGGTCGTCAACTATGGAAGAACTTGATGGAGACAGGGTTGGTGAATAAAAATCGGGATTGTGACATGAATATTAACATCGATTTACTAAATCATGAATTCGTTACATTACCGTTCCCAGCGCTTCCTAGCAGTTCCCTACCTTTATCTAGGTCTTCTTATGGATATTCGTCAGAAGTTTGTTTCGAGTTCACTTGTGTGGAAACCACTGACATAGTTGAAAGTATTTTGTCTGTTCGGTCCAAATCGGTAGGGATGGATGGAATACATCCTGTATTCATTAAGTCACTGTTACCTATTATTTTGCCTTACATAACTCACATGTTTAATACCATAATAATGACAGGTTTATTTCCATCCCAATGGAAACTAGCCAAAATTCTACCAATTTCCAAAAATAAGAGTGGTAATGAATATAGACCTGTTTCTGTACTCCCTTTTTTATCAAAAGTTTTCGAGAGGGTAGTACAAAAACAACTTAATGCCCATCTTAGAGCCCAAAACATTCTCTCATCTAAGCAGTCAGGGTTCCGCCAAAAGAACAGCTGCATCGCTGCCATTATTAACATTGTTAAAGACATTAGACTCGCCTTGGATGAAGACTATGTCACTTTTCTTGTATTGCTAGACTTCTCTAAAGCGTTCGATACAGTAGACCATGCTAATTTGTGCTATAAGCTATCATCATTTTATAGTTTTTCATCTTCTGCTGTTCTTTTGTTGTCAAAATACCTTCGGGATAGAAAACAAGCTGTTTCAGTTGTCAATAAAATTACAAGTTTACTACCGACCACTAGAGGAGTCCCTCAGGGCTCGATCTTAGGACCTCTTCTTTTCTCCCTTTATATAAATGATCTACCTTCAAGGATTGTTAGTTCCTCCATCCAGATGTATGCTGATGATGTTCAATTATACCACAGTTGCCCATTGGGACTTATTGAAGATTGTGCATACACAATTAATAGGGAACTAGAAGAAATTTCTCAATGGTCAGCAAGCAATGGCCTGTTCCTGAATCCATTGAAATCCAAGTGCATTGTCATTAGCAGAAAAGCCTTAAACATTGATTATTTTCCAAACTTGTACTTAAATAACTCGAACATTGTTTACGTTTCTTCTGCCAAAAATCTTGGTATGTTGTTCAATAGCACGCTGTCTTCAAATATGCACATCAATTCTGCCGTCGGTAAAGTCTATGGAGTACTACGTAGGTTATGGGCCTCACAGTATTTCACCCCTCTTAAAACACGCATGCTTTTGGCTAAAACGCTAGAATTACCAATTCTCAGTTACGGATGTGAAATTTTTTGTGACTGTGATGCTGTCAGCAGGAGAAGGCTTAATGTCGCTTTCAATAATACCGCGCGTTATATATTTGGGTTGCGAAGGTTTGATCATGTGTCAAATTTTCAATCCAAATATATAACATCTCCCTTGATCACCTTATGCGCTTTCGAACACTTATACTATTATTCAATATAATCCAAAACCAGCAACCTTGCAGTCTATTCAACAGGATACAGTTCGGTTCCTCTAGCAGATCTCAACAACTCATTCATCCTCGTTACTCTTGTCTCACATCAGAGCGCCAGTTTTTTGTTAATGCCATCCGATTGTGGAACTCTCTTCCCAGGCACTTAAGGAGAGTAAGCGGCGAAGCACAGTTTCGCAGAGATCTACGTACTTATTATCAAAATAATTCTGTTTTTCTTTGACCTAGTGAATATATATTTTTTTTCTCTACTAGTTTTTTTTTGTATTCAATAGAGATGTATTGTTTTTTATTTTATTTTTTCTATTTTTATTTCTTTTTCTTTCTAGATTTTGATTTTTTTTTTTCAAAAATATGTAATTAATGAAATTATTACCTGTATTCTATGCCAAAAATATTATAAAGTAGTTTTCTTCAAATCTTCCTTGAAATAATTAGCTTAACACTAATTGATAAGAAGCATAGAGGAAGTGTACCGATTATGGAATACCAAAATATAAACTCAATTTTAAACACAAAAACATTAAATTTTTGTCGGTCTTTTAAATAGATCTTGATAAAAATACTATAAACTTGCTTTTAAATAAAAGTAGAACTTTAACAAATTATAAAACAAAATTTTATAAATTAAAAGGTAAAAAAATACAAAATGAGCACATTTCAAAAAGTGACCCTAATATGGACCACTAGGGATTTCCCCATAATATATGTGGTAATTTAATTTATGTGCAGAAAACACAAATAAAATTAACTATGAGATTCTGTGGCAGAGCAATAATGAATGCAAGAGGTCAAAAGGTATTGAAAAATTTGAAACAATTTGTATGGGTAACATGAACATTTTTTGCAGCTTTCTCGAAGCCCATTTCTTTTGACTTGACGGCTGCTATGGATGTCCCGGACGTTACGCTTTTTCTTTTGGTGTCATCTGATTAATTACAAGACAACCTATGTACAAATTTAAACAAATATTTTAAGTGGTTTCCAATATGGAATACTATTCCATATTAGGAATACTATTCAATATTCAATGTGAAATACTATTCCATATTAGGAACATGAAGACTGACTTAACTATGTAAAAATTTACTTATTATTTAACTGAACTCACCTAAATAATTTAAGTTTTCCCAAAGATTGAGCTTTTACCTAATAACACGGGACAAAAAATATGTTTAAGCTTGAAACGATAAAAAAATATAAGAAAAATAAGCTCTCAATAATTTGTTACGCACTTTACCAAAACACTTCTTTCGACAACTGCTCATGTCTTCAAAGATCACCTTCCATAAGGATAATAACAACGAATGTGCGCATGAAAAGAAAGCTTTACCTGAAATAAGCAGGTAAAAATATTACGTAGTTTTCAAAATATAGCACTATTCCATATTAGGAGCATATTCCATAATTGGTACACTTCCTCTATTCTTAATGTGTAGACATACATTGAATTTAATAAACTAAATAAACTAAAATATACTTCCTTTTCCAAATCGTCTTTTCTAAAAATAACCTAGCAAGCAATTTCTGCCGATTGAGTTTTGTACTGTGTGTCTGTACTTTATCAATTTCGAATTGGAACACGAGTAGGGCATAAACGAAATTGCACAAACAAGCAAAGCCCTTTTAGCGAATTTGTTTGTACCTTTTGCACACATAAGCCCCAGAGTGCTGACGTTCCTTTGATAAATGGCGGCTTGTTCAGTTTATTGTTTTCCCTGCCCCAAGCTGCAGCCCGCACCACCCTCTAGAATATTTCTTTTTATTGATACAAACGTGGTTTTATTGTACCGGCATTGAGTCATTTGAATTGAATATCCCAATAAAAAATAAAAGAAAATGAACAAAATAAACATTTCGGAAGGAATAAATGGCTGCATTCAGTGCAATAAATAGAATTTTATTGTCGCCATTTAATCTACCCTGGGAAGGTTCTGGGGACGGGTAGTTGGAGTCAAGATTCCGTTTTACACGGAATTGCAATATTATTATTTATTCCCTCCACCAAAAGTTATATTGTCGCGAGCGGCAGTAAATTAGAGAAATGATGTGTCATAATACATAAAGAAGTTAAATCTAGTACAATGCAATTAAATTTTTATTGATTAATTTGAAAATCATTTCGTTTTTGTTTGTTTTTGTCCACAGTGGAAAAATACCTTTATTGTTTGGTATGAGTGCACGATAATGATTAGAACTTGAGAACGCCCATGGCTGGCGTGTGAACTAGTTACTTAAAATTACAATATAATAGGTATACCTACGTAGCGAAGGTATGTATGGGTCACTGCAGTAAGGACATTAAACAATTCGCTTCTTCCTGGTGGGTTGTTGTGATCAGGGTTACCATATTTCTGTAGTCCTATAGCACGAAAATTTGAAAAATTGCAAAATGAATCTATTCATTACCGATTTGTTTTTCAATTTTCATTTCAAAAAATCTCCAAGGTTTTATTTAAATCCAATATTATGATCATGGTAAAGTCCGAAAAAAGAGTTTCGTCAATCCATCCGTCAGTTTGGGCGTCGGAACGTCTATGCGTCTGTGCGTTCATTGTACAATGTGCAATGCACATCGAGCTCGAGTTTCAATTTTATTCAAATTTGGTGGTAAATTCTAGCCAAATATTTAAAATTTTTTTTTCAAATATGGAAAAACCTGATATCAACTGACCTTTAACCAAATGTATGTCGCGTTCTCAAACGTTAAAGGGTGGCAATATGACAAAATGTATGTTCCATTGCTGCTGGAAAATACTGTCCGATCTACAGTTTTCTTACGTTATGTGAAGCGTGGGTGTTTGCTAGGATCTTTTTTTGGCAGTGATGCAATATAGTTACATTTACGAACGGGGGTATTCTATTTTATCAATATCTACCTACAACACTATATACAATATACATTAAGTACTTGTTCATATATTGAATTCAAACGTCTTACAAAATGAACGATAAATACAACAAAAACAATACGTCAAGCAACAGAAAAGATTAATTATTGATGAACCTACTTTGAATCTCACAATCTGGCAACCCTATTATTGGGATACAAAATAAACTTCAACTTTAAGGTTGGTGCAATCTGCGGAGTCTCATGCAATATTTGCATATTTTTATTTGTTATGGTGCCATAATTCATGGTTCGTTCGCATGTTAGAGGAAATTAATTATTGCTGGGTTATAAATTGTAATTATTATTATCAGTAAGCAAAGGCAAATCTTTAGTTTTTAGCTGTTTATACACACGAAAAGTCACTGTGATTTGCTGAATGGCATTAGTTTGCATTTTAAATGGTCAGATTTATTTTTGTTGCTAACCAACAATAAGACAAGAGCTTGAATATAATACAAAAAGGGTTGCTTTTGTTATTAATTTTATTAATAAACCTTTATACATTAGGGTGGTCGTTATAATGTTTTTTTTTTTAAGTTTTATTATTTGGATGGGTCTTAATCAGCTATAAATGAAGAAAACAAAATTCCCTAATTTTTCAGATTCTTAGGGGTAAATTAAATTTCCTTTTTTTTGGAAATTCGCGTAAAATCTGCCAAAAAATTCAGAGCCTGTAGGTGAAAAGTAGACAAGAAAAAATCCTGTTGGAGGGGGGTAGTATTTCCCTCCGCTTGGAAGGGAGGGGCAATTTAATAAAATAATTGCATTAAATAGAAAAAATTAATTAAAAAACAACGGCAACACTTGCAGTAACGTTTTGTAGCTTTTTTGAAAGCCAGAAGTCCATTTTAATAGTTGATTATTAAATAAAGTTCTTTGAATTCAGCAAAATCTGTTTTCAAACCTATGATTTAAAAAAAAATAATAATTTTTCTTCAAAATGTTGAGTTGGAAACAATTTTTTGCCAAAACAGTTCATCAAAAAAACCTAATCTAAAAACAAGCCATAAAAATGGACTTCTGGCTTTCCAAAAAGCTACAAAACATTACTGTAAGCATTGCCATTGTTTTTTAATTATCTTTTTTTCTATTTTATGAAAATATTTTATTAAATTGCCCCTCCCGTCCAAGCGGGGGAAGGTATTACCCCCTTCCATTAGGATTTTTTTCTTGCCTAGTTCCCACCTACATGCTCTGAATTTTTTTGGCAGATCTTACGCGAATTTTCTAGTATGCAAAAAAAAGGGGAAATTTAATTTACCCCTACAGTGAGTATAGGGGATGAAAATAAAAATCTGAAAAAATTAGTGAGTTTTTTTTTTCTTCATTTAGAGTCGATTTGGGCCTATCCGGGATGACTTTTTTTTAACGACCACCCTAATATACATAAATGTGCAGGTAAGTTACTACTTTAACGACTAATAGCCTATTGAATATACCTTTTAAAAAAGAACAATAGGGTTTATATTATTGAATATATGTTTGTTTGGCCCATAAGCATGCTAAAAACCAAAAATGCTACTAAATTCACCCATGCGTTTCCGATAAAATGGTCACACTGACCACTTTTCAGTATTTTTGGTATAGCTCGAAAACTAAGCCGAATTTGACAATTTTAAATAAAAAAAACTTTTTGTTCAAAATTAAATTTTCTATCGAAATGGATAGTTTGTAAAATTTCTTAAAAAAATTTAAGCAGGAAAAGTAAACAAAAACCAACATAAAAAAAATCGAAAAATCAAAGATCTTTAAATAGCACCTGGTACCAAATCTAATGTTAATCGAACCAGCCGTTTGGTCTCTAGGTCTGAAAGCATTTAAGAACAGCCGAAAAACGAAATTGTGAACTTACATACTTTTCAAAAATTCTCTATAGTTCTAATGTCATATTATATCAAAATTTTGATTTCGAAAATTTTTACGAAAGTGAAATTTGCCATATTGCAACGAAAAAGGGACTTTCGGGAAAAAGCTACGAAAAATTATAAGAAATAATAAGGTTTGAATGGGAATATCTCTGTCAATTTTTAACAAATATTAATTTTTGAGCATGCCATATAAAGCCTTTAGCCTTTATTTTTTCCGTATGCATGTCTTGACCCTATCTTTGCTTAAAGAAAAGTTATTCCAATTTATTAAAAAATTTAGATATCCTTAATTTTTTTACTTTTTTTTTTGTTAACTTTTCCTGCATTAATTTTGTTGTAAAATTTTTTGAACTATCCATTCCAATACAAATTTTTATTTTGAACAAAAAGTATTATATGTAAAATTGTCAAATTCGCCTCAGTTTTTGAGTTACACCATTGATTATAAATTCTATAGTATTCTCATGAAGAAAAAAAGCTCGTGATCATCTATGCGTCGAAATGTAATACTCATTTTTGTTAAGGGATTTCGGTAAGGCGATCACAGCGAACCTATCGACCAAATGTCAGCCTGGAAAATCGTGTTTCATGAGAATACTATAGAGTGGATATACAATGGTTACACCACAAATATTGAAAAGTGGCCAGTGTGACCATTCAGTCAGAAACGCATGGGTGAATTTAGTAGCATTTTCGGTTTTAAGCATGCTTATGGGCCAAACAAACATATTAAATAATAAAAAACCTTGCACGTAATTGTTCCTTTATACTCCTCATTTTCCGGTCTATTCAATAGTAGTAGGGGTGTTAGTGCGCGATATGAGGGCATACCTTTTATTTCGACCTGACGGGTTGAGCTTTAGTTCACTAATAGTACATATCCTAACTTTACTTTTAAGAAGTGTTGCCAAGGTGGTAACACTGTCAGAAGGATAATAGAAGGGTTGCCACTATTCCGAAATGTTGCTTATGGATCAAAAACCAAGGGTCGGACGATGACCCGAGAACTCCCGTTGGATTCAGCACCCTTAAAACATAGGACCACATTATTATTTTTCTACCACCCCCCCCCTTGCACGAAGGGAGTGGAAAAAAGTCGTTTTGGAAACAAAAATTGAAAAGCCAACAAAAGTTAGAAAAATATTTTTATTAATAAAATTTAAAGATGGTGTCGACGCAGAATTTCACAATCTACTACATTACATCCAGAGTTGATTGATAACCTACTTTTTTTTTAAAGCCAATTTCAGAGTGCTGGGGAGGGGGTATATGAAAGATTAACAAAATTAAATATTTATCTTGGAATAATATAAGCACATGACACATGTTTTAAATGTATTTTTTAATGCCCAATCTAAATCTTACTTAATAAGAATGAACTCGATACAACCATCTTAAAAAAAGTTATAGTCCTTTTAAAAAATGATGAATGAATTTTTTGTGAAACAAGTAAAATATTACCAAATTCCAACAGCATTGACAAGATACTTGGTCCACATATATTTCATTTGTCGTAAACAACAAGAATCAACGAAGTCTACAAAAGTATTTGTAACAAAAGGGTGTTTTATTCGATGAATTAGAAAAATTTTGAACTACTACCATGAAACCCCTCCCAAAACTGGTACATTGATGAAAGTTGGTGAAAATGTTTGATTAATCATCGGAACCAAGAATCAAAAAAGACCATTCAAATATCCATGGTCTGAGGGTCTTTTTTGAGAGGAAATGTCGTACCTATTATAGTCAAAAATACAATCATTTACAGACATTAACTCTTTAAAAGTAAGATGACTTTTTTATGTGAGCTTGTATCTACTTTATTTTAATATTATTGGATTCAGCATTAAAAAATACCCTAAAATCATGCACCATATTACACTTATGTATCTTGGTTTCAAAAACATAATAGTGTTTGGCCAAAAACTCTGCTTCTCATCCCCCATTGAAAAACACCCTCAGATAGTTTATATTTTGTTGGTCTCTTTTGTTTCTTCGTCTTGATGAAAAGTGAAATGTCTTAACCAATTTTCATTAACGTTCCATTTTCGGGAGGGGATTCATGGTAGTAGTTCAAATTTTGTCCATTTCAATGAAAAAAACACCCTTTAACTGTAGATATTTTGATTCTTGTTGCTTATGACAAATGAAATATTTGGACCAAGTTTCATGTCAGTGCTATTGGAATTTGGTAATATTTTACTTGTTTCACTAAAATTTCAGTCATCATACATGAAAAAGGCTATAACTTTTTTGAAGGTGGTTGAATCGAGTTCATTCTGATTTAATAAGATTGGGCATTAAAAAACACCCTTAAAACATGTGTCATATGTTTATATTATTCCAAGATAAATATTTAAGTTTGTTAATCTTTCATATCCCCCTCCCCGGCACTTTGAAAGTGGTTTCTTAAAAAAACCCAAGTAGGTTTTCAATCAACTCTGGATGTAATGTAGTAGATTGTGAAATTCTGCGTCGACACCATCTTTAAATTTTATTAATAAAAATATTTGTCTAACTTTTTTTTACTTTTCAAATTTTGTTTCTAAAACGACTTTTTTCCACCCCCTTCGTGCAAGGGGAGGGGTGGGAGAAAAACAATAATGTGGTCCTATGGTTTCAAGGGTGCTGAATCTAACGGAAGTTCTCGGGTCATCGTCCGACCCTTGATTTTCGATTTATAAGCAACATTAGGTACGGGATTGTGGAAACGCTTCTCTTGTCCTTCTTCTTAAAAGTAAAGCTAGGACATGAACTATTTGTATATCTACTAAGGCTCAACCCGTCAGGTCAAAATGAAAGGTTGGTCTCAAGAACAGCCCCACTATAGGATATAAGAAACAAAATATTCATAGAATTTTATTCAATAAATTTATAACTGACTTTCATTTAAACTATTATATTGGTTGCATCTATAGGTGTTAAATGTTTATAATCAGATGAACAATCTCACTCGGTTTTAAGCTTGCTTACGAGTATATTAGTTCCTATACTTCATCCAACATAAATAGGCAGTGTAGGCAAGATAGGGCGTTTGCCTCGCATTCTGCCTACAGTAGATTGCATAAATCTGTCCTTCATTAAAGCTCTCACAGGGTTGTCGTAGTGTTTGTTTTACACGCATCCAAATATGAAAGAGTAGCATGTAAGGTTACCGCCCTTTTTTGGATAGAAATTTTCATTTAATTGTTTTATTTCATTTCATTTTTGCCATTTCAAACTACTTACATAAAGCACAAAATACGGGTTGGCTACGAAATCTCGCAAATCAAAATCTCGCATTCGAAATCTCGCATAACGAAATCTCGCAACTACAAAATCTCGCTTTTCATAATCCCGCAATTACAAAATCCCGCTTTTCATAATCTCGCAATAACGAAATCCCGCAAACTAAAATCTCGTATATCAAAATCTCGTGTGAGATTTTAATTTGCGAGATTTTGATTAAAAAAATGTATTTGTTGCAATGCAATTCAATTTTGTGAGGTATCCTACCTACTGCAAAATATATAATCCAGTGTCTGGGTACTTTTAGACCACACTGTTATTTATTAATGTGAGATTTTGATTTTTCAATATTATTGTTTTCAAAAGGACAAGAAGGAAAGAGAGCATAGAGATGTATATCCAGTTGTAAAGTGTCATGTGCAAATCGCATTACTCGTATTTGGCCTTGAACTAGAAACTACTTTTAGTTCCATTATAAATGCGTAAAAGACAACCAAAATGATTATAGAGGTTATTAACAGTAATAAAGAATGTACAAATTTTTGTATTGACGGGTATAGTTATTAGTTGGAAAGAAAAATTATCCAAAGTGCTCTTGGGTAGGTATATTCTCAAAAAAAAAAAGACAAATTTTTCTAAAATCCGTGTGCGATTCGTTGCTGTGAAATTTGAAGATGCGAGATTTTAAATTGCGAGATTTTGGTTGAAATTTGCGAGATTTTTAGGTTCAAGATGTAAATGCGAGATTGTAAAAAGCGAGATTTTGTAATTGCGAGATTATGAAAAACAAGATTTTTAATTTGCGAGATTTCGTTATTCGAGACTTAAAAAAAAAATGCGAGCTTTTGTTATTCGAGATTTTGGTTTGCGGGATATCGTAGCGCTCCCACAAAATACACGATTTAAAAAAACAAATTGCACAAAACTCTACAAAAAAGACATCTCTTCACAAATACACGAGTAAGAAATACAAATTGCACAAAACTTATACCCTCTTAAAAAGACAAATTGTACTAAACTTTATACAATACACCTTTTAAAAATACGGAGACTCAATCCGGTCCAGTTGGCTGTCTTGGCTTCGAATTTCTTATGGTCTCAGCTACCTCCTCCAGATTGCATAGATGTGGGCTGTCGATTGTGTCACTTGCTGGATTGGTATCATCGAATATGACTTTTTCGAGAAAAGGCTGCAAGGTCTAATGAATGGATGCTTCAACTTCCGTGTGAAGTTTCCGTCGAATTATTTGACAAACGTTTCCACTTTTTCTTGTTTTGATGTTGCTTCAATGTTGTTGCTGATAAAATCTAGTTTCCAGGATTGGTGGCTGCTTTCAGAAAATCTTATTGATATTTTTGGAAGCATTGGGTCCTGGGTCGTGACTACTTTGCATATCTAGACCTAGTACCATTCCGTCAGCAAGGGTTCTATCTATAACTTTGTTCATTTTTTAAGTACCAACCATTCATTTTTTTACTAAAACAATTCAATCAAATTACAACAATTTAATGTCAGAAATTTATCGATAACCAAGTTGACAAAAAATACTCAAGAATAGCGTGAGAAACGCAAAATAATATACTCTGTACACATAACATAAATAATATGTATAGATATGTAATGTAGGTACAATACATACACACATATTCATAAAAATAAATGTTTAAAAGCAAATTATCGACTCACTTCTGAGACTTAAATCATTACAAATATCTCAACCATAACCGCAGTTATGGGAGCAATTATCTTATAGTACCTAATTGGTTATACGAAACATAATCATACCTCGAATCTCTGTCTTGTCTTATGTTTCTTATTCCATAGAATCCTTCCAAAATTTGGATAGGAATTTAGTTGGAAAAACAAATCAACAATATCTCTCTAGCAGAAAGAACCAGTCAGGGTGTGGAAAGTGAAGGTCGGCTGCGGTGGGGCGGAGTGACAAAACGGGCGTGGGACCTAAAGTGTATCCACCGCGCACCGCGTGCTTCGTTTTGTTTTTCAGCTCACTAACTCGCAACTTAACCATAATTTTAAAATTAATGTCTCACGACAATAGTCGGAAAATAGAGACATAAATCCACCCAAGATAGCGGCCCGTCTCCCACCCTTAAAAAAAAAAAACAAAAATTCAAATTATGTAAGAAGGCACATTCCGACACAATAACACAGCTTTGTAATAATAAAAATAAGGAGCCTTCAAATTCCAACTATATTGTCATGACGGCAGGCCATAAAGGCGGTCTTGGTGTTCGAATACGGATGTGGGGCGGTATTTATTCGTCGACTGCTCCACGGGTTTTTTTTCTGTAAAGGTACACTATAAGCATAAGGGGTAGTTAAATGGATTCATAGAACAAAACTTATTGAGAGCCGAGGCAAACTTGAATTGAGAAGTACGAGAAAACCTTAAAAAAATTCAATTTGACAAAACCTGCTTCATAAAATCCTTTTTAATTATTCAACGATTAAGTAGCTCGACCAATGATCATAAACATATTTTTAAAGTTACTTTATGTGAAAATTTGGGCCGTAATTTGGCTATAGACATTTTTCTGGTAATCGGAAAAACTATTTTTTCAAAATTACTTAAGGTGAAAGCGTCAATACCTTGGCCTTATCAATCCGATTACAAAAGCCCCACTTCCTATTCGAGTTTTTCAAAAAAAGACTGATTTTACTTTTAACTTTTTGAACTTTAACAGCAAAAGCATTCGACCAAGTCGTATAGTTTTTTTTATAAAGATTGTCGCTCTGCTTATCAAATCCTTGTCCTTGTTAGAAATATTTTTCTTGAGTAGAATTGTTTGGTTATGGTGGTTTAAGTATTTTTGTAATTTTATTTTTTGTTTTCATATTTTGTTGTATTGTTAAGTTTTGCTTCAATTTTGTTTAATTTACTTTGGAAAATGGAGACTATGATGGGAGTGTGCTCCAGAAGAAAAGGAATAGAGTAAGTAAACGGAACATATTTCTTTCGTGTTAATGACTTATTTTATTATTTGACATCGCTGGGTGACAGTTATTGCCCAGGCGAGTGGGTGGGCGCCCACCATTGGAATATTTACGTCATTTAGATTAGCTAATGTTATTACAAAAAGCTACCTCTTGTTGAGTTTGATAGTTTATGGGAGCGAACTTTTGAATAAGGGAAAATAGGACGTGCTTGGTTGATTATTAGCTGACGCCATTACCGGTGGGAATTTCTTTCTTTAAATGTTAGATAACATGAAATTAACTATTAGAAGAATGTAAAATGTCAAAATTTACACACGGACTGGTTGGATGATCGATTGTTGTCGAACATGCATGTTTTAGGTTTTAAATTTTGTGACAAACTATGCACAAAGAACTTGGTAGATAGTCTCCCTTGACATTGGTTGAATTCCCATCAATCTGAACTGAGCATATTTCAATAAAAATGTTTTTTATTCTATAGGAATATTTTTAAAGAAAATAATAATAATCGATACCTAGTACAGTAGAAACTCGATTTAGTGAATCTTGAAATAGTGAACTATCCACAATAGCGAACACACAAAATTTTATATAAAAACACATACTTACATAGCTTGAGAGCTCTGAGGAATTGTTTCTGTTTTCTATTTAAACCAGACTGAAAGCCTTGTTTAATGCTTAATTAAAAATAAAAACATACACATCGAACGAAATGTGCATTTTGGATCAAATTCGCCTTTAGAAAGCCTTAGAAAACTCCCGCTCGAAAAAGTCAACAATCTCGAAACAGTGAACAGGCCAGGTTTTTATTACTTCACTATATCGAGCGTCTACTGTATGTAGTTTTTCTTTTTCAGTACAGATATAGAACATAGCCTAAGTTGTCAATGTCAAACAAAAGTATGTGTTTCTGTCTAAGCTCAGAGTTCTCAGACCTTCAAAAATATCTAGCTTTTTTCGTCCAGATCATTAACAGATTCTGTTCAGAGCACACACTCCAAGCTTGCAATATTAATTCTGTATCTTAAGGTATAATGTAATGGTCAAAAGATGTCAAAAGCTTGGTATGTCAAAACCAAACGAAAAGTAGCTTCCCTAAACATGGGCTTAAGCTGTTTTTCTCTGGACCTTTCACTATCTTCAATTAAGGAGTGAACTCGTTTTTCACGAATTAAATCAGTATTTTTAATTTAATCGAAAAAATTCAAATGCATTACTGACAAGAAGAATAAGTTCTATTTAAAGAGCACAACCAATTCTAAGCACAAAATGGACTCACATATTTTGTATTCAAATTTCGTTCATCTGTTAAAAATATAAAATCAAATAGGTACTTGAAAAAATTGATCTCGAAAAATTGTGATTTTCAAACAAATTCTATCTCAAATACAACGCAAAAGCTCCTCAAACTTGGTTCAATAATTTTTTTTTACCTTTCGAAAAATATAAAATTTTCTAACAATAAGTATCATCCTGATTTATTGCAAATTATGTCTCAGCCATCTACTTTCTCGTTTTTGACTCTTTAACGTTATTATTTTTCGGAATTTTTTATTGCACCAGCGACTTTCTTGTAATTGCAAAATCTATCGAATACAGAAAAAACATCTTTCTGCCTTCTCCCGTTAAGAAAATTGCCAAAGCTGAGTTCATTCTTTAAACCAAGATGGCGGAAAGGGTTGGGGTCGAAATTCTGGCTGGGTCAAAATTCGGCTTTCAGAACTCTGCTTTTCAAAATTCTGCTTTCAAAAATTTTGCTTTTCAAAATTCTGCCAAAAATAAAAAGAAGATTTGGAAAATGTTAAAAAGCGCGCGCTTTTAAGCTGGTTGATAGAACACAAAGGAGCCATTACACAACTACGAAACATTAATACATATTTTACTTCAGTGATTTTATTTTTCGGCTTATTCCTTTGATGAATTTAACATGGGCGTGTCATTGGCGGGAAGCACATGCCACTTTCTCGATGAAAATTCACTAACGAAATCACTACTTCAATGGAAGTTGTTTATTCACCGGCCCACGTGATGAAAAACATGGTGATTGCATAATCTGTGAATTCACTACATACGGGTATTTAGCTTATTCATCAGTTCAATAATTTCAATGAAAAATCTAATGAAAATTCAGCTATGAAATCACCAGGTTCGTGGTAGTTTCTTTTTCATCAATTAAATCCTCCCATTTGTATTGTTTACTAAATCCCATCGGTAATGCACCCTTTATTCTAAAATGAAAACAAACCAAAAAGTTGTTTCCATTTCAAATCAAAAATTGTTGGCGTTTCGACAAACGCAATTTCTATTGACTTCAGTTCGTCTTACATGGACTTTTTTTACAGAAAGTCACTGTGAACTGTATCCAACAAAATTAGAATTTATAGTTGCCAAAAAATTATAAACTACTTTGTGCATTACTATTCATCGTTGGAATCATCGATTACAATTCACCATGAGTTTCACTCACATTTGTTTTTTTTTTTTGTTCTCGCCATGAATACTTTACAAAGCAGATGAGTGCATTCAAACAATGAACTGATGATCTTGTGCATTACTTTTCCTTAAATTTTTCATCACATACTTTTCCCTTTTAAATTCACCGAAATAAAGGGTCGTTTCATAAACACAAAGCAGTAAGTGGAATCAAAGCTACAAACTGAGGAAACTTTGCATTACTCTTCACCTACTAAATTATTGCATGTCGTTTCTCTTATGATTTGGCAAGTGAATTCATTGATTATTTCAGCAATAAATTTCATTGAGGACGATAATTCCCGCTGGGAAATAGGGAAAATTTCTTGTATTTGGTTTTAAGACTGCTCTTTTGTCTAAGACAATAATTGTAGGTATGAGCATAGTTTACAGTTCCGTGCGCAAAAAAAATCAAAACTTTGTAAACAATATGTCTGTTCGCGTATCTCCCAAAACTACGAATTTCAAAGCTGTCAAAGCTTATATACAAAAAAATCCTAGAAATTTGTAGTTCTGGGAAGTACACTATTATGCATTATGCACCTTTTATGCATTATGCACCTATTCGGTGCAAACATTTTATAATACTCCAGACGAAAAATGTTTGCCTTGGCCTCAGCCACGCATTGAGTCATTAACTTAGACTAAATTAATAAACTATAGGCCTAAAAATGTAAAACAATTATTTTTGGATGCAAAAATCATTTGCATGCAAAAACTGCTGTAAGGTGAACATATTTTTTTTCGAAGCTTAAACCAACCATAAAAAAAACTAATTATTCACCACACTATTTTTCGCACGCACAATTGCCGGCCAATCGTTTTGCATGATATTCCATGACAGCAATGGTTTTATTTTGCATGAAACTGTTAACCAACAACCAATATAATTTTTTGTTCCACCTGAATCAAACTTAAAACTAGGCTTTACTCAACTTTTGCACTTACAGCTTCATTAACCCGTTTAAGTACAAAATAAAGTGAAATATAAGTTGTGCGTGAATAGTTCGTTGTAGAAAATATGTGCAGCAATCAAATAACATAAATAAATTAAGTAAGTAAGAACCTGAATTGTCTAAAACTAAAATTGAAAAATTACTTTTTTCTTTTCCGTCTTTGAGAAAAACCAGAATTAGCAGAATTTATTGCTTAAAATTTTATAATACAGAATTTTGAAAAGCAGAAATTCGAAAGACAACTGAAAAAGCAGGATTTCGAAAGATTGAATTTTTGTGCAAAAAACAGAATTTTGAAAAGTTGAATTTTGAAACCAGAATTTTGACCCGCTCTCTGGCGGAAACTCTGCAAAGGGTTGATGGTCGAAAACTTGAATTTAGGCTTCCTTCAAAATAGGCTTATCATGACCGAACTTCCCCAACTTTTTATTAAATTCTCAAAGGAGATATGACTTAATATACTGGACTAATATAGCACATCATTCTATTTATGTGTGCTATTGTTAATTATGTATTATTTTTTTTTTTTGCTACGAATTGTTACTTTTTTCGCTACCCACACCAATGGCCCAGTAATTAATCACCAACCCGTCACCGTCTATTGACATACACACACGCCATCAACATCAACTACCAGCACCCTATACATCACAACATCACCATTAAACCACCATAGAATAGAAATTAATATACACCATGATCATGTTAGCCAAAGCACCAAATATCTACCCACGATTTGATCAACATACACCTGCCACCAGACACCGAATGATCAACAAACACTATACAATTTTTGCATTCGTCCTCCTTACAGTTCACATTGTCAGGTGGCATTCAAATCATAATGACGAGGTACGTATTTCGGAAAGAGTCGAATTATTGAAGGCGTAAAGTTAAACGTTCCAGCTAATCTCGGTTTGTAGCAACTTGGATAATCGCAGGTTACTTATCATGGTGCACTCATTAGCATTTAAAGATAATCCTTTTGGCTTCAACCTCCAAAAATAAATTAATTTTCCCTTGGGCTGGAATCAGATGCCTACCGTAAACTCGTTTCTTGCTCCTTCTGAGTGAGAGCTTGGGCAACTAAGTACTTCTTCCTTGGGTAAGCCTTATACTGGAATCAGATTTTTACCTTTACCTACCTTCTTGCTCCCTATGAACGTGGGCTTGGGCACACAAAGTAATTCTCCCTTGGCGCTGGAATCAGATTCCTATACCGTATAGTCTAAGTGAATAGTGTGGGCCGATTCTACTCTTGTAGCTCTACCGAACAAAGGCTTAGTTAGATAAAATAAGAAAAATTGACATCTAAAACTCGAAATCAGAGTTTTAGATGTCAATTTTTGTTTGAATAATACCAATATGTTCAAAACCTGCAACTCGAAACCGCTATAGAACTAGTTTTACAATGAAACTAGTTTTGAATCGTGTCAATAATAGGGCTGTTAATGTTTTCATTTTCCGATGTATCTCACTTCTCCCAGCTGAGCCTTACCCTTATAGCCACGAGTAAAACACACGTGCAACTTTTTCAGGTTCTAATGGGAGCAGACATACTCAAGAGCTGCATGTAGCCCAGAGCTGTGCACAATATTTCTAAATTTGCTGCGCAGTGTTTGCTGGATTGAGTGGTTGTTCGTTGACCAAGTTCAGTGAAGAAAAGTACCGCTATGCACAAAAAGCCTTCAAATCGACCGATTGGAAAGCTTATAACTTCTGTTTTAGATGTCTTTAATTAAAAGATCAATGTCAATGTATAACATTTTTTGAGAAAATTTTTTCATACTAGAAATCAGATTGAGTCCCAAATCAATTTCATTTTCACTTTTCAAAATGCATGTAAATGAAAAATTTCTAAATTTTGAAAAATAATGTTTTAAAAAGTTACTGCCCCGACTCTCCTCTAGATATTTGTTAGTGATTTTTAATAGTTAAATGTAAAGGGAGAGGTGGCAGGGGCACTTATCAAAATTTTCAACCTTAAAATTGATTTTAATTTAAGAAAAAAATAACAAAATCCTAAAAATACGTCGATTTAATAAGCTGTAAGAAAATCAAACTTTGCTTTGCAAGGTTCTACAGGATTAGAAAAAGCTTAAAAAATAAACTACACATTTGTGAATAAAAATTATTGAGAAATATAAAAAAAATTTGGTTAATTGAGTCCTTTTTATGATAAATATTTAAATGTGCACTTACATTTTAGAAAGTACTTTCACTAGAAAACTCTCGAGAGTGACTCTTGGATATTTGGTGAGCTGATTTCATCACTGTGTCCTCTTGCTAGTTTTACTCTCGAGAGCTTCTTCAGAGCTGACCACCATCTTTTTCCTCTCAAATGAATACGCACCTTAAAAGGATGCAAAGTTTTTCGAGTGCGGCAATGTGCGTGCTGCACAATAATTTTAGCCATAAGATACGTTTCTGATGGTAGAATTTGTGAGGATTTTTTTTCGTGGATGCGTTGTAAGAACATCCATATTCCGTGTTATTAAACCTGCGAAGAGTACGAATCCGATGAAGAAGATTGGAGAGAAACCATGAAACAATGACAGCATCAGTCACTGCCAAAGAGAAGTTGGATGGAACTTTTAGACCTAAGGATAGTTGTTTTTGGCAATTTTTACAGGCGTCAGGTCAGCGGCTGTTTTCGAAGAAGTCATTTGCGTCAAAAATGCATTTGCAGATTGATCTTTAAGGCAAATTGCTAAAACCACATCTTTGAAAACATCATCTGTAGTGCAGCTGTGCAGTAAAAAAAATCGAGTTGAAAGTAAAAAATTGAGAAACAAGAGAGCGTGCTTTTGCGAGCAAGTTGAATGACGTTCGTCAAAACAATTTTGTGCAAGCAGGACAATTATTGCATATGACGATTGTAATCTGCGTCAAAAAATGACGATCATTTGAGGATCATATTGACTTTGATTTGACCTTTTCGAAAACGGCCAACGTCAGTTCGTATGTCGAATAATTGTTATTTTTTGACGTGAATATTGCTTTTGTTTGCACAAAATCTTTTTTATCAATGTCACTCAATTTTCTTGCAAGTGCATTTGACATGTTCTCTGTTTTCTTGACATTTTTGTCGTCAGCTCAATTTTTACTGCAGAATTGACCGCAGATAATGTTTTCTAATATGTGACTTTTGCAAACTGTCTTATCGAACACAATGCTTGTGCAGAAAAACTTGTATTTGAATTTTCGAACAAAACGACATTTAAGAACATTCTGCAGATGCGTTTTGAGGCAGATGATTTTTTCGAAAACGGCCTTTACCTGCAAAGCCATTGGCCAATTATCTTGTCACAGCTAAAGAGGAGGCTAAAACTTTCACTCGAACTAGAAAGTAATGAGTGGGAATAGGAACATATCGATGTGCCATTATGCTTTCCGAAATTTAAGGTGGTGTTCCACAGATCCAGGGAGATTTCAAAAACGCTGCAAACACACCATGCTACAGCCACAAAGTGCTTAGCTTCATTTCACAAAGTTCCAAAGTAACCACTGTTCGAGACACCTGTATACCAGTTATGGAAGAAGTAATTGCGTTCTTCAAATTTCAAACCCACATCGCTTTGTTTGACCAGGTGTGGAGAGTGGTATGAAGTGTACTACAATTTTCTGTAGACTTCATCAAGATTGTGGAAACGCATGAAAATTGCACTCCCCTGAACGAAATCCTGGATCCAAGCCTGATTGTAAACCCCACTATTTATAGTTGTAATATAAATAAATAGTAAAAATTATTAAAATTGGTAACCACTCCTAGTTCTTTTACCTTCTTAACCCGAGTGTTACTTGCTTTCTTTGGGAATACCTTGGACTACGACGGGCTTTCCTCAGCCTCTATAGAAAAGCATCACAATTTAAGACAAATAATTTTCAGGGTTGGAGATTGAATTATCCCCCCATACAATTTTTGTCATAGAATTGTCCCAGAAATCATCCCCAAAAATTGCCTGCATGAATTAAAAAACAACTTGTAATTTTCAAATTTGATAGGTATTTCATCTTCTTTTTTTTTTTAATTTGCAATGCTTTTTTCTGTAAATTTTCCAATATCATGGTCAATTTTTCTTTCAAAGAACCTTTTTTTATTCAAAAGATTTTATTTGAACCCTAAGATTGTTGGTTTCTGACTCTATTCAAAAATAAATTCAATTTAAAGAAACAGCATACCAACAAGAGTTAATTATGAAAATAAAATATATGTATTCTTAGAGCTCAAAAATTTTCCATAACCTATCATTGCATAATATTTATGTACCTAACACGTTTCATAGCCACAGTTAACATAACATGCTTTTGCAAACAGAGTATCTGTAATCAGCTGTGTTTTATGCCTTAGGATAAATCCACGTATTTAGGTTGATTAATAACTTTGAATTTTTCTTCATTTTCTGATAGTAAAGTTTCTAATAGCTATGTTTTTCTGTTTGCATTGGCCCTTGGGGAAAGATTCGATCAAAAATCCTTTGAGATGAGCGACAGATTTTGAAGTGAATGTATACAGAACTTGCATTACGAGTAATATAAACTTGCGTAGGATATTTGCGGTATATGTAGAATGTGCATTGGTTGGGGTTAACCAAATCTTTAAAACGTTTCGTATTTTTTTAAATTAAAATCTTGTCTATAAGGATCGATTACTTTGATTTGTTGACTCAAGTGCGCTTTGATGTTCAGAGAGAGTTTTAATAAAAATTCAAAGTAAAAGTAAATATGTATGTACTGTACATATAATGTACGAGTACGAGGAAAAGAAACAAATCAAACATTCAGATCTGTACTGAAATAAATAAATACATTTTCCCATCTAATGAATGTCTATATCCGAAATGAGTTTTCTGTAAACTGTTTTTTTTTTTTTTTTTTTTGTTTGACGAGACCGGAAGTCCATAATACTTCGATTCTTGAGGGTGCATAAAAACCAGTATATTTATTATTATTTTCTTATACAAAATTCTTGTTATTACTGCGGCAGTAAGTCAAAAAAGTTTATGTCTATTTGAGTCATTTTTCAAAATGAGCCAATCAAGTTTTGCATATTTCTTTTGAAGAATATTTTATTCTTGAAAGATAAAATAACTAGGGCTTGTTTGATGGTATTGATTTTCAGAATATTGCCCAAGTTTAAAAATGCTGGTTGGATGTTATAGGAACTGGGAGCCTCGAGCTGTATCTTTTCCTACATTTCAATTTCTTATATTACATCCAAGATGGTAGTCGCCGGATACTGGTCTTGGCTTTATGTCATGACTTGGTAAGCTTGTAAGTGCGAAAAAGGGAAAAATTTGCAACATTAAGCCCATGGCCCTACACATTGGAGGTTAGTGCATTGGGCTAACTACGCGACCACAGTAAAAAAAAAAAAATTGTCATGAAAGAGACGGGGGAAGCCCGAAGGATAACGACTCCCCTTAAATGGCAATCAGACCCGGAACGAAAATAGACTACTGACTACGAGTATGCACCTGGAATGTAAGGACACTCTATACGACAGCTGCTATACTCAAAAACTCTATACGACAGCTGGTACTCAAAAATTTGAATATGCCCTCTCGCGGTAAAAGGCAGACATTACCACGATCCAGAAGATACGATGGATAGGATCAGGAATAAGAGAAGAAAAGATTGCGATATTAATTACAGCTATTATCAAAGACTGCACATGCTAGGATGGAAATCGACTGTGGCCCACATCAAAGCATCCTTCAAAAACATCAGCCTTATAAAGGGTCCGCCAAATAACTTTTTTTTTTTGTTGAAAATGCTACTACTACATGGAGTGTAGCTTCGGCTGTGTGGCACGTAGCGCCGTCCCGTTGAAACCAAATGTTGCCAATATCCTCCTCTTCAATTTTTGTGAACAAAAATTCGTTCAACATGGCCCGATAACGATCGCCATTGACTGTAACGGCCACTCCAAGAAAAATGGCCCAATTATGCCTCTGGACCGAAATCCGCACCAAATAGTGACTCGTTTTGGGTGTATCGGCTTTTCAATGTATGCGTGCGGGTTTTCTGTGCCCCAAATGCGACAATTTTGCTTGTTTACATACCCGCCAAGATCAAAATGAGCTTCATCTGAAAAGATGATTTTTTTGGCAAAATCGGCAAAATTGTCAAAATCGGCATTTCCCAGCGTAGTTCAAGCGTATACGCAACCATATTAGTTCAGCGGAAGGATAAAACTAATCTGTCAAATCAGACATGAGCTAAGTGTTACCATTCACGAAATAAGCACTAGTTGAAAAAAAAAAGTTAGATGGTGGACCCTTTATATGCACACGCCCCTACCGATGAAGCTGAGGATCTTACATGGAGGAGTTTTACGACCTTCTTGACAGAGCCTGTGCGTTCGATGTCATAGTCATGCTCGCAGACTTCAATGTTGTGACAAAGCTCAGAGCACGACTGTCCAATGAAAAAAAACCAAGACCGCCCAAATGAAGAAATTCAACATTTAAGCCAGAGACTACAGTGAGGAATTGACCGGGAAAATCGCTTCCGTACCCCCTGCCACAAGCGTCAATAACTATAATGGAACCAGTATCGCGACATCATTAAGGAGTAAGGATGCAGCCGAGACCACCATAGGCTATTAACCACCCAGAAAAAGAACCCTTGTTATGATGATGAATGCGCGGTATTGAAGCAAAAGATGGAAAATGCACGAAAGCAAATGCTGCAACGGAAAACAAGAGCAGCAAAACAAGATTATCGTGAAAAGAGAAAACAAATCCTGCGCAGACAAATAAGAGCATCCACAACCTCTAAGTTCAAGTATCTCGATGAACGCCACCAACACCCACGCACCGGTTCAACGAAGCAGCCAAGCAACTGGCATTTGGTTTTAGGACCACACAAGCTCTTTGAAACAGCAAAGGGAAGGGAACATAGTCACAAGCACAAGGAATTGTAGACGTATTTAAGCAGCTTTTGCAGCAACTGCTTAATGGGCATTATGTAGAGGAAGCGACAAGAAAATAAAAAAGCATGAGACTAGTTAATGAAGATCAAGTCCCAGCGTCCAGTATTGAAGAGGTTAAGAAAGCCATCATCCAAGAGCTTAAGAACAACAAATCCACCGGCTCGGATGGCCTACTTGTGGAACTCTTCAAGTTTGGAGGAGATGTCCTGGCAGGGTGCTTGCACCAGCTCATCAACCAAGTGTGCGAGAAAGAAATAATACTCGACGACAGCTCCATATCCCCAATCTACAAACAAGGCGATCCTATGTCCTGCAAAAATTACCGAGGCATATCCCTGCTTAATGTTGCCTACACAAGATCCTATCAAACATGCTATATGAGTGGCTAAAACCTTGCTGCAACACTATGATCGGCACGTACCTGCTAGAGGTCAAGCATATCAACGACTAACGATAAGCCAAATCTTCTTATTGAGGCAAATCCTGGATAAGACTAACGAATTTCAAGTCGAGACCATGGACTTCAAATTTAAATCAGTTTATGATAGCATAAGTTGCCAAGAGCTTCTATTGAAGATATCGGGACTCAGGATCCCTAAAAAACTGATCCAGCTATGCCGCATAACGTACAAAATACGCGGTGGAACGTACAATTGGGTGAGAGCTCATCCGAGCTATCCCAGACGTGTACAGGGTTCGGACAAGGAGGTGCGCTATCATGTGATTTCTTCAATAAGTCCTGGAGCAGGCAGTGCGCAAGAGTGTAAGCCTGGAAGGCACTATCTTCAACAGGTCTTCTCAACTGCTTGGCTATGCGGATGACGTCGAGATTATCGGCCGCTTCAAGTGAGCTACTGTACTTGAAGCATTCACAGCTATTGATGAACAGGCGAAAAGCGTTGGTCTTGAAGTGAATGAGGACAAAACAAAGTATACGCTATCAACAAACAAAGCCTCATCTGTCCATCGCTTAGGACAAAATGTCACTGTTGGTAGAAGTAATTTCGAGGTAGTCAAGGAGTTCACCTACCTCGGAACAAACATCAATTCTGCAAACGTAGTGGAAATCCGACGAAGAAGTACTCTGCTACTTCGGTTTGGCCAACCAAATGGATTCAAAACTCTCTCTCAAAACAAAACGTAAATATTACCAGTTCTACTCTACGATGCCGAGTGCTGGACTAAAAGTAAAAAAGGGGAATTGATACTGGGCAGTTTTGTACAAGCTGTACCAAGATGTGGATGTAGTTTATGGAGCCAAAACACGTCGACAACACTGGCTCGGCCACGTCGAGCGAATAGACAACAACACTCCATCCAAGAAAATCTTCGAATCACCTCCGCTACAGAGACCAGGTGGTAACAGGCGCAAGAGAGTTTGGTATCGACGACTGGAGGGAGCCTGCAAGGTTCCGCAACCGATGGAAGATCGCAATGTCTCAGGCCAAGGTCCTCCATGGATCGGGAGCCGAATAAATAAGTAAGTAGGTATTGTTTAAAAATCATCGACAATAACCTAGAAATAAATAATTCATAAAATTTTAATACTGGTACTGACGCACACTACTCTACTTTCATTTCACACTTAAATTATTTTGAAGGACTTCGTCGATAACAATCTCAATATTTTATGAATAAATTTTTGTTTTTTTCAGCCCCAGAACTGATTTCCTTTGGACTAAATAACTCTATAATCGATTTTGCAAACATTTTCAAAAACAAATGGGTTTGATTGTTAAATAGTTTCATTCAAGCTACTCGTACAATCTAAATCGTGATATCATGTTGTTTTGCTTTGGTCCTTTTAAAAGGCTTTCAAATTCAATTTTTACTCAAAAAAATTATTCCTAAATACAAATGAATTCCTTTCTTCGATAAGTATTCTTTTTATTATGAAAACAAATTTTATCATGTTTATCAACTCAAATTTTATTGTAATTGTTGAAAGTATGTATTGGAGCGTATAAGATCTACGTGTTTAAATGTCATCTTAAATGTTTTTCAAGTAGGTATCCATTAAAGCTAAGTAGATACTTAAAAAAATTAAATAAAAACAAACTGATGTCTGTGTTTCATACTTATTTGTGTATGTATTCCCATAAAATGTCTTTTAAGAGAGGTATTTGTTCATTCCAGGTGTCATTTATTTTTAATGAATTTAATGATTATGATATTATGATACAAATATAAAATTCAATTTAACATAATAAGAACGAATGTTAACACACTAGGCTTTCAGCATAATATAAAAAGGAAAATTCATTATTTCATATTTATAAATAATGTGTCTGTGTTCATAATTGTGAAATTACATTTAAACATAGCATACTCGTATGTTTATAGAGACTTATATCTGCTCTCCTATAATAAAACTCTTAAGATCAAAAATGGGACAGAAAGATTTTTCATCTTTAAATGTCTTTCATTTTTTTTGTCGTTTTCTTATTCGATACTGGTTGGTTCTAGAGGAAGAGTAAGGTACCTAAGAATAATATTCTGAGAAGTAATTTCGTTTATTTGTCTACAAAATTTAATCTTTTTTTGCTGATGGGGAGGCCAAAGGTTATTGATATCCAAGGTTATTGATAATCTGAGCTGGAATTTATTCACAGAGAATTACTCAATTGGCTCTGGTTTTTGAGATTTTTTTAAATGAAAAACCTAAAAAAAAAACATAATTTTTGAGGTTATATCACATTCATTTATTTCCCCTCTAAAAAGATTTGATATCTAGAATAATTCCGAATACTTTTGGGAATGACCGTACATAACTTTTTTAAAATTTTTTTTTAACTGTTTAAAATCAGAGTTGTAATCAGGTATAGAGGGTTGACATCGAAATTGACTTTAGAAAGTAAACCAAACGATAATATTGTCAAGCAGTCCGTTGGATGAAATCCTCCGTTTGGACGGGTGGCGGGTAGGAAAACTAAGAACAACATTGAATTCAACTGTCCCACCAAGCAGAACCCCAGAGGAAGATGAGGCAACATAAATACGTTGCATGATTTTGAATGAACAACAACAACTTGCGTGTGTTACCACCAAGTATATAGGCTGGAGTTATAGCTATTTCACGAGAGCCACCTCGATCATCAGATTCCTTTAGTGGTGCTTAGTCTAGTCTGGTTATGCTCGTATTAATTGAAAAACTCTTTGCCGTCATCTGGGAGCGAACCATGAACCTTGCAATTCAGAGGCCGATGCACTACACACCGCGCCACTGAAGCCACGTGTTCTGCTCAATCCCACTGCAGGTTTCGTTGTTTATCAATTGCAACAGCGACTATAGCACTTTTATTAACACACACAAGCTTGCTATTGTTCAGTCGGTTTCTGCAGACCTTGAAGAATGTAGACGTTTTTTTGACGCCTTATTCCCCAACCGGGCAACCGGGATCACAGGACACGATGATGAGAGATGAGATAGATGTCGGTACTTACCAAGCTGAACGTGACTGACGAGGCGACGAAGTGGCAGAAAGTTTCTAACTTCAAAACATCGAGCCTTTGGTTTGATTGACCTGCTTTCCTGATGTGGTTTTCAGAATTCTGACCGAAAGAGGAATCAACAAAACTAACCACCAATCTGGCCTGTAATGGGCTAAAAGCGACCGAAGTGTTTGATGTCTCTCAGTAGATTGTACGTTAGCTCCATGATTGGTGTTATAACCGGACCAGAGAATATCAAATAAAGAAGCCAATCCTTCGTACGTTTCACCCCCCAAAACCCATTTGTTTACATTGTTGTATTTGTAATTTCATTTCGTGTCGAAGAAATAGATGTGAATTGCAACAACAACAAGACCTGTGCTGAATGATGTGCTGAATGACTAGTTGATTCTATGTGTGCGTTTAGCACTGCTTTTCACTAATACTTTGCAAATCTAATACATCAGCTGTTCGCTTCCAGCTTGTAGGCAAATTAAATTGACAGCTGAGGATTGACTTCTTTATATCATATTCTCTGAACCGGACACTGTCTTATAGGCAAGCACGCAACGCGTCTTGGCCAATTCTCTAACGATCTTTGCAGAAGCTGTATGGATGAGTAGGAGATAGAATCGATTCCTCACCTTCTATGCACGTGTCCTGCTTATCTAATAAACATAGACATAGGCTGTCTGTTACGCTCTATAAAAAGCTCTAAATGGTTCACCGAGTGAGGAAAAGGGTTTCCTAGATTTATGTGGTGTCACAATGGACCAACTAATGGTCTAAGTGTCTCAGTCTTCACGACTGGCAGCCACTTCAAGCTAACCTAACCTAACCTAACCACCAATGAAGAATTAAAGGCACAGTTTGTTGAATTACACTGCTTGGATGATCGACATTTGATCCGACCACGACCAGAGATCTTCTCCAAATGGCCTCGACCTTTTCAATTTACTAGACGAGTTATTCGTTTTGCTTTTGAGGATAGAGAATGATCACAACAAAGGAAAGCAGTTTTGTCCCTATCTGATTTTTAAGACTCTCTGGAGTTCTTCAAGCTTACAGCAGAATTCGGAGCCATGTAGAACTATTCTCAGATGTGAGAGATCCCGTTAGTCTTCCATCCCAGCATTTCATTACCAATCTTTTGGTAAGAGAATATCATTAGTTTTATCTTCAAATGAATCACGAGGCCAACCGTCGTTAATGAACTTCGGTAGAAATTTTACATCTCTAGATTAAGAGCCGCCCTTTCCAAAGTACATAGAACCTGCCAAACTTGTTAGAACGCTGCAGCCACGAATTGCCAGTCGCCAGGTTATCCGCGTTCTCACGGCCTTTTTTGTTCCCTGATGTCGTGGACTATTTCGGCCTTATGTTCTTTATTTGAGAAGGACTTAGAAGATGTACGGAGTTTTGCTCACATGTCTCATTACCCAAGCTATTCACTTACGTAGAGATTGCTTATTCGCTGACCACCAACTGTTGCATAATTGCTATTTGCAATTTTATGGCACAACGAAGAGGTCCGGAGGTCCCTTTCGAATTGTTTTGTGTGAATGCACGAGCTTCAGGGGAGCCGAAAGGGAATTAAACCAGGCGTATTAAGATATCGACAACGACAAGCTTATGCAGACTTTCACTTCAATCAACTCTAAATGGACCTTAATCCCGCCTTGATCGCCTCACATGGCCGGATGCTGGGAGAGCGTTTTGTGCGGTCTTTAAAGACTGTACTGAATCAAATTGCTCCAAAGCGTTATCCTTCCAACAAGTTCCTTAGAAGTATGCTAAACTTGATATTGAGAATATTTTCAATTCTTATCCTCTGATAAACATACCGATTGCCTCTGAAAATAAAGAAGCGCTTACCCCAATAATTTTTTGGTGGGCTCATCGAATGGCTACAAACCGTGAGCCGTTTTCAACAAAGAGAAAGAAGTACTCAAGACAAATTTGCTGGTTTCTCAAGACTGCGCCCGATATTTGGCTCCAATTAGCTGCCTGAACAGAATACAGACGGAGCTGCAGACGCAGCTGGACAAGTTGGCCAATTTTTAACTTAAGCTTTCAGCTTTCTTGACGTTCCAATGTCCCGAGCGCAACCCAGTATTTACGTGGGGGTTGAAGTGAGTTTCAAACTCTTTTCAATCTCTCATAAAGACGTAAAGATATTTTAAATTCTTCCATAATTATCCATTTTTATTTTTATTTTTGACACTGAAATGAAATGAAAGCTGTACATCTGCATTGTGGGCGAGTTGAAAAAATAACGAATATGACATTTTTTGACAGCTCTTCAATACAGCTGCCAGCTCCAGTTGCAGCACTCTATTCTATTCAGGCAGTAAGCCAATAGAGACGGATGACATTAGTCGTCGAAAACGTGGTAAAGTCTTAAACTTCGTAAATCTGTCACATTTTCCATAAAGAATTACGAAAATTACGAAGTTTTAAACTTTACAACGTTTTCGACGACTTTACGCTGTTGCATGAATACCCATATTATAACATTTAACTTAAAAACATTTAAGTTAAAATCACACATAATGTAATTAAGTTCTGGGAAAAGTCTGTCTGGCATACCTAACTGATTTTTCCAAGATCTGGAGACACAGAATTGGTCAAAACTATAATGATAATTCTCGGGACTTTTTGACTTTCAACCGTTACGTGCATATACAATTTTTTCCAGAAATAAAAAAAAAGTATTTTAAAAGAATGAGAAACATTTGTAACATCATCAAGATTTAATTAAACAGCTAAGACCTTCATTCTTTGTCATTCCTGTTGAAAGATATGCTGTGAAAATAAGTAACGTGATGTCAAAAGTTATATTTATTTTTCTCTCATAAATATCTATAAAAATATAAGCATATATCTTGAAGCAATAATATTAAACAGCTTAGTAAAGGACGAAGGAAGGACATTTTTTGTTCTAAGAAACCGACAATTCTTAGAAAAAATAAATATTTATACATTTTGCTCGATTGTTGATATTTTTTTTTTTTTAAGATTGAAGCACTTTTTGATGATACCATTCAAACTCAAACACGTAAGAAAAGAATACCTTCTACCTACTTATATTTCAGGACGTTGTGATTAAATATGTATATAGAAGGCAGATTCGTATATATATGGAGCTATATTGGAACAATGTATGAGGCCCAAGGATGAATAAACTCTCATGTAACGACAATTCACTTTAAATGTGTTCTGTGGGTAAAAGTTCATAAAAAATGATTTTACGAATCGTATCGTAACTCTGAAGCTGAAGACGTGATGAAGATAAAGAATGAAAGGTAGTGCTTTTCTTTTCAAATTTTTGACAGCATTTATTCACAAGGGAACAGATACTGCCAGCTCAATGTTTCCAATTTCTAGGAAAGGTAAGGTATAGCTTAGGTATACATTTAGCCTTCACATAGTCGTTGAAACCATTTGACTTTATGAAGCAAATAATGACTTTGTGGTGATTCTGTTTCAGGATACATTATACTTGAATGGCAAAAGGAAATCGATGGATGGGGATTGTTTAACTGGCTTTCTGCAATGGCTCTTTTATTTACTAAATTGAAGGAACTATTTTCATTTTTTGTTGTATCTCTGCTGGGATAAGTATCAAATGGATGGGTAGTAGATACCTGCATAATGGCTATAAACCTATATATGAGCTGATGTCGTGTGGATTTATTGTCATGAGGACTATTTTGATTGAGTTTGTTTTACTTGCCTTACGAAATCTTAAACCTTAGAGTAATCTAAGTGAAAATAAATACATAGATCGGTGAACAAAATTTCAGGGTTACATTTTAAACTTTTTATTTCAATTTAAAAACAAACAAACCTCCGAGTCTCTCATGCGCTTAAGGTCAAAACTTGTAAAACATATAAACAAAAGGGTTTAAGAGAGCGGGGCTGCAGCCTTCAATGTTTTGTTCGTTATTGGGCTACTCTAAGAATTGATTCCCTTGCCCCATAGATATTGGGGGTGGGCGGTATCACAATGGACCAACTAATGGTCTAAGTGTGTCAGTTTTCAATCTATATATATAAAAATGAATGTTTGTCTGTGTATGACCTATAGACTCAAGAAACTACACGTCAGATTGGGCTCAAATTTATGGGTTATATTCAAAAAATGACTGGCAAGGTTTAAAAAGTTATTTGAGAAATTTTCAATAAGTGGCACTGCACCCTTGTCATGAAAAAGAAAAATTGATGTTTTTATGTATGTAATAATAAAGTAATAAAGTTTATTTAAAAAACAAGCTCTGTATTTCCTGTCAGTAAATATAATAATTATTGCTGAGGCTTATGAGTTAATTTTTTTTTAGTTTTAATTGTGAATTGTCGTTGTCGGTTAAATTGATTAAATGCATTTGCAAACATATAAATAAAGAAAATGATATGACAAGAAGCTTGGGGTATTTTGTAATCTCCATCTCCATTCTTTGAACAGTTTTTGATGGTCAGCGTGTGGCTTATAGTCCGGGAGCCGACCGTAAGATCACCTTCATATGTATCTCATCTATCTCAAATTGGATGAAACTGATAAGATTTTTTTTGCCAGAAATAATAATTAAGACAAAAACTTTGTTTTGGCATTTAAATAACTACTGATTTTACTTTCTAAACGCAATCATTTAAATATAGAAAGATGAGCTTCAATGATAGCTATAACTGGCGCATTAGACACAAACAAATATGCATTATTTAAAATAACTTCATTTATGATGTGACCAAAATAAATTATTTGATTTTGTGACTTTTCTTATATTAATAACTTTTGCATGCTAAAAGTTATTCTTTTTTTTTTTTTTTTTTTTAATCCTGCAAATGATGGGGGTGTTTACGCACATTATCAAGCCTTTATACCTATACATATAAGAAACGCAATTCAATACACGGAGTCTTTCTTTGCTTATATCTATTATTTGAAGAAAAGAAAAACTCGGATTTAGGAGACATTCAGATATTCAGACTTTCTAAATTCTTATATCCGTGTTGAACTGTATAAAGGGTTTTCCAATGATTAGTGGTCGATGTAGAAATGACATAAAACAAAATATGTGTAAGGTTGCGAAAAAATTGATGAATAATTTAATCGATACAACGATTTCAAATGGCGAATTCAAAGGAGAAAATAATATGTTACTACCTCACAGTCCAATGATAACAAGACATGCCTTTTATATTGAAGAGTTTACAAATCCTGATCTGAATTGCCTTTGCAATGATAATAATTAAAAGGTGAGTGGGCTGGCACTACAAAATCAATGCTTCGCACAGTTTTATTTATCTAGAAATGTTTAAGACGTTGAAGTCATCGGATTTTAATGTCAATGCAAAAGATAAAACAAAAAATTTGTAGTTTGTCGAAAAGTTTAAAATTAATGTTACAAGAAAATATTGATTTTAACAACTTATTTAGTTTTTGATTTGATTTTTGAATTGTTGCATTCCTGTTGAATATGGAAAAAGGTTTTCCATATTCGATAGGAACAAAACAATTCCAAAATCCAATCGAAAACGATATTAATGTAACCAATCAAACAAACTATTATTGTGGGTATTATTATTGATAACACTGGTCAACAAGGTTTTTGTTACAGAAACCAAAATATACTTTTCCGTAGGTTTTTGGTGTACTGAACTTGAATCTGAAGTCAAAAAAATTCTATCGGGCCACGTTTTAGATATATTCCCGTTATAAAATCGAAAAAAAACGTTTTTTGCTGTTTTGAAAGTTGTATTGTAACGTGAGGAAAATTGTTTTAACAAAATTTTTAATGGTTCCTGAAAGGTCTAATTTTCTTCTTTTAAAATCATTTTAAATCATCCCGATACCTCATTTTCTTCTCGGAGAAATATTCAGTTAATTGTAGGCCTTCCATTTATGACATAAATATTATGTAAAGGAGAATGGGCAAAAATTTATGGGAAATGGTCCATTTTTCAATGCGCATGTGTCATATATCGTTGAAAAGGTTATTCTGAGTACATAATTACATTATATAGCCGTTAAGCTCTAAACCATGGGGCTCGCGAGATATTCGGTTTCAAAGCACCGAAAGAACAATAATGCAACTCCATATTTTGACATTGTGTTGCTAATCAACATTAGCCGAATATCTCGTGAACCCCATGGTTTAGATCTTAACGGCCGTATAATGAAATGATGTACTCAGAATAACCTTTTCAACGATATATGACACATGCGCATTGAAAAATGGACCATTTTCCATACATTTTGCCCATTCTCCTTTACATTATATTTATGTCATAAATGGAAGGCCTACAATTAACTGAAGATTTCTCCGAGAAGAAAAGAGGTATCGGGGTGATTTAAACTGATTTTAAAATAAGAAAATTAGATCTTTCAGGAATCATTAAAAATTTTGTTGAAACAATTTTCCTGACGTTACAATACAACTTTAAAAACAGCAAAAAAAACGGTTTTTTTTTCGATTTTATAACGGGAATATCTCAAAAACGCGGCCCGATAGAATTTTTCTGACTTCAGATTCAAGTTCAGCACAACAAAAACCTACGGAAAAGTATATTTTGGTTTCTGTAACAAAAAAATAATTTAATTTTGTTGACCAGTGTAATTAATTTAATTTTTCTACGTAACCAAAATTTGTATACCCGTGCGAAGCCGGGGCGGGCCAGCTAGTAAATAAATAAATTAGATATTACCCAATTTTTTTTGTTGGTCAAAACTGATCGCTATAGATATCTCTGCCAGTTTTGAATAAAGAGCACTTTTTAAAGATGTCATATTGAAGCCTTAAGCCCCTTCTTTATATCGTGTACCTATCTCATATCTTGAGGATATCTTTGCTCAGAAAAAAAGTTATTCTTAATTTAGTAAACAAATTTAGAAATCTTCGATTTATTTGGTAGTTTTTCATTAACTTTTCTTGCTTGATTTCCTTTTCCTAAAATTTTTTAACTACCGATCCATTTCGATAGGAAATTGATTTTTATACAAAAATTTTTAAGTGTTTAGTTGTCAAATTCGGCTTAGCTTCGGAGTTATACCAAACGTTATGAAAAGTGGTCACTGTGACCATATTCTCTCAGAAACACGAGGTTAAACTTTGTAGCATTTTTAGTTTTAAACATGCTTTGCTTATACTTCACACAAACATATTAATTTTTCAATAATACAAACCCTTGACCGTAATTATACCTCATTAAAAGATATCACTAGCCTACTTTATTCAGAATTGGAATTTCTTTCTTAAATACTAAGGATAAATTACGTGTGTGAAGTTGGCATAACATTTTTGAGCTAGACCAATGGGACCATGGCAGGAATTTGCAGTTTTTTTTTGCATTTTTTATGCATTTCTATTCCGGATTTTGCAGTTCACCAAATAGTGGGTGTAACCGACTG
This sequence comes from Dasysyrphus tricinctus, assembly GCA_963921185.1. Classification (NCBI taxonomy): domain Eukaryota; kingdom Metazoa; phylum Arthropoda; class Insecta; order Diptera; family Syrphidae; genus Dasysyrphus; species Dasysyrphus tricinctus. The sequence continues at coordinate 140,266,369 of OY992530.1, forward strand.
TACTGCTAACTTCACTGTGAAGTTAGCATAAAAGTCCTTTTCTCAGCAACGGTGATACTTAGAAATTTGCAGTCTCAGCAACGGTGATACTTAGAAATTTGCAGTTAGGCTCCAAATTTGCAGTTTAATTTGCAGTTCAAGAAAAATTAATGTCCAAATTTTTAAGTCCAAATTTGAAAAAAAAATCGAATAAATTCATTTTTCACTGTTAACTTCACTGTGAAGTTAGCTGTACATACCCTTTTCTCAGCAACTGAGCCACCTAGAAAATTGCAGTTAGGGTCCAAATTTGCAGTTTTTTATGCACTTCAAGAAAAAACTAAATTCAAATTTTTACGTCCAAATTTCACAAAAAAATCGAAAATTTTACTTTGCTCTGTTAACAACAGTGTGAAGTTAGCAGTACATACCCTTTTCTCAGCATCTATGCTAGGTAGAAAATTCAGTTAGGGTCCAAATTTGCAGTTTTTCATTTACTTCACGAAAAAATGCAGTTCAAATTTTGAAGTCAAAATTTGGCATTAAAATAGAAAAATTAACTTTGCACTGTTAACCTCAGTGTGAAGTTAGCAGTACAAACCCTTTTCTCAAGAACTGAGCCAGCTAGAAAATTGCAGTTTAATTCCAAATTTGCAGTTTTTTATGCACTTCAAGAAAAAACTAAATTCAAATTTTTAAGTCCAAATTCGACAAAAAAAATCGAAAAATTCACTTTGCACTCTGTTAACGTCACTGTGAAGTAAGCAGTCCATATCCTTTTTGTTTTGTTTGTTCTTGAAGTGCATGAAAAACTGCAAATTCCTGCCATGGTCCCATTGGTCTAGCTCAAAAATGTTATGCCAACTTCACACACGTGATGAAATTAACCTTTGAGTCATTTTTTTAATCCTGTCGCCTGGACGCCATTTTTAAAAAAATGTAGTCCCATAAGGAAACCGAAATTCCAGCTCTTTTTGAGGTAGGTACGACCTTATTTTAATTTTTGTAGTTTATTTTTGACATGCTAAGGATGGATTTTAGTTTAGGAGTCACTGTTGTAATTCTGTTGCTTGGACGCCATTTTCAAAAATCTGGGTCAAATGTTAAAATAAAAAAAAACTCGTTTATTACTTGGAAAATGTCCTTGCTTAAAATAACGGTAGATGTCTTAAAAGATATGTGCTCAGTCGGCGCACCTTTCAGTGTTGCCACTTTTCGAGAACATACAAAATTATTTTCCTCAAAACACATTTGGTATCAGGAGACGTTTTCGCAACTTTTTTATGTTCAAAATATTAAAACTTACCAAAAAAGTGGAGATCCCACTCTTTGACATAAATGAAGCATGTTCTTCCAAAAATTGGCAACACCTATTATTAAAAATTACCTTAAAAGTTGTCTGACATAAAAAAAATCTAAGCATGGACAATTTTCCAAGTAATTTACGAGTTTTTTATTTTACCATTTAGCTCTGATTGGGTGCCATTTTTGAAAATGGCGTCCAAGCGATAGAATTAAAACAATGACTCTCAAGCTAAATTTCATTTTTAGCATGTCAAAAAAATTACAAAAATAAAAATAAGGGCAACCCCTACAAAAAGCGCAGGGATTTCCTGTGGATATACATAGATACGAAAGCAAAGAAGACCGGTTTAAGGTTGAATGAAGCCAAAACATGACCAAGTTTAGTAAATTTATTCTGATGTCAAGTAGAGAAGAAATACCATGTCACGATATATTGGGTAGAACGTTTCTTAGACACAAGACAGCCGTAGCTTTGAAATCAAACGAAGAAAATTTCATGCCAGGCCATCATGAAAATTCACCCGGATCTATGTGGTTAGGTCCTCCCAACTACGTACCACCATGTGAAGCCGCGGTGAGTTCGCTCTACTAAAAATTCAAAGTGAAAAACGTTTTTTTTAAACAGTCTGGCAGGTTGAATTAAACACTCAAATGATCTCAGATTCCGTGATATGGGATCCGCGGAGCTTATCTAGGGAGGGGTGGAAATCAATATAATAAATATATCAACATAACATGATTATCCTCGAAGTTGCATTCATATTTTTCTTTTGATGCACTGTTTAATCACAAAGGCCCCAGTTGTGAAAAAAAGAGACTTTGATTTTATGAATAGCTTTTAATGAAGCTTTAGATGCCTATACTTCCTTTTTTCTATCACTCACACCAAAAATCTGCTGTGGGCGCTTAGTCTACAGCGTCTACTTGGCAAAATTTTAGAAAATCGTTCAAAAATCGATCACCAAAATGATTCGATTACTTAAATTTTAAATCAATCGATCCAATTTGATCAAAATTTAAAAACAAAACAATTTGGATTGATTAAAAAGCTCAAAAAAAGCTTTTTTACTGCTCCGGAAAATGGTGATTTCATGACAATTGTTTGACATTTGGATCGTAATACACTTTTTATGTAAAAATAAAGTTCGGCACTTATCCATTAAGACATAAACTGTCAAATTTCATTTAGGGATGGCTACGATATCAATGGATAAAGAAACCTCTGAAAAATAACAAATTTTTGATGAATTTTTACTGCTCCAAAAAATGTGACTTTATAGCAGTTGGGTGACATTTGTATCAAAATATTCTTGATGAATTTTCAATGCTTCAGAAAAGAGTGATTTTAAGGCAATTGGGTGACATTTGGATAGAAATATACCTTTTCTTGCAATAAATAGTTTCTCCTCTACATTATTTCAAGCCATCAAATGTCAAATCCAATTGAAGAATGGCTACGATCCTACGATGTCAATAGATTAAAAACCCTAAACAAAATCTGAAGTTTTTGAATAATTTTGACTGTTCCAGAAAAAGGTGATTTTAAGGCTATTGTGTGACATTTGGATCAAAATATACTTTTTCTGTCAAAATATAGTTTGTACTCGATATTTCAAGCCATCAACTGTCAGATTCCATTGACGGATGGCTACGATGTCGATGGATTAAAAAGCCTCTGAAATTCATGATGAATTTTTAATGCTCTTGAAAAGTGTGGTTTTAAGGTCTTTGGGTGATATTTGGATCGACATGTACTTTTTTTCAAAATATAGTTTGTCCCCTATATTTCAAGCCATCAACTATCAAATTCCATTGACGCGACGGATGGCTACGGTGTCGATGGGTTAAAAAAAAAACACTTAGAAATCACAAATTTTTGATGAGTTTTTACTGTTCCAGAAAAAATGATTTTAAGAGAATTGGGTGACACTTGGCATGTTAAGCTAAATGCATATAGAATTCTCGGCACTTAACTTAAAGGCGGATAAAAACTGTGAACCGGTGTGTAGCAGACACTAAAATTGGGGCTAAGCTGAACCAAGAGAAATGGCATTTGCATGTGATTTATTGATTACAAACAAATTTACGCAGGTAGAGGACAACCTCTTCGGGCTAATTTAAACCAAGAGAATTAACAGTGCTTAACTTAAATGCGGAAAAAAACTGTGTTACCGATGTGAATAATACAACAAACGTTTAAGTTATAAGCGCGTTGACTACTTATAGCTTTCTTGCAAGCATGGATGAAATCGGTCGAAAAAAACGACACCGGGGATTACCGACGCCATTACAGAAAAAAACACGGAGTTTCCATTCAAACTATCGATAACATGTATGTAATTCATTCCAGTAAGACAGTTTTTCTCCGTGCCTAAATTAAGCCTCGAAAATTCTCCGTAAATTGATGAGCACTGGCATCGTTTCTTTCATCCAATTCCTTTCGGGCTTGTAAAAAAAAAAAGAACTATTATCTATCACGCATGAGAGTCCGCTCACTGCCAGTCAGCCTGATAAAAAAGTGTAACAATTTATAGCAAACATTAAAGTTTGCATAAAATTTTTCGATAACAAAATTAGCCACCGTATTTGCAAACGATTTTTGGATGAACTCCAACATTAAGTTAAAATCGCAAGAATAATACTGCATCGTTTAAAGGCAGCCTTGAGCGTCGAGAAGAACTGCGCTACTTTTCTGCAGCACTGAACGCTGCCATCGGGCATTCCAATAATCTTTCCATCAGTCAGTTGGAAAATTGGTTGGTTGGTGGGTGGACAAAATCAAAACGTCACCTATTTGTTGTCGTTTTGATTTTGTCCAAATAAAAACAAACTAAAAATGAACAATATTAATAGTAACAAAGAAAAACAAATTAAATAAAGGATTAAAAGGAAACAAAAGTGTTATAGCCTATTGAATAGACCTTTTAAAAAGAAACTATTACGTGCAAGGGTTTTTATTATTGAATGTGTTTGTTTGGCCCATAAGCATGCTTAAAACCGAAAATAGTACTAAATTCACCCATGCGTTTCTGAGAGAATGGTCACACTGGCCACTTTTCAGTATTTTTGGTATAACTCGAAAACTAAGCCGAATTTGACAATTTTACATTTAATACTTTTTGTTCAAAATTAAATTTTCTATCGAAATGGATAGTTAGAAAATTTTTTTAAAAAATTAAAGCAGGAAAAGTAAACAAGAACCAACATACAAAAAAATCAAAAAATCTAAGATTTTTTAATTTTTTCTAAACTGCGCATATTTTTTTTTTAGGAGCAAAGATACGCTCAAGACATGCATGAACAAAGTAAACTAAAGTTTTACGGCTTTAATATGACATGTTAAAAGCCATATTGTTAGAAAATTGACAGAGATATAGTCATTCAAACTTTACCATTTATTATCATTTTTCGTAGTTTTTGTCCGAAAGCCTTTTTTTTGGTACCTTATGACAAATTTAACGTTCCTAACACCTAGTACCAAATCTTATGTTAATCGGACCAGCCGTTCGGTCTGTAGGTCTGAAAGCATATAAAAACAGCCGAAAAACGAAATTGCGAACTTACATCCTTTTTATAAATTCTCTATAGTTCTAATGTCATATTATATCAAAATTTTGATTTCGAACATTTTTACGAAAGTGAAATTTGCCATATTGTACCGAAAAAGGGACTTTTGGGCAAAAACTGCGAAAAATTATAAGAAATTATAAGGTTTGAATGGGAATATCTCCGTAAATTTTGAACAAATATTAATTTTTGAACATGCCACATTAAGGCCTTTAGTCTCTACTTTATTTTGTCCCTGCATGTCTTGACCCTATCTTTGCTTCGAAAAAAGTTATGCACAGTTAATTAAAAAATTTGGATATCCTTGATTTTTTGATTTTTTTTAGGTTGGTTTTTGTTAACTTTTCCTGCTTAAATTTTTTCGAAAATTTTTTTGAATATCCATTTCAATAGAAAATTTAATTTTGAACAAAAAGTATTATGTGTGAAATTGTCAAATTCGGCTTAGTTTTCAAGTTACACCAAAAATATTGAAAAGTAGCCAGTGTGACCATTCTCTCAGAAACGCATGGGTAAATTTAGTAGCATTTTCGGTTTTCAGCATGCTTATGGGCCAAACAAACATATTCAATAAGAAAAACCCCTGCACGTAATTATTCCTTTATACCCCTCATTTTCTGGTCTATTCAATAGGCTATTAGGAAATATATCATCAAATAATAAAAGGGCAAACTAGAATCCTAATAAGTGTTGTGAATTTTAAAGTGAAAATATTAAATGTCGTGAACAAATAGATACTCGGTCTCGCTCTGGCTCTCGCTCGCACTTATTGTGCAATTTTCTTTTGTTTTTTTTTTTGTTTTTTGTGGTGCAATTATTTAATAAATTTTAGCATTCTGCACTTCTGTGCCAAAAAAACTTTTCAACGATATAATTTATATGTCTTCAGCTTTTGTAGACCACGTAAATTGTACCACAAAATTCGTGTTTGCCGTTTTATGATACCTTTCAAATAAAAGAAGAAATTCGTACCGTACTTATAACTTCTTCTATTCGATTTTAACTTTTTTCTCCTTTATTCCTCTAAAACCCTTTTTATAATAGGCATGTTCAGGAAAATGAGATCTTGGAGGACTCAGAAAATCTTATCCGTCAAAAAGTGAGCAAGCGAATCAAATAAATTTTGTCCTCAGTACCTTTACTGCAAAACTTCTAAGGAATCCTGTTCACGAGGCTTTGAGATATCATTTTCCTCAACATGCCTATTTTATTCCCTGAATTTTCACGACTGACAAACTGGCGTTATTTTTTCGCAAATCTGGCAAAATTGACTGGTCAGTCGTGTATATGTAATGGAGTTAAATTGCTTAAAAATCGTATGTCTGATTTAAATGTTCCTCTACTGAAATCTTTATTTAACAAATTTTGCAAGAAATATCTATTCCCTAAGTGATCTATGTATACTTCATTTTCCAAAGTTTCAAGTTCTAGCTATCACATTTTCCAAACAGCATTGCATGACAAAAAAAAATGATTAAATGGCAGCTCGAAAGCCACGAAATATTCGATTTCCTTAAATCGAACAAGTGGCACAATCAATGAAATTCTATACGAACGAAGCAATTCGAAGTCAATCATCATTCAAGGATTAGGTGAGCTATATAGTGTTGGTGTATTTTATATAAACCAATATGGTGTAACGACAGTCGCATTGAGTGACGCCAGATTAAAGTCACATAAAACGACACACGGCAATGTGAGTTGAAATCAATTTTAACTATCGTCGTCGTAGTGTCGTGAGTCGTTTCACCGTCCTTCATCGTCAACTATAGGAAGGCAGCCCCTTATACATGTATATCGCCTCCTGCCTTGGATCGCAATGTTCATTGAACGCAACGTTACCATAACAAACATCCTTTCAAATTTTGCTATCTGTACAATGAATGCATTCGCAGGATAAATGGCTTCCTCGTTTGCATTTGGCTCTTGTGTTGCCATTTTTTCTAGTTTAGAAAAAGGGCTGATGGTGTCAAGCTTTCCCTTCTTTTTTAAATTTGTTTGGTTGACTTACGTTGAATATTTTGGTTGATATTCTATGTACTTTCAATACTTTGCTTAAAGTTTTTTAGTACACCTGACTTGCGGTAAAAAAAATCGTTAAATCTTGAATGTCACAGATTAGTAGCATTTAAAACAAAAATTCATAAAGAAATGGATATAAAAATAGAGTCGTTTTTTTTACATTAATTTTGTATGTACCTATGCATGTACCTTCATAAAGGTAATTCCATATAAACCGTCACTTTTCAAGAAAACATAAATTATAGTCTAAAATCGGAACAAATTTAGATAAATGATTATAAAAGTTCAAATAATTAATTTCAGATACGAATTTATCAACATTTTAATTTATTTATTTATTATAGAAAAATGTAGTCCAGTCAACGAAGACTCAAAACTATAAAATAAATGCAATAAATCATGCTCTCTGGGTTATTATTTAATGTGGTATAGGGGTGACCCCCAGGTATAACATATTAAAAGTCCTCAGCCCAGGGCCGCGAGCTATAACCAGGAGGGGGGGTTAAAGGTCCCTTTTTGTAATATTTTGGGAATATTTTGAAAACTAAGCGAATGAGCGGAAAAGTGTACACTACAACTTCCAACCACTTAAGTGCATTATGGGCCACTTGTGAAAGTGACGTTTGGGGAAGCTACTTTTCGGTCGGTTTTGACATAAGCTTCCGACAGCTTCCGCCTATTCTAGTTCTACCTTAAGACTCCAGATAACAGTAAAGAGACTTTTTTAATATCCAGCTACCTCGAGATACAACGAAAACCAGAAAAAACTCATACGCACATGAAACGTTAGATCTCATGGCCAAGCTTTGAACAGCGTCATGTCGTGTTCAAAAGTTGGTTTTCTCCGACATGTCGTCGACAAGACATGGATTTCCTGGCTCCATTGGATGGATTGGATGAAGCATGTCGTGCTTTGTAGTAAGTTTGACTTGACATCTGGTACTGGTTGCATTCATTTAGTTGTTTCTTTCTTTCTCTCTATCTCGCGCTATCATTCGACTCCGACTGGTATTTTATTTGATTTTGTGTCGCATTTGGGAAACTTTATAGACATTTACCGAGTAAACCACTTGCCAATGAAGAACTTTCAGAGTAAGAAAAACATATGAATGTAATGTATGTACATATGAGTGTAAATATAAGGAAAAGACTTGTGCCAAAGTTGCTATCCGTCCACAAGACTTATTTTAGATTAAAATTATTCCAATGACATGTGTATAGGTATATTTAATTTATGTATTTTTGTTTTAATAGAATATTAAATATTTATAAACTATTTGGTCTTTTTCAGTACAATTTGTTTTTAGTTTTCAGTACAATCGACAAAAGACAATTTTCATCACTGCCATGAACCTTGCGATTCAGAGGCCGATGCACTACACACTTATTTAAAGCTCTTTTGAGTCTATAATCCAACAATTCCAATGAAATAGTTCTAAGGCTTCTTACTTGGTTGATTTATTTGTAATTTAAAAACATTTTCGTTCCTCTTTTGATACACCTACTATAATTTCTATCAGTAAAGCTCAGCAAGATAAATTTTATTAAACTCATTTCATTCATCACATTGAAGTTTTCGCAAAGATAAAAATAAAGTTCAAATGATCCCACACAAACGTTCAATTTCAAAAATGAAGGTACCTACAAATTGCCTGCAGTTGAATAGTTAACAATTTACGATACACAATCGCAATGTTCGGTGTATGAAGTCACCGTCGCGTTTGTCGCCGTTGTTCTTTCACAACAAAATGCTACAATTTACTAGCGAATATAGCTCCTGGGTTCGAGTAAGGCATCTAAATTGATGTTGATTCCCCTTATGTGTCACTTCAGATTGCCACCTTGGTGATAAACAAAAAATAATCTGAGATTTAAAAATCCGTAAAAATGGGACACAACACCACCTACAATATCCTTTTGTCATTCTCATTGAATTCCGTCGCTATCGGCTTTTATTTGGTTCACAATAACTCACACATATACATGCATAGATATACATTTAACATTTACCAGACACACACATAAACACACACAGAAATCACACCTACGATTCATTTTACGCAGTTTAATTAAGTGGTATTTCAGCAGAGTCATGATTTGGAGAAATCGACAAAATAAACATAAAAATGGTCTTAAAATACTTTGTCTAAAATTATTTCGTAAAATAAATAAAAGAATACCTAATATTCAAGGTTATGTTTTTCGAGCAACAATTTTTCGAGTGACGAGTGTGGATATACCATAATCACAAGGAATTTTTTTCCGGAAAATATGTGCATACATAGATGTAGTTAAAAATAAAAAAATAAATATGATGGTGCGACATCTCGTGGAGAGCCTAGTGACTAACAACTCTCAACCATTTCTGTGTACGTGTTGTTGGCAAAAAAGGAGAGGGGATCTACAATTTTTTTCCGAGTTCGAACGGCTAGATGAAGAGCACTTTTTCATGACAGTGACAACATACATATCTAGGAGGATTTGTCAGTTCTTCGCAAGAGGCACTGCCTCGGAAGAAAACATTTTTCAATTTTAGGTGGTAGCGGCTCTGAATTGAACCCAGGCCAATATCAAATACAAAATGTCAATAGTTTTAATAATGATGGCGAAATTCTCCTTAGCCGGATTTTCAACGACAAATATTGTCTGTTCAATCCGCTGTACATCCTGTTTGAGGATTTTTATGATAAAGAGTTTCAATTTTTTGTTGTCAGTAAAAATAGGTACCTACATAATACAAAACCTTTACCGATGAAGTTGCTATCATCTGTTTGCCGGGCCCTTAGGTGTATATAAGGACCTGACGCTGCCGCCACAAACAGAAATCATTCTGAACAATATTTTGTGGTCCGTGAAACATTTTGTACAATCACTGAACCCGCAGGCATATTGGTCGTGCGGGCTGAGAGGAATTATTATCCTCGTAAATATATAGGCTTTTTGACAATACTGTAGCTCCACCTTGATGTTTGAGTCAGATCCCTTTGCCTTGTGGCTTTTCTTTTAAATGTTTTGTGTGCGGAGATTAAGGAGGAAGTAACTTATTTTTTTTTTTTTTTTTTTTTTGTAATTTATGAGTCAAATACTATTATAACTAATATGCGTTAGCGTTTTTCTTTTGGATTAAAAACACAAAAGAGACACGAAAATTTATAAATCAATTTCAACATATTGGTAGATACGCATTCTTTATCACCATCATAGGTACTTCAACCACGTTCTGGTCTGATCCTGGCTTCTTTTGACACGTCTTGACTCCTTATACACATCTACGTGAAGTAAGCATAACGATTTTCATCTAGACAGAAATTTTCAGATGTTTTTTTGCATTTCTATTCCAGATTTTTTTAGTTCATCGATTACCAACACTACCGTCCTTAGAAAAAAGGCCCAAAATTCCGAAATTAAGTTAGTAATATCGTCTTCGGTGCGCACTGTACGGCGTCTCTGAGGATGCGCATTATTCACTAGAGTAAACGTGGTGCGAAACCGATCCATGATGGTTGCTTGAATTATCGACTCTGCTGGCGATTCTGTGTCGATCGAATATTGGACGCAGCGTTTTATTGTTAAAATTTTTCAACAAAGTACACAATTTTAAAAAAATATAAACTGAAAATGATTTGCAATGCGTTTCGGAATAAGTTCCATCGTCGGGCATATTTAAAAACTCATAACAAATATCCTTTTTTTTCTCAAATTCCAAAAAACTGTAAAAATTGCAAACCTACCTTAACAAATCTGATTTTAACATACATGTTAGCTGATATCTTCTTCTGAACGAAAAAAAAAAATGCCAGACTAGTCGACGGTCCGAAAGTTCCTGCCAGACGGGCCAAAAGTTTTAAAAGTTGGTAGGTAGTATAAGAAATATCTTTTTCTTTGTTTTTTTCATCTCAAATCCAAAACGGTTACAAAGTTAAAGCCTTCACTTCCCATTTCGAGGAAACTTTAAAGTCCATCTGATGATCCAGTTCACGAGGCATCCATCCAGCAGACACTGATACCCAATTTGAATAGGACGATGTTAAGCGACACCAATCCTGCAAGCGATCCAGTCGATCCCCCCCCCCCCCCCCCGAGAACTTAAAGAGCTACGCAAGGAATTATAAGAAAAGCAAGACAAATTTGCAATTTTAATATGTATATGATTTCAAAAATTTTCTGTTTATAGCTTGGGAATAGACTACTCATTATTTTTATAGAGTATCTACTTACTCCAACCAACATTTGCAGGCCATAGATCGAATAATATTGTTTATTTGATACCAACTCCTTCCTACAACAACGCAAGGTGTTTTGTTTCGCACAATGGACAGCTATCCAACTCCTTCGTAGTGCAACAGGGTGTGAGACAAGGGGATGTTCTATCGCCAATTCTCTTCCTGCTGGCGATGGACGACGTATTGACGGCCAGTGTTGGTACAGCTGAGCGACAGGGCATTCAATGGAGACCGTTCTAAAGGCTCAGTCATTTAGATATGCCGATGACATATGTCCACTGGCAAATAACATCAGTGGGCTGAACGGGATGTGCCAAACACTGCAAGTAAAGGGAGAATCGAGTGGTCTAAGAATAAACAGCAAAAAGACAAATATAGTGCTCACAGGCCGCTCCACAAAACAGCGTATTATTCTACAGGAGACGTCAGTTGAAGTAGTGGAACAGTTCAACTACCTTGGCAGTATTGTTTCTGCAAACGGTGGTACGGATCTGGACGTTAAAAGTAGAATAAATAAAGCTCGTGCTGCCTTCGGTACTCTGTCCCCAATTTGGAAATCCAGTCAAATCTCCTTACGCACTAAGTTGAGATTCTTCGAGTCCAATGTCAAATCCGTGCTGCTATATGCTTGTGAAACCTGGAATGTCACGTCTACCATTTCGAAGAAATTGCAGGCTTTTGTGAATCGGTGTCTTCGCCACATCCTAAAGATTCGCTGGCCACAAATAATATCAAATGAGGAATTGTGGCGCAGGACAAGTCAAGAGCGGCTGGAGTTCGACATAAGAAAGCGTAAATGGCGTTGGATTGGTCACACACTGAGGAAACCAAACGATGAAATTGCAAAGCAGTCCTTTGAATGGAATCCTCAGGGTGCACGGCGGGTTGGAAGACCAAGAAGAACATGGAAATCAACTGTCTTAGCGGAAGCAGAATCCCCGAGAAAGACGTGGCCACAGCTAAAGTACCTTGCAGCAGACCGTGAAGGATGAAGACAATTTGTTGACGCCCCATGCCCCAGCCGGGGTTACAGGACACGATGATGATGATGATACCAACTCATGACGTATTTTAACGATTGACAAACTGCCGTAACCTAGGTAATTCAGCTAATGTGTCATGATAACGTAAAAATTTACAATCATTAGTATCGGGGTTTGTGAAATGAATACATTTTTTTTTTTGATTAAGATCTAAGGTTTTGCACTCCATTGGAAAACAGAATTGATTTATTTTTTGATTTAAAATCAATTTGGTAGATCTACATTTTTGGCAGATATACTCTCCCTAGTGCGAAAATAAGTTTCAATATTTGTTTTGATAGGTTTAACTAATTTCGGTCGTGAGAATTTTGTTCAAAATATGAAGGAAATCGTCTCCAATAAAAAAAAGTTTAAAATGAATCGGTATATTCCACGTGCCCATATTTGTCAACTTGAAATGGGTCAAAAAAATGACGAGGCCAAAACTATACGAACACAGTCACAAAACAAAATTCAAGTTTAAATCGTATTCCATTCACCAAAACAAATTTTTTTTTTTGACTGAATCTAAATTAACCAAGGGTCTTGGAATACATTTTTAAGGGTCCCTAAATTGTATTTATTGTATTATTTTTTTTTGTAGTTTTAAAATTATCAAGCAAAGCATCAATTTTATAAACAAAAATATAAATCATTGGTACCCGGTTTTCCCAATTTATTTTTATGTTAAAATTATCATGAGAAAAACTTTTTTTTTTCATAACTAATCGGAAAAAATTATTGTATGAGTTTTTTCTAAAATAGATCCAAGAAAACAAATATTTTGAGAAATAAAAAACAACAATAATATTGATTTTTTTAATTATTAATTCTCAATGAGTTTCAATTATTCATTTATTTTTTGACTAACTTTGAAAATTTTACGGAAGAATGTTGCTAGTTCCAACTATACCACAATTTTTGATCGATTAAGAAAAAAAATATTCTTCTCTTGTTTTTTATTGATTATTTTGAAACATCAGATAAGAAAAAAAGTAATGCAAATTGTCGCTAAAAGCTGTCTTTTGGCGTTTTTTTATTTTAGCTCAGAGCAGATCAGATCAGATTCAAAACACAAAAATAATTGAATCAGAGGGCTCAGATAATAAAATTTTCAATTTCTGAATCTGATCTGATCAGCTCTGAGTTAAAAAAGAAAAACGCCATTTGTCTTTGATTTGTACAATTTTCAGCTTACAAACTTTTTTCAAAACCTATACATATTTTTTAAGCGTGCACAAAAAATCCATGCGAAATATTTTTGGCGCATACGAGGCATGACCTCAATTTCGTATTTAAAATCAGGAGTGGAAAAAATTTCAAAATTCAGCTCTTCATTTTTTTTAAGGAATATATGTCTTTTAGAAATCTACTTTTTTTAGTTCTTTCTGTTAAAATTCTGCTTTCAAAATTCTTTTTTTTTTATTTTGTACCTAATTCAAAATTATAAACAATAAAATCCTGTTTATTCAGTTTTTTTCTCAAATAATTTATAGCTATTTATAAACGTAAATGAATGATTTTCCAACTCGGTTAACAAATAAAATTATTTCATATTTTAATTTTAAGACTAGGCACAGGTAATTGAAAAAGGAAGAAACAAGAACGCCCGTTTAACATTTTCCAAACCTTTTTTTTATTATTGTCAGAATTATGTAAACAGAATTTGGAAAATTAAAGTTTCAAAAGTAATATTTTGCAAAACGAATTTTGACGTTGCCAAAATTTCTACCCCAACACTTTAAAACCTAAAAAATTAGTAAAACATTTGTGGGACCAGCAGAACTAAATTGCAACAAAATTTCAAAATCGGATAATTAATACTGATTTGGGTGAAGGAGTAAAGCTGTATACGCTGCTGCCCCCGACTGAGATTATTGGCAACTCCAAACTTAAGAGTCAGCTGGACCGGATGGAGTATCCCACAACTGCATCAACAACAGTTACTTATATTCGTTTTTGTAAAAACTATGAAACCAATAAATTTGAAACTTTCGTGTTTCAATAGTTTAGAAACCACATTTATTATTCTACGCAGGCAGTTTGTATAATATCCCATAGTTTAGCTAGAAGTCATTACATAATAATAAAAAAAATGAAAATGCAAAATCGTGAAATAAAATGCACGACTGGATTGCACGAACTTGCTCTTATGTTCAAGTTGCTTGGAACTTACAAACTTTCAACATATGCAAGTTATTTTTAGAAAAAATATTTAAAATATGCAAATAGAAAAATATAAAAAAGCATTTAAATTGTTCTTTAAATTGTATAAGCAACTACTAAATAGGTTAGCACTCGAAACGAAGTATGCCATTTTATGACTTACTTAAATAGAAATTAACGCCAAAAAAAATAATAAAAGATCGATGGAGCGGTTTTCTTATTTTTTATTTTTTATTTATAAAATGTTAGAATATTTAAAAAAAAAAATTGGGATGCCAATTATGGGTATTTATTAATACACATTTACAAATTTATTTTCAAAAAAATTCATCAATCCGTTTTCAAAATATTGAATTTCCAAACAAATTTGTTTAATATTTTTTTCAAAATTTGGATATGTAATATTATTGATATTTAAGAAGAGCTTCTGTGTATAAAATTGATTGAGCCGTTAAAGATAAAATGGAAAATAAAAAAACCGCTATATGAGAAGCTCCGTTAATAATGTTGGAAGTATTAGAGAATGTACTTGTTTGTAAGAATCTAATATTTTATTTATGTTTGACTATAATGTTATATCAATAATATTGTTTCTGTTTTAATAAATTTTCATTCCTGTTTCTAACTCGTTCAAGATAAGTTGTTTCCTTTTAAGATACAAGAACATATTACCTATTTTCCTGAATCTTTCCAATAGGTTATGGCGTTATGGGCCCAGGATCGCTCAGCAAGATACAAATTTAAAGGAAAAATAATTATTTCAAGATTATGTCGTCAATTCCAGCAATTGAAAAATTAAAAGGACGGGAAAGTTATGAGGACTGGAAATTCGCAGTTGAAAATTTTCTGGTGAACGAAAATCTGTGGCAGAGTGTTCAAGGAACGGAAAAAGATGCAATGAAAATTTCCAAAGCAAAGTCCAAGATAATTTTATTAATCGAACCGATTAATTATGTTCATGTTAGAACGGCAGAAACAGCGAAAGACGTTTGGGATAGTTTAGAAGCAGCATTTGCTGATAATGGTCTTACTCGACGTGTTGGTTTACTGAAGTCGTTATTGAATACCAACTTAAAGTCCTGCGATTCAGTGGAATCATATGTAAACAAAGTTATAACGATCGCGCATAAATTGATGCCAGTATCCGATGAATGGATAGGTTCGTTATTGTTGGCTGGTCTTGGTGAGGAATACAACCCAATGATCATGGGGCTAGAAAGTTCGGGTATCAAAATTACGGCAGATTCAATAAAAACTAAACTGCTACAAGACATCAAGGACGATTGCTGTGAATCTGGTGGTGACACAATTGCTTTGTTTGGAAAACATTTTGGTAAAGGACCCTATCGTAAAGGTAATGCAAACAAAAAGGACATTATGCAAAAAATTGTCCCAACAAACGCAAATCAATTGAAGGTCAGGGAAGGCAGGTGCTTTTTACATCGCTCATTGCAAGTGCGAGTTCAACAAATTCAAATTAATGGTTTATAGACTCGGGAGCTTCAGAACATATGACTAACAGAAAAGATTGGATGAATGGAAGATGATTGGATTGACAATTACAATCTGGATGTGGAAGTTAAAGGATTTGAAGATTTTTGTTGAAGGCAAGCCAAGGACTGTTTCCGTTAAAGATGTGTTATTTATTCCAAAATTGTGTGCGAATCTACTGTCTGTCAGTCAAATGACAAAACATGGTCTCGTCGTTGAATTCAAAGCTTATAAATACACAATTTCAGATAAGAACATTTTAATAGCATGTGGTAATCGAGTGAATGGTAAACTCTTTAAATTGGACGTTCCTAGGCAAATGACAAATACGATTAACATGCTTGCTGATAAATAGGTATCGTACGAGATTTGGCATCGGAGATTGGGATACGCAAGTCATAAAGCTATGATGGAGATGATGAAAGGATCCGTGACTGGGGTTGAATTTGTTAATACGCAAAATGAGAAATGTCTTAAATGTATCGAAGGGAAGCACTCAAGAAAATCGTTTCTCCAATCAGAGTCCAAATCAAGCGAAATATTGGAATTACTACACTCTGATATTTGTGGTCCAATGGAACAGAAGTCACTTGGAGGCGCCTTTTGAGTTCTGACGTTTTTAGATGATTTTTCGCACAAAGTCTTCGTTTACGTTTTGAGATCGAAATCAGATGTACTGGAAAAATTCATTGAATTCAAGACGTTAGTTGAGAATCAAACGAACAAGAAAATAAAGCAACTCAGATCAGACAACGGTAGCGAGTATTGTAACCATGCTTTCCTCAGATATCTTAGCAAATGTGGGATAATACACTAAACTACAGTTCCCTATACGCCTCAGCAGAATGGGAAGGCTGACAGGATGAATCGTACTCTTATCGAAAAAGTATGATCATGGATGCTGGTGTTGAGAAAAATTTTTGGGCAGAGGCGATGTTGTATGCGGCGTATTTGCTCAACCGAACACCGAGTAGAGTGTTAGAAGATTTCAAAACACCTGAAGAGATCTGGTCAGGCAAGAAACCGGATGTTTCTCATCTACGAGTGTTCGGTTCAATAGCAATGGTGCATGTCCCTAAGCAAAAGAGGAAGAAGCTTTATGTCAAATCAATCAGATAGGTAGCACTTGGATACTGTGAGAATTCAAAGGCTTACCGGGTGTATGATCCAAAAAAAAAGAAATTGATCAAAAGCTGTGATGTCATATGTTTGGAAACCCAACCATTCGGACAGGTATTTACGAACAGTAATGCGAATAATTTTTTCTTATCATGCCAGGAGAGTTCAGTGGGGGTTATGGAAGACAGTTCTACTAATGTTTTGGTTGATGAAGAGAACACAGATGTTGAAGTTACTGATCCAAGTGAACTAACTCAAGATGAAGAGAATGAAGTTGAAGAGTTCGATGATTGTAAGTCTGATTCTGAAGAAAAAGATACAGCATCCAATACAGCTGAAACCTTAAGAAATTCGGAAAGAATAAAGAAACCCAAAAATGTGTTTGACTACATTACTTTCATGGCTAATGGTAATGATTTAAGTGATCCCGTTACTTACGAAGAGGCTTTTTCAAGAAAAGATGCAGAGCACTGGCAAGAAGCCATCAATAATGAATATGCTTCTTTACTGGCAAATGAAACATGGGAAAAAGTCGACTTACCACCTGGAAAAAAGACGTTGAATACAAAAGGGTCTTTAATACAAAGATGGATGCCACTGGGAAAATCATTCGCTTCAAAGCTCGACTTGTGGCAAAAGGTTGTAACCAACGACACGGCATAGATTACGAAGAAACATTTTCACCTATCGTTAGGTATGAATCCATCAGATTTTTACTGGCTCTGGCAGCTCGAAAAAATTTAGAAATAGAGCAGATGGATGCGGTTATTGCTTTTTTGCAAGGGTATTTGAGTGATGAAATCTACATCAAACAACCTGAGGGATTCAAGAATGGCGAGAGAGTACTTCGTTTAAGAAAATCTATTTACGGATTGAAGCAATCTTCCCGAATATGGAACCTCAAACTTGCTGGTGCTTTGAAAGATTTTGGAATGAAGCAGTCAGAACTAGATCCATGCATCTATTTTCAACATGATGATGGCAAGGTAATAATTGTTGCAGTGTATGTGGATGATTTACTTATACTCGACAATCATTCTCAACTGAAACATCGCTTTAAATTAAATCTGCTAAACCAATTTCTATGAAAGATATGGGTCCCGCGAACTTTTTTCTGGGACTCAAATTAGAAAGAGATAAAACTAAAGGTCTAATCTGGATTGACCAAGAGAAATACATTCTTAATATGGCTGATAAATTTGGATTAACTAACAGCAACGTGTGCTTAACACCAATTGACAATAATCAAAAATTGACGAGAATGATGTCACCGCAGTCGGACTCCGAGCGTGAAGAGATGTCAAACATACCCTATCAAGAGTTGATTGGCAGTTAATTATTTGCTGCACAGGTTTCACGACCGGACATACGTTATGCAGTTAATTATTTGAGTCGTTTTAACCAAAATCCTGGTAAAGTTCATTGGGCAGCAGCTAAGAGGATTCTGCGCTATCTTAAAGGTACCTCAAATTGGAAGCTGTACTACTCCACAGTACACATATTGAAGGTAATATCATTAGCGTTTTCATTTTTGTTCAGTTCTGCGCATCCATCAAAATCAGTGAAAAATGGCGACTCTACGTGACCCCGACTAGTTAAACATCAAAATTTGTTGTGTTTTATGTGTTCATTTGTAACTTATTTATTCACAAACACAATTGTTTCAAGCTTTTTAGTGTTTATTAACATTTTTTTAGTGTTATTTAAATTATCCTTTTGTGTTTGTTTTCTTCGTTGTTGTTGTAATACAGTGGAAGAGGTCACGTAAGGCTGCCATCTTGAATTTCTTTGACAGTTCTCATTTCGGACCACATGCGCAAGATAATACCTTAGATATGTGTACTGTGGTACTACTCAAGGGAAGAAAAAAATACAAGATTAATAACTGGTTACTGTGATGCCGACTTCGCTGGAGATGTTGATGACCGAAAATCAGTCACAGGATACGTATTCAAAATGCAAGGTGGAGCGATTTCCTGGTGTTCTCGTAAGCAGCCTACAGTAGCTTTATCGACAACTAAAGCTGAATATATGGCGATGAGCATGGCAATACAAGAAGTGTTGTGGCTGAATGGTCTTCAAAATGAACTTTTATTAAACGAAAAGGAAAATATAATTTTGTTTTGTGACAATCAAAGCGCTATATGCCTATCTTCCACAAATGTATACCATGCCAGGACAAAACATATAGATGCGTGAGGCATCATTTTATCCTGAAAGTTATCAATGAACATCTTATCAAGATAACATATTTGAAGACTTCAGAAATGATTGCCGATACTTTGACAAAGGGGTTACCAGCTGAGAAATCTAAGTATTGCAGTCAATGGGTTTAATGAAATATATGTAGATTCTAGTGGGGGTGTTGGAAGTATTAGAGAATGTACTTGTTTGTAAGAATCTAATATTTTATTTATGTTTGACTATAATGTTATCTATATCAATAATATTGTTTCTGTTAAAATAAATTTTCATTCCTGTTTCTAACTCGTTCAAGATAAGTTGTTTCCTTTTAAGATACAAGAGCATATTATTTTCCTGAATCTTTCCAATTAATAACCAGTTTTTGGAAATTTTGTTCATACCAAAAAGTACACCATATATACAATAACACACTGATTATTTTTTAAATCAAAATCATTGGAGTCATTTTTGAGACAAATTAGTTTTATTAACAATTGTATGGCAGGCGCCGTTGTTTTTGAGGCTACAAAAATTTCAATTTCCCTCCCGGAGATTTACAACAAAAACCTTATGTTTTAATTCTTATACAAAGAAAATCCATTTTTTTTTTAAATAAATCTTGCACTAATAAATCTATGTAGGTTTAACAATTCCCAACGGATTTTCAAATTTTTAAAATACTTCCTGCCCTCTTGGCTGCGGCCCTGGATGACGAGTACATAAATATGTGTCTGAACTTATTTGGAAATCTAAATACTATGCATTTATATTCATTATTCATACAATTTGTTTTAACCGACAAGTTCTTAATAACTCTTGACTACGGTCCTCAATAACACCAGATTTACTTGAAAAATAATATTTTTATATACAAAATTTCATCAAAATCTCAAGAACATATAGGGGAAAACAGCAAACACACCTTTTTTTAATTTAGTTAATGTTAATGTCACAAAGGTATATAATATACATATATGTATGTAGTATGTACATATGTATAGTAAAATACTGAAGTTGAACAAGCGAAGTTCAAATTTTTAAACTTGGCCCTACAATTTTAGCTCATTGATAGTTGCAAATAAATTGAAGAACGACGCGTGAGCTCGACGATGGTTCAAGGTTCAAGTAATAAGTGTTAAAAGCCAATTAAGGGCTTAGCTTACAGTTAACCCACTCAAATCGGTGAGTTTAAATTGCTCTCAACATTTGAAAATTAGTGCAACTGTTAATAAAAAGATATAAAAGGTATTGCGGTTTTCGAGGATTAAATTTAGTAAAGTATTAGGCCCTCTAAAGTACTTGAGAGTGCTAGGACGCCATATGGCCCTAGGCTCAATGATAGGAAAATCCCTATGCACACCTCCGCGTGGTAGAGGGCGGGTAACGCTAACGTGCAGGGGGACCGAATGGATGCCGGGATAAGCAGACAACCCAGCTATGCTGGTCAGGGCACAATCTGGTCCTTGGGATGGTTAAAAGCCCCCTTAAGACGGATGAACTGCAGGTGGCGGTCAACGGCATGATAGTCTGGTGGCGGAGGAGCGTTTTTTTTGTTAAAAGGCCAACGGCAGCAGCAGGTAGCGTCTGTAACCCATATTGGGCGGCTACAAAAGGCGTCTGTTTTCCCATAGTGGGCGGCCTCGAGCAGTTATGTGTTTGACCATATAAAAGGCGGGTGTGCCTGTCAAATCTGAGCTTATGTATGTTATTAATCATATCTCGGAAAACACCATGGTGGAAGGATATACCTATGCAAATACATGAACTGACAACAAATGGAAATGAGTCCCCAAGAGGTAATCTTTTTATAGAAAATCCTTCTGTAGCTTCGGTTGCAGTAAACCGCACATCGGATTTGGGGGTGCGGCATCTTTCGTGTACCAGCGTCAATCAAGACGCCATAACAATAAATGAATCGTTAACAAATAGAAGAAGTCTTTTAAGAAGAGCAAATGATACTTTTGGCTACCGCATACGTACGAAAATCGGAGCATGGAACGTTCGATCCTTGTATGGCGAAGGAAGATACGAGCAGGTTGAGCGTGAAATGCTTCACCTTAAGATCAGTATACTGGGCATCAGCGAAACTAGGTGTAGAGGAAGAGCCGAATACAGAGCTGACTCTGGGCAAACGAGAATGCTGTATTCCGGGGAGGATGAAAGAGAGGGTGGCCAAAGGCTGCATGGTGTCGGAATTATGTTGAACGAAGAAGCGAGGCGTATAGTCTTATATCCTGGGCGCCCATTTTTGCAAGAATAATGACAGCAAGGTTCCATTCAAAAATTCGCAACGTCACAATAATTCAGTGCTACGCCCCCACAAATGAAGCGACCGAGGAAGACAAAACCGCTTTCTACACTCATCTTAACTCAGTTTACAGTGGTGTTCCAAGAGCCGACATCATAATTGTCATGGGTGATCTCAATGCCCAAGTCGGATCAGACAACTACGGTCTGGAACGCGTCATGGGGAAAAATGGCTTGGGGCCACGAAATGAAAATGGCGATTTGCTGGTCGATTTTTGTAACGCTAATCGTCTTGTACTGGGTGGGACTGTGTTTAAACATAGGACTTGCAACAAAATCACCTGGGTACATCCGCATGGTCAAACTGAAAACCAAATTGACCACATCATGATTCAGCAGCGATGGAGGAAGTCAATGTGCGATGTTCGAAGTATTAGAAATGCCGACATGGAAAGCGACCACCATTTGGTTCTCATGAGTCTCAAGCTACGAACTGCAGCTGTACAACGTCAATCACAGGGTGCAGCAAGGAATTCGAAGTTCAATACAAATGCTTTAAGTGATCCCAACATATGTCGTAACTATGTCACCAACCTTAACGACAGAGCTTCGTCATTAAACGGAATCCAGAATTCAACAATTGATGAGATGTGGGGTGGTATAAAAAGTGTTTTTATGGATGCTGGATCCGAAACTGTACCCAAGCAGTCGAGAGTTAGAGACTCTTGGATATCCCAAGACATACCTGGGATAAAATCGAGCTTCGCAAATCGTTGAAGATGCAAATAAATGCCGAAGCGGATGCTAAACGAAAGGCTGAATTGCGAAGAGAGTATCGCTTAGCACATAAGATGGTCTATCGCTGTGTGAGACGTGACAAGAGGGTGAGGTTAGACGGTCTCGCAGAAAATGCGGAAAACGCTGCAAGAAGAGGAGATATGAGGGAATTGTACCAAATATCCAAGGAAGTTGTCGGGAAGAAAAGCAACACCAATCATCCTGTAATGGATGTGGATGGTACACTTTTGGTATCAATCGAGGATCAGCTGCGCAGGTGGAAGGATCACTTTTGTGCCTTGCTTAATGAGGATTCTGTCGAGCAAAGTGCTGAAGTGCCCCAGCTTAACGAGATGCGTAGATCATATAGGGGTATTGACATCGAACCCCCTACAATACTGGAAATTCAATCTTCGATTAATCTTCTCAAAAACAACAAAGCAGTTGGACTTGACGGTATACCAGCCGAGTTCCTGAAAGCTGACCCTGTCAGAGCGGCTAGTATTCTACACCCATTGATACAAGCTGTGTGGGAAAACGAAATCTATCCCAGCGACTGGAAGGATGGTGTAACTGTTAAGCCGCCAAAGAAAGGTGATCTTAAGAATTGCAACAATTGGCGAGGTATCACCGTTTTGTCCGTTTTTCCAAAATTAATTGCAACCATCATTCTGGAGCGGATAAAGGTTAGAATCGAGTCTACACTCAAGAGGCATCAAGCTGGTTTCCGGAGTGGGCGGTCTTGTGTCGACCATATCAACACTCTGCGTATCGTTCTTGAGCAGTCTGCGGAGTTTCAATCACCGCTTTACCTCATGTTCGTGGATTTTGAGAAGTCCTTTGACCGAGTCAACCGTGAACGTGAATGTATATGGAGATCACTTCTTGGTAGAGGAATTCCCCCAAAAATTGTTGCCATTATAAGAGAGTCCTATAACAACGCAAGATGCTTTGTTTTACACATTGGGCAGCTGGTGGGATGACATAACGTCCGCGGCCATAATGTCCATGGACCTTAAGTCTGCACAAACGGACTTAAGGTCCATGGACATTATGTCTTCTCCATAAAGTCCATGGACTTTATATCTTTCTAAAAAGAAAAAAAAAATACGCAAAACTCCTCGGACTTTATGTCCATGAACTTAATGACTGCTTCTTACAGACATAATGTCCATGGACATTATATCTGTTTCAAGAAGACATTATGTCCATGGACGGTATGTACATTGTGTGCAGACAAACTGTCCATGGACATTATGTCTTATTTTGCGAGTTAAATCCTAAATGGACATTATATCCGTTAAAACAGACATAATGTCCACCATTTTAAAGTGGGGAAAAGTTTTATGCGGGAACAATAATTGAAAAAAAGTTTTCATATACAGTATTCGTTTCACCCACCATATCAAAACTCATAACGACTTCTTCTCAAATGTCAGAAAGGAACTATGTGCTCGATGGTACCTTCTCCGTTGTGCCAGTGCCTGCTTGTGGATATAAGCAGCTTTTGATTATATACATCCAATATCAAGATCATAAGTATCTTATCATAAAAATTCAGTTTCATAGCTGCATTTGTTACTCGCGATTTGAAGTAGATACATAGAAATAAAGTATAAATTTGATAGACAATTTAGTGATGCGTGATAGCCGCGGGGGGGGGCCGCGCGGTGGCGAGCACGACAGCGAACGCGGCGCGGCGGCCTCGCGTCGCACCGCGCCGCGGGTTCGCGAACGTAGCGCGGTGCGGCCGGCGCGACGCGGCGCGAGGCCGCCGCGCCACGCCGCGCCGCCGCGTTCGCTGTGGTGCTCGCCACCGCGCCGCCGCCGCGGCCCCCCCCCCGCGGCTATCACGCATCACTAAATTGTCTATCAAATTTATACTTTATTTCTATGTATCTACTTCAAATCGCGAGTAACAAATGCAGCTATGAAACTGAATTTTTATGATAAGATACTTATGATCTTGATATTGGATGTATATAATCAAAAGCTGCTTATATCCACAAGCAGGCACTGGCACAACGGAGAAGGTACCATCGAGCACATATGTAGCTCCTTTCTGACATTTGAGAAGAAGTCGTTATGAGTTTTGATATGGTGGGTGAAACGAATACTGTATATGAAAAATTTTTTCAATTATTGTTCCCGCATTAAACTTTTCCCCACTTTAAAATGGTGGACATTATGTCTGTTTTAACGGTCAGTTTGAAAAACCAAACGGACATAAAGTCCATTCTTTGCAGCTTGGACAATATGTCTCTTTGTTTTTTCCAAAACAGACATTATGTCCATCTGGACTTTATGTCTGTTTCAAATGGACTATAAGTCTATTTTAAACGGAAATATTGTCCAAATGGACATTATGTCATTTTTAAAAAGAAAATATGTCCAAATGAACACTATGTCTTTTTTGAACGGACATATTGTCCAAATGGACGGTATGTCTTCTTCAAACGGACATAAAGTCTATCTGCACTTTGATCCGGTCATAATGTCCATGGACCTAATGACCGTTTGATATTGGACATTATTTTTTGACATAATGTCCATGGACTTTATGTCCGTTTGTACGGACTTAAAGTCCATGGACATTATGGCCGCGGACGTTATGTCATCCCACCGGGCAGCTATCCGACTCTTTCGAAGTGCGGCAGGGTGTGAGACAGGGAGATGTTCTATCGCCAATTCTCTTTCTACTGGCGATTGACGATGTTTTGACGGCCAGCGTTGGAACAGCAGAGAGGCAGGGCATTCAATGGAGGCTTAGCCACTTAGACTATGCCGATGATATATGTCTCTTGGCAAATAACATCAGCGGGCTGAACGGGATGTGTCAAGCTCTGAAGGTAAAAGGAGAGGCGAGTGGTCTTAAAATAAATAGCAAAAAGACAAAAATAATGCTCACAGGCCGCTCCACACATTAGCGTATTTTAATACAGGAGACGCCAGTTGAAGAGGTTGAACAATTTAACTACCTTGGAAGTATTGTTTCAGCAAATGGTGGTACTGATCTGGACGTTCAAACTAGAATAAATAAAGCTCGCGCAGCCTTCGGTTCTCTCTCCCAAATTTGGAAATCATGTCAAATCTCCTTGCGCACAAAGTTGAGATTCTTCGAATCCAATGTCAAATCCGTGCTGTTATATGCTTGCGAAACCTGGAAAGTCACGACTACCATCTCAAGGAAATTGCAGGCTTTTGTGAACCGTTGTCTACGCCATATTCTAAAAATTCGCTGGCCACAAATTATATCAAACGAGGAATTGTGGCGCAGGACAAGTCAAGAGCGGCTGGACGATGACATAAGAAAGCGTAAATGGCAATGGATTGGTCACACACTGAGGAAACCAAACGATGAAATTGCAAAGCAGTCATTTGAATGGAATCCTCAGGGTGCACGGCGGGTTGGAAGACCAAGAACAACATGGAAATCAACAGTTCTAGCAGAAGCAGACTCCCAGAGAAAGACGTGGCCACAGTTAAAATATCTATCTGCAGACCGTGAAGGATGGAAACGATTTGTTGGCGCCCTATGCCCCAACCGGGGTTACAGGACTTGATGATGATGATGATAGTATTAGGGATTCATTGCTAAATTCTATTAACAGTTGGAACCAGCAAAATAGTTTTTTTTAGGACTAGTAACACCTTCCGTATCAAAATTGTTCAAACATCGTACTAATTTGACTATAATTGTACGCCAATACTTTCAACTGAAACCAAATTCAATCTTGTCCCTTATAACAGAACGATAAAAATAATAACAAATAATAACTAGCTATCTACACTTTACTGTTTCTTTTTTTTAGCTGAGGGACCACCAACCCAGTGGTAAAAAGTACTTTTGCAAACTATTAACAGGGCATAAGCACTAATGCTGATGCACTTGCACACGTTGACATCGCGAAGAATATTCCAAAAACAGGGACCCGATAGCCTCATAAAATTTGTCATAGAAAAGAAAGAAGAAAAAATCTCCACAAAGACGACGACGACAACGTTAAGATTACCACCTCTAAATTTAAAAGGATCAAAACTGTCTGCATAAAAGCTCAGTACTTTCAATCGTTACTGTCCTTAATGCTACAAACCTCTTTTGTAGTTTCCACGGATGAAATTGCTCTAAGGTCCATTCAACTTTTTTTCCACGTGCACTTTAACTATGTACTACACATAACCGTTGCTATTATAATGCTCTGGCGTCCATGTACAGCTTTGACTATTATAGCAACGCTTGGTACTTTAGCATTTAATAAAGTTTATTTATCTGGAAAATTTTAGATTATTTTTATAAATGAGGCATAAATAACGTCTACTTGACACTTTTAAACTTCGTTCACAGAAACGGGAGAAGAATGACCAAGTGATGCCACTTTAACAAAATCGTTAGCATTTCTATATTGACAAAATAGAAGTTGAAAAAATCAATCCAAAACTATGGTAGACAAAATTTGTAATTGAATAATTTTGTATTATTAAAAGCTTTAGATCAGGAGGCTCAGAAGGAAAAAATGAGAAAGGAGTAAGGGGTATAAATATTATACATAAACATACATAAATGAAGATGAATAATATGTTATTGTAACAAACTTATCTTCTAAGATTTTCCATTATTTTTATTTAATTTTTAAAGAAATTCAAATCAGCTGAAACAGAGATCCTAGTGTGCTAATTGATGAAATAATTTTTCCATGAAGCCTGATTGTCCCTAACAAATAGTATTCACATTTTACAATAAATGGCAGCACTTAAAATATTCGAAATACGCATCCTTGTAGTTTATTTTTTCTTTTTTTATCTTTTATATTATTGTAGTTAGTGTCGGTCTTTTTTAAAAAGTTTTTTTTTTTTCTTTTGTCGGAGCTTTCTTCTTTTAGTTTTGTCATTTATGTTCATTTTTGCATCGCAATCCACTACCTCGGACCTGGAGACTTGGACTAACTTTTAACAAAAAAGAAAAAACAAAAAAAAATATTTATTCTTGCGTTGCATACAAAAACTGAAAGCTATGGCAAGCAAAATCAAACACGATGCAAAAGAAAGATAAAATGGAGCAAGAATAATGTTTGTTTATCGGAGGCCCTTAAAATAGTGAGGAAGTCCTGCAGTAATTATTATAGGTTAGGTGTAGGTATTCTTGAGTTCTTTCTACAGGATGCTTTTTTTAATGCAACAGTAGGTCGGTCAGGGTTTTTTGATAGTTTGTTCTTCAAATAAAATATTAGGTGCGGATTCTATTTACTTAGCTTAGGACCTAGGTACTATCAAAACAATGAATCAATATTCCATACAATTAAATATACAAAACTTCCTTTGGTTGTAAGTACTGTATTTTCCTAGGGCTTGAAATGGCATCTTCAGAGAAAAATATTGGTCAGGAAATTTGTGGGTGCAAGCTTTTAGCTCAATGTAAAGGAGACGAGAAAGCGCAAAATACCTATGTACCAATCACCAAAGCTCCATATTTTATTAATGTTGGTCCACAGGAAGTAAAAGAAGGTGGGGCATGTGTTTTGGAGGAGTTACATTTTTAAATTATGTCTTTTTTTTTTTGAAAAAAAAAAATCTTCAAACTCAACATTACACGACTCTCCGATGTAGGACACCTTACATATTATGAATATATTTGTGCATACGCTGACATACTTATGAGTTCATACCAAAAATATGAAAAGAGTATAAACATATACCTATGGCTTTACATCATAAAAACATCACCGATATGTTACATATTTATTGTAATGATTGATGCCCAGAATTATTAAGTGCTTTCATCATTGCTAATGAATTTATATAGGTAGTCAGTATAAATTCGAAAAAGTTAGATATATGTGCAGATGAGCAAATAAATTTTTGTGCTGAGTGTGGCAAAAATCTTTTGGGTCCATCTCAACCTTTTTCAATCTCAGAGACCTAAGCCTCCATGGGTCGATTTTTATTCGTTCTGGTTCCAATATTTTGATCTGACGTCAGGCTAAAGCCCGTATGACACTACATTTTTTATTCATTTTATTTCTCATTAAAACAATCAAAGTGTCAGCACAGCAAAAAAGGGATACAAAGTGTTTTTGAGAAAGAGATAGCATTTCTCTAAATTAGTTTTCACAATTACAATGTGTCCCAAAAGTGAATATACATCATTAACTAGTGTTCTGTAGGATTCAGTGTATATTTTCTTTTGTGACTGAGTGTACCTTTAAATTATTTTTGATTTTTAATTCTGAAATGTCAAGAAAAATCTGCCAGAACCTGACAAATATTATTTGAAAGTCACATTTTTCATACATTTTTTGCGACATTTTAACATTTATGGATATAGTGCGTACCCACTCATACCTATCGGAGTTCGAATAAGAAATTGTACGTTCTGCTTTTATTTCATTTGCAGCTCATTAAAAATGAGAGAAAAATGTAGTGTCATACGGGCTTAAGAATTCTAATAGTAGACGTTTAGAAAAAAAAACTGTTAAATTATTTTTTTTAATCATAATCATCGTGTCCTGTTACCCCGGTTGGAGCGTAGGGCGTCAACAAAACGTCTCCATCCTTCACGGTCTGCAGCAAGGTTTTTTAACTGTGGCCTCGTCTTTTTGGGGGATTCTGTTTCTGCTAAGACAGTTGTTTTCCATGTTGTTCTCAGTTTTTCAACCATGCCATGCTCCCTGAGGATTTCATTCAAAAGGAGTGCTTTGCAATTTCATAGTTTGGTTTCCTGAGTGTGTGGCCAATCCATTGCTACTAACGCATTTTTATGTCGAACTCCAGCCGCTCTTGACTTGTCCTGCGCCACAATTCCTCATTTTATATTATTTGTGGCCAGCGAATCTTTAGGATGTGGCGAAGACAGTGTTAACAAAAGCCTGCAATTTTCTCGAAATGGTAGACTTGACTTTCCAGGTTTCACAATCATATAACAGCACGGATTTGACATTGGATTCGAAGAATCTCAACTTAGTGCGTATAAGTAAATTTGTCTGGATTACCAAATTGAGGACAGAGTACCGAAGGCAGCACGAGTCTTATTAATTTTACTTTTAACGTCTTGATCCGTACCGCCGTTTGCAGAAACAATACTGCCATCAAGCTAGTTAAACTGTTCGACTTCTTCCACTGGCGTCTCTTGTAGAATAATACGGCTGGGTGGAGCATTATTTTCGTATTTTTGCTTTTTGCTTTTTATTCTTAGACCACTCGACTCTCCCTTCACTTGCAGTGTTTGGCACATCCTGTTCTGCCTACTGATGATATTTGCCAGTTGGCATATGTCATTGGCATAGTCTAAATGACTGAGCCTTTCGAACGGTCTCCATTGAATGCCCTGTCGCTCAGCTGTACCAACACTGGCCATCAATACGTCGTCCATCGCCAGCAGGAAGAGAATTGGCGATAGAACATCCCCTTGTCTCACACCCTGTTGCACTACGAAGGAGTCAGATAGCTGCCCATTGTGTAAAACAAAACACCTTGCGTTGTTGTAGGACTCTTTAATAATGGCAACAATTTTTTGAGGAATTCCTCTACCAAGCAACGATCTTCATATACATTCTCGGTTATCCACAAACATAGGGTTAAGTGGTAATTAAAATTCCACAGACTGTTCAAGGACGATACGCAGGGTGTTGATATGGTCGACACACGATCGACCACTGCGGAAGCCAGCTTGATGCCTCTTGAGATTAGACTCTATTCTATCGTCGAGAATTCTGATTAGTACCTATTATTTCTGGGAAAACGGGCAAAACGCCGATACCCCGCCAATTGTTCCAATTCTTAAGGTAACGTTTTTCTGGCAGCTTAACAGTCAGATCATCCTTCCTCGCGATATCTTTACTTTCACAATTGATTTGTATCAACGGATGTGGAATACTAGCTGCTGTTATGGGATTGGCTTTCAGGAATTCAGCTGGTATTCCGTCGAGTCCAGTTGCCTTGTCGTTTTTGAGGAGGTTAACTGCCTGAACAGAATGCAAGACGGAGCTGGAATAGATGTCAAAAATGCTGCAGCTGGAGCGGCCAGACTTTAACAATTTTCAACTTTTACTTTATTATTTTTGACATCTACATCTATTCCAGCTGCGTCTTATGAATTCTGTTCAGGCAGTTATTAATATTTGAATTTCTGATACAGAAGCAGGTTTGCTGTCAATAACCCTATAGGACCTGCGCATCTCACAGTATATCAATTTATATTATTTTTCATTATTTCCAGTTTTTGAGTAGGTATACAGTAGACACTCGATTTAGTGAAACTCGTAATAGTAACCTATCCACAATTATTGTGAACACACAAAATTTTATATGAAAACGTTGTTTGTTTTCATAGCTTGAGAGCTCTGAGGAATTGTTTCTGTTTTTCCTTTAAGCCCGATTGAAAGCCTTGATTAATGCTTATTTAAAATTAAAATCATTCAAATCGAACGAAATATGCACTTTGGATCAAAATCATCTTTAGAAAGCCTTAGAAAACTCCCGCTCGAAACAGTGAACAGGCCTGGTTTTTATTACTTCACTATATCGAGCGTCTACTGTAGTTGACCTTAATTGCAATAACAACTTCTAACTGTCAAAATTGTTAAATTTCTTTCAGATTCGATCAGATTAAGTCTAAAATTAATTTTCAAAACGAGAATTCTAAAAAATAACGTAATGCAAATACCTGAATACCATTATTAACATTGTTCAACATTTCGGCGGACTAGCATTTTTAAATTTTGGGTAGATACATACTTATTAGAGCCAATTTTATATAAGAATATATATGTACATATATTCAAGCACATATTTAAGGACATTTCATTCATAAACTTGACTCAGTTCCTGGAAAATATAGTTGGTCTAGTGATATTTAAATACAGTTTTGATAAACCGTTATGAAAAAAATAAATGCACTCGTTATGTTGTTGAATATTCTATGCTTTTATGTAAGTGAACAATAGTTACATGTGAACCATGGCACGTGGCGTTGCATTATCACGAGACCTAAGGGAATCGATAAATTAAGGCATTTAAAACGGGATTGTCGAGCTATAAAATTGCTAAAAATTTTAATTTACCACGCTCATCGGTACAGAACATTATCTCAAAATTCAAAACTTCAGGAAATGTGGAAACATGTAAAAAAAACGGGACGTCCACCAATAGCAAAACCTCGTGATTTGCGGGTTTTAAAGAAAATAATAAAAGAAAATCGGCGCCAAACTGCCGCTGCAATAACTGTTCAATAGAGAGAACGAATTCAAAAAAGTGTATCGGTCGACACATGCAAGCGGGCGATGAAAACAATGGGGTACAAGTTTTATAAGGTTTGTTTTAAAATATTTGAGTTCTGCTCAGGGCCGGACAAGCTATATGTGCAAGCGGTGCAAATGCACAGGGCGCTGAACCCAAGGGGCGCCTTGAGCAGGCATTAACAAAGCCACTTCTCGTAACCACTACCTATTTTTTAAATTTGTATTTCTCACACCAATAGTGATATCCAGTACATAACTACCAGTTTATTCTGAATTTAAACACAGTCATAATATACATACATCTATCTACTATTCCAAAAATAAGTCGATGTCTATCTTCCTATTCTCACCCACAGTAACAAAAAACTACATCACAAAATCTTTGAAATGTGCACGATTTTGTTCGCCTTTACCAACAGATACCTACCTATTTGCTATTTTTCAAACTGTCGACGTTATTCTCAGCTTGCTCACCATCGTGTGTGTGCTGTGTGCGTGAAGGCATTTATTTTATTTTCATAACCCAAACCCACCCCTATGCTGTGCAACATAAAACAAAATTCTTCAACTGCAAATACAGACAATTAACAGCCAGCATGGTGATAACATGAGCGCGATAACAGTTCTTCTATATGAAATCAAAGTCAGAAATGTTAATTTAACAGAAATTCTAAGGTGAAAAACTCATACTCATTGGCATAACAGCGCGCAAATTAAAAATTTGCGTCTATGAATTAAACTCTTCCGGTTGAGTGTTTTTTTTGTTTTATTTTGGAATTGGCTTCTATTGATGAGTGAAATATGAAATTGTAGCACTGTCTTATTGTGTGTTGAAACAAAGGATTGAAATATGGAAATAATGAATGATGATGATGCAATGATTTATGATTATGATGATGTTTGTCGTTAATGAGGGAATCTTGTTTATTCAATTTCTCCTTTTCTCTATTTTTTTGTTGTTGCCAGGCATTATTTTCATTAAGAAAAAAGGATTTTTTGACTTATCTAATTACATTATTTGTGTGCCAGTCGTGTTCTTATTGTGGTCAAACTAAAAAACTCAAAACTAAAGAAGGGAAAAAAGAATCTATATTGAGAGTATATATGTAGATCTGTTATGCGTAGAGTCAGAGTCGAGTAGTCATTAGTTTATAAATATAACGTCTAGCGTGTTTACTTTTTTGTTAAAGGCTGAATATAATTCTGAAGTATAAAATCTTTTTGTATATTTTAATGAACATGAAAGTGGTTCTCACATAGTTCGAACAAATTCAGTTTTTATTATGTAGGTATTTACAAAAGTGTCGTGTCCATCTACAACCTAGGTACCTACCAACATAGCTAAGAAAGTAGGTAGGCACAAAAAAGTATAAAATAAAAAAAAAGCATTGCAAAGTCTACACCTTGGGTAAAATGAGGATATGATTTTTTCCACCATTGACCACAATTGATGGGCGGAAATGATGAAGTATGCGCAGGGCGCTAATTTCTCTCGGGCCGGCCCTGGTTCTGCTTAAGTTTAAGTGTTACTTAACTCGTTAAAACTCAGGCAAAAGAAAAATCACTTTTGACACCTAAACAGAAGAAAAGGCGACTTGAGTGGGTCAAACAACACAAGAACTGGACGTTTAATCAATGGCGTGCCGTTATTTGGAGTGATGAGTCGAGATTGGAAGTTTGCGTTGGTGACGAACGCAAACGTGTGATAAGGAATGCAAAAGAAGCATTTCATAAAGACTGCATTAAACAAACAGTGAAGTTCCCAGCATCTCTAATGGTATGGGGATGTATGTCTGGGCGTGGTGTGGGCAGTTTACACTTTGTGAATCTGAATGGAATGGTCAATGCTACCAAGTACCAAAACATTTTGGAAGAACATCTACTTCCATCAATACCACTACTTCAATCAAGTGAAGGAGATTATGTTTTCCAACAGGATGGTGCTTCTTACCATACGGCTAGATCGACAATGGCGTGGTTATCTACTGAAGCAATTCCTTTAATGGAATGGCCTTCCAGCAGCCCTGACCTTTCAGACAGGAACCAGCTCGGACTCTTCGAGACTTAAGAGACAGAATAACAAATATTTGGGAAGCTTTTAGTGCTGAAGAATGTCAAAAGTTAGTTGATACTATGCCACGACGCTTAGACGCAGTGATCAAAGCAAAAGGTAACGCAACGCAGTGGTGCAATAAATAAAAAAAGCTCATAGACCAACTATTTTGCGTCTAAAATAAAGTTACAAAGTATTATTTTGTTGTGTAATATCGCTCCAAAACATTATTTCATTTAAAGTATTATCTTTTTTTTCTTTTTCCTATTTGAAATGAATAAATCTTTATATAAAAACCAAAAAAATTGTTTAATATTCAAAAACATTTAAGAATCAGCCACATGTTTGTATCCATTCCTCGGTAGACCAACTATTTTGCGTTTGGGCTCGTAGATAAGGATCTGTAAAATATGGTTCGTTCCCGAATTTATCATCGGAGAACTATTGAAGATTCATTCCCTGAACCGAAGAAAGAAAAATGTAAATTTACTACAGGACACAATTTCGAAAAGCCAAAGTTACGCAAGATAAAGTATCGAATTACAGAGTTCCGAAAAATTTATTTAAATCCTCGGGATTTCGTTGCTCTTTGAGCGATTTCAATTAAATTGACAGAGGTGATAGCTGAGACAGAGTTATAGCAGAAAAAAATATTTTCAAAATAGGATGTTTCTAAAATATGTCAATATTTTGCAACTTCGTTCTTTCTTGAGAGATTGCAATGAAATTTACTCAGGTGATAGCTGATACAGAATTGTAACAGAAAAAAATATTTCACAACAGGATCCTTCAAAAAATGTTAACATATTATAAATTCGTTGTTCTTTGAACGATTTCAATGAAATTGACACACACAATTTCAAACCTTAATAGAACGAGAGCTAAGGCACGTCAAAACACAAGTAATTTTAGATTAGCTGGTTTTTCGATATGCGTGAGAGCAGTCTCTGGCTGGTGGGAAATTTTGTGTTATCCGCCATATTGAAAAAGGGTGTTGAAAAAGGTAAATCAAAATTCCTCGGAGAGTAATGCTACATTTCCACCTAACGCTAATCTGAGATTTAATAAGATTTACCTCAAATCTTCTTTAAATCTTGAAGATTTACCATACAAATATATGTATTTCGTTAATCTTGGAGATTAGAAATTAATCTTATTAAATCTTCCTAGGACAAATAGTTTTACAAATCGAACTAACCTATTTTTACATGGAGCTGAACGATTCATTCAAGACTCGATTCAGTCCTTCATTGTTTGACATGAATAAAACATTCTGTCTCTTTCGCACTTCATAAGAAAGTTTTTTGAAAGTGTTGTCAGATTTAATCTTTTTTAAATCCTTTTGTGCGGTGAAAACGCCAAAAAGATTTATTTAATCTAAACTGAGATAAACCTTAGGTGGAAACATAGCATAACATGTTTTATTTGATTTTGTAAGTTAAAATATATTTTCAATTTTTTGTTTCCATAAGTTATCGACATCATGAAAAATTGTTGTTGAAAATTGTAAAAATGGTTTTCAGCATTTATCTCACTTTTTGTTCATCGGAACGAAAAAAATTTTACTTAACAACACATTTGTGGATAGATTTTTTGTGAATTAAAAAAGATCTAAAACCCAGTGTAATAAAGTAGTATCCAGCAAATAATTCTTTAGGCAAGAGTAGGATGTACGGCTTGGTGCGACGATTGTTGAGGGACACAGTTCAAATGTCTTATTATTGAAGAAGGGGGATCCATCTCCTACAGTTTAGGGAGGAGGGAAAGTTTTGTAAGAATGCGCTTACATACAATGAAATAACCTATAATTGTTAAAAAACATCAGATAAACTTTTAACAATGTGTTATAGCTCGTTTCTTTTTTTAATTTTTAATTTTAAATTATTTTAAATGGAGAAATAATAATAGAAAAACTGCTTAAGGTTGACGGAGAAATACAATTTGATATTCCATTGCCGCATCTCAATTTATTTGCCACATAGATTTGGCGCCCTTGTAAGCTGCCGCCCGGGGCACAGGCCCCGGTTTGCCCCCCCATAGATCCGGGGCTGACAAACGGATCACTGAGTGGCGTTCCCGATCCTTTTGTGATTTAAACTTCAAACCTGTTTCTCTATACTGCTTTATTCGATGCACCAATTTCACCTTATTCGGTTTTGATCCATGCAAGCTGCAAACTTCGTAGATCGTGACGATTCTAGAACAACCTGTATCCCCATCGCGTCGTCGTGTGAACAGATTTGTTCCCATTATTAGGGCGTTTGAGAGTCGAGGTAACTTTGGCTCCTGACAGTTACATACTTTTGGCCAAATAAATCGCTTTGGGAGTGTATTTTACTCTGTTCTGTAACAATATATACCCGAGCAGTCAAGCTGACTAAGGACCGATAATTGATAGTCATCTTCGAGAAGTATACATTTTGGTTTTATAATGTTTGACAATGCAGCTGGGTTACTGAAGTGTCAAAATGTTGCCTCCGCTTCCCACTAACGACAAAGTGAAACCTGAGGCCTCACTTCATAAAGGGGTATGCGTATGATACTAGCCCGAACATTTGAATGTGATTAATCTGTAAATATACTTTTTCAATGATGTAACTTTTTCTATTAAAATTTTGGTGAGAGCTTTGAGGATGGAGAGTTTTATGCAAGCAATTTGTATTAGATTGAGAAACAAGCATCCTTTCTCCTTTTCAAGCTTCAAAATGAAAATTTGTGTTGAAGAAGATAAGTGCATATGTAAGCAAGGGGAGGCAAGGAGGCAGTTTGTCTTCTCTTGAATGCATTTTAAAGCTAGGTTTCTATATCAAAACTATTGTTTTTAGTGAACTTGGCCGAGCTATTAAATGTTCTTTTAACCCAGAATAGTTTGGGAAGAGGCAGCTAACTTAAGTGTGTATGTGGATTTTTTTTCTTTGGACATTTTTCACCAACCCACGAAAAAAAAATATTATTATTAAAGTGATTCCAAGCAGAATAAATTCTTTTTTCAAAATATCTTTTTATGGCTTTTAGTCCTACAAATTGGCGTTTCTTCCGGCTTACTCACTTGGACTCATCAGTGACATAGTGAGAGCCTTGTCATACGCAATTTGTATTAAGTTCAATTTAACTTCCATGGAATTTTTAGCAAAAAACCACTGTAAACTGTATCCAACAAGATTAGAATCCCTAATCATTAAGCTGGAAAATTCTTTTTATTTGCTGAAATAAATAAATACATAAATAATGAAAAATATCTAAATAAAAGGAAATAAATTTTATAACAAACCCAGCTGGAAACATTTACAACAATCTCCCCAACCATTTGTATTGCCTCCCCGGCGGCGGCGGCGGCGGTCATTGCTAATTAGAACAAAATACTTTCATGTTTACAATCAATGGTTGTCAAATTCAAACACCAATTAATAAATAACCCTCGTTCCCTCTTTTTTGCGAAGTTTTTTGTGTGAGTTTGTTAATTTTTACGCGACTGCGGAAAGAGATATTACTTGGAAAATCAAAAAAGGTTTTTTTTTTTTGTGGACAAGGTTGGAGAAGCGGTTTGAAATGAAATCAACTTTTAAATTATTTCACGAAAAGATAGAAAAAAAAATGAATCTTTTTGCATCTGTATAGCAACCTTAATTGCGATTGCCAAAGCTTCATCATTCTGATTCTCGCTCTTTCTATCGCCATACACCTCTGCCCCTTATGCAAACTAAAATTTCAAAAGGTTCAATACCAAAAGCAAAAAAAAAAAAACCTGGATGGTAATGGCTTAGCACTTTTTTTATTGATGACTTCGCCTCCATCATCGGGAGTTTCTTGTTGGGTATCTCTGATTTTTGTGAACTAAAAATACCAAATATACATACATATAGGGATACTTCTGTGTATGTATGTATATACGTGCCTAATACTTTACGTTCTTTATAGATAGAGGTGAAAGTTCAAAACCCAAAATTGTACCACATCAATCGTGGCAAGGCTTTTTGCATAATTCATGCTGATTGAGCATCCCTTTTATCTGCCTATATTCAATCGCATAAATCGCAGTGCCATACCATTCTACCTATGTGAATGAAGTGGTGAAAACGGCACGGCAACCAAATCCAAGGGATACCATCACATATACAGATACAAAATCTATATACATACACAACCGTGATGAAGGAAGAATTATGTGAAAACAAAATATTTTCAAATGTCAAAGAATACAAAAAAAAAAGAAAACGGATGGAAGGAGCAGTGGAAAATGGTTTTGGGGTTTTCGTATTTCAAGGATTGATTGACAGCTTCAACTGAGGTAGGTATTAATAAAAGACTAATTAAAAGAATACCCTCTACCTTCACAAATGTATCTGCTGTGGTTAATGCAAATTTTGGAAAAGTCAAAATGGAAAGAATTGTCAATCAACGTAAAGTGGTATTTAGACTGATTAAAAAAAGTTAAAAATTTTCAATGAACAAAAAATAACGAAATAAAGAAAACTATGAACCAATAAAGTATATGTTTATTTTTTGTTTCTAAGAAAATTTGGGTTTGTATTGTTTTTTTTTAAATTTGTTCCAGATAAGATTAGTTTGAAGTCCTTATTTTTAAAGCCTTTTAAAGGTTTTGGGATCAACGGTTGCCCAGAGCTCTCAACTATGCACTCTCCAATAAAGGTAAAGCTGACGCAACGGATGGGTGCATGGATGGATGGACGATGTAATTCAATATCACAACAAAAACATAAATGTTAAAAAAAAGCCAAGTTCTTATATGTACAAGAAACCTGTGAGTAAAAAGTCAGCCAAAAAATGTAATGAGATCTAAAATATATGCCAAGTTTTAAGTTCATGAAGTTTAATATCCAATATCTTAAGTAGAGTAATATCGAAACAATTCCAAATCATGACATAAATTTTATATTTAATGATTACTGATTTTCATCGTTCTACAACAATCAGTAGTGCTCCACATAATTTATAAGAATTTTTAAGAATGTGGGTGGATGCCACGCCCCCTGAATGCAAAATTCCAATTTTTCAACTTTTTTTCTTTCTAAGTACTTCAAGCCCTACTGACTTACTAATTTTCATCGTTTACAACAATCGGAAGTGCCCCATATAATTTATAAGAATATTTAAGAAAGTGGGTGGATGCCACGCCCCCTGAATAGAAAATTGTAGATTTTCGATTTTTTTTTTTATGCCCCACAAGACCTACCGTTGTGCGAAAATTCAAGTTTCTGCGATGTCGGGAAGTGCTCCATAATTTGTATGATCTGTCAGTGAGTCAGTGAATCAGTGAGTCAGTGAGTCATAGTGAGTCAGTCAGTTACGGTTCTTGCGATTTTATGGGTGATTCTCTGCCAACTGTGATTCTTTTTTTAGAAAATTTTCTAAAATTAAAACTTCTTGCAAACAATTTTTGTTTTGTGTTTGTGGCTCCATTTAGTCACGTGTGTGAAGTTGGCATAACATTTTTGAGCTAGGCCAATGGGACCATGGCAGGAATTTGCAGTTTTTTTGCATTTTTTATGCATTTCTATTCCTGATTTTGCAGTTCACCAAATAGTGGGTGTAATCGACTGTACTGCTAACTTCACTGTGAAGTTAGCAGTGCCTATGCTTTTCTCAGGAACCGTGCTAGCTAGGAATCTGAAATAAGGCTCTGAATTTGCAGTTTAATTTGCAGTTCCAGAAAAGGAAAAAACTAAATTTCTAAATCCTTACATAAAAAAAATTCATACTGTACTGCTAACTTCACTGTGAAGTTAGCATAAAAGTCCTTTTCTCAGCAACGGTGATACTTAGAAATTTGCAGTTAGGCTCCAAATTTGCAGTTTAATTTGCAGTTCAAGAAAAATTTATGTCCAAATTTTTAAGTCCAAATTTGAAAAAAAATCGAATAAATTCATTTTTCACTGTTAACGTCACTGTGAAGTTAGCAGTACATACCCTTTTCTCAGCAACTGAGCCACCTAGAAAATTGCAGTTTAGGTCCAAATTTGCAGTTTTTCATGTACTTCAAGAAAAAACTAAGTTCAAATTTGTACGTCCAAATTTGACAAAAAAATCGCAAATTTTACTTTGCACTGTTAACAACAGTGTGAAGTTAGCAGTACATACCCTTTTCTCAGCAACTGTGCTAGGTAGAAAAGTGCAGTTTAGGTCCAAATTTGCAGTTTTTCATTTTCTTCATGAAAAAATGCATTTCAAATTTTGAAGTCAAAATTTGGCATTAAAATCGAAAAATTCACTTTGCACTGTTAACGTCAGTGTGAAGTTAGCAGTACATACCCTTTTCCAAAGAACTGAGCAAGCTAGAAAATTACAATTTTCGACTCCCCTGCAGTTCACCAGATTCGCACTGGATCCGCGTTGGCGTTTTTTTTTCTCAATTAGTGAACTCGTCGAATGAACTATCGATTCCTGAACATCCCTACCAATATCCGAACTATATTATCGCTTTTGTCATTTATTGACATTTCATACGTGACACGCAATCTCTAAGGGTGTTCAAACAGTCTTCATGTCAAATTGAGTCACCTCACATGAAGCCTTTCTATACATCATCTTAAATTGTAAACAGTTTATTTCTTCAAAAAGAATGATAGATACTTTACTTTAGCTAAACTATACTTTTAAATTAAGACTTATAAGTCTAAATTTACATTTCTGTGTTATTCATGATCAAATTTGGACGTAAAATTTTGAACTTAGTTTTTTCTGGAAGTGTGGAACAGTGAAAAATTAATTTATTCGATTTTTTTTCAAATTTGCACTTCAAAATTTGGACATTAATTTTTCTTGAACTGCAAATTAAACTGCAAATTTGGACTCTCATTGCAATTTTCTAGCTTGCTCAGTTCCTGAGAAAAGGATATGTACTGCTAACTTCACACTGACGTTAACAATGCAAAGTGAATTTTTCGATTTTTTTGTCAAATTTGGACGTAAAAATTTGAACTTAGTTTTTTCTTGAAAAGCATCTAAAACTGCAAATTTGGACCTTAACTGCAATTTTCTAGCTGGCTCAGTTCCTGAGAAAAGGGTATGTACTGCTAACTTCACAGTGATGTTAACAGTGAAAAATTAGTTTAATCGATTTTTTGTCAAATTTGGACTTAAAAATTTGAACTTAGTTTTTTCTTAAAGTGCATGAAAAACTGCAAATTTGGACCTTAACTGCAATTTTGTAGCTGGCTCAGTTCTTGAGAAAAGGGTATGTACTGCTCACTTCACACTGACGTTAACAGTGCAAATTGAATTTTTCGATTTTAATGCCAAATTTTGACTTCAAAATTTGAAATGCATTTTTTCGTGAAGTAAATGAAAAACTGCAAATTTGGACCCTAACTGCACTTTTCTACCTAGCACAGTTGCTGAGAAAAGGGTATGTACTGCTAACTTCACACTGTTGTTAACAGTGCAAAGTAAAATTTGCGATTTTTTTGTCAAATTTGGACGTACAAATTTGAACTTAGTTTTTTCTTGAAGTACATGAAAAACTGCAAATTTGGACCTAAACTGCAATTTTCTAGGTGGCTCAGTTGCTGAGAAAAGGGTATGTACTGCTAACTTCACAGTGACGTTAACAGTGAAAAATGAATTTATTCGATTTTTTTTCAAATTTGGACTTAAAAATTTGGACATAAATTTTTCTTGAACTGCAAATTAAACTGCAAATTTGGAGCCTAACTGCAAATTTCTAAGTATCACCGTTGCTGAGAAAAGGACTTTTATGCTAACTTCACAGTGAAGTTAGCAGTACAGTATGAATTTTTTTTTATGTAAGGATTTAGAAATTTAGTTTTTTCCTTTTCTGGAACTGCAAATTAAACTGCAAATTCAGAGCCTTATTTCAGATTCCTAGCTAGCACGGTTCCTGAGAAAAGCATAGGCACTGCTAACTTCACAGTGAAGTTAGCAGTACAGTCGATTACACCCACTATTTGGTGAACTGCAAAATCAGGAATAGAAATGCATACAAAATGCAAAAAAACTGCAAATTCCTGCCATGGTCCCATTGGCCTAGCTCAAAAATGTTATGCCAACTTCACACACGTCATTTAGTCAGAGTATTATATCCGTAAAAGCTTTTTGCTACAACTTTTAAAGAACAAAAAATATTGTCAAATGTACTAAAACTAGTACAGATGCTAATGACACTCTTTTTCTTTTTTTTCTTTTTAATTTGTTTTCCCTCTTTTTGACCATATTTGTGTTGAGATTCTTGATTGTCTAAAACGTTTTGAGCTCTTGACATTTCTTCTTCCCTTTTTTTCTTTAAAAATTATCTCTTTTTCATTTTTGAAGTTTGTTCTTCTGAATGGCAACCATTTTCCTTGTGCTGGGTTATTACTTAGTTTTTATTGCACGGAATGATTTTTGTTTGGCTCGTCTGGGGCATTGCTACCGTTCTTACAAAGAAAAAAAATATTATTGCAAGAAGTTATTTAATTATATTTCATTAAAGCTCAAAAAGTATTTAAATGCCACGGTACTGACATCCACGGTACTGACTTTTAGACAGTTTATGTAACCTCACTTCGATATGCTTTTGAGCAAAATAATTTCCAGGACAATTTTAGCTTATACCGTTAAAAGATATACAAAATTCTGATAATCAGCCAAAAACATGTTATAACATGCTTTAAAAATACTACCACGGTACTGACAAATACATTTTGACATACTTTCATCGCATGAAAACATATCACTCTTAAAGTACAACAACGTACAAAAATTAAAATGACTGTTGTTACCTATACATAAATAGTTTATCTTTTAGAAAACCTTAATACATACGTGTTAAAGCTAAAACAAAATGGCGGTTGGGCGGGAAATCTT
The DNA here is from genome assembly GCA_963921185.1 of Dasysyrphus tricinctus. NCBI lineage: Eukaryota > Metazoa > Arthropoda > Insecta > Diptera > Syrphidae > Dasysyrphus > Dasysyrphus tricinctus. The sequence continues at coordinate 140,308,580 of OY992530.1, forward strand.
TTAAATCAGGAATAGAACTTAAACCTCGGACAACATTCATTCATGATTATTTTATTCAGCAATAAGTATTTTGACTTAATTTTTGCATTATTTTGTCAAGCTAGGATTGCACTCAAACTTTTCTAAGAACAACATTTCCATTCAATGAAGTATTTCATTTGAACAAAGTAGATTCAATCGGAAAAACAAGGAACGGACATGCCACGGTACTGACAATTTTACTACACTTTCCCAAGCCACGTGGAAGAAGTAGCAAATTGGGTCATGATATTGAATGTAGGTTGTAGTAAATAGCCATTTTCACAATTCAATCTGAAAATATATACGAACATTTTACATTAAATATCAAAAAAAGCACTGGACGCAAAGAATCACAGTTGGGAGGGAATCACCCATATCTCGGGAACTACTAATACTAAGGAGTTGAAATTTGGTGAGCCACCTTTGTTTGATCAGCTCAGCAAATACTGCGAATTTGAAGTTTCTGACTTTATTGGTACTGAAAATAGAGGGGGGTTGAAAATCGCCCGAGGTTGTTCCTGTAAAAAGGGTGTAGTGCCGTGAACTTGGCTGGGCACTACCGTGCCCTTTGATATGTTTAAGCATACCCAACATGAGATATTATGGAGAAAAATAATATTAAGAGAAGGTATGGATAGAACATGCAACTAGGGGTGATAGCTGATACATAATTAAAAAGAAAAAATATTTTCAAAATAGGGGGTTCCAATATTATGGCAACATATTGCACGAAACTTTGTCATTTCGAAACTTTGGTTTATCGAAACTTTATCCTCCGAAACTTTGCATATCGAAACTTTACCTTGAGAAACTTTGGGTTTCGAAACTCTGGTGGATTCCCCAGCCACAGCACGGTGCGGGTAGACGTACGCGCTGCTGCCTGCTGGTAGCATCCTTAGCCACTTAAGCTTATTTTCATAGAATTGCTGCCAGTGCAGTGACTAAAACGGTTGCGTGACTTTAATACTTGTTGTGTTTAATTTTAAAATGCAATTTGGAATTCAGGCCTGAAAAGGCTGTTTTTATACTATTTAGGATTAATTCCCAAAATATGAATTTGAAAATAAGTTCAACAAGTTATCTTTTTTGGGCGTTATTTCCATGTATAAAGCTCTTTCCTGTTTTTTTAATCAAATTTCGCGTAGTTTCCACGTTTTTTGGCGAATTTTTCCATTTAGTTTTGATTGATTTTTCCAAAATGTTTATGCAAATATTTTTTGGGCTTTTTTGCCCAAAACACTATTTGCCAAAATTTTATTTCGCGTGATTTCAGTTTGCCCAACAATTTTAATATACAAAAACTTTTTTTTTAAGAATACCGCTCTATTTTAAAATGAAACTTTTAGCTTTATCAATTTTTAACTTCCCATTGGAAGTTATTCTAATTGGTCTCCGATTTGTCAAATCGAAAATTTTGACAAAGGTATCTTCACATATCTCCTTAGAAAGGGATTCCATAATTTTTAAAGAGGTGTCAGTGTTTTTACGAACGTTCGTACATTCGTACGTTCCGTCACTTTTTTTCGTTCAACTCAAGAACGAATAAAGATATCGACATTGGATACATTTTTGTTAAGTGCAGAAAGAACTTTCAAAAAAATTCAATTAGAGGTGTTTTACCCGTAGCAATTTAAAAACAAAAAACGTTGTTCAATTTCATTTGTCTCGAATATCTCGAGAACAAATGATGATATCGACTTCAGGTTAATTTAATTCTACGCATATTGACGTAATGAAAAATTATAGTCAATATATTGTAATGACTTTCCAAATTTGAACTATAACGACTCCGAAAAGCAAACAAACGAACACAATAAAGCTTTCGGTCGCAGTGCAAACATACCCTTAGTAGCTATAATTATAGCAACTCTCAAACGAAGGAAGCGCCATCTGCCGGATTATAGCAGATTTACCAGCTGTCAAATAAAAGCTTTTTGAAGGGAAATTATTGGGAAATTTCCCCTATGGAAAGCTCTAGAAGCAGAGACTAGAACGTTCTCCTTATTTCGAGAGTTTGGAAAACAAGTATAAAAGGCACATGTTTGAACGGCAGCGACACAGTTTGTTTTTAATCGTGAATGAATTAAGTTGGTTGTAATAAAAGTGAATAGTAAAGTTCGTGAATTAATTTTAGTGGTGAATAATAAATCGTTTTGTTTGTAGTAAGAAAAGTAAAGTGTTTTATTTTGTGAAATAAATAAGTGTACGTTTTGAATAAAGTAAATAAGTTTTATTAGCGAACCTGAGAAAATATTACATTGGTGTCAGAAGTGGGATAAAACTTATTTTATCTGTGCACTCAGTTAATTTATTGTGTGGAAAGTACAAAAAAAAAAGACAATGGGTAAATCTTTGAATGATTTAAATTTAGTGGAACTTAAGGCAGAACTGAATAAGCGAGATCTTCGTACTGCTGGAACAAAGAATGATCTTATAATTCGTCTGCAAGAAGATTTAAGAAGATGTGGAAAAAAACCCGGACACGTTTATATTCGACATTGAAATGGAAGAACAGCAAGAGCAAGTAAGTACATCGGGCGTGACCAACATGCTGTCTCAGCTGCTTGCCAAATTTGATAGACTTGAAAAGAATCTTCTCGAACGTTTCGAACAACAAAGTCAAGAGCAGAAGAATCTTCTAGAAAACAAAGCCAAGAGCAGAAGAATCTTCTAGAACAACAAAGCCAAGAACAACGGAATGAACAAAAGAATCTTCTGGAACGATTTGAACAACAAAGCCACGAACAAAAGTGTCTGCTGGAAAAACAGACAAATATGCTCGAATGTAAGTTAAATGCCTTTGACAATAGAATTATTGCCCTTGACGAGCGTGTCGATAAACAATTTTCTTCTATCGATAAACAATTGTTAACTGTCAATCAACAATTGTCTAATGTCGATAAGCAATTGTCGACAGTAGAAACAAAGTTCGAAACAGTGGAAGATAAAATCGAAACCATTACTAAGGAATTGAACAAAGTAAGAAAAATTAAGGTTCGAGAAAGTTCTGGTGACTGTCCTAGGAGAAAGGAGATGCATCCCCCAACCTTCGATGGACAAACTTCTTGGTCAATCTACAAGAAGCAGTTTGAAGCAGCCGCAGCAACAAATGGCTGGGATGAGGAGGACAAATACATAGCTCTGACGCTTGCCCTCAGAGGAACTGCTGCTGAACTTCTGCAAACCATACCAGCAGATAAGAGTGGCTACTTCGGTGCTCTTGTTCAGGCCATTGACAAACGCTTATGGAGATGGCCATATGCAAGAAGTCTTCCGTGTTCAACTCAATACTAGAATCCAAAAGAGGGGAGAAACTCTGCAACAGCTTCAAGCAGACATCGAACGATTGGCACATCTGGCATATCCAGCTGCAGGAGATGAAATCATCAACCAATTCGCAACAGAAGCCTTTGTTCGTGCTGTATCTGATATTAACCTTCAGCGAGCAATTCGAACTGCTGGCAAACGCACGCTTCCTGAAGCACTAGCATTCGCCCTCACAATGGAAGCAGCAGAACAGGCTTCTCAAGGAGTTCATCGGTTGAGAGAACTAGGAGTTGAGGAGTGTTCTTGCAAGAGAACTGCGTTCCAAAGAAACCAGCGAGATGGACTTGCTCGATGCTGGAACTGTAACAAGATCTTACATCTTCAACGCCAGTGCAGACTGCCACCTAGAAAACCTCCATGTTGGAATTGCAACAGGACTGGGCATCTGCAAAGCCAGTGCAGATTGCCACCTAGAAGACCATGGAAACCAGACTACAAGCATTGCACGCATGAAAAAGAAAAGGAAGTTGTTTCCATCCAGCGACTGAGAGCCTATCCCATTTACGATTGGAATAAAAGGAAAATGAGGCCTGCGCAAAAAGATGGCTCGGGAAGCGATATATATCGCCCAAAAGTGACTCCGCTGCAGTTAACTCCTACTCGGCGAAAGGGTGACGAGCGTGATTCCAGAGAAAACTACAAAGTTGGAGCGGACGGATTTCAAGTGTGCATGGATGTCAGCCATTTCAAGCCAAATGAGTTAATGGTCAAAACTGTTGGCAACAGCGTGGTAGTGGAAGGTAATCATGAACGTGAAGATGAACATGGCTACATAAGTCGTCAGTTTGTACGGAAGTACCAGCTACCAAAGGGGTACGATGCCAAAGATGTCATCTCAACGGTTTCAATGGACGGTATCCTGACAATCAAAACTCAGCAGAAGGCATTGAAGAACAACGAAAGGATAGTGCAAATTCAACAGACTGGCCCCATGAATCGGAGTGATAAGGGAAATGAAGAAGAAAGGCTGAGTGACCTTCATGAAAGAACAAGGGCAAATATGAAGCCATCAAGTGGTCGGATGAAAAAGCGATACGACACAAATGCAACAAAGACAGGATTCCAAGTGGGAGACCTTGTTTGGTTTTATAATTCCCAGCGTCGGAGGGGAATGTCACTGAAACTTCAACAAAATTGGGAAGGCCCTTATACTGTTGTAACACGAGTAAACGATGGCGTCTACCGCATTCGGAGAGGATTAAGAGGCAAAATAAAAGTAGTTCACATCGACCATTTACATCGTTGTAATGGTGAAGGAAGTGATGGATTTGCTCGGGACGATCAATCCTAAGAGGGGGGCAGTGTAATGACTTTCCAAATTTGAACTATAACGACTCCGAAAAGCAAACAAACGAACACAATAAAGCTTTCGGTCGCAGTGCAAACATACCCTTAGTAGCTATAATTATAGCAACTCTCAAACGAAGGAAGCGCCATCTGCCGGATTATAGCAGATTTACCAGCTGTCAAATAAAAGCTTTTTGAAGGGAAATTATTGGGAAATTTCCCCTATGGAAAGCTCTAGAAGCAGAGACTAGAACGTTCTCCTTATTTCGAGAGTTTGGAAAACAAGTATAAAAGGCACATGTTTGAACGGCAGCGACACAGTTTGTTTTTAATCGTGAATGAATTAAGTTGGTTGTAATAAAAGTGAATAGTAAAGTTCGTGAATTAATTTTAGTGGTGAATAATAAATCGTTTTGTTTGTAGTAAGAAAAGTAAAGTGTTTTATTTTGTGAAATAAATAAGTGTACGTTTTGAATAAAGTAAATAAGTTTTATTAGCGAACCTGAGAAAATATTACAATATTATAAACACATTAACTTAAATACAATTTTTATTAAATACAAAAAATTGCTGAAAATAGTTGAAAAAAGTGTTTCGGCTCGAATATCTTGAAAAAAAAACAACGATATTGGCTTTTGGGTGATTTTATTCAATAAACTAATTGAACAGCACCAGAAATTTGAAGTTTTGGCGATTTTTTAATAATAAAATAAAACTGGGCATCTAGCTTCCGAGGGGAAGTTACCAGTGTGAATTGCACCACAGCCTCTTTCTTCTATAACGTTACTAATCCGTGACATTTAACAGAGAAAATTTTGGAAAAAAATCATGGAAATCCATCCACTAGGTTAGTTCATTAATTATTCGACGATTTCCACTTATTCAGCTTGCCTTGTATTTTCCTGAATTTGTTATGTTCAATCTTTAAAAAATGAAAATATCAAATATTATCCTATGTTGGCTTTTAATGTAGGCAAAGCTGCGATTTTATTAAAATATGTCATATCACATACCAAAGTCTTCGGAAATAAGCTAATAACATAAAAACTGCATGATGAAAATCTACAATGTACAGTGCTGTTGACAAAAAATATTGTCGGAACGATTTTTTGAGCACAATGACTTTACTAGCGTAGTTTCTATCTACACTCACCATTTAGAAGAGAGGGATGGATTCAGTATATACATATGTATGGTTTCTATCCGCTTTACATAGGTACCCATTCAATCATCTCTGTCGCCAGTTTGTTTTTAACGGAAAACTGAATTCCTGACTTCAAATTGCTTCCACTACCGTTTTCTGATAGTGCGGCTTATCTATCGCTTCACAGAGATCAATTTTTTTCATCAAAAATGTATTCAGTTGGATCTTGTATGATATTATTCAAACCAATTTAAAAAGTACCGATGAAGTGTGGATGAAAAAAATTAACGGCAAGCTCTACGGTCTATAAGCAGTGACTTCCGGTTAGGATGTCAGGGAGCCTGGGACACGTGGGACGTATGAAGAGCGACGCTCAGCTGGACGAATAAAAAAAGGAAGATCCCACCTGAGATGTCAGGTGCCACGTATGTACAAACAATCGTACAAAATCGTATGCCCGTAACTGGAGGAAGGCTGTAGGGACCCAGGCTGACTTAAAAGGTTTGTTTATTAAAATTGATCCATCATGGACTGTAAAGCCATTAAAATTAAAGTTGGTACATACACACTAAAGAACTTGGGGTTTGGGTATTCTCTATAGAAATATTTTTAAGCTCTTTTAAGGAGTAGAAACAACAGTGGCTGACATACAAAATTGAGCAATAAAAGTTTATTTTTTTTTAAATACATTAGCAGCATTATTTCAATGTTAAAATTCTAAGTATCATAAATTGACCAAATTAAATTTTCTACTTCAAAAAGGTTACTAAATCAACATTTTACACACAGCACAATAAATTCAATTTCAGCAAGAAAAAAAAGAGTGTATATTTATATATTATTCACCTATACATATATGTATATATGAATATAATATTCATTCCATCGTACACGAAATGGATAAGAGATTTACATGGAAATCATCTAAGTGGGTGTGGTTCACCGAACTGTCAAAAAACGTATCCGGAAACAGTCTGAATTTGAGCTGCCAATATTATCGTTTGGTGATGTGTGTGTTCTGCGGAAGCAGGAAGTTTTTGTTGTTAACTTTTCTTCTGACCCAGTTGTTCTGATTTCAATGTCATCTGGTGTGCATATTTCTGATATGCACACAGTAATAAGGTTTTTCTTGTCATCGTGAATTTCAATAAATTCGATTGAATAAATTCGATTTTTGATTTATCTATAGCAGCTGTGTCGAGAATATTATATTTTCTTATGCATTGTTTAAACTGAAGTTCAATGTTCAACTCACACTTATTTGTTTTTAGATTTTACTTACATCTACATCTACATAGTACATAAGAAATCAATGATATTTGGAAAATAATGATTTTTTAAAGCTATGTACATAGGTATAATATTCGATGATTGATGAACATCAAAATTGTAAAACTCTTAGTGGGACTTGCAGTTTTGATGATTGACTTTTAAGGGTACACCCATAACCGATTTTATTTATTTTATTTTTCTATTATTTGTTGAATACTCAATAAAGCAAATCGTCAACTTTGAGAAAAGAACAGCCAGCTCCTATTTTGCATTTCGTACATGAAAATATTTAAAAACAAAATCGTAATTTATATTTGAATAAATCCAAAAATGCAGAAAGTTTCTGTGTAGTGTATTCACTTGGCTTTTTAACTAAATTCAGAAGAATTGAACGGATTTGATTGATTAGTTAAGCGGTTTTCACTTACTTACAATTGTAAGTCGACGAAATGTCTCTTTAAGAAAGAAAAAAACTAAGTTTAGTTCCAACTAACAAAACATTTTAAGGAAAAGTTATATTAAATTGTTTATCACACGCAATTATCTTCAAAATGGTAGACTACATAAGAGCTGGAAGCAAATTTTGTGGGTGGACGCATAACCAAAATATGAGTATGAGGGTTTGTAGGTGCATGCATCTTGATATCGAATATCAAAGTCTGGCAGGATTTTTTTGGCGCCCGTAAAGGGGACGAGGGATTGAAAATAGCGGTTTTTCCATTTGTTGTGTCAAGGGTACAATCACTTCATTTCATTTTTTAAAAATGGGAAATGGTACTCTGTCATTTTCCCTAAGTCCAAAGATTTTATTTTGTATGATCCAATTGATAATACTCAAGATATAACAATTTTAGGCACACCATATCGAGAAAAATTTGGAGATTTGAAAAATATTAAAAATCAACAAAAAAAAGTCTCCAAAATATGGCCGATAAGGTTCGCTTCAAAAAGGCATATCTTGAGTTTTATTAATCAGATCATTAAAAAGAAAGTTTGTGGACAAAGGAAAAATTACCCAGCATCATTCCTCATTTTTAATAAATGAATTAAACTGGTCTTACTCATGACACAACAAATGGGAAAACCGCTATTTTCAATCTCCCGTCCACACTACGGGCGCCACAAAAATCCTGCCAGACTTTTATATTGAATATCAAGATGCATGCACCTACAAACCCTCATACTCATATTTTGGTTATGCATTCACCCACAAAATATGCTACCGGCTCTTAGACTATGGGAACACCCACACCGAACTAGTGAAATTTCAAGTAAGACAAAAATCAATGAACGACGCACAGGGTTGCGTATAATACCTCTTCAAAAGGGCTAAGGATTTTAAAACTTCTATTTTTACTTGCGATATAGGTACTAGAAGGCAAGTTTTGGATTCGCGCAAAAAAAAAAATTGAGATAACAATCAAACATGATGTTACGATGATAGAGATAGGTGGCACAATTCTGTCTGTCTGTGTGTTTGTTCGTCTACAGCCTAAACGGCTGGATCGATTTTCTTTAAACTTGGTACATAGTGTTTTTTGGTGATTATGCCCACACATTTTTTTCATTTTTTTTAGAACCGAAAATAACGGTACCTGCCAATATTTTTTTGCAATTTTACATAATCGTATTTTTCTCAAAAACGGCTCGACAAAACTTCTTAAAAAAGTATTCAGAAAATTTATTTTAGTAATGGCTTTCTTTGGGTGGAAAACCATTTTTCAAAAATGGTTATTAATGGTACCTCCCAAAGAACCATTTTTAAAATTTTTGATTTTCTTCAAACCGATTTTAATTATTTGTTTATACAGAAGCTTCCAAAAAATATAAATAGTTTTGTGTACCTACCAAAATTTTTGAAAAAATATTTTTTGGATTTTTAAGAAATGTTTCAAAATTTTGTTTTGAAAATCAAATATTTCGAAAACGACATGATCGATTTTTTTGAAACTCGATATTTAAGAGTTGTTTAGCATTCTCTAAAATATTTTTATAAAAAAATTTACATTTTTGAAAAAATAATGGTACCTTCCATACAAAAGTTAAAAAACCGCAAAAACAACTCCTACGATTTTGATTAAACTTTTTTCATGTACTGTTCGTATGTAGTACGATCTACTATCAAAAATCTTACACTTAGCATCTATTAATAGCACCTGTCATAGAACGTATTTTTATATTTTGAATTTTCTCGTTATCGGCTGAACGGATTTGGATGAATTTTTTTTATATACAAATTTCAGATAAGATTAAATAATATTGCATATCAAAATAAAAAAAAAAGTTGTTTGCATTTTTTTTGAAAATTCGATATCTCAAAACTGGGTTGACAATTTTTTTTTCAAATTATGTAATTATATACACATAAATATATACTTTAGATTTGCATACCAAAATTTGTTCTTAAAGATGTTGTAAGAATTTTATATATAAAAAAATTATTTTTTTAAAAAACCACTCCAACGATTTTAAATTTTTTTACTTGCGATTATAGGTACTATAAGGCAAGTTTTGGATTCGTGCAAAAAAAAAATTTTGAGATAACAATCAAACATGATATTACGATGATAGAGAACACCAAAAAAGTGGGTGGCACAATTCTGTCTGTCTGTCTGTCTGTCTGTCTGTCTGTCTGTCTGTTCGTCTACAGCCTTAACGGCTCGATCGATTTTCTTCAAACTTGGTACTTAGTGGTTTTTGATGATTCTGCCTAAACGTTTTTTTCATTTTTTTTTTAGAACCAAAAATAACGGTACCTGTCATACATTTTTTTTTGGCAAATTTACATAATCGTATTTTTCTCAAAAACGGCTCGACAACTTTTCTTAAAAAATTCAATAAATTTATTTAAGTAAAGGCTTTCTTTGGGTAGAAAACCATTTTTCAAAAATGGTTATTAATGGCACCTCCCAAAGAACCATTTTTTTGATTTTCGATTTTCTTCAAAACGGTACGACCGATTTCAATTATTTTTTTTACACAGAAGCTTCCAAGAAATATAAATAGTTTTGTGTACCAATATTTTTGAAAAAATGTTTATTGGATTTTTAAAAAATGTGTCAAAATTTTTTTTTGAAAATCAAATATTTCGAAAACGACATGATCGATTTGTTTGAAACTCGATATTTAAGACTTTTTTAGTACTTTCTAAAATATTTTTAGAAAAAATTTTACATTTATGAAAAAATAACGGTTCCTTCCATACAAAAGTTAAAAAACCGCAAAGGAAAATATTTTTTTGCTTAAAAACGACTCCTTCGATTTTGATTAAACTTTTTCTATATACTAAAATTAGTACGATCTACTACCAAAAATTATAAAATTTTACACTTTGCAACTATTAATAGTACCTGTCATAGAACGTATTTTTTTATTTTGAATTTTCTCGTTATCAGGGCATTAGGGTAATTTTCCAAAAAAAAAATATACTATCTGGTAGATTACTAAAGGGTCCGCCAAATTACTTTTTTTTTTTTTTTAAATGCTATAAAAAAAGCTACTGAATATTTTTTCAAATTTCTTTTTTATTTGAAAGTACAATCCTTCCGGTTGATAATGAAAAATAATTTCATTCAAATGGCTGCATCGCTAAGTGGGCCTGCGATCGACTTAGAGAAGATGCCGATTTTGCCAAAAAAATCATCTTTTCAGATGAAGCTCATTTTTATCTTGGCGGGTATGTAAACAAGCAAAATTGTCGCATTTGGGGCACAGAAAACCCGCACGCCATTGAAAAGCTGATACACCCAAAACGAGTCACTGTTTGGTGTGGATTTTGGTCCAGAGGCATAATTGGGCCATTTTTCTTCGAGTGGCCGTTACAGTCAATGGCGATCGTTTTCGGGCCATGTTGAACGAATTTTTGTTTACAAAAATTGAAGAGGAGGTTATTGGCAACATTTGGTTTCAACAGGACGGCGCTACGTGCCACACAGCCGAAGCTACACTCCATGTAGTAGTAGCATTTTCAAAAAAAAAAAGTTATTTGGCGGACCCTTTAGAACGTCATAAAAGCATAAAAGGTCACTTAGCTTCAGTAATTGATCATTGGTCAACCACAGACTTTTTTTTTCGATGGAATCATATTTAATCAAGAATTATTAAGATGGCATTTTTTTTTCACCTCAAACTACAAAATAGTTGTTTTAGCTAATTTAAATACTGTATATCATGCTTTTAAACATTTTCTCTCATAATTTCTATGTCTTTTATATACAATTTTGTTAAACCCTGGAGACTCTTGAGCATAAAAGCAAGTACGTGCGACCCAGTCGTGCATTTTTTTTTTTGCATTGGAAAGAATTTTGAGGCAAGGGTATAAGAGGCCCTCTGTTGGTTTTTTCTTCGTCATCGTGTCCTGTAACCCCGGTTAAGGCGGGTTGGCTACGAAATCTCGCAAATCAAAATCTCGGATTCGAAATCTCGCATAATGAAATCTCGCAATTACAAAATCTCGCTTTTCATAATCTCGCAATAACGAAACCCCGCAAACTAAAATCTCGCATATCAAAATCTCGCAAAATTGAAATGCATTGCAACAAATAAATTTTTTTAATCAAAATCTCGCAAATTAAAATCTCGCGCGAGATTTCGATTTGCGAGATTTTGATTAAAAAATGTATTTGTTGCAATGCAATTTAATTTTGCGACATATCCTACCCACAGCAAAATATATCATCCAGTGTCTGAGCACTTTTAGACCACACTGTTATTATTAATTTGAACTGTTGATTTTTCAATATTATTGTTGTCAAAAGAACAAGAAAGAAAGAGAACATGGAGATGGTAATCCAGTTGTAAAGTGTCTTGTGCAAATTGCATTAATCGTATTTGACCTTGAACTAGAAGATACTTTTAGTTCCATTATAAACGCGTAAAAGGCAACCAAAATGGTTATTAACAGTAATAGAGGATGTAAACATTTTTTGTTGACGGGTATAGTTATTAGTTGGAAAGAAAAATTATGCAAAGTGCTCTTGGGTAGGTATGTTCGATTCGATTCAGTGAATTCGATGATTCTGTTGCTGTGAAATTTGAAGTTGCGAGATTTTGATTTGCGAGATTTTAAATTGCGAGATTTTGGTTGAAATTTGCGAGATTTTTAGGTTCGAGATGTAAATGCAAGACTGTAAAAAGTGAGATTTTGGAATTGCGAGATTATGAAAAACAAGATTTTTAACTTGCGAGATTTCGTTATTCGAGATTTTTAAAAAAATGCGAGATTTCGTTATTCGATATTTTGGTTTGCGGGATATCGTAGCGCTCCCGGCTAAGGCATAGAGTGTCAACAAACAGTCTCCATTCTTCACGGTTTGCAGCAAGATATTTTAACTGTGGTCAAGTTTTTCTCTGCGAGTCTGCTTTTGATAGGACTGCCCAAGTAACAATTTCCCTCTCATAAGAATTTCCAAGCGGCTTATGAGACTATATTTCGGGAGCTAGTTTTACTCTAGGAGACTACTCCAACATTCTTATGAAAGTGTTACAAGCGTTAAATGGCCCACTTACAGGAGTTAATTTTTCTCTTATAGAAACATTTTAATTGTTCCTAAGGGATGACAAACGCCCTATTAATCTTGCTAGGAGAATGCGTCTCTTCTTGTGGGAGTTGATGAAAAGAGAACGAGTATGTGCAAAATTAAAAAACATATACACATACATAATTATCTTTCACATTGTCTATACTTTTTTTGGAAGTAGGTACGAAGATATTACTTTTATCTGTATGTGTCATCGTCATTGTCTCATGGCGAAAAACTAATGTGTATTTTAGTGAGAGCCTTTATATTTTGATATCATGGTGACGTTAATATATTTATAGTTTGTCACATAATGTGAAGCTAAATCTTAGTGCGATTGAAACTTTATCTACTAACTTAAACATTTTACTTCGAAAAATAACAAAGCGCTTTCAAAATGATTGATATTTAAATTATTTTATTTTTATTTTGAAATAGTAAAAGGGTTACCTTGATGTTTGTTTTGAATCAGAATAATACTTTTTATTCTGATATTATTTATGGTTTTTATTCATGTTAGATGACGAAGAAGGTATAATAGCAGAAAATTTGTCGATTTGTTGGTCTTATTCTTGTATACCTGTTGTTTATAATCAAATAATTTACAAGAGACGTTTTAATAAAAAAAAAGAAGTTGACAAAATAAACATCAATAGCCCTGTTCTTTAGTGCATTTTTATCTTTGCTTAAAAAAAAGTAGTATGAAAAATACATCAACAATTTGGTATAACCCCGTATTTTTGTTGTTTTAAACATGCTATTTTTTTAAGCGAACATAAAATGCACTAGAAAACAGGGCTAATATAAATACACTAATACTTGTAAATATATCTTAAATAGATTCATCATAATGGAAACCCAAATAAATTATTTTAAGATTTATTTTCAAATCACGGTAACCCTCAAACTATACAAACAACACTTCGTTCAAATTGAAATATGGCTGCTGTCCACTCGATACTTTTAACTCTTGAATAAACATTTTTATGAGAGTGTTGTAACATTTATGTTGGTATGAAAACAAACACTTGTTATGATAGTCCAAGAGCCAGCGCCAAAAAATGCTCTGAATTTATTAAAGCTGATATTTGGCGTGTTGGTTAGAGAGGTTGTGTACACCCACATACTGCGGTCAGTCAAGCGAACTGTAGAACAGGCGTCTTAAATATGTAATCAAACTTGTATCACCACGATGGTGGTGCAATGAATTTATTAAGGCTGAAAATTGGTATATAGGTTACATATTACGTATAAATAACAGTACCGCCGGTCAGTCAGTCCATCGTTAGAACAGGGCTGGTCAGTCAGCGCTTATGTGTCAAAAAATGGCATGAGTACGATAAATCAGGAGACAAAAACTAATAATGAAGATTTGTAGAACATCTATAAACAAGCATTTTTTACTTTGGGAGGGGGGGTCTATCTCCCCCATTTGGGCGGGAGGGGCAATTTTCCAAAAAAAAAACACTTAAAATGGAAAAAAATATTTAAAAATAACGGTAATAGCTACGATTAAGTATTATAAGTTTTTCCAAAGCTAGAAGTCTCTTCTATTACCTTGTTTTTAAATCAAGAAATTTCTATGAATAGTTTTTGAAAAAACTAATTTCAAACTCAAAAGTATGGAAAAAAAATGAAAAAAAATACGTTTTATTGTATTTATTCCAAACTGTGGGACTACATACTAAATTTTTTTCTCATTATTTTTTGCTCTTATTAATATTTAATCCAATACTGAAAACTAGACGGTTTTGAATCTACTTGTTTTCGAGAAAATTGAAAATTACCAAACCAACTTTTTTCTTAATTTTTATCTGTGGACTTTTTTTCTTTGAGATAAATTTACATACAAATGCTCAAGTTGCTCAAGAAAGTTGTTGCCAGTTGTTGTGAGATGCTTCTATGTGACTTTTTTTTGACAGCTATCATACAAACCAAGAAAAAACAAACAAGTATCGGTGATGCGTTCCTTTTTCTAACGAATGTTTACTTTTGTTTAAGTTTCATTAAAAGTTGAAATGTCAAAGTAAGAAATATGTTTAGTTTAGTGCATAACCGTTTCAGAATGATAAATTTACAGTATGGCGTCATAAATGTTGGAATAACTGAACAAAGAATATCAAAAATTAGCATTCCACTAGGCAACAAAATTATGATTTTTTGGTCAAATTTACAATATAATAATGTCAAAAAACCTAACATTACACCAAAGCAAAAGAAAATAAATCGCCGAAAGTTTACATTCGTCAAAAATGAAATAAATTTTTAATTTTAATATAAAACATTGGATATGCTTCCATTCAAGTAGCAAGTCCAATAGAAAACTGAACGCGTCAGAAAACAATGTACACACAAAACTTTAAGAAAAAGAACGACTTGTGTATGAATCAAATATAAGCAGCTGTGGATGCAACATTTCATCTCATATGAATCCTATAGTTAGTGTTTTGTTTTTGTTACTTTAATACCCCTTGATAAGAGATTTTAAAGATTAAAAAATGACGTTTAGAGCCTAAATTTGATAACAAGATTATTACAAGACATTAAATTTACATACACGAGGAATAATTGTTCTAGGTATAAAATTAAAGCGATTTGATGTTTGAAAAATGCTAAGCTCGTATAATAAAAACGCTAAAAGACGAATTTTTGTTTCATAATGAGAGATCATGCCTTTAGTATAGCAATAAGATCTGAAAGAGAATTATGGGAGTTTTTTTGAGAAAATAAGACCTAAGCTCTGGAGAGTTTGTTAGTTGGGTGTTGATTTCCATGTTGTTTTTGGTCTTCAAACCCGCCGTGCATCTTGAGGATTCCATTCAAAGGACTGCTTCGCAATATCGTCGTTTGGTTTCCTCGCAGTGTGTGGTGACCGATCCATCGCCATTTTCACATTCCTATGTCTACGTTAAGCTGCTGATAAATTCTGCGCCATAATTCCCGGTTAGATATAATTTGTGGCCAATGAATCTTTAGGATATGGCGTAGACAATGATTTCCAAAAGCCTGTAATGGCAGCCTTGACTTTTTAGGTTTCGCAAGCATATAACAGCACGATTTGACATTGAATTCAAGAATACTGTTTGATGTCTTCAACTGGCATTTCGCATTTTCTAATAAAAACGCTAATGTGGGTAGCTGCCAGGAGACATACATATATCATCGGCGTAGTCTAAATGACCAAGCCTTTCAAATGGATTCCATTGAATGCCCTGTCTCTCCACTGTACCAACACTGGCCACCAATACTTCGTCCATCGTCAGCAGGAAGAGAATTGGCGATAGAACATCCCCTTGTTTCACACCCTGTTGCACTACGGAGTCGGATAGCTGCCGCTGCCCATTGTGTAAAACAAAATACCTTGCGATGTTGTAGGGATCTCTAATAATGGACACAATTTTTGGGGGAATTCCTCTTCCAAGCGGTGCGGTGATGTCCTTAAAAATTCTCGGTTAACTTCTCAAAATTTACGAACATGAGATAAATTGGAAGAAAGGTTCTTATTCAAAAGTGCATCTGATGTTCAAGCCAGGCAGAACCGGCCAACGAAAATCGAAAGTAAATCTACCAAACCTCTCTTGAAAGACTTGAATCCATTTGAAAGCAAAAATATTCTTTCCGTTTCTCAAATAAACTTATAAAAAATCAATATTTATGGATAAGATTTTGTATATTAATTAAGTTATAAATTAAAACTTCAAGAACATTTTTAGACCAAAAAAAATAAAAAAGATCAAGAAGAAAATAATAAGGTCTTTCTTTTATGGTATATTTCTTGAATTCAATTTAATGCACACACATAAAGAACATTCTTTCTTTCCATTCGCCATTTCAGTGCCATTAAATATATTTAATTATATTTTTTTTTTTTATACTTGCTTTCAGGATATTTTTTTTTTTTATATTTCGACATGGACCTTTGAGGAAAAATTCGAAAAACCACAAACACAGTGCCAACAACGTTGGTTGGTCCCTTGCAATCTATAAATATCGACTAATGGATTTTTAATGTTTTTCTCATTATTTCCAATGGAATCGGATGGTCCTGCCTGAGTTCTGCTGATTCCTGGTTGGTACTTAATTATATCGCACGAACTGTTATAGTTATACGACGCGACGCCAAAAACGAAAAACCTTTATATTGCAACTGCAACTGCAATGCCAAAAGAGTTAACGCTTGCGAAGGCGACTATGCGTGATTGTATTTATGTGTGTGTGGTAACGGCATTCATGTGCATGCATTCAATCAGGTTGACGATGATATGTGAATGTGTATCTCCATACAAAGTGAATGGTATCGGTCGGTATGTACCTATAGTATTTTTAATTTTACGGAAACATTATGAGAGATGTGGCTTGGCATACTTCATGGTTCATGATGATGAAAATTTTTCGATTAATTTACTGCAAGTAGGTAGGTAGGTACCTACTCAAAGATGAGCCGCATTTTTAATAAAATACTTCCGTAGAATTTTAAACTACTGAAAAGGGATCCGTATTTAAAAAAAACATTATTTCATGTATGATATAATGGAGAACGGTCTATTAATATTGTAGGTAATGTCATGCAATTTGAGCTATAGGTACGTATTGGTTGCCCATTTTGTATACAGCAAAATCAAAAACAAGTAAATTTTAGGTGGAAAATTTCAAGGCTTTCATTGTGGTCAAAGATCGTGAGTACATTTCGAGACGCAATGCCTTGCCTGGAGGGAGTATACCTTATCATACTTGTAGTTGTCAGAGTCTAGCTGAGAGAAAAGCTCTCCGCTTCGTATTAACCTCCCATATTACACCAAAAAACATTTGTCCCCAGTACATCACAATATCATCAAAGCGATAGCCAAGCCATCACTACAATAGCTGCGTTTTATTATGTCCGGGTCTGGGTTTAGGTTACCTTTCAACACGTATTAAAAAAAAAACAACATGAGATCAAGGTTTCTTACTTACTTACTTAAGGTGGCACTACAGTCCGGGGTGGTCCCATTAGGCCCTGAAACAACAAGCTTCTTCCAGTTGGCTCGGTTAGCTTACTTCAGTTTCACAGTTCACACGCCAAGCAAGTTGAGGTCGTCTTCCACCTGCGTGCGCTACCCGTTAGGCTGTCCTCCTCTACTGCACAGCACCGTCCCACGGCGTTGGATTCAAGGAATTTCCGGGCCAGAGCATTGGTGTCCATTCGCTCAAGGGACACTATCATTGCTCGAGAAAGAGTAATTCTTCGTTTTATCTGAGCCCTGGTATCGTTCGCTGAGTTGACAGCAGACAAATTCTCTGACCAAGAACGATGTTGAAGAAGTCGAATGACATGGCATAACCTTGCCTAAAACCTTTTTTTATGACAAAAAAGGTGTCGGTGAGGTTTTTGTCGACCTTGATGGAGCAACGTCCATTCTCCATCGTCATTCTGCACAAACAGACGAGTTTGGGAGGGAGGCCAAAACTAGACATTGATATATATAGCTCATCTCTATAGATGCTGTCATACGCACCCTTGAAATCGATGAAAGGGTAGTAGGTATCGATTTGAAACTTCTGGGTTTTATCCAATATCTGCCGTAGTGAAAATATTTGGTCGATGGTGGACTTCCCCAGGCCTTAGGTTAGGCCACACTAATATGGACCTATCAGGTTGTTGACGAAAGTCTTCAGGCGTTCACAAAGTACGGCAGGAAAGATCTTGAGTGCGATGCTAAGGAGACTGATGCCTCTGTAGTTGGTGAAGTCCAGAGGATCGCCTTTCTTCAGGATCGGGCAAACAATACTTTAGTTCCATTCATCCGGCATGCTCTCCTCCGACCATATTTTACAGATGAGCTGGTGCATACTCCTAACCAATTCGTCGCCAGCCACTTTGAATAGCTTAGCCACAAGGCCATCAGCTCCAGCAGCTTTATTGGACTTAAGTTTGGATATAGCTATCTCTACTTCGTCGAGATCGGGTGGACAGAATGATTGGCCTACGTCGTCCAGGTTGAGTGGTGCAATCTGTATGGTAGCGGAGTGTGATTAGTCATCACCGTTATACAACTTGCAAAAATGATTTTTCCATATCCTCAGCACCGACTGTGATTCTACCACGGTTTTCATCCTTGCAGGCTTCGGTTCAGGCCTTGTAACCTTGGGAGGTACTTTTTACTTTTTGATAAAACTTCCAAACTTCATTCCTGCAATGGCATGGGCATCCCTCTATTTCCTCGATCGTGCGCTTCTAATGCTCTTTCTTTTTTCTTCTTAGAAGCTTGTGTCGCTCTCTCCTCTTCTGCTTGTAGAGCTAGCTCGCGAGCAGCTCTGGACCTTCTTAGCAGTGCCGCTTTTTCGGCTTGTTGTTTGACTGCATGTACTTGCTGGCATTCTTCATCGAACCAGGGGTTGTGCTGAGGAGGTCGTTGCGAGGCCTAGCACGTCAGAGGCAGCATCTTCAATGGCCTTTGTCTAGCAATTATCCCACTGGTTCTCGATACTTGTAGTTGGCGGGATATATGACTATTTAAGATGGCGTGAGAGACTCAATCGGAAAAGCACCTGATGGTTTCCTACAACTGTGGCCGTACAACGTCGAACTTCCTCACAGTATTTCCTTGTTTTGGCTTTGGTCTGGGTATCCATAACATTACCTTGGCTAAAACGAGGTAGTGCTCCAAGTTAACATTGGCTCCTTGGAACGTTTGGACATCCATAATACTTGAGGAGTACCATGCGTTGATCGCAATGTGGTCAATCTGGTTGGCCGTTGATTGACTAAGAATTCACCTTCTGTATATCGAGATGTGGGAACTGCGTACTAGCTATCACGACGTTTTGCTCGGCACCAAAGTCGATTAGCCTGAGTCCATTATTGGAGGTGATGTCGTACAGGCTATATGTTGCGATTGTGCCACCAAATACGTCTTTTCTTCCTAGCTTGGAATTCTAATTACCCAAGACAATTTAATTGTTATAGCTAGGGCATTGCTCATATGTCTTGTCCAAGAGGTCGTAGAATTCGTCCTTGGTGTCGTCATCTTTCTCCTCTGCGGGGGCATGCGCGCATATGAGGCTAATGTTGGAGAATTAAGTCTTGATGCGAATTGTCGTGAGGCTTTCTTTCACATAGTTGAAACTGAAGACTTCTTGCCTAAATCTGGCCTCTAACGACGAATCTGGAGAATTTTTCCGTTGCCACCTAGATAATGGAGAAGTGCCTTAGTGGGAACACTCTCCCCCCCCCCCTCCCCTCTCTCGTTTGCTTGCTGCCGCCTACAACCATCCACAGGGATTGGAACTCCATCTTCAGTTATGTGTACTCGGCACCCAATGTTCACCACGGGGACGTGAGAGCAGGAGTTGATAGACAGAGGTTCACTTTGATAAAAAAAACTTGTGGCCGCTTGCGTCCTCTTGAACGCATCGTGTCTACCCTTTGAACACCCATATAAACCCCCTATTCAGTCAAAGCGTAGCGAGCAGGAAAAAATTTGTTCCAAGAGAGAACCAACTTAAGATGTGGAAATAACCAAGAAAATTGTTGACATAGCCAATTGCTTGATGGTGACTGAACATACCCTAAGCGGAACAACGAAGTTGTATGAGTGGTACATATAATTTTGTTTAAGAAAACTGTTGTTAAGTTGAGCATACTCTAAATGTGAAAGCGTTCCTCACAAAAAAGTTCAGATATTTCACACATCTAGTGGGCATGAACTTCACTTCAAAAAACTGAAATTATTTCTCATTAGGGGTGAAGTTACATATTTCCCATGTGAGGGTAGTAACCCCGTGAAGTTATTTCCCTACACCGCACATACCCACCTAGCAACTTGGCAGCTATAGTTTTGGGAACACCAATTTTTCTTGGAAATATAAAGCTTGCTGCAAATGAAAATTAAATTAATTTTTGAGAACAATATTTTATTAAATTTTGAAAAATGTGACCCCCCCCCCCTCGGCAAAAGGCTGCATCTGCCTTTGAGTCCTACTTGCTCTTTTAGCCCCAAATGGACAATAAGCGAAAAAGTGAGATTGTGAGATTTGATTGAGTTCTTTCGAAAGAAAAATTCTTCGACCGATATTTGGTCCTCTGAGTGAGGAAGAAGAATGGAGGAAGACATATAACCATAGATATATCATATTCGTGGTACCAATCAGTGGATGTAATTCTGAACGTAAAAGTACTTCGACTACTTGATGTGACAGAGAAGACTAAGCCACCACTCACCGGCTAAAGACTAAGATATTTTGAATGCTGGAGCACTACAAGAAACTATTGAAAAAGTTTTTCGTCTCGAATACTGTGATGCTTTTTTATCGAGGCTGGGGTAAAGCTTGTCGTAGTCCAAGGTATTCCCGAAGAAAGCAATTAAACTCGGGTTAAGAAGGTAAAAGAACTCGAGATAGTCACCGATTTTAATATTTTTACTCTTTATTTATGACTATAATAAGAAGGGCTTACAAACTTACAATATTCTTTAATCTTATTAAAAAATAACACGGTATTTCATATACAACTAAGCTTTGTTCGGTAAAGCTACGGCCCACACTATTCACTTTGAAGAAGTGAACCAGGGACAAATACGGAAGGAATTTGATTTCAGCCCAAGGCTTAACCAAGGGAACAATTACTTCGGTGCCCAATTTCTCACTCAGAAGGAGCAAGCAGGGAGATTACGGTAGGAATCTGATTCCTGCCCAAGGCTTACCCAAGGAACAATTACTTCGGTGCCCAATCTCTCACTCAGAAGGAGCAAGCAGGGATTTTACGGTAGGAATCTGATTCCTGCCCAAGACTAACCGAAGGAACAATTACTTCGGTGCCCAATCTCTCACTCAGAAGGAGCAAGCAGGGAGTTTTCGGTAGGAATCTGATTCCTGCCTAAGGCTTACCCAAGGGAACAATTACTTTGATTTTAACGGAGGAAGCCAAAAATATTATGTTTAAATGGTTCACGAATGCACCATAAAAAGTTACCTGAACTTATCAAGAGTTGCTATAAACTGAGATTAGCTGGAAGCTTTATGCCTCTTATAATTCGGATTGATCGAAAATCGGAATTAGCACGAGTCAATAAGCTTCAACTTTTTCGGGATTTTCTACCTCTTCATAATAATGTTCCAGTCACAAGATAATGTGAACTAATATGAGGCGAATGAAAAAGTCGCATGATGTTGACTTCACATATTGCGGTGTGCTATTGTTGTGGCTTGCAATCGTATATGCAATACAATCTGGTGTACTGTGGTTGTTGGTTATTCGGTGACGGTGGTGGCAGGGTGTGTGTTGGTATGTTATTTAGTGGTTCGGCCTTGCAGGGTGATTGTGTGGGCTAACGACTGGTCTACGGTAGTTCAATGGCGATGTATAGGGTGCTGGTTGCTGATGTGGATGGTGGGTGGTGTATTTTATTATAATAATACGTGATGGGTCGGTGTTTAGTTGCAGGTCGGTCGGTTTGGGGGAATGAAAAGTGTAACACTTCGGTAAAATACCTTTTTCGAGGGTAAACGGCCAAACTTTGGTCTTCACTTGATTGCATACTAAACGCACATACATAATAATTTTTCCGAAGATCCTGAATAGCTAATTCCCAAAATGAAATAATTTGGGGCTCAAAGTTTCCAAGTGGATAACCATGGGAATTCACCCTAGTGGGACGCATTCATGTCTCTTTTTAAAAATGCATCAATTTCTATTAAAACCATTACTCATTGCAAAGCGTTTGCAATTCTTTTTATTATTATTAAATTTTCTTTATCAAAGATTTTTTTTAAGTTCATCCAATTTAACTTTGAACTGATTCATTCACCCATAACACCACTAACACTTAAAACGTTAACATAAAAGCCCTAGAGAATTATTATCCTTGACCAACTAAAGACAAAAGTAAACTTGTAGAACTTGCTATAGTTACTTGCTGCATTTACAAAAGTTGCTTCTGATGAGTAAACTTAACGAAATGTCAAGCAAGAAAATTAAACATAACAAAAGCCAACAAAGATCTTTTTGTACGTGGTTCCATGGTACATCAGTGTGAGCACATAAAATGTCCTGGTGGTGGATGGTGTGTGGTGCTGCAGCAGGACGAACCACGAAGAAATTCGCACAGTTTCAACTAACACAACCGATAGATATTATCTTCTAGAACTAGAATTATATTTACTTAAAATGAAAAAAAAAAAAAAAAAGAAAACTACCGCAGAGCTTATTCTATCCCGCATCACATCTCCCATCGTGGTGCACACTTTGATTATTAGGTTTTCAACTGAAATCTTTCCTTTACTCCTACAACGATCTCTGTATACACACATTGGTATACATGATGTACATATAGTACACATACAATCATATGTGTAGTATTGTCCTTTGCTGCCTCTAGAGAACAAACAGTTGACATATTGGCCATGTTTTATAATTATTTCCCTCGTAATTAGCCGAAGACCGATTTGCAGACACAGGACAAACATAACTATTTATCCACATCTAAATCCTGTCCTGAAGTTATATCTATTCATTCCCCTGGTAGTCCGCCTGCTCTCTTCGACGCCGGCCGGCAATTACGAATTCCTTTGGTGCATTGAAAAGTAGGACGAAAGGATGACAACGACGATGATGGTAATAAGGTTGATCCCATCTGCAATTCTGTATCCATGGTTATGGTTAATGGAACTGGAAAAGCAAGCGTTCGTGTTTCCAGTTATTTTTAACAATTCAAGTTAGTTTTACCCTCTCCCCTTCTTCCTAAACCATCAACTTATACTTCTTTCCTTAAACTCCCTCTAGTCGGCCATCACCACTACCACCCAACTCTGCCACCTTTCATCGCTCCTCTGGACTAAATTCATAAAATCCAAAGGAGCTTAGAGTAGTGCGGTTGCCCTATGACACAGACTATGCAATGAATTTGGCAGAGGGTAAATCTATGCTCGTGAATCTATGTATCTGGAGTTCTGCATTATCAAAACATAGCTATCCATTCTATGATTGTTATTTAGAAGTTATGCACTTAAATAAATAATTTAGTTTTGCGGGCAGATAATAATTAGCTCGGTAATTATGTATTTGGACAGAAAGTAACAGTGCAGCCAAATAAAATACGTGTTACACGGACCACGGATGAAGTTTTTAGTTTTTCGGTTTTTAATTATAAAGTTATTGTTTTGAATTATTTTATTAGGTCTGATTATGTGTTGACATAAGGGAATCAGCTATGTATTAAAGCACGTCTAGATCAAAACTAAAATTTCGCAAACATTTCAGAAACAACATTTGAATTTTTTGTTTTAAATGCTTCTTTTGAACACCGACGCAAAATTCTGAAATGTTTTTGAAATATTTTGCAGCTAACCATTGCAGATAAAAACTTTCCTGGTGATAATTTTAGATGAAATAAATTATTATTCTAAACATTTTTTACTAACTTCCCATTTTAAGACTTTATACATGATTGTTTCGAGTTTGTCAAATCGAAAATTTGTACAATGTAGAGCTTGTCAATCGCGATTGATTCGTTCTTGTTGACTCGTTTACAAAAATGATTGATTGATTGCAATCACCAGTTCATTAGAGATACAATTATTTTTCAATTTGAACGTCTAAAAAGAACGAAATTTTCCCATTTTATTCGTAACCTAAATGAAACAAAAACCTAAATGATTGAAAAAATGAACGATTGCAAAGAACGAATCATTGAACTGCAGGACATGAACGATTGAATCTCTTAAAATTAACGACTGACACACCTCTAGTACAAAGGTAGGTACCGTAGTCTATAGAATCAAAATGCATCATTTTGAGAGAGATTCCTCTGTATTTGTGCGCAGGGCCGTGTCTTACCTACTTACTTAAGGTGGCACTACAGTCCGGGGTGGACCAAGGCCTCAACCAACAAGCTTCTTCCAGCCGGCTCGGTTTCTAGCTAGCTGTCTCTAGTTTCGCACGCCAAGTTGGTTAAGGTCCTCTTCCAATTGCGTGCGCCACCTTCTACACTGTCCACCTCTACTGCGCTGTCCCACGGGGCTGGATTCAAAGAAGACTTTCCGGGCCGGAGCATTGGTGTCCATTCGCTCCAGGTGGCTTTTCACTTTTGTGGCTAGGTCGGTGTCGCTATACAACCCGTACAGTTCGTTGTTGTATCTTTTTCTCCATTCCCCATCTATGCAGAACAGGACCAAAAATCACCCGGAGAATTTTCTTTTCAAAACAGTCTAACGCGTTCTCATCCACCGTTAAGCCTAGTACATACTTCCTCGTGAAGTGAATAATCACCAGTGGAGAAAGTAATTTTTTGACATTGTTCACTGGTACAGACTTGAGAATGTGTTGTGAAAGTTTGATGTTGAAAGCCACAATGCCTCCGATGAGGCATTTTTCTTTAGTAATAGAACTGTCAAGTGTCCACCAAGGGTTCCCGTACATTTTGCACGGGAATTGCTCGTGAACGAAAACTCTTCACACAGCCTGTAACGAAATGTTACACTTTTCACTTTCCCCCCCACACCAATATTATAGAATTATATAGCGTTCAACAATTATTAATCATCGATCCGTCACCGTCCATTTATAAATACACCCACCGCCAGCAACATCAGCTATCAGCACCCTACATCACCATGAAACTGCCCTAGACCAGTTATCAGCCATCAACATCAACTACCAGCACCAAATATCAGCATAACATACGCCCGTCACCACCCATCGAATTATCAACAGCCCCAGCACACAGAATACCATTCTATACACTCTGAAAAGCAACAACAACTGCACGTTGCATTCGGTGCTGCTGACGCCATACGATTTTACATTTGACCTCCTTACAATTCACACTGTCTTGTGGCACAAAAATCATGATGTGTAGGTATAAATGTATGGAAAAGTCAAAGCTTTTACCTCGAATTAATTCCTAATTATTATTTAATAATTTCGAGTTTTAGGAGAGTTTAGTTTCCAGCGGTTCATTGTTTTTAGCAACTTTGATAAGCTTAGGCCCTTTACTTGGTGCATCCGTGTATCAATTAGAGAAAACATTTTTGGTATCCGCCGTTAAAAACCCGTTGCTATCCCTTGGACTAGTCTAGGGCTGGAATGAGATTCCTACCATTGTTCTCCCTGCCTGCTCTTTTGAGTTGGTTCAGGGCTATACCCGCTGTTCTCCCTCGGACTATCCTTGGGCTGGAATCAGATTCCTTCCGTTGTTCTCCCTGCTTGCTCTTTGGAGTTGGTTCAGGGCTATACCCGCTGTTCTCCCTTGGACGGACTAGCCTTGGGCTGGAATCAGATTCATACCATTGTTCTCCCTGGCTGCTCTTTTGAGTTGGTTTATGGCTATACCCGCTGTTCTCCCTCGGACTATCCTTGGGCTGGAGTCAGATTCCTACCGTTTTTCTCCCTGCTTGCTCTTTGGAGTTGGTTCAGGGCTATACCCGCTGTTCTCCCTCAGAATATCCTTGGGCTGGAATCAAATTCCTACCGTTGTTCTCCCTGCCTGCTCTTTCGAGTTGGTTCAGGGCTATACCCGCTTTTCTCCCTTGGACTATCCGTGGGCTCTTTGCTTGCTCTTTAGAGTTGGTTCAGGGCCATACCCGCTGTTCTCCCTCGGAATATCCTTGGGCTGGAATCAAATTCCTACCGTTTTTCATTCCTGCCTGCTCTTTGGAGTTGGTTCAGGGCTATACCCGCTGTTCCCCCTCGGAATATCCTTGGGCTGGAATCAAATTCCTACCGTTGTTCATCCCTGCCTGATCTTTGGAGTTGGTTCAGGGCTATACCCGCTGATCTCCGTTGGACTATCCTTGGAATGGAATCAGATTCCTACCATTATTCTCACTGGCTGCTCTTTGGAGTTGGTTTATGGCTATACCCGCTGTTCCCCCTCGGACTATCCTTGGGCTGGAATCAAATTCCTACCGTTGTTCATCCCTGCCTGCTCTTTGGAGTTGGTTCAGGGCTATACCCGCTGATCTCCCTTGGACTATCCTTGGAACGGAATCAGATTCCTACCGTTGTTCTCCCTGCTTGCTCTTTGGAGTTGGTTCAGGGCTATACCCGCTGTTCTCCCTTGGAATATCCTTGGGCTGGAATCAAATTCCTACCTTTTCTCTCTCTGCCTGCTCTTTGGAGTTGGTTCAGGGCTATATCCGCTTTTCTCCCTTGGACTATCCTTCGGCTGGAATCAGATTCCTACCGTTTAATCCCCGGTTCGCTTTTCGAAGTGGATTTTGTGGGCAGAGTCTACTCCTGTAGCTCTACAAAACCCAGCTTTGATTTTTATGAAATACCGTGTTAGTTATCATAAGACAAACCGAAATTGTAAGATTTATATGAAATACGGTGTTAGTTATCTTAAGACAGAAGGAACCAAAATTTTAATATAGTATAAACCTCTTCTTATTATTAATAAAAATAAAACATTATAAAGCTAGTGTTTAACCCGCGTTCTTTCCTTCTTAACCCGAGTTTTATCTGCTTTTCATCGGGAAAACCCTGGACTACGACGAGCCTACCTCCGCCTCAAATAAAATGCCTCACAAGCTTCACGAGCACGTTTACGGGTGAAGAAAAATGCTAATTTTGTATGGATTCACGACATGATTCACAAGTATGTACTAGGCTTCAACAGTGTCCATGTCCATGCTTCTGCACTATATATCAGGACCGGAATGATAAGCCTCTTATACAGGGACAGTTAAGTTGCTCGAAAGAGGGCTTTGCTTCTCAATTGCCTTCTTAGCCCAAGAAATACTTGGCAAAGAAAGATCCAAGAGGAATCAGCACGACTGGGGAAGAGTTGGAGAGAGCTGAGGAACATCTCCAGAAACCATACCCGATGGCGCGCAGGAATAGTGGAGGCTCTATGCCCCGCAAGGGGAACCTCATGGACGTAAAATGTCCGAGGACCTAAACAAACAACAAACAGATATATACATTAGGGTTGTCGTTAAAAAAAGGTCATCATGAGGCAAGAGGGGTCATGTGCCCAACCTGGCTCTGAGCCCACGGTACCATCCATGATACAACTAAGCAGATAACGCCATCCTGTTTTTTTTCGTTTTGTTTGGCACGTCATCGTCGCAAAAATTTTCCTGATATTTTTGTTCTTTTTCATAATAAAAATGCGTGCTCAGATGCCTTAAAATAAGTGCATTGTTTTTAAGAAATGATATCTATACCTTGGTTCTAAAAGGGCCAAAGTCCAATTTGATAATTTTTTATAGATCGAAAATCTTGCTTTCTTATTTTCAAAAATGCTTTTTCCTTTTGAAAAAGCTTTCTATAACCATCGGTATCTTATTGAGAAACAATTGGAGCACATTTGCCCTTAAAACAGTAGTCGTAGAACATCTTTTGCTGAGCCAAAAAGTGAAATTAAATCAATATTTGAAAAAATGGACATTGGCCCTTTTAGAACCAAGGTTCAGGTATTTCATATTGAATTATTAAATTTTTGTCATAAAATCCTTGTTTTATTAATCTTGAAAAAATATTTGTGTGGGTCGATGACGTCATGTTATTTAGTTGCATCATGGTTTTAGATTTTGCTATGGGTGTAGTTTTTTGAAAAATACTTGCCTTTTTACGGTATATATATATGTATGTATGAATATTAGGGTTATAAGGGTTTCCGTAATACCTACTTGAAATTCTATCATCAAAATTAGTGCGTTATTCATCAAATGACTCATCTTTCTTAAAATATCTAGATATACATTTATGTAGTATGTATGTATATTTCTTCACTATACTTCTTCGCTCATATTCCCATGTGTAGGTAAATTTACATCTTCAAGTGGGTAAATTATTCACTTTTGTTGACCCCAACACGTTAAAGTAGGTACCTACCTACATGTGGTTTTATTTATTACTAAATGCATTCAGCTTTCTATACTCTTCATAAACGACTCGTTAGGTAAAGGTAGAAAACAACATAAATGCGTCAGTATTTTTCGACACATTTCTTTGCCTAAGAAGATAACAATAGCCCTTAGGCTCATGAAGAACTTATAATCATCATAACATACCAACTCGCATGTACCAACAATAAAGTATGTGGTCCTTAAATATTTTCAAAATGCCAAAGCAAAATACGGTCACATCCTGTTTGAACGGAAGTGGTCCCAAGTTGGCATTTCCATTCCATATACCACTGAACTGCTGTTCCCAGTATGCCATCACATATAATTTTGCAAAATGCTTCTATACACTACACATACCCAACTCCCACCTATACTATTCAAAAAACAAATAGATACCACCCTCGAATTGTATTCGAATTTTGGACAATTCTGCATGCAATCTGACTGCAGCAAGGATAATGGTCACAGTCCTACAATCGCCTTTGCCAAAACGAAATATTATAGAATACTGTATTGTATAGAAGGACACCACGATACACACAGATTGGTTGGAAGTTTTCGTGTTTATGTGCGGTCTGCAGTGTTTCACAATAATTTCATGTCCACCGGAACCCGGAACTCCGCTCGTTTACGTGTGTATGTTAGTGTGTGTGGTAGGGTCGTTTGTGGGATTGTTTGTGAGCCTTTGGTCCTTCGAGTAGTGTTGTTGTCTGTCCCTTTTGGGTGATTGTGCATTTTCAAGGAAATTTAACAAAAGACCACAAAATAAGCTGATTTCGTTGCAGGTCCTTGGATCTCCCTATATGTATGTATATGCCTCTATTGTTTGTCTTTGTATATCTAACCAACATATATCTATATGTATATGTTGCATTTTCAAATATATTTATAGGCAAAAGCGGGATCAAAGATGTTGCACATCTTTGTGTCTGTTCTAAATTTAAGGGGGTGACAGTTGCGAAACTGGTCAGTTTGGTTTGTAAGTAGATTAGTTCATCTATTTTAGGGTTTCTCTCTTTCTTTCGGCATCTGTTTTGGAACACCGTTTCCGGAAAGGTTTTTGTAGAACAATGTATGCAAAAGTGTATATGTATATGGGTAGGGTATAAATAGTCACTCTGGTCACTGTTAAGTTCTTCTTTTCATTGGGAGTTAAGGGTGATGTGGTTTTAAATGTCACCTAGATTAAAATTCAAAATCCCTAAGGGAATTTGTTACAACTGCACAAAGTAAAATATACCTTTCAGAAGAGATTTGTTAGATTCAAGCCAAAAAGCCTTGGTGTAATGCTGTTGAAATGTCAATAGGACTTAATATATGAATATTTGCGATTCCATGGATAGTTTTAACTCTTGGGTGTGATGACATTTTTTGGTTGAACAAAATGTCATAAATATGAAAAGTGCCGTAAGACAAAACAAAATGCTAGATTTTGCTGTATTTGTTTTATTCTGCGATACATGGTGGGCCATTTGAACCTTTGGCATCGGCACCCTGAAACTTTTCCTTTTGTTTTAAGATCGGATTATAACGCAGCTCACGCCAGCCCGATGTCCGAGCCAGAGTCGCTTTAATGAGTCCTTTGTTCTTTGGTCGCTAATTTCGAAAAATGATTAATATGACTGGCCTCCGCTATCGTCCAACTGAACCCCTCCTTTTATCAGGAGTTCCTGGAGTTAGGTGGCATTAGTACTGCCTTGGACATTCTATGCTCGAACACGCTATCAGTACTATTTAATAAAAGCTTTTCTAACATTGAGGGCTATCGTGGATAAAATTTCCCACGGAGTTTCACTCATCTTCTAAAATTTTTCACTGTTCCCTGCAGTTTTAAATTTAGTCGATCATGGAATTTTCACTTTCGATGCCAATAAATTCCGAGAGAAACTGTGACCACAATTCACGTTCCAAGTTTTCGACCATGGGAAAAATTAAGTAGAAAATTTTACTCACGATAGCCCCCATTATTTCTGTTCTTTACTTTAAATACTTGCAAATATTAACATGTAGCTATCATCATTCAACGTGGTGTTAGCTGTTAGAAAGCAAAATATTAATAAAGCCTAACACACTACTAAAGAAATGACAAATAAAGGGTATTCATACAACAGCGTAAAGTCGTCGTAAACGTTGTAAACTTTTAAACTTCGTAATTCTGTCACAATTTGTATGGAAAATTTGACAGATTTACGAAGTTAAAAACTTTACGATGTTTACGACGAGTTTACGCTGTTGAATGAATACCCTTATAATATACAAAATTACAAACAAAACATTATGTGAAGGAAAAATTCTTCCTTTTTTCTACAGACGTTTCCTTAAATGAGAGAGAGTATATAGCAACCATAGGCCATCCAGCCATGTTCTCGCAGTTTATTGAAGCAACCCAAATCTATATAACTATCGCCTTAAGTCGAGGGGTGCAATGATATACTAACTTCATGATCAAGAGACGGACGGTCTATTTGATTCAAAATCCAATCCAATCCCAAACGCCCTCATGAATGACAGACGGGCGCGGAGGTCTGTCCACTTCCAATATCATAAAGAAGCCCGGGTGACATATGGTTCCCCTCTGCCAGGTTAGATAAAGTGGGGTGATTATGCGGCTAGCAGTATCACCTCACTCAGATCTCAATGGATCCATTGTGCTCCCCAAGATGTGGGAAATATAGGAATGAGAAGGGTTAGAGGGAGGATTTAGTGGAAGTGTTTGATATTAGGTGCTACCCTGAACCTGAACCTGATTTCTGGATGAAGTTAGCGTTGTTTTTTTAGTGGCAAATATGAGACATACACTCTCCGAATGTATTTTTCTAGTTCTGGCTAGGCTGGGGCATTCACAAGCGAAGGATGTGAGATGAGCCCTCTTCCATCTCTTCATCCTGACACCCTCTGCATAGGTCAGATATGCTATTGCCCATTCTCCTCATGTGGGCTTCCAAGAGAGACAGTTTAGGCCTGTTAAGCTTCAGTAAATACTGTGTATTTTTCTTTGCAGTATCTGGCCAAACCAAAGACTTCTTGAAACCCCACAGGTATCAATCGTTGACCATTTGTCGTAAGCGGCTTTGAGGAATCCTTGGTGAATTTTGTGTTTTTCCTGCTTCAGTGGCATAAGTAACCAGTGTACAATGTGCCTGTTCAAGTGGTGAACCGTTTTTGTCACTTTATTTCCATAAATGTCACGGTGCGGTGTCGTGAAACCCATCGAAGGTTGACTGAATTTATTTCGCCAAGCAGTCTTAATACAATACGGCAACGATCAACCAGTCTTGCCTTCGTGACAATTGATGTAGGATGCCTCTGATTGTCGCCTGGCTATCTATGAAGATGTCAATGTATTTGTTCGTCAGTTTACATGTGGAAAGATAGTTTGGGGCCTCACAATTTGCAAGCAGTTCTGCTTAAAAAACACTGCAAAAGCTTGGGAGCTTTAGTAATATATTGATGAGTGGATTGTCTGAGAAGATGCCGACCCTACCCCAGCAGCGTCTGTTTTTTATTTATTATTTATTTATTTATTTATTTACTTTCATCAAACAGAGCATACAAATCTCTTAAAGACTACTAAATCAATATAACAATCATCCAGATAAATAATATTATACAAACATAGATTTTATCCACCAATGTTCAATAAAGATAACAGTTTTCTTTTAAAACACTCTCTGCTTAAGAACATATTGAACTCAAGAGCACTACACACAGAGTTTGCCTGCCTTAAACAGCGCGTTAATGGCTCATTATTTCCATAATTAACCCTGTGGAAAGGGACATAAAAAAGACAATGCGATCGGAATTGTCGCATTGGTGCGTAAAAACTTACCAGTGAAAGCAAAAAGGGACAGTTGATTTTATAGTTAACGATATCTCTTATAAACATTATCTCAAAATATGTCCTCCGAATCTCCAGATATTGGATCCCTAGTAACAAACATCTCGATTTATAAGAGGGCATTTCGATGTTCCAACGCAAAGTTCTTATAGCTATTCTAGTGAATCGTTTCTGGACCCTTTCAATCCTTAACGAATGAATGCAGTAATGTGGGTTCCATACGATACAGCAGTATTCTAAAATAGATCGTACATAGCTAAAATAGAGTGATTTCAGTGTGAAAGGATCTGTAAAATCTTTTGAGTTTCGGGAGATAAAACCAAGCATAGAGCTGGCCTTAGCTACGATGTAGTCGATGTGACTATTAAAAGTAAGCCTTGTGTCAAATACTACTCCAAGATCTTTTTTTTCCGTTACTCTTGTCAAAAAAGTACCATTTATGTTGTAATCATAAGTGATCGGGTAGGTTTTTCGGCAAAATGATGTACTTTGACATTTTGAAACATTAAGATGAAGATCGTTTTTGCTACACCAAGCAGATAAGTTTGATAAATCTTTCTGAAGATTAATGCAGTCTAAAATAGATCCAACACTTAGGTAAAGTTTAAGATCATCTGCATACATTAAACACATACAATATTTGAAATAATTTGGGATGTCGTTTATAAAAATCAAAAATAGTAGGGGTCCTAAATGACTTCCTTGGGGGACACCGGAAGTAACTGCGACGGGATCCGATAGAAAGTTGTTGATTCGAACATGCTGTGTTCTACCAGTAAGGTACGAACCAAACCATTTTAATAAATTTGAGTGAAAACCCAAGTATTTAAGTTTAGTTAGTAGAATTGCATGATTCACCCTATCAAATGCCTTCGAGAAATCAGTGTAAACCACGTCACACTGCAGACCTTTCTCGATGGCATCCACTACATAGTTACTAAAAATAGTAAGGTTTGTAGAAGTAGATCTACCACCGATAAAACCGTGTTGCAGTGGAGAAATAATTTCTTTTAAGAGAAAGACTAATTTATTATACACTATTTTTTCAAAAAGTTTGGGAACTACCGATATTTTGCAAATTGGTCTATAATTGGTGGCCTCACTTTTGGACCCTGACTTAAGAACTGGAGTTAAGAAAGAATGCTTCCAAGCCTCTAAGAAAACACCTTCCCGAAGAGAACGATTAAAAATATATTCTAGTGGAACTATCAAGGCACTAGCACACCTTTTTAAAACAATGGGGGCAAGGCCATCAAATCCTGGCTGCTTATCTTCATTTAATTTGTTCAATTCAATTTCGACTTCAGCTTTACTCACCTGCAAGTCTCCAATGTTTATAAGTTCAGGAGAAACGTCAACGTTAGACGCATTTTCTAAACACGATGGCTTGTAAACTGAGCGAAAAAAACTAGCAAAAAGATTGCAAATTTTTAAAGGATCGCTTGATGTTTCATCTAAATAATTAATGGAATTAAGAATACCAGTAGATCGTTTTTTGTCATTTATAAATTTCCAGAAACATTTGCTATTTTTTTTTAGTTTTGATTCGATACTAAGAATATATTGCTTGTATAGAAATTTGTTTAGAAAATCAAATTCCTTTTGCAATCGAGAATATTTCTCATAGAGAACAACATCGTTGTTGGAGTTCCGGAATAACTTGAAAGCTTTATTTTTTCTATTATTGATATTAATTAGCTTTTTATTAAACCAGTTAGGTTTAGATGATGTCTTACGTAAAAACTTTGGAGTGAATAAATCAACTGCCACTTTTAATGAGCTAGTCAAGGTATCAAATGCACTTTCTAAATTTAAGCTGTTTAAAACAGACACCCAACTGGTTAAATTCAAAAAATTTGATATTTCACTGAAATTACATTTTTCAAAATTATAAATAAGATCAACAGAATTTTGTTTTATGTACCCATAAAATTTAATGCTAAGGCAAAGAACTACATGGTTTTCAGAATTTGGGAGAGGAGGTGGTGTGGGGCTGCTAATACTCACACTGAGTTCACTATCAACAAATACTAAATCGAGAATACGATTCAAGTTATTAAAAGAAGAATTTATTTGATTAAGTCCAAATTCAGCTAAAGTATCAACAACCACACTTTCACATTCATTTTTGACATTAAAAGGAACCAAACAATTTTCATCAGGGTCATGAACCCAGTTAATAAATGGCAAATTAAAATCACCCAAGATTATTATATTTTGGTCTTCTTTAAGATTTTTAAGAATTTCAGAACAATTATCAATATGTAATTTATATAATTCAAAAGAACTCTTTGGTGGTATATAACTTAAAATAATAAATACATCATGAGAATTACTAACGCTTACGCGTACAATCAGCTGGTCCACATCGAAATTTGAATTTTGTTGAGACGACGAAGAGGGTAATTCTATTTGCGAGCTTACAAATGATGAAGAAATAGCTAGCAGCACACCTCCACCTCGGCTCAAACCAGTTCTGTGACGACATCGATCTTTGCGGAAAACATTGAACATATGATTATCAAACATTTCGGCATTGAAATGATTCTCGGAGAGCCATGTCTCGCTGAGTGCAATTATATCAAATTGTTGTGACGAGGAAAGAAGAAGAATATTTTGCATTTTTGTTCTTAGGCCACTGACATTGTGGTAGAATAAGACAAATTGAGAGACGTTAGATGAAGGAAGATTGGTACTCGTGGGTAGTAAGTGCTGTGCGGGTGAAAACTGATTATTGTTGTTTATGTTATTGTTGTTGGATTTTTTTGTCTTTCTCCGTTTTTTGAAACTGAAACAAATAATTTAACTTTAACGAATTCAGGCCAAACAGCAGGGTCCATAACAAGGTTTAGTTTGTCTACGGGTACACTGAGCTTAAAGTTCACAAATGATAGGTCATTTAGCACGGCATCTTTCTTTGTAAGTTTAAAGCATTGAAATGTTTCGAGGGGGAGATTAATTTTGTTTGATAAATACGAAATTATTGATTCAGGAGCAGTGTCCTTATCAAATTTAGAGATGTGAATCCATTGGATGTTGGGTACAACAATTAAATTTGCTGCCGACCCAGTGCCATAGAAAGTGGTGGTATTCTCGTTTATGGGGTTTTGTTTTTTGTTATTATTTCTTTTCTTTTTTATTATGATAGCAGTGTTGGGGCGACTATTGTTCTCGTTAGAGGTGAGAGGGTCAGATTTAGAGCAGGATGGATTGGTTTCAGTTATTGTTATGTTTTCGGTGATGATACTGTCTAGTTGAGGCATGGTAGGGTAGAGAGCAGGAACTGAATTTGTATTAAGAGGTAAAAGAGAATCTTCACTTCCAATATATTCACTGGCACTTGACTGATTATTAAGAGAAGGATCGTCGGCATTAGGAGTTATGAGCTTAGCTTTATCTAAAGGGAAATTTTCTGGTGCACTCTCGATGGGGACAATAATTTTTTGCAAGGCGCATATTTCTCTTTTAAGATCACTAACACACTCAGATAGTTCAGTAAAGCGTTGAATAAATGTGGAGAACTTAAAATGAGAGCAACTGTTACATTTCCAAAAGAAATTATTAGAATTTTTGATCACATTTAATTCGTCGACATTTAAATTAGCACAAATTTTATGGAAACTTTGACCACAAAATGAATTGCAAACAACACTGTCTGATCTTATCAATTTTTCATTGCATTTAGCACAGGTCTTAGACATTTTGGGATGCGATTTAGAAATTATAAATTAAAAAAGAAACCGACTATAGGATTTGAGATGCTTATCCCAGCGCAGACAGACAGCGATTTTTGGAACTGTAAATACCGTACCGACACATGGTGTGCGTTAAGGATCTGGTTTTCCTTCAATAGTTCTCTTGTCGGGATATCAGTTAGTGTGACTGGGTTAAAATCTATGGTACACTGAAATGAAGTCTGTTTGGATGTCTATTTCAGTGAATTTCACTATGTCAGTGATGAGTTCAAGTGAGTAAGCCGAACGAAACGCCAATTTGTAGGACTAAAGGCCATAAAAAGCTATTTTGAATCAATTTCATTATTGTTGTGTGGCCCCTTTTTCCAATTTTGACTCTCGTGAAATCTTTAAATACTTTTGGCCATCACCAACTCTTTCGTGAACAGATCAAGTGGGGCAAGTGAGAGGAGCATTTCTAGGGCTGCAGTTGGCGTGGTTCTCATGGCACTTGTTGTGCCAATACACGCCAGTTTCAGAATTTTGGTAGTGACTTTTAGATTAATTGCCTTGCAATGGCTCTGTAAATCCATTTCATTCAAATGCGTACGCAGGATTTTGATCAGAAGGGGGCCAGTGCTAAGGAGAAAAAAATATCTACATTAGGGTGGCCATTATATGCGTTTTTTGAGATTTTATATTTGGATGGGCCTAAATCGGCTTTAAATGAAGAAAAAAAATTCCCTAATTTGTACAGATTTTTATTTTCAGCCATTATAGTCACTGTAGGAGCAAATTAAATTTCCCTTTTTTTCGCGTACTAAGAAATTCGTGTAAGATCAAGCAAAAATCAGAGCGTTTTGTACATGGGTAGGAACTAGGAAGTAGACAAGAAAAAAATCCTACTGAGAGGGGTAATATCTCTCCCCCGCTTGGACGGAAGAGGCAATTTAATAATATAGTTGCAAAACTAGAAAAAAAAAATATCAAAAACCAACGGCAATACCCGCAGTAATATTTTGAAGCTTTTTGGGATGCATAAAGTACATTCTTGAATCCTTCCCTTTTTTCCTAACGCTCGCACTGTGTTTAATCATTTTAAGGGTAGTCACAACCCCTTTAGTGCGCGCTTATCATAAAA
The DNA here is from genome assembly GCA_963921185.1 of Dasysyrphus tricinctus. Taxonomy (NCBI): domain Eukaryota; kingdom Metazoa; phylum Arthropoda; class Insecta; order Diptera; family Syrphidae; genus Dasysyrphus; species Dasysyrphus tricinctus. The sequence continues at coordinate 140,345,631 of OY992530.1, forward strand.
AAAAATATTTTTACGGTTTATTTTCAAATTAAGTTTATTTGATGAACAGTTTTTCCAAAAAATTGTTTCAAGCTCACCAGTTTGAAGAAAAAATAATTTTTGTATTCAAAATTTTAAGTTTGAAAACTGTTTTTGCTGAATTTGTGTATTCAAAGAACTACATATATTTAAAAAAAATCTATATAAATGGACTTCTTGATTTCCAGAAAGCTACAAAACATTGCTGTTAGTGTTACCGATGTTTCTTAGATATTTTTTTCTATTTTATGCAATTATTTTATTAAATTGACAGAATTGAAAAGAAAAAATATTTTGAAAAATACGTCAATATTTTGCAGGTTCAGCTGACATAAGACTAAGAAAGAAAAAAATAATTTCATCAGGGTGTTTCCAAAAAAATGTGAGCATTTTGCAACTGCATTGTTCCTTGAGTGTAAATATTTTTTTCTCTTTTAATACTGTATCAGCCATCACCTTTGGCAATTTCATTGAAATCACCCAAAGAATAATGCAAAGTTGCAAAATGTTCATATCAAAGGATCGCTCGTTATGCATTGCAGATTGTAGTGCATATTTGCATAGTCAACTCAAAAGTTGCTGGCTTTTAAATACATCTCTTTAAGTTCAGTTGACTTTTTTTTTGTAACTGACTATTTTTGCTATTACTGTTTGAAGGTTTAGTTTTCCTGATATTAATTGTCTGCACAAAAAAAGATGCAACGCCCATATGGGTGATTCCGACACAACTGTGATTCTTTGTGTCCAGTGCTTTTTTTGTTATTTAATATAATATGTTCGTATATATTTTTAGTTTGAATTGTGTAAATGGCTGGCTATTTACTACAATCTACATTCGATATCATGACAAAATTTGCTACTTCTTCTACATGGCTTGGAAAAGTGTAGTTAAAATATCAGTACCGTGGCATGTCCGTACCTTATTTTTTCGGTTAAATCTACTTTTTTCTTATAAAATACTTCATTGAACAGAAATGTTGTCCTTAGAAAAGTTTGAGTGCAATACTTGCTTGACAATTTAATGCAAAAATTAAGTCAAAATACTTATTGCTGAATAAAATAATCATGAATGAATGTTGTCCGAGGTTTTAGTTTCATTTTTGAAAGCAAACGATTTCCCGCTCAACCACCATTTTGTTTTTTGTTTGACCACGTATGTATGTATTGTGGTTTTCTAAAAGATACACAATTTATATATAGTTAGCAACAGTCATTTTATTTCTTGTAAGTTGTTTACCTTTAAGAGTGATATGTTCTCATGTGATAAAAGTATGTCACAAATTTATTTGTCAGTGCCGTGGTAGTATTTTTAAAGCATGTTATAACATGTTTTTGGTTAGTTATCAGAATTTTGTATTCCTTTTAACAACATAAGTTAAAATTGTCCTGGAAATTATTTTTCTCAAAAGCATAGAGAAGTGAGGTTACATAAACTGTCTAAATGTCAGTACCGTGGCATTTAAATACTTAATGAACTTTAATTAAATAATTTGTTGCAATATTTTTGTCTACCAATTTTCAATGTAAGAACGGTAGGAATACCTCAGACGAGCCAAACAAAAATCATTCCGTGCAATAAAAACTAAGAAATAATCCAGCACAAGGATAAGGGTTGCCCTTCCGAAGAATAGACTTCAAAAACGAAAAAGAGATAATTTTTTAAAGAAAAAAAGGGAAGTAAAAATGTCAAGAGGTCAAAACGTATTAGACAATAAAGAATCTCAACAAAAATATGGTCAAAAAGAGGGAGAAAAAATTAAAAAAAAAAAAGAGTGTCATTATCGCCGATTCCAGTTTTAGTACATTTCACTTTATTTTTTGTTCTTTAAAAGTTGTAGCAAAATGCTTTTACTGATTTGATACTCTGACTAAATGAAGCCACAAACACAAAACAAAAATTGTTTCCAAGAAGTTTTAATTTTTGAAAGTTTTCTAAAAAAAGAATCACAGTTGGCAGATAATCACCCATATGCGCGTTCAATTTAATGCACTCCACCCTTAACTCGAAAGCTTAGCATTTTTCGCTGCAAAAAGTTTATCGGATTATATTATTTGTATAACTTTTTCCATTAGCTGTTACTATATCATAGATTTCACCTTTACTGATTCCAGTTTTCTACATCGGCAGGGTTTCCCCATGCTGAAAATTCAGCGGACTAGTGTTTTTATTCGTGAAAACTATCAGTGCATCACCAAACCTTTTCTTTTCTGAAATTAGTTTCTTTTTTTTGCAATTTTAGCATTTGTACTTCAAAGTTCGTAGAAATTGCAATTTATTTTAACATAGTTGATTATAATTTAAATGAATTTCATTCAAATTTGTATTTGCTAAAAGTTTCTCTAAAACAGAAGCATAGCTATATTATGGATGAGGTTTTATTTTTTAAACTAGCAACTTTTGTTTTACCAACATAGATAAAGTTCCATATCTTTTTTTTTCATTTATCATACAACGTTTCGAAAAGAATTCAACATGAAAAAATGCTTTGAAAAGATTTTTTTTTTTAAATAAAAACAAAAAAAAAAAAACAAGAAAGAATATCAAAAAGCTTGATTTTGCCTCATCGTTGACCTTGAATAAAAATAAAATCCCTTTGATATCAAAAGCGTTTTATATACTTACATACAAAGAAACATTATGTTATATACGTTACCGCAAATGTAAAGAATTTACAAGAATTACGCGCGTATTTCAAGGAAAACGACCTCATTTCGCTTGAAAAGTCTACAATAAAGTCAGTTCAGTATGGTAGTCCTTATTCTACCTATACCTTTCCATTGCACCGCTCGGCTCGTTTCTTCACAAATAGGTCATGGTTACAATCCTTTCATTTAGCCAGCGATGAGTATACCTATGAGAAACGCTCTACCTCTACGTAAACATCGAGGAATCACTCGAATGCATGCAACAGTTTCAAATCCAATACATTTTCCTAGATATTAAAAATTGATTATACACAACACACATACATTTACAATCTTGCGCTCTATAGGTATACAGATAACGAGAGTGCACTGGAAGGACGAAAGTATTTACGGCTGTGATTGGGAAACTCCATCATGGATCGGAGTCGTTGGCCAGTTGTATGCATTGCAAGCACTACAATAGATTAGCTTTGAAAATTAACTTCTACCGTCCCTGGGTCGGTCGGTCGGTTGGCTGGACGAAACAATCAGGAAGGACATGAAGAGCAAATTTGCTTCACCTCCTGACCAAGGGTGGTAGCCGTATTGTGATCATCGCTATGCAGCAAAATGCCAACAGCATTTGCCCTAGTCCCCAACATCGAAATGTGTGTTAGTGTATTTCTGCAGAGTTTTGAGGACGACCACGACCACACACGATGTCGATGACATTGGAAATTGGATACAATTTTACATTTCGATGTTTATAGTGAGAGACAATATGGGGGTGAATATCGCTTAAAATGCGCACAAGGCCCACGAACTGTCGTGCACTCTCTTTCGACAAATCATTATCCTCCCGACAAAGTGCTTTATTTAATTGAAGTCCTAGATCAGAGTTCATTTGCGGGTAGGCTTTTTCAAGGATTAATTTTGGAATTGCAAAAGAGTATAGTTTCAGTTTGTATTCATTTTGACGAGGAGGTCGTCGAGAGGCGTGTATACTCCATTTGGATATATTGGATGTGTATAATTTTCATACATACGAGTATGTATGTATGTAACACCACTATAGGCAAAAGTATACGAGTTGCAATTATGGCAGATGGCATTAAATTAATTTTGAACATTAAAACTTATCAAACTTAACTGTTTGTGCGGTATGGTTGAGCTGATGGAGTTGGACAAGCAATTACTGAATATAAATTGCATTTTAAGCCCAACTCGAGTGTTGTTTTTTTTTTATATATTTTTGTTTATTGTTTAATCAGCAATTAATTTTTCAAGCTTTATTTAATAAAGGGGCCTTAAATAACTTCGTTGGCCAAGGGTTAATATTCTCAGAACTTATTTTTATATTAATTAAATATTTTTTAAATAACTTTCTATGGCTTTAATATCTAGTAACAAAATTGATCCCCAATTCGGATGGCTTTCTAAGCTTAAGTTGATAAAATTCACTGAAATTTTTATTATAAATATGATGTAAGTTCAATTTGCATTCAATGTTTTTCAATTCAAATAATAACAGCAAGTGTTTAATATGACGTTTTCAAAACACTTTCGAAAGTTCTACCGAAGGATAAGGCAATCTACTCAGGGCTACAAGGCTAGAACGGAAGCCTGTCGTGATGAGAGTGGGAATATGGTGGTAGACACACATTCCGTGCTGAGGATTTGGAAGCACCACTTCTCAAGACTGCTTAACGGCGAAGATGGCCAAAATTCCGCTTTAAGGCAGAACACTCCATTCAACCTGGACGATGATGGTCAATATTTCCGTTCACCCGAACTAAATGAAGTGCGGTTAGCGATAGCCAAGCTGAAAGCGTGCAAGGCTGCTGGTGCGGATGGCCTGCCAGCCGAGCTATTTAAAGCAGGAGGAGATGACTTGGTAGGGAGTATACACCAACTTATCTCTAAAATTTGGTCGGATGAAAGTATGATGTCGAGAAAGGTTTGAGGCAAGGCGACGCGTTATCATGCACCCTGTTTAACATCGTACTTGAAGCAATTGTACGCAACTCGCAAGTCAACAACAGAGGTACAATTTTTCAAAAGTCCGTTCAACTACTTGCTTATGCAGATGATATTGACATCATTGGGAGAACGAAGCCAGCTGCTACCGGCGCGTTTGCAAGTATTGAATCGGAGGCGTTGAAAATGGGTTTTGCTGTTAATGAGGACAAGACGAAGTATATGCTATCATCGAGAAAGGAATCTCAACATCATCGACTCGGGCAAAACGTCACGATGGATAGGTACAACTTCGAAGTCGTCAAGGACTTTGTCTACCTGGGCTCCACTATCACATCACAAAATGACATCTGTGCAGAGATCAAACGAAGAATTACTCTTGCCAACCGCTGTTTCTTCGGGCTAAGAAGGCATTTGAGTAGTAAAGCCCTCTCTCAAAGAACTAAGGAGACCTTATATAAGACCCTAATTATCCCGGTCCTGCTGTATGGGGCAGAAGCATGGACCCTGTCAAAAACGGATGAAAATCTGCTTGGGTGCTTTGAAAGGAAAATTCTTCGGGTGATCTTCGGTCCAGTATGTATCGATGGAGTATGGAGGAGAAGATTTAACAACGAGCTTTACAGCGACGTCGACCTGGTCAAAAAGCTGAAAATACAGCGGCTGAGATGGCTGGGACACGTGGAGCGTATGGACACCGACGCACCAGCCCGACGAGTCTTCGAATCTACCCCTGATGGTCTTCGCAGCAGAGGAAGACCCCACCTTAGGTGGCGCACACAAGTGGAGAACAACCTTAACCAACTTGGAGTGCGTAACTGGAGGCAGCTAGCTAGGGACCGAGCTGGCTGGAGGGGCTTGTTGGTTGAGGCCGTAGTCCAGCCTGGACTGTAAGCGCCATCTAAAATAAAGTAAGTAAGTTTCAAAACACTGTTGTGAAGAAATTCAAATTGTTCAATGGTGTCCTTAGTTGCTGGTGTTTTACAGAAAATATGCAAATATTTTTTTAAAGTGATTTCGATTGTTGTAGGTATTGTAGGAATCTGTTTAGTAATATCAAGCACCAGCTGACGCAAGGCACTCCTCCTGCATTAAGGATGTCCGAGTGTTCCAAAGAGCTGTCGTTGACTTGGGACACTACCTCGTTGCAACCAAGGTAATGTTAATGATATTCGGACCAAAACCAAAACAGCAACATACTGTGAGAAAATTCTACTTCGGATGGCTATAATCGCGAGAAATCACCAGATCTTTTTTTAATCGAGTCTCTGGAACCCTCGTAGGTAAATAGTCCAATGCCAACAATTTCAAGCATCGAGAACGAGTGGAAAAATTACCAGGAAGCCATCAGGAATGCCTCTGACGTGCTTAGCCTTGCAAAGCGACCACAACAAGAAAAAGAATTCCACACATGGAATCAACGGTGGCGTTGGCGTCTACACTTCCAGTTAGGCTGAACCATTTAGTGAACACTTTATACGGGCTTCTACGACATACTCGGAGCTCAGGCCTATTAGGAGCGGTTAATCCGGCTCCCCGCTATTAGATTTATATTGTAAAGGTCTAATGGTCCTCCAGGTTGGGGGTTGTGCTGTCGGGGTGACTTCCCCGCCACGTAAAGTGACTTTAGTTGCGAAGCAACAACAAGCCTCGGATATGGACAGATTTACTGTTGACGAACCTATCAAATGAAATAATGACAGCGAACATCGGATCTGCATGTGAAATGTTCTGTATTTCTAAAGACCACGTGCAGCTGGACATTTAGCGGAAGCCCAACACTGCTGGAAAACAGACATTGCCGCCATCCAAGAAGTGCGACTACGGCACTGATCTCTATAATACACTGGATAGTGTATTCCTTATAATGTATAACAGTTTCTTTGCTTCCATTTGAAGATGACAATTAGGTGGTCGGCTTCATAATTTGACGTCTGAATTATACAAAAAAAAAGTATTTTCCAGATAGGGATGTGCGATATTGAAACAACATCGATTTCAACATCGAAGACCAAACATCGATGTCAATAAATATCGAACTGAAAACATCGATGTTTTTTCAGGTGTTTTGTTTAAGTTTTTTGTTTGACCAAAGCAAAAAATGCGTCATGCTATGCTCTAATGTATTTTTGCTTTCAAAATTTCTGGTGCCGGCTATTTTTTCTTAAGTTTTTTAAAATCGATTTAAGATTTCATACAAATAAAAAATATGAAGTCATAGGCAAGGTATTTCAACTTTAAACATCGACATTGCAAAATTATGATGCTAAAACCGCGTGTAAGTGGTATCTTTCTAGGCATTAATGATTTTAATGGGTGAAAATCGATGTTAAAATATGTATTTTGCACAATGAATATCAACAAATTTAATAAAATCAATATTGCAAGGCAATTCATGGTGTTAAGCTGTTATGTATGCCCTTTTTGAAAGCCGATATTTCAAAATCTTGTTTCACACGAAGGTGTGCGCAAGAATTTGCATGGTGTAAGCTGCGTGTTTCTGACCATCGATAATTTTAATTCGTGAAAATCGATATTAAATATGTATTTTGTAGTAATATTTCAAGGAATTTTGTGTAAACTGTTTTCTGTGGCTTTTTGGAATATATCGATATTTCAAAACACGAAGTTGTGTGCAAAAACTTACATTGGTGTAAATTGGGTCTTTCTGAGCATCTATCATTTCAATGCGTGGAAATCGATGCTAAAATTGGAATTTTGCAAAATATATCGTCCACAGATTTTATAGAAGCAATATTGCAAGTATTTCATGTGTATTGTGTACACTGTTATCTAACGATATTTCAAGATATTTTTGCTTACAAAAGTGTGTACAAAAACTTGTGTGGTTTAAAATGCGTCTTGCTGAGCATCGATGATATTAATGCTTGAATATCGATGTAAAAATATTTCTTTTGCAAAAATAAACACAAAACAAATTTGATGGAAGCAAAATTGATAGGCACTTCATGTGTAAACTTATATCTGTGCCTTTTTGCACATCGAAAGTTTCGTTGTGGTTCTGAATTTTTAAGTTTGGTTTGGGAGATCCTTTGATGATTTCATTTTTCAAAAAATTCCAAATGTTACAGATGACTTAAAAACTATGAAAGTCACTCCATCTAGATTTTACTAGCAGAATCAATCATTTTCGTACTAACTTTCTGTTTGTTTTTTAGTCCGATGTTTTGGATGTTAATATCGATGTTGCAAAGCATCGAAATCTTTACTATCGATATTTTGCAAATATCGATTAAAATCGCTCATCCCTATTTCCAGATGTCTATCTGAAAAAAGGGAACAGACCATGATATGAAAATATAAACTTTTGTGGAAGTTTGTTTTATTATTATTTATCTTTAAGTTATTCACTGTGATATGCATTTGGTATATTTTTTTTAGTATAATTACATAGTGGAATGAGATAAATCATTGCAGTTTGCGAAAAAAATGAGCAAAACAGCTAAATTATGATGAGGAGGATGCGATTGCATATTCTGCGTTTTTTTTAAATGATTTTACTCTTTACGTTTGATATTCCGTTTCATTTACTAATTAGTGAATGAATTTAAATTACGAACACAACAAATGTTAGCAAACAGATCTCGGGGGGTGAAACGAACGGAGAATTGATGTCTGTTTAATGGATTATCTTTGTATTGCATGTTATACAGTATAACAAAAAAGTGGTCAGCTTCATAATATAACAATTCTTCAAATGGAAGCAATATTTTTGTATCGATACACTATCCAGTGTATTATAGAGATCAGTGGACTACGGTGACTGTTACTGACCACAAGGTTGGCATCTTTTTGGATGTGGAATTGTCGTATAGACAAGAAGTCTTGAGTTTCAACTATGTGAACGAACATGTGCATGAACTTAGCACCGCCATTTTGGATTTCCAAAAAAAAAGGTTGTGCTGTAATGTGCTCAACTAGTGCTGCTATGTGCCGTATTAAAAAAAAATCGTACTAAGGGTTTGGTTTTTAGAGGGTACCCATTTTTTTAGCGTGAAGTTAGCACCGTCATTTTTGATTTTCGAAAAAGAAAGTTGTGCTGTACCGTGCTCAACTTGTGCTAGCATGTGCTGTAAATATTTTTGAAAAATTCGAAAATTTGTAAATTTTACGAATGAAATTTTTGCGAAATTTCAAAATTTCTTAGAAAAAAGTTGTGCTGCATTGTGCTCAAAAACTGCTACTTAGAAGCAAAAAGAAAGAAACAAAAATTCGCATGGTTGCATTTATTATGGCCAAAACTAAACTTTGCGAAGGGGTGTAGCGTGAAGTTAGCACCGCCATTTGCGATTTTCAAATTTTCAAATTGTATGGATTAAAATATTTCAAATTTTGCAATTTCGTAAAAAAATTTTAAGTTTTACTGTCTTCTACGCTATTTGTGCTGCCATATTGCGAAGAATAGCGGTGCTAACCTCACGCATCGCAAAACTGTTTTTTTACCGTAAGAGTTACAAATATGTGATTTTTTTTGTTTCTCTTCGGAATATTGCAGTACAAATAGCGCAGAAGCAGCACAACTTTAACTTTTTACAAAATTTGAAAAATTTTCATCCGTAAAATTTGAAAATTTTCTAAAAATAATTACGGTGCTAACTTCCCGCTTCGAAAAACTGTTTTTTGGCCGTAAAAGTTACAAGTATGCGATTTTTTTTATCTCTTCGGGCTATGGCAGCACAAACTGAGCGCAAAATAGCACAACTTTCACTTTTTAGCAATAACGAAATTTCGCAAAAATTTCATTCGTAAAATGTGCAAATTTGCGATTTTTTTTTTAAATATTTACGGCACACGGCAGCACAATGCAGCACAACTTTCTTTTTTTTCGGAAAATTGGAAATGGCGGTGCTTACTTAACGCACATTGAACGAACGCCTCACAACAATTCGCATCAAGGCTAAATCCACCAACATTAGCATCATAATGCGCTCATGACCCCACAGAGGAGAAAGAAGACGACACCAAGGACGAGCTCTACGAGGTTTTGGTACATGTGAACAATGCTGGTGGCGCAATCGAAAGATATAGCCTACACGACACCACCTCCAATAACGGACTCAGATTAATCAAAGGGCACGGTAGTGCCCAGCCAAGTTCGCGGCACTACACCCTTTTTACAGGAACAAACTCAGGCGATTTTCAACCCCCCTCTAACTTCCGTACCAATAAAGTCAGAAACTTAAAATTCGGAGTATTTGCTGAACTGATCAAACACAGGTGGCTCACCAAATTTCAACTCTTTAGCAGTAGTAGTTCCCAAGATATAGGACTTCAAAAATCGCAAAAACCGTAACTGACTGACTGATTCACTGACTCACTGACTCACTGACTCACTGACAGATCATCAAAATTATGGAGCACTTCCCGACATCGTAGAAACTTGAAATTTCGCACAACGGTAGGCCTTGTGGTACATACAAAGGAAAAAATCGAAAATCTGCAATTTTCTATTCAGGGGGCGTGGCATCCACCCACTTTCTTAAATATTCTATAAATTATATGGAGCACTTCCGATTGTTGTAGAACGATGAAAATTGGTAGGTCGGTATGGCTTAAGGTACTTAGAAAGAAAAAAATTGAAAAATTGGAATTTTGCATTCAGGGGGCGTGGTATCCACCCACATTCTTAAAAATTCTTATAAATTATATGGAGCACTTCCGATTGTTGTAGAACGATGAAAATTGGTAGGTTGGTATGCCTTGCAGTACTTAGAAGAAAAAAATCGAAAAATTGGAAGTTTCAGTTCAGGGGGCGTGGCATCAACCCACATTCTTAAAAATTCTTATAAACTATATGAAGCACTTCCGATTGTTGTAGAACGATGAAAATTGGCAGGTCGGTAGGGCTCAAAGTACTTAGAAAGAAAAATTGAAAAATTGGAATTTTGCATTTAGGGGGCGTGGCATCCACCCACATTCTTAAAAATTCTTATAAATTATATGGAGCACTTCCGATTGTTGTAGAACGATGAAAATTGGTAGGTCGGTAGGACTTGAAGTACTTAGAAAGGAAAAAAATCGAAAATTTGGAATTGTCCATTCAGAGGGAGGGGGTGCCATCCACCAACTTTATCAGAATTGCTATTATTTGTATGGAGCATTTTCGGTTCAGTTATGAAACTTTGTAGACCGGTAGGGCTTGACTTTCACCTGGCAAAATTAGTCTTTGCAAAAAGGAGTGAAATCACAACAAAAACATAAATGTTAAAAAAAGAGCCAAGTTCTTATGTGCACAAGAAACCTATGCGTAAAAAGTCAGCCAAAAAAAGTAATGAGATCTAAAATATATGCCAAGTTTTAAGTTCATGAAGTTTAATATCAAATATCTTAAGTAGAGTAATATCGAAACAATTCCAAATCATGACAGAAATTTGGTAACTAATGATTACTGATTAAAATTTGGTGGATTTACTTGGCAAGTTTTCTGTTAAATACTTACTTAATCACAAATTTAAAATGTATGAAAACTTGACCAGTGAACCCACCAAATTTTAATCAGTAATCATTAATTACCAGATTTCTGTCATGATTTGGAATTGTTTCGATATTAGTCTACTTAAGATATTTGATATTAAACTTCATGAACTTAAAACTTGGCGTATATTTTAGATCTCATTACTTTTTTTGGCTGACTTTTTACGCACAGGTTTCTTGTGCACATAAGAACTTGGCTCTTTTTTTAACATTTATGTTTTTGTTGTGATCAACTTTACTGTGGGGTGAAACGTTGTTGTATCTTACGCAGTTCCCGAATCTCGGTACACAAAAGGGGACATAGCGAATTTCTGGTCAATCAACCACACATTGACAACATTGCAATCGACGGAAGGCACTTTTCCAGTATTACGAGAAGCCAATGCGATCCAAACCAAAGCCAAAGCAAGGATATACTGTGAAGAAGTTTGACGACGCATCGGACGGATACAGTCACAAGAAATCACCAGGTTCTTTTCCGATCGAGTTGCTGTTGCTCCTTCTTAAATAATCCTGTGCAACCAACTGCAAGTATTGAGAACCAGTGGAAGAGTTGCCAGCAGGAAGCCATCAAAGATGCCACCTCTGACGTGCTGGGCCTCGTACGACCACCACAGTGAAACCCTGATTCCATGAAGAATGCCGGCAAGTATCTACATGCAGCCAAACAACAGGCAAACAAAGCGGTGCTTCATAGATGGACCAGAGCTGCTCACAAGCACTCCTCTAGCATAAGAGGAGAGAGAAACACAAGCTTCTAAGAAGGAAAAAGAAAGAGGATGAGAAGCACTTGTTCGAGGAAATAGAGGGATGCTATTGCAGGAATGAAGTGCGGAAGTTTTGCCAAAAAGTAAAAAGAACCTCTCAGGTTTACAAGGCCCAAATCGAAGCCTGCAAAGACGATCAGGGGAAGATCGTGTTAGAATCGAAGTGGTATAACGGCGATGATGAATCGAAATCCACTTCCATCTGGACTGCAGCATTCAACCTAGCCAACGCACCTAGGCCAACAATTCCGTCCACCCGATCTCCATGAAGTGAAGATAGCTTTATCTAAGCTTTAGTTCAACAAAGCTGCAAGAGCTGATGGTCTTGGAGTCGAGCTTTTCAAAGTGGCTAGCGATGAATTGGTATGAACATGCACCAGCTCAATCTGCAAAATATGATCGCAGAAAGCATATATGACTATATGAATGGAACCTCATTACTGTTTGCTCGCTCCTGAAGGAAGGTTATCCTCTTGACTGTACCAACTACATAGGCATCATTTCTCCTAATTATCACATACTAGACCATCTTTGTCGTTTCTGAATGCCTGAAGCCATTCGTCGACAAGTTGAAAGGTCCATATCAGTGTGGCTTTAGTCCAGGAAATTCTACTATCGACGAAATATTCGTACTATGACATATCTTAGAAAAAACAGGAATTTCAAATCGATACCCATCACCTTTCATTGATTTTAAAGGCACTTATGACAGCATCTATAGAGACGACCTATATAGAGTTTGGAATCCCACCCAATGATGAAGAATGCACGCAGCTTCGTCGGAAGAGAACTCACCAATACCATTGATAGCAAAATATGTTTAAGGCAAGGTGACCGACACGCGTTGTTGTCGCGACTGTCTACCGACTTCTTCAACATCTTGTTGGAAAGAATAGTCCAAAACTCTCACGTTAACACTAGAGCAGTGTTTTTCAAACTGTGGGTCGCGACCCCCTCGGGGGTTACCAAGAATAATTAGGGGGTCTCGTCGCAAGCCATTAGGTACAAGGTACTAAAGAAGGTTTTCTTTTATAAAATGTTCAAAGCTTGGTTGTATCTTTGAGGTGTTAACAATTAAAGCATTTTCCTATTGAAGGAAGATAACGTGAGTTCACATAGGTATGAAGTGGTGAATGGCACTAACAATGTTAAAGCCTCTTTTGCCAGCTCTAGATATTTTCCTCTTCTCTTGTCTTTGTCCAGAAATTATCAATGGTTTTCACATTGAATTCAGAGCATATACCATCATTCCATCTGAAAAATCGGCCAGATGGAATGATATATTCAAAAAAGGATTTAGTTTTTAGTATCTATCTCTGTGCATTTCTACCTTCAGAATAGAGTTGTGGAGGGACACTTAATAGTTTTTTCTCCTAATTATGCAAACTCTCATGAGAAAAATGTGAGCGCTTAATGTCATTGCATGGATTCATCTGCTAAAATTTCGTCGAGAATTTTCTGAACCCAGGGAAAAAAATCATACTTTTTTTGCAAATACTCTGAACGCAGACGAAGTTTTGCGAGGAGTTCTTTGATTTTGTCTTTTGCAGTCAAAATGTTTTCTTGTTTGCCTTGGAGTTGTATCAAGATGCTTAGTGGGCAAAAAGATCAGCGAGAAATGATAATTTTAAAAGCTAAGTGGAACAGAAAAATGATTTGACTATCCCAAATTTGAGTCGTGTACAAACATCAATTATTGAGCTTTTAATTCCAGAACTCGTGTCAACTAGACCGGGAGCCCACAGTACATTTCCGGTGTGAGTGATAGCAAAAAATTAAATTTGAATGCAATTTCGAGGGTAATCATGTTAGCCGAAGTTGGTTTTCACCCTTCCCTAGATAAGCTCCACGGATCACATATCACGGAATCTGAGACCATTTGAGTGTTTAGTTCACCCTTCCAGACAGTTTAAAAAATTTAAAATAATTCTAAGTGAAAAACGTTTTTTTTAACAGTCTGGCAGGGTGAACTATACTCAAATGATCTTAGATTCCGTGATATGGGATCCGAGGAACTTATCTAGGGAGGGATGAAATTCAATTTCGCCTAACACGATTACCCTCGAAGTTGGCTTGATATTTTTTTTTCGATTCACTGTCTTATCACTAAGGCCCCGGGTGTGGACAACAAGACTTCGATGTTTTGAATAGCCTTTAATGAAGCTTTCGATGCCTATACTTCTTTTTTTGTTAACAATCACACCCAAAATCTGGTGTGGGCTCTAAATCTAAAAATACCTTACCTTTTGACAACCATTTGAGCTCTATTTGACAAAGATTTTGATGGGCTCGATTCATGTCACTTTTCAAATAACTGACAAACAAAAGTATTATTATATATGTGGGGGTCGCCAGAATGTTTTAACTAACAAAGGGGTCGCGTACTCAAAAAGTTTGAAAAACACTGCACTAGAGGCAGTTCTGTCCAATTACTCACTTACACTGACGATATTGACATAATCGGACAAACAAAGCGTGGTGTCAGTGGTACTTTTGTGAATATTGAGAATGAAGCCATGAAAATGGGTTTAACGGTGAATGAAAGAAATACCAAATAAAGTACCCCCAACACAAACGTTTCGGATAGAACCTCACACCATAGACAGCTATAATTTTGAGGTGATCAAAGACTTTGTGTACCTGTGTATGATACACTTATTATACCGGTGTTGATGTAAGAAGAGACATGGATACTATTTTCGGTGAACTAGACCGCTTAAGGCTGTTTTGAGGGGATGATTTTTGGTCCCGCCTTCATAGGTGGAGATTGGCGAAGAAGATATAACAACAAGCTGTACGGCCTGTACAACCGCGACACTGACATACCCTCAAAAGATGGAAAGCCAACGACTGAGGTGGCTGGGTCACCACGTGCAAGTGGACATCAATGCTTCGGCCCGCAAAAGCCTTTGAATCCATCCCCGTGGGCGGGGCAGTAGAGGAGGATAGCGTAACAGGTGGCGCACGCAAGTGGAAGAGGACCTCAACCAACTTTGCCTGCGAAATCGGAGACCACTAGCTAGAGACCATCAAGCAGGCTGAAAGAAACTTGTTGTTTGAGGCTCTGGTCCTCACCGGACTGTAGCACCGCACCTTAAGTAAGTAGGTAAGTTAGTAAGTCTAGCTGGCGGAAAATGTTGCGTTCTACACCAGTTATAAAAAGGGCATTGAAAAACCTAAATTCGAATTCCTCTGTGCTATTCGCGAAGTTAAGGAATTTTAATAAAAGACTCGTGAATTGATTGATTAATTTGAAAAATATTGAATCGAGCAGATAAAACAGAATGTCTTTGATCGTGGACAGTGAGAATTTGATCCAACGATGACAACACCCACCCTCAGCACCCGCCACGTGATAGTGGCTATGTGTTCTGCTTTCACATTACCCCCTAGTGAAAGGCCTGTAGAATTATGTAACAAATACAATTATGCAAAAAAGTGTATTTTATTTAAAGATTATAGTAGTTGTTCTCCCAAGGCTCAACTGAAAAAAAAACCTTTAACTAGATTAACTTGTTTACAGGACCATATCCATAACCATAACCCTCAAAATAAACTGTAAACAAAACCCATTAGCTTAGGAGGAAAATCCCTTAAGAATTCAAAATCTCTCCAGATGATAGGCTCCAGAGTTCTAAGGATACTTCTATATTATACTATTTCTTATAAAAATGTATCCTTTTCCACTATGAGATGTAATGACGTTGTGTTTTCAAATAATTTCTAAGGTCACCCTAAGAATTAAAAAAAAAAAAAAAATAGTGTCGGCCAGGATTAGTCAAACCATGTAAACACATTGCATCAGCAGACAAATGGAATATCCTATCCTCTGACACACACAGCTTCCTTGCCAATGCGTTGAACATCGCTTTCCGTGTTCAACCAGAGCAAATATTATTCGCCTTATTATAACCATTTGGCCTCAATGTTTTCCTTGGGAGTTTCTTTTGTTATAAGGTACATGGATTGAATCATCAGCACACAATCCTTTTGGCTTTTGGGATGTTTCCCAGTGTGTAAACCGATGTTCCTTCAACATCGAAAGAAAGCTAGAAAGCAAAGACGATAGTTTTATAGTTCTTCTTCGTATTATTATTATTATTAGGAACGTTCGTTTTATTCGAATATTATTCGTTTCCTTATTTTCAAGGCTGTGTGCTGTGATGTTCTCGGGTTAGATACATAATCTTACAAAAGTCATTGCGAAACCGGAAGAAAATTCAAAGTGGAACGTATTCAAGTCTCGGGAGACTAATGTGCCTCTACATTATTTCCCTGATGGTTGGAAGGCTCGTGTATCCTTTGGTGTCCGTGAACATCTTCCAAGTTGGAAAAAGATTTATGTGAATTTGATTTATATCAGTTTCAGGATGTTTTTGGTGTTCGAGTTTGGAGCAGAGGAAGGTACGTTCTGGTTCATGCCTTTGTGATTTTGGCTATGTGTGTATGTGTAGTGGTATGTGTCGATAGAGCGGAAGTGGATATTACACAATACCAAAAATAAAATCTCTTATGCTGTTGAGGGCCAAACAAATTTTCTGTTCACTAAAGTTGACCTCGAGAGAGAGTCTAGTGGGATTCGAATATATTATAAATCTCAATTTCATTTGCATTTCTTTCAAAGAGAACAAAGGTGTCGATGGAAAGTTTTACGATGTATGTTGGCGGTTGGGTATTTGAAGACCTCAATTGGATTTTCTTGCTTCTTTGAAACGGGTATAGATATAAGGAGCAGTGTTCTTATTATTTGTTGCTCAAATAACTCAAGTACTAAACCTTTGGCATGTTCTTTTTGGGAGGATTCTTTTGGAAACACCATACATTTCTGACTATACGCACAATGTTTTACAAAAGAAACTTGGCACTAAAGAAAAATTTAAGAAATACATTTTTTTGATGTAGGGTGATTCAGATATAAAACAAATTATTTTTACATGTAAGAGACAGCATAAAAAAGTGGATAGGTTGGGTAGATACCTTAAATGAGTACTCCTAAACAGAGCTGTAAAGTAATTAAGTACATTTGTACTTAAGTACAATTTAAGTAGGTTCAATTATCTTGAACTTGAAGTTGGTAGTTACCAGTACAATTCCTTGGTACTTGTTCTTAAAAATTTAAAGTTAGTATCGGTACTTGTTTTGCACTTATAATTCCACATTACTAGACATGTTAGAATTGATTACTTTTTTATATATGAGTTGTACCTACTTAAAAACTTTTTAATTAATTTTTAATTCGAAAAGTACCTATAATTCCTTTTAATTACTTTTAATTCCCTTTCAAAAAAAAACTACAAAAAAAAAATACATTTTTTAAACAAAAATCTTTCTTTATAGTAGAAGATGCAGCCATAAGACGACCCATCCTCAGGAGTGGTACACAGTTTGGTAGGCGTTTGGGTTTTTAAATTATTGGAAACAGCTTAGATGGTAAGTCTGAAAAATATAAAAATTTATATATTGTGTTCATCTCTCTGTACTCTCATCTTTTCCGTTTACACGGGGATCTAAGTCGTGTATTTTGTTTGCTATGGTCTCGCTTTGTTCCCACAGTGACATTTACAAGTGGTTTTTTGGGAGTGAACATATTTTATCGTCATCTCGCTTTGGTCTCGCTATAGTCTCGCCAAAGCTTTTTTTTTCCAAAATAAAATGTTTCAAAATGGTTAAAATAAGCAAAAAACTTGCTTAAAAAGTCTAAACGTAGTTGTTGGTATCATAGTCATTGTTTTCGTCTTGCTGTGGACTTATAGGCCAGGAAAAATGGGTTCCGAGGTTGAAAAAATTAATTCATGAAATATTAAAATTGGAATCGACGCAGAATTGCAACCTCTATAACATATCCAAAGTCCCCCAAAATCCCCGCATTGGCTTTTTGTGTAGATGCATTTGAAGATGTGCAGACGGGGAGAATTTGGAGGTCTATCAAACTAGAATATTTGTTTGGGTAAAACCTGATCATATGATACATGCTTTAAGGGTAGCTTTTAACGCTGAATCTAATGAAACCAAATTCAAAATGATACAACCACCCAAAAGGAAGTTATAGTCCTTTTTATGTAATGATGACTTTTTTTTCAGGTACAACAGGTAAAATATTACCGAAAACCCTTTGAAAATAACGGTATGTTAATGAAACTTGGAATGAATGTTTCATTTGTCATAGGAACTAAGAATCAAGAGAGTCCCTAAAAATATCCATGGTGAAAGGGTGTTTTTTTTAAGGGGGAGGGGCAAGTGTAGAATGTTAACCATAACACCCACGAAAAAACTCTTACACTCATGAAATTCGCCAAAAATATATAATTTGTCATGGCAACCAAGAATCAAAATAGTCCTCATAAATATATTTGTTCTGGGGTTTTTTATTAAAGAGAGGGAAAGTCTGGGAAGAAGTTGGAAGATTTGAGCCAAAATTCCGATTTGGTGTAATTGAGGTATAAACACAAAGTATGGTATATGATTTAAGGGTATTTTTTAACGCTGAATCTAATAAAAGCAAAACTAAAATGATACAAGCACCCTTAACAAAGTTATGGGCCTTTTCAAGAAAAAATTAATTTTTGAAATCGTATTTTCCGTAGAACAAGTCAAAAGTTAACAGTCACCAAAAACAGTATTAGAACAAAGATATTTGTATGGACTATTTTGATTCTTGGTTGTCATGAAGAGTTTAATATTTTTGGCGAGTTTCATGAGTGTAAGAGTTTTTACGTGGGTGTTATGGCTAACATTCTTTGTTGCCCCTCCCCCTTAAAAAAACACCCTTTCACCATGGATATTTTTAGGGACTCTCTTGATTCTTAGTTCCTATGACAAATGAAACATTCATTCCAAGTTTCATTAACATACCGTTATTTTCAAAGGGTTTTCGGTAATATTTTATCTGTTGTACCTGAAAAAAAAGTCATCATTACATAAAAAGAACTATAACTTCCTTTTGGGTGGTTGTATCATTTTGAATTTGGTTTCATTAGATTCAACGTTAAAAACTACCCTTAAAGCATGTATCATATGATCAGGTTTTACCCAAACAAATATTTTAGTTTGATAGACCTCCAAATTCTCCCCGTCTGCACCTCTTCAAATGCATCTTCACAAAAAGCCAATGCGGGGATTTTGAGGGACTTTGGATATGTTATAGAGGTTGCAATTCTGCGTCGATTCCAATTTTAATATTTCATGAATTAATTTTTTCAAGGTTCCCCATACGATTTGTGCTATTTTTCCTGGTCTATTAGCAGTGCCAGTATATTTTTGCTATGATTTCGCTTTGGTCTTATTGTAGCCTGCCCAAAGTTTCTGTTTTTAAATAATATTTTTCAAAAAGGTTAAAATAAGTTAAACAAAAATTCTCGTTGTGCGTGCTCGTCAAGTTCTATTGAGAAGTTCTCAATGATTTGGGGTGATATGAATAAAACAGAGCACCTGATCAAAATTCAACTTTTCGAAGCAGGAGCTACATTTGGTATGAATAAAATACTTGAGAAGGTGCTCAACGATTGAGAATCTCCATGTTTGATAAGATAACCTTCTCAGGGTAAGCACCTGCTCCATTGTAAGGAATGAATAAACGGAAGCACGTGCTCTATCGAGAGGAGCACTTGCTTCTCATTTGTAAATTAGATCAGTTGGTTGCTCAACGTTGAAATAAATAGCGTTTAATACCTTTTTGCATAAAATGGGGAAGTTTATACAGATTTTTAATAGAATAGGGGTTCAATTTTATTAGAGAAAAAGAGAAGGATTTAAAGAAAATATTATGGCATTGCCTATACACACATTCAGCACAGAAAATGTTATTTCCTTAGGAGCCATTTCCCAGAGGGGTGGTGGAGGGTGCTCTAACAAATAACGAAACCAACGCGGGTTTCCTTCGCTACATATGTAGGAGATTCAAGTTTTCAAAAGTGGAGCATGGTTTTTTAAACCTTTTCTTTTCTTTCTAAAAGTACTCAGACACTGGATTAAAGAGGTAGGATATCTCGCAAAATTGAATTGCATTGCAACAAACACATTTTTTTAATCATCTCGCAAACTAAAATCTCGCGCGAGATTGACGCTGCTCCATCAAGGTCCGCAAAGACCTCACGACACCTTTGATGTCAAAAAAGGTGACTTCTTCAACACCGTTCTTGAAACAAAAGCGCAAAACTATCACGTCAACACTAGAGACACAATCTTTCGAAAGGCCGTCGAATTACTTGCCTGACGACATTGACATAATCGGAAGAACAAGGCGTGATGTCAGTGGTGCTTTCATCAGTATTGAGAAGAAAGCCAAGAAGATGGGTGTTAAGGTGAATGAAAGCAAAACAAATATACATATGTTGAGATCACACGAAGAATAACTTTTGCAAATCACTGTTTCCTTGGACTAAGAAGGCAATTGAGAAGGAAAGCCTTGTCTTGAGAAACTAAACCGTCCCTGTATAAGACGCTTATCATCCCGGTCCAGATGTATGGTGCAGAGGCGTGGACATTGTTAACGGTGGATGAGAACACGTTAGGCTTTTTTTTATACTTTGCACGCACTAAAGGGATTTTGACTACCCTTAAGATGCTGAGACACAGTGCGAGCGATCAGGAAAATAGGGAAGGATTCGAGAAAAGATACCGATGCACATTAGTTTTGAAGTTCTGAATATCAAAATGGGAGGGAAAAACAGAGCCTGGTAAAGCATTCCACATTCATGTTGTACGGCTAAAAAAAGATCTTCTGTATTGACAGTACGTCCGAAGTTGGGCTCAAGGGTAAACTGATGAGCATTCATAAAAGCGCGAGTATTACGGTTGAATTGTTTAAGGGGAGGAATGCAACTGGCTATTTCACTAGAACATTGCTTGTAAAAATGGCGATAAAATAATGAGGGACATGAAACATCGCGGCGATGTTTCAGAGTTGTAATTGTTTGAGTAATAGATATATCACCTATCATTTTCAAGGCTCTATTTTGTATTCTATCCAAGAGATTCAAGTGAGTTATAGGAGCACCAGGCCAAATGTGGGAGTTATACCGAAGCTTCGGTTGGATGAAGTCTTTATAGATTACAGCCAGATCAGAAGGGGAAAAGAATTTCTTACATCAACCTTAGCACTTTGCAGCATTTTTGGCGACGTTGAATATGTCATCATTCCACAGAAGGTGATCTGTGATGCACATACCCAGAACTGAGAGCTGTGTTCAGTTTCCTCGATGCAAGTACCACTCATTAATAGCGGCATTAAGGGAGGGTTCTGCTTCAGCGACAGCAGACAGCATTGGATTTTTGAAGCATTAAATTCTATACGGTTTTTGATTCCCCACTGCACAGTGCTGTCAAGATCAGAAATTAATGAGCTTATCATACGGTGCCGTTGAAGTTCCGCGTCCGAAGGACAGGGATGTGAATCTAAAAACGAATATGAAAAGCTGAGGGTGCAAAACAATTTAATGGATTAGAAGTTTCAGACAGGAGGTCATTAATGAAAATGAGAGTCGGACACAAAACGGAGCCCTGGGGCACACCAGCATTTATTTTATGAATATCAGACTTGTAACCATCAAAGACGAATGGTATTGAACGGTCCGAAAGGTAATTTCTAATCCAAAGAAGAAGAGATTCATCGATACCAAATGCACGCATTTTCGATAAGAGAGCTTGATGCCAAACTCTATCAAACGCTTTTGAAATATCAAGGGCAATAATCTTACTTTCTCCAATACGATGTAAAGATTTGTTCCACTGCTCGGTGAGACATACCATCAGATCACCAGTGGACCTATTGCTACGAAAGCTGGTCATTAAGAAGCTTTCGTTTTTCGAGATATTTCTTAAGAGGATAATTTATCAGCGTTTCCATGACCTTGGAAAGAAGGGACGTAAGTGCTATTGGGCGATAGTTAGAGGGAGAAGAAGATTCGCCTTTTTTAGGGACAGGCTGGACAAATGCTGTTTTCCATCCACTCGGAAGCCTGTAGAGTAGGACAGATGGAAAAGCTTACGCAGTGGTTTTGCCAGCGTTGAAGAACACCTCTTCAGGACAATGGGAGGGATACAATCCGGGCCAGCGGATTTGTGTACGTCGAGGTCTTTTAAAACTCTTGCTACTGCACGAGTGCGAAAGAAAATTTGTCCCATAAAATCATTTGCGCTCTCAAGTACAGGTGGATACATGATACTCTCTGGCAGCGTCGAATAAACAGTAAACCTTTGGGACATTCGGCCATTCCAAAAATTTCGAAACCAAGCAACTCAATTTCAAATTAAGGAAAAAAATATATTTAAATAAGCCAATATTTACAATATATATTAGAGATAACGAAAAAATTGTTAATATAAAATTTTACTTGTTGTTGTAAAAGAGGCAGGTGATCAAAAAAGCTCATACTTTATCTTTCGTATCTGGGCATTTTTCGGCATTTTTGCCGCTATCAGTTCTCTATAAATTGTGATGCAAATGGCGATGTGTAGTTAGGTTTTAATAAGTGTTTTCAATACACTACTTAAATTCGCAACTATTTTTCTGATAGGAGTGCTGTAAAAATATTATAACGCCTCAAAATGACTGAGCATTTCATGTCTTCTCCGTTACCGAAAAATGACTAAAGTTGGTATAAATGGTGAACTATATTAGTGTTTGTAAAATTATCCCGCATACAAAGCAAGACTTGAAAAAGGATTATGGTGGATTTTTATAGATTTTTAAATCATATCTTACTGTCTAAAACAGGGTAACGGAGAAGACAAAATTGCACTTTCTCATCCAAATTTCAAGGACTCACAGGCACTTTTTTTTTAAAGTCTGAATTTCTTTGATCCCCTTGCTTAAAATGGATCAAGGTAACTAAAAAAAAATATGTGTTAAATTTCATTGAAATCGGTTGACGTTTACACGTGCTAGCGAGCACTTGAAGTTTTTCATAAAAAAAACATGGTGTTTTGACAGGCTTTTACTCAAAGGGCCCGTAAAAGTGTAAACGGTAATGGAAAAACTTTAAACTTGGCAAATATGCTTAATACCATAAGGAGTATACAAATATATTTTTTTTATTTTTGTAAACACCAGTTACTCCATTTAAAATAGCAAAAAATGAAATGCACAAAAACAACGATTTTTAATTAAATTTTTTGATGGGGTTAATATTATGCAAAACTATTGAAAATATTTTTGTTTGATACTCCTAACAGTAGTTAATTTATGTGCCAAGTTTAAAGATTTTCCATCAACTTTTACAATTTTGCTGATATTTTGAGAAAAACTGTGAAAACCCCATGAAAAATTTCAAGTGCTCGCTAGCACGTGTTAACGTTAACCGATTTCAATGAAATTTTACACACATTTTTTCAATTGCCTGAATCACTTTTATCATTGATGAGAATAATTTAAAAATACGAATTTCAATATAACTGAACAAAAAAGAAATCTTTAATCGTACGTGTCTTCTCCGTTACCATTAGCTGTCTTCTCCGTTACCATCTTTCATATTTTTTTCTGTTAGTAAAATGAAACTTGGCATTAAACCAAGGATGGTTATTGATAAATGTTGGTTTTATGAAAGTGTATAAAAAAAATCAACTTCATATCTTAATGGACGGCGCAGAATTTTAAACTTCAAGGCAATGGTCCGAAATCTCTAAATCGTACGTGTCTTCTCCGTTACCGTCTATTTTTTTGAATAAACTTACTAAATTTCATAATTTTTTGGTGAAACTTCTGTGTCGTGTACTTTGTGATGAATTCTTAAAAACCACTGAGTTTCATAAAAAAATATTAATTTCTTAACAAGAAAAACCTTACTACAAGCGTCCGATTGTCTTCTCCGTTACTTTGGAATGGCTGCATTGTAGTATTTTTTGCCGTAATTTTTGGTCGTGCAAAAATTTTGTTCTTTGAATATGGCCGTTGCAGGTCTTTCTAGCTTGTTTGAACTTCTTCCGGTTTTCCTCAGTAGGGTTGGCTTTATAGCATCGGAAACTTACTTCTGTGGCCTTAATAACCTCTTTACAGCTCAAATCAAACCAAGAGTTTTCTTTCGGTTTGATAGATTTATCCTATTCGGAATAAAATTTCTCATCCCGTAAAGAATTAAGTTTGTTATCATATCTGCGCTGGAGTCTACGTCACTATCGAGGAAGCAAAGTGACCAGTTAGTTCCTGAAGAAATCATTGAGACCGTCCCAGTTGGCTTTCTCGTACTGCCAAACGGTTCTCCTAGGGGTTTTCTCTTTAACTGAGGTTTTTTGGCACGTGACATTTGCAGATATGACACAATGGTCTGATGTGCCTAGAGGTGATAATACACTAATAGTGTATTTATCAGGGTCAGAGGTAAGAAACAAGTCTAGAGTGTTCCCGGCTGTTTTGAAAAGGAAAATTCTACAGGTAATTTTTAGTCGAGTCAACAACGAACTGTACGGCAACACCGACCTAGCCACATAAGTTAAAAACCAACGATTGAGATGGGTGGGTAACTTAAAGCGAATTGACATCAATGCCCTGGCCACAAAGTTTTTGAATCCAACCACTTGGGACAACGCAGAAGAGGTGGACAGCGTAAAAGGTGGCAAACGCAAGTGGAAGAGGACATCAACCCACTTGCCGTGCGAAACTTGGCGACAGCTACCCGACTGGAAGAAAATTGTTGCTTCAGGCCCTGATCCACCCCGAACTGTAGCGCAACCATTTGTAAATAAGTAAGTATGTAAACCAAAACTTTTGAATTAATAGGGAATAGCTCTATCAACGAAGCTATAGATACTCTTGAATATCGACGAAATTTGTACTGCCACTCCCTTTTTTATCGCTCTTTTTACAATCAATGGTTCTTGAGGAGTAGTGAGCTGCGTTCTCCTCCCTGAAACAATTTCCACCGTACAATCTTCAAGCTAAGAATTTAAACAAATATTTACACATGACCCCAACTTCGAACGCATAATAAAGTAAAATATTGATATTCGTTCTTAGGCCGCACTACATGTTTGTGGAATACTCTATCAAACATGATAATAGATAAAAGAAGAAGTCAGCAGGAGTCGATGGTATATCCAACGTTGTACTTCGACATTTACCGCAAGAAGCAGTAGACATTTATACCACACTGTTTTAACAACGCTCTGAATAAAGCATATTATCCAGTGCGTTGGAGGTCAGCTGTGGTGCATCCTCTCCCGAAAAAGGGAAAGGACAACTCCAATCCGGCGAATTTCCGGTCGATATGTCTTCCTCCGAGTATCAGCAAGGTATTCGAAAAAGTTATCAATAGAGCACTGTCTAAGTGGGCAGAGGACAATAATATCATACCGGATAGTTAGTTCGGTCTTAAAGCGGGACATGACTCCTTCTACACCGTATGGCTAGAGGGTCCTTATCTTAAGCTGACCAGACTTGTCATTGGTAAACCGCTATTCTATATGCCTTATGATATGCTCTATGGTACAAAGTTTGTTGTCGAGAGTGACAATGTGACTTCTGCCACAACATTTAGGGCTTGTTTCACATTCTCTGATTAAAGTTTCAATTAAGCTACTTTGAACTTATTCGTCAATTAACAACCTTATTTACGTTTCACAATATCTGAACTCGTATAACTAGTAGTTAAAGTTCTCAGTATTTTAATGATCAGATGAAGTATTGATTAGCAAATTTAACTGGCAATTAAAACATTCAAAGCTGTATGTGCGACCGTTAAAACAGATATAAATGTAATAGTTTGGACTGTTACTGAATGTATTTGAAGCATAAAGCTGCATTTAGACCATCGTTCTTCATTCGGTGAAAGTTGTTCCACAAACAACGGACAACGTTCAAAGTTCATCGAACATTAAAAAAGGGCTTTGAATTTCTTCGTTATTCATGCTCGGTGGTATTACTTACACCTTCGTTGTTCCGCGTACGGGCAAAAATGGACAACATACTCGGACGATTAAATCGTAAGTCTAAATGTAGCTAAAGAGGACGAATTTGACAAATTTGTTTGCATGGTGTGATGCAATTTTAGAATATAAATTTAAATATAAGGGATATTCACGATCGAATACAAATGGCTAAGTATTCTTGCATCAACTAAGTGCAATATTTTCGCGCATTTACTTTTTCTATTAGGTACCTCAAATTTGACACCCAGAGTACCTAAACCTACGAACAAAAAGACGATTTGAGTTCCACCTATGTAACTGCCAAAAACTCGAAAAATATCGCGGTGGTTTGAGGACTACTTTAACATCTTTTATTTATGCATATCCATACACACTCTGGCTTTATGGATATATTATAAGTGATTACCCAAAAGTCTTAAAACGCCGAAAAAAAACATATTTTCGGGGAAGTTTGCTAGTGGTCACGACCACTTCGCCATCCGTTAAACCATTATGTACATATATATGTATGTACAGTACATACATATATAATCAGGGAGTCGTGGGCGTCAATGTGTTATGAATTTGAATTTGAATTTTCATTTAACTTTTCAACTTTCAGGAAAATTGTACTTTTGATGCGTTTTGCTCGGTAGCTATACCACTGGGTGCAGGCAGCCCGAGGCATTTGTTCTTATAATAACCTTCAACTGGTTTCCTCCAAAAAAAATTTGCGAGCTCTCAGTCTTAATTTGAAGTTTATTATTAATTATTTTATGAATATTTTCATCAGTCAAAAATATTTTGTCTGGAAAACTGGAATAACTTACGAATAGCTAATTGACACATAAATTTATTACTTCGATCATTGTGAAACGCAAAGTTCGTTGATGAGAGGATTTAATTTGCGGATAATTTAACTGTCGAATAACTAATCAGAACTTTATTCAGACATTGTGAAACAAACCCTTAATATTAAAAATGGTCTTCAGCAGGGAGCGTTCAACTCACCGATTCTATTCACCATTAAGACCAGCGATCTGATAAGTAGTCTAACTCAGGCAATTGCGTGTGCCAACGATCCAATTGCATACAGAGGTGCTCCAAAAGTCGAAGTCATAAGAATTCTATTGCGATGACTGAAAGTTGAAAATCAACTTTCAGAAATCAGAAACTATCTTGTTTAGGACTCCGTTGCGTGGAGCCACAAGGGATACGAGAAAGAACTGGCGTAAGCTGGTGATCGTAGGGCCAAATGGGCAGCCACTGGTGAGTAAATGTGTAGTAAAGTACCTTGGCATCTGGATGGATCAGTATTTGTATTTCGCCAGACATATAAATGCTGCCCTGACCAGAGCTAGTGGAGCTTTTGCCCTGACGAAACGGTTGCTTTAAAGCAGCCGGCTTGGCAGCAGGGTGAAGGATATTTGCTACATGGCCCTCATACGGCCGATGATTGCCAATGGGTGCTCGGTTTGGTTCAACGTTACCCCATCTCAAATGGAAAAATGGAAAAGATTCGGGTGTTTGATAGGCAGTGTTTTAGACGCTGCCTTGGATTGCACAGAACACCAGAGTCGGAGTACAAACATTACTTCCAACTTGGTTCTATACAACGGCGCCAACATAAACAGGATAGATAATTTCTTGTTGCAGCTTATTCGAGGTCACATTGCGAGAGCGATGTCCTCGACCAACAACTTAATTTTTGGGGCTTATTACCCTTAGAACGAATACTACGAGAGTGTGCGTCTAAGCGGCTTTATTCCATCCGATGATGCATTCCTCTATTTAGACAGTCGAGGGCTGATCCAGGATAGAAAGGCGGTTCCGCTATTCTACCACGTCGGCCGTAGAACTGTTGTCCTCGCACAAGTCGGAGCTGAGCACCTTCGGTTCAGTAGGACTGTGTCTGATCGGGACCGAAGAGATAGGGTAAAGCTGGAGAACCAGTTCTGGTGGTTGAAACAGGAGAATGAAGTTCCTTCAGTTATTTAAAAGTTGATTTTGCATTTTTCTATGCCATGGCCGACTTACTTATGTAGGTTTAGGTATTTAGTTCTAAGCAGGAACAGTAAGGGTGGCACGACAAAAAAAAAACTATAAATACCAACAAAAATGCAAAAAGACCAAAGCTTCCAGCGCCTCCTATTAAGGAAGGCCAAAATAAATGGGTTAAAAGTGACAAAGAAAAGGCTATGGTATTCGCCGATTACCTGGAGGAAACATTTAAGCCTTCGATGGACAAGTACTCAACGAAAATTTTAATATGAATTTTACATCAAATGACAGCGACATAATAAGAAATGCTACACTTGCCGAGTTAAAAAGAGAAATAAAGAAGCTTAAGTCCAATAATGCTCCAGGTTATGACTTAATCACGGCAGAAATTCTAAAAATGCTTCCTCGTAAAGGTTTGATCAACCTTCTTTATATAATAAATGCCGCCCTTAGGTTAGAATATGTTCCGAGCCAATGGAAAGTTGCGGAAGTAATAATGGTTTTGAAACCTGGCAAACCATCTCATGAAAAGAAGTCTTACAGACCGATTTCGCTTCTTCCTATAGTATCAAAAGTTTTTGAAAGAATACATCTGCTTTGCCTGCAGCCGATAATAGAAGAAAAACAATTAATACCTGAACATCAGTTCAGATTTAGAAGAAAGCATTCGACCATTGATCAAGTGCATAGGATAACCGACGTAATTGAGAGAGCTCTTGAAGAAAAGAAAATCTGTTCGACGGTCTTTTTGGATGTGTCGCAAGCGTTTGACAAGGTGTGACACGAAGGCCTCAAATTCAAATTAAGACAAGTTCTGCCTGAAGGACTTTATAAAATTCTAAACGAATATCTAGAAAACAGAATTTTTCGTGTAAGACACGGAAATGAATATTCTAATTTCAAAGAAATAGTGGCTGGGGTACCACAAGGTAGTGTTTTAGGTCCAGTTCTGTACCTTCTATTTACACGTGACATACCTCAAACAGAAGACACTATCGTAGCAACGTTTGCTGATGATACTGCAATAATAGCAGTAGGCAAAACGAATAACGAAGCTACGATTAAATTACAAAATGCTCTTAATAATGTTAATGAGTGGACAAAAACATGGCGAATAGCGCTCAATGAACAAAAGTCAGTCCACGTGGACTTTACGTATAAAAAAATAAAAAGATTGCCCGTCTTTCTTCATACCGGTCGTGTACCATTTGCGAATGAGGCAAAATATCTGGGAATGACTCTAGATGCAAAATTAAAATGGAAGCCGCACGTAAAAATGAAATGCGAAGAATTAAAAAGTAAATTAAGAGATATGAACTGGCTACTCGGTAAATATTCCAAGTTTAGTATTGATAATAAGTTGATTTTATACAGGCAGGTACTTAAACCTGTCTGGACTTATGGTATACAACTTTGGGGTTGTACCTGCGATACAAATTTAAATAACTTACAAACGGTTGAAAATAAATTGCTTAGGTCATTTGTAAATGCACCATGGTATATAAGAAACGAAGATCTTCACAGGGATCTCGGGATTCCTACGGTTCGAGACGAAATTAAGAGTTTCGCGCGAAAACATCGAAATCGGCTATTAGATCACGCTAATCCAACGATTATTGACATTCTTGACGAGTCGAATTTAGTACGCCGCACCGTCTGCAAAGAACAAAACCTTCCAACTTGGTGCGGTGAACACAAAACCGCTTTAAAATCGCGTAATAAGAAGAAATTTTCACCGGAAAGTTACCTGCAACACGTTACTTAACTTCGTTAAAAATAAATTGCTAGATAAGTTTTAACTTAGTTGCAATCGGGAAGTGGAGGTGGTTTTAGTGTAGTAAGAATCTCACACTTCTGTGAGCACGCGTTTTCCGGTCTTCATAGAGCCTGATGCAGGTCTTGCACCTACCCACGGAAAAAAAAAAATACAAAAAAATTATAAAAACTCAAAAAATTGCTTGATGTGGCTGTTCTAGTTTTTAAGTAATTTGTAAGTAGTTGTAAGTCGTTTTATAGTAGTTTTAATTAGCTTTAATTAAGTTTTATGTAGTTTGTAAGTTTTATACAGGGTGTCCTGTAAATAATGGATAACCTTGCAACTAGTTATAGCAGGCCTTATGACCTTTCCAGAAAAAAATATTAAAAAAATATTTTCCCAGTAGTTACTACGTTATGATGTTTTTTCCAAAAGTTGTTAACAAGTACTACTTTCCTCAAACACGTGAACGCTACGACCATGGATGAACAATTTTTGCTATTTTTTTATTTTTGTAATATTTTAGAACTAGCTGGCCCGCCCTGGCTCCGCCCGGGAAGACAAAAATTTCGAGAACAAATGAACAAAACAAAATTTTAATTATGAATGTGTCCTCGATTAATCGAATTCCGGATAATCGAAACTCGACTGTATTTTTTTTTATTTTGTCAGAACCACATTTCATGATCGATTGATTTTTTTTCAAACTCAATTGTTTTTGTTTTACATAAAACAGGTACCCAGAGTGTGCTTCTGCACCTTTTTGGCAAAACGCCAGACCGAATTTACACAAAATGACAATAACACTCCCAATACCAAAGATTTTCTGAAAAGAATCATCCAAATAGCTCAAGCAATTCTTGAAAATACATTGTGGTGGTCAAAGAGCCGTGGCATCGATGCCTTGTTGGTGCAGGGCCGTAGCCCTACCTACCTTAAAATACCAATGCCCTTCCTTAAAAATACCATCAACCAGTCAGTGGTACAATTTTCCTAATTTTCTTTAATTTATAAAAAACAAATGAACTTGAGGGAAGGTCATCTTATCGTCACAAGTTGATATAAACGAGGGGTGTGTTCCTTAGAAAACTTGAAGATAACATAATTTGTAACAATTTTTCTATGAACAACTTTTTTCCAAGCCCACTCTTGGGGCTGTTTTGAACTTAATTATAATAGTTTTTTGACTAATTTGTATGAAAACAAAACGAATTACTCTAATAACAGGTTAAGAACACAGCATGATGCTAAATATTTGCCCTGACCCACAAAATTTCTTTTCTTATCGTTTCCTTAAAAAAAATATTAGAGAGATATGTATGTACCTCGAGTCAAATGTGTAGAAAATGCCGTTTTTTAAAGTTAGCTAATAAAAAGTTTCTTACCACTCCCACCTTTGAGAGGTGTATTGGAAGGAAGAAGGTCTATTAAAACTAACAAAATTTAACACTCTATTTTGTAAGCGATAGCCAAGGGCGTTAAATTGGATATTTTACGGCCCCTTAAAATTTTTATTAAGAAGGTGGATTGAAAATCGTACTAATGCAAAGATCTAGCTCCAAAATTAACCTTCATATAGGTTTTGAAATCCCATACAAAAATGTCATTAATTTTTTTTTATTTTGGGGGTCTTAAGACCAAATGGGTGATTTGAAGGTTCGCAGATATTAGCACCTAATTTTGATTGTATTCGATATATGATGGTTCAGTGTAAAAGATGTGCGACCGGGCAACATTAACTTTTTCTTAGCTGAATTTTTATCTCACTTAAAAATGGGACCGATTTGAAAAATTCGCGCAAAAAAAGTTCCCAACGATCACAATTTTTTGCTTTCTAAAATTAAATTGATTTTTATATGCTCAAAAGAGGAAGGCAGAGGAAGGCTTATCGTTTTTGAAGTATGCTCATTTTTGCTTGAAAATTACTGAAATTTCATTTATCTGGAATCTTATATTCAGAAACTAATTTCATATAAAAATCCTGATTCATCTATTACCTTTATCAAACTGCACTGGCACCCATTTGCTTCAAATTTGGTACAGTTCAATTTTATACGGTTTCCTGGAGGAGAAATTCAAATAGTTGTTGCATCTCATTTCGAAAGGGAAGCACAATTTTTTTAAATTATCCCAAAGACTTTATCTAGGATTTAGTTTAAAATTCCTGCAATTGTCTTATTTTCGGTTTGCGGTTGATATTATATTTCTTTGATTTTTGCCTGAACAATTTTGTTCTAATTGAGCAACACCTGCACTTTTTTAAAATACCAATATTCATAGTTCCATTTCGAAATTATTCAAACTATTTTTTTTGTTATAAGACCTTTTGAAAAAAATAAGCTTGGTGGTTAGAAAAAAAAATCTTAAAAAAAAGTGTCCGTTGTGTAAACGATTTCTTTTGTGCGTTGTCAATTTACATTTTGCAAAAAAAATCGCAATGAGACAGTTCTATGCTAAATAAAACCCAATTGCCAAACGAAAATTTTTGTCCCCATAAGAATATCAGTGACGGTCAATGAAAAATTAAATTTTGTTATTACTTTTTTGTAAACTTATCCCTTCACCAACATTAATTGTTATTGTTATAAGAACTAAAATAATCTTCAATGCCTACCCACGCTAGAGCCTTGGACCACAAACGCAATTTCGTGCGATCCAGTCATAAGTAATTTTTTTTGTAATTCTGCCCTACTCGTTTTCATCGCTGCCCTACCTTAAACTCGATTCTAGCTACGGCCCTGTGTTGGTGGCATGTACCTAGTTTGCACAGATCCAAACAGTACGTCGACAGTTTTGAGCAAAACTTTCACCACCTCCAAGACTATATTATTATTGTTCTAAGTTAAATGTCTGACACTTTTAGATTCGATTATTTCTACTTGTTTATAATCACTTCCTTATAAATTTTTTATTTTGACACAATTTTCCCTTAATTTCTTTGTTTTTCTAATATTTCAAAGAAACCGTTCACATTGTTGCAATTTTAAAGTAGCCTATATTACTCCCTGAGTTGTCCACTACATGTATGAAAAGTCCCTTCATAACCTGTTCTGCCGTTTTGAAGGTTACCGCGGACAAACAGACAGACAGACAAAATTTTTTTAAATGATGCAGTTATGTTTCTTAGCAATTAAATAACCACCTAAGCTCAAAAACTTGAAATTATTTCAATATTAACGACAGACACTCCAATTTTATTTATATGTATAGATGTATAGATGACTGTTGTAATAGATAGATGGTAAAATATAATAGTAGTTATTTGCATTTTTTTATTATAATTTCTTAAAATATTTTTGTCAGTACACAAATTTATTTTCAAAAAAGTTTGACCACCTCTAATAAATTAAAATTGTATGAGAACATGAATGGCCAGTTACTTAAAAAAGTTGTCCATTTAATGCACTTTCTAAAATGGTATAACACATGCTTGTGTTTTAACAAAATAACCAAGAAAATTTGTCAATCATCTAATAAAGCAGCTTTTAACATTTTCGCAAAATGTCCATTAAAATGTTAAAATAACCTCCCAATTTGGGTTGGACAAAGATTTTCTCTTTTGATGTGTAAGGGGGTTCAGCGCAAGTATAAAACTCGATTGAAAAACGAGTTCTGAAAACTTTTCCGTGGCAACTTAAATTTTATTAGTCTTAGAAAAAAAAAATTTGGTACAAATTTGTAGCAAATTCAATTCTCTTCAATTTATGTTAATTTGTACCAAAGTTTTATTTCTAAGACTAATTAAATTTAAGTTGCCACGGAAAACTTTTCAGAACTCGTTTTTCAATATGGTGGCCAAATTGTGAGCCTTTAACTCCTAAAATCAAGTTTTATACTTGCACTGAGCCCCCTATACATCAAAAGAGGAAATCTTTGTCGAACACAAATTGGGAGGTTATTTTAACATTTTAATAGACATTTTGCGAAAATGTTAAAAGCTGCTTTATAAGATGAATTGACAAATTTTCTTGGTTATTTTGTTAATACACAAGCATGTGTTATACCATTTTAGAAAGTGCATAATACAATTTTAATTTATTAGAGGTGATCAAACTTTTTTGAAAATAAATTTGTGTACTGAAAAAAATATTTTAAAAAATTATAATAAAAAAAATACAATTACTATTATTAAATTTTACCATCTATCTAACGGGTGATTTTTTAAGAGGTTTAGAACTTTAAAAAAAAAAAAACACAAACAATTCGAAAAAATGAATGAAATATTTATTTGAATCGATAGTTTGAACCTTGCAATTTAATGTTTAAAGATAATTTCATGCAAATGTTGACCGCGGCTGCGTCTCAGGTAGCCCATCCGCTGAGTCCAATTTTGGCATACTCTTTCACACATATCGGCCGGTATCTCACGAATGAATGCATGGATGTTGGCTTCCAGTGCGTCAATCGAAGCGGACTTGTCCCTATAGACATTAGCCTTGACATACCCCCACAAAAAATAATCTAATGGTGTCAAATCGCACGATCTAGGCAGCCAATTGACCGGCCCGAAACGTGAAATTAACTGTTCACCAAACTCGCCTCGCAATTGCGCCATTGTTTCGCGTGCTGTGTGGCATGTGGCACCGTCTTGTTGAAACCACATATCATGCAAGTCAAGAACTTCCATTTCGGGCAAAAAAAAGTTTGTTATCATCGCTGTAACAAAGGCCTAACTGCTGGGAACGGCGCCGAATCGACATTTCGCGGTCTTCTGTCACACTAGCTGATACGGCCGCAATATTTTCTTCACTACGCACAGTACGTAAATGTGTTGGTGGTTTAATGTCCAACAAAGTAAATTTGGTGCGAAATTTGGTCACAATCTTCCGAATAGACTGCTCAGAAGGTCGAGAATGCCGACCATAAAATGGAAGCAGCGCGCGATGAACATTTCGAACCGAGCACGAATTTTAATAGTAAAATTCAATAATTTGCAAGCGTTGTTCATTTGTAAGACGATCCATGGTTAAATTGCAAACCAAACTGAAGCTGTTTGACAGTGACACATGGTACTAAACACACGTCAGCTGTCAAAACCAGTGTTGCCAAAACCAAACCAGCTAAAAAATCACCCTTTATAACAACAGTCATTCTAAAATATTACAAAAATAAAAAAATAGCAAAAATTGTTCATCCATGGTCTTAGCGTTCACGTGTTTGAGGAAAGTGGTACTTGTTAACAACTTTTGGAAAAAACATCATAACGTAGTAACCACTGGGAAAATATTTTTTTTATATTTTTTTCTGAAAAGGTCATAAGGCCTGCTATAAACCAGTTGCAAGGTTATCCATTATAAGTTTTTTTTTTCAATTCTTCTTGGTGAAAAATAAAACCCACCTGAATTTTAGTATTATCAAAGTTCTTAGGCCGAAAGGCATTAGCATTAAGTTATCAGTTTAACTTAGAGCGCCCGCATGGGGCCAGTAAATTAGTTGTAAGATATTGATAACTAGGCTAGTTTTTATGAATTTTTATCTAGCTTTAAGATAGTTTTAAGAAAATAGAAAAATAAAAATGAATTAAAAAAAAAAAACAAAAAAATGATAATTCTCGCTCAACTTCAAAACATGCAATATGGACGCTTCCTCTTCTTGAATTATCTCTTACCCTCCAAGTGCTTGCATTGTGATAAATCATTGTAAGGGTAGCTAAAATCTCTTGAGTGCATGCTAATTTTAATAATTAAAACAAATAAAGTTATTCAAACAAATTAAAGCTGCTTTTTGTGATCCCCTGTTTCTTCAAGATTTTAGAAGTTTCGTTTATAGCTGCTGGATGCGAAAAATATACTTAAAGTAAATGAAAAAGAAGTGAAAAAGTAAAAAAAAATGATATGTACACCCCTTCACCTCTAAATGATTTACCGAGCTATAGGTTGCTCCATCTATATTTTCTACAGACCTACATACCTTAACCAGTGAAGTTTTCTAAGATGTTTCAAAGACTCATCTTCTTTGAAATGTTGACCTATGTCAACTTTTAAATATTGCCATATAAAATTTTCTTCACTTGGAAACAGTAAACTGTGATCTCTTTTTCTTCTAATTTATGTTACGTTCATTCTGGACATCGATTACGCATTTTTTTTATATTTCTTTCAACTCATTTGTTGTTTTTATATTTCTCTCAATTCATTTGTTTTTTTTTTTACTAAGAGGTTTTATGTCTCTTAAATTCTATTCATACAAATCTTAAATAGATCTCTTACAGTAAACAGATTACAAAACAAAAAAAAAATTAAATCAATTACGTCAGAACAGATTTCGTTTTGAAAATATAAAAATAACAAGTAAACTTTCTTAAAGTTCACCCACATACAATCACATCACGGTCTCTAATTTAAATGTAAATATCCTTTGGAATGGCTTGCTTTACGACTTTTATTTTTTATTGAACTGCCCTCCAAAAAAAAGACAGATTGTTATCAAAAGTTTTTTTTACATAAATTAAGTATTTCATAACGACATTTCTGGACGAAACGAAAGCTAAGGACAAAACCTTCTTAAGTACCTACTCGTAGATTTATAAAAAAAAATATTTCAAAACAACTTGACTTTACTTAGGTTGGTAAATAAAAAAAAAATGTATAAGTTAAAGCTTTTTTTAAGTATTAAATATTTCTTTAAGAAAATATTGTTGCTTTTTTTCATAAAATATGATAACTCTCCCTCTTTTTACTGTTTAGATGTCCTTTGCTCCATTTTGTCATTCTAAGTACTTAATTAGGCTTCATGGCATTCTCAACAACACAACTCTCTGTCATGCAACCCCAACTGCCTAACCTTATACAACAAGACATTATCTGCCACTGTTGCCATGGTCGAAACCATTGTTTGAATGGGCAGAATCCGTCAGGATTCTATTATCTCCAACTGTGATTATGGCGATGTTATCTGGTGATTGCTGCGCGGGTATTCTGTCCAATTCGGCTGCTCCTTCGGCAAAAGTATCACTACTACCACCATGCTTAAGCCAGCGCGGGGCTAATTGTATCATTAAGATAGCGCCTAGTGGTGCTGTGAATATAATTGCTATTACAGAAATCACAAGAATATTGCTAGCTAAGGAAAGGATTTCTGGTCCCGCATTTAATTGTCTGGCCATATCTAGTGCGATGGGACCGAGAGCTGCCTGAAACAAAATGAAAAAAATGAGAAAAGAATTAACAAAAACACTACGAATATAAGGATAATAAAAACAGTCATAGAAATAAATTAAATGATTTAAGTGTTTATTTGAAGATTATAGTAAAATATGTTCTACGTTGGTGTTGAGGTTCTTAGTTTTATTTCTTCAGGATTATTGTTGTCACTTGGTGTGAGTCTGTAGAGATTCCATTTAAAATTGTGAGGTGAATAGTTTTTATCTTCAAAACACTTTCATTATACGCGTTTGAAAGAAATTCTGTATAATGACAATGATGAAGCCGTGGCCATTATAAAATAAAATAAGTATCCCATAAACAGGGGCAAGTTACTTCCTGTTCTTTTGGGGAAGTAGATTTCATGAATTTTAGTAATCACTTTAGCTTAAAGTCTCAGTATCATCTGGTTTAAAGATTTTAATTTGGAAATGGAATTTGAATTTAAGAGTAAATGTCTTTTGTCTAGTTGCTCTAATTTTTGTTTTGGTTTTTATTGGTTCGATAAACTTTATAATTACATTTTGTGGTTGCACCAAATAGCACAATAAGCTTTAAAGTCTACTTTTTTACAAAGTTGGTTAGTAATAATTAAAAAAATGGACAGTTTCCTCAAAAACAGAATGAAAACAAAATTTCCGAGTTTCTATAGGGAAAAACCTTAAGGCAGTATTATTATTGTATTTGACTTCAATATGACAAGATGAGCTTGAATAAGAATTCGATTTCGCGGGCGGCAATGGTGCAGTGGATGTAGTGCTTGACTGCTTACTTAGAGGTGTGGGTTCGAGCTCCATTCTTGGCGCCATTCTTTTCTATATTCTCCCAGCTTAACTGGACGAGATTTAATGAAATAATAAACACCTTGATCTCAATCCACTGTGCCAAATTGGTCAGCTTCAGATAACATGCAATCGAGGCTTAAAGTTGCTCAAGCTCACGCGCAATTTTTGGCACCTGACTTATGGGAAATTTGTAAAATACTAATACCAGCGGAAAGGCCCTGAAATCATTATAAAAGGTCTCAAATTGGTCAGCTATAGACTCTTTATTAAGATTTTTCAATTTTTTTTTCAAGTCTTTAAAAATTCATTAAACAAAATTATGGCTGACCAATTTCTGAAACTAGCTGACCTTTTATAAAAATCTTAGGGCCTTTCAGTTGGTTTTAATTTTTTGGAAATTCCCCATAAAGGAGGTGCCAAAAATCGCTATGACCTTGAACAAAAATTTAAAATTTCATTAAAAAAATCAATGGCTTACCAATTACAAAGACACCAATTTTTGATCTTTCTTTTAAAACACAAATTTCCTTTATGGCTTCTTTCAATAACTTCCCAATGAAATAACCTAAATCCAACACAAAAAATAGAATAACTCCCCAAATTACCTATAGTCCAGTAACCTTGTAGTTTCATAGGACTGAGACCTTGCGTCAGGTCCGGTAGTTCTGATTTTTTGCTGAGTTGTTTATGATGTTCGTCTAGCAATAAATCCGATTTTTCGACCTCAAGCGCCGAACGCAACATTGGCAAAAATCCAAAAAACTGCGAACTTTTCAAGGTTTTTTATTTTATTGGCCATTTTAACCATTACGCCTTAATTTCCGAATAAAACATTGCTCTACAATTTCAACCTCACTAAATTAGCTTCAATTTGAGTCCAAAGCCGGTTCTGTAGACATAACAGTTTCCAAGGGACGGCTTTTCAAAA
The DNA here is from genome assembly GCA_963921185.1 of Dasysyrphus tricinctus. Classification (NCBI taxonomy): domain Eukaryota; kingdom Metazoa; phylum Arthropoda; class Insecta; order Diptera; family Syrphidae; genus Dasysyrphus; species Dasysyrphus tricinctus. The sequence continues at coordinate 140,383,964 of OY992530.1, forward strand.
ATAGCAATACAAAATTTGAAACAACAAGTAGTATATAAAACAGTATAAACAAAAACATGGTCTTTGACATATGCTGCATCAAAGCAATAGAGCGTGTAGATTGGGCCAAAAGAAGAAAACAATAGTACTGGATGGAGGGTATTTATCCCCCCGTTTAGGCGGCAGGGGCAATTTTAAGAAAAGTTGACTTCAAATAGAAAAATAACTTTACAAAAATGGTAATATCTGGACGAAACATTTTTTGAGCCAACAAATCTCATACAAACTACACTATTATTCTCGATGTACTCTCACATTCTATCTTTAAGAACAGGCACACAAAAATAACCACACAGGTTGGCTCTATTGACAGAGCCAACACCTGGGTAGAAAAATGCGGAACAAATGCACTTCATTGTACCGACCAGTACCCACCAGTGAGTTATCTGAAGCGAATGTTTTAGTTCCACTTTTATATGGTTGACTTTAAAAAATCATAACTCCGTTTCTACTCATCCGATCTTCATGATTAAGATCTTAAAATAAAGCCAATATGACACGCTACATAGTTAAATAAAATCATAAACAACTCATCTAAAAATCAGAACTACCGGATCTGAGGCAGAGCCCTTCCACCCCGAAGAAAAAGGATACTAGACTGAAAACGGTGAAGTTGATCATGTTAATTTCAGTTTTCTCAAAAAACTAGAATTCATTTTAGCATTTGGTTTTCAGTTTTAAACTAAAAATTAATAAGGGCATTGAAAATCAAAAACAAAAATTGTACTTATATTAGTACCATAAAATAAAAAAAGATTAACAAAAAAAAAATCGTCTTTTTCTAAAAGTTTTGAGTTTGAAAGTAAATTTTCAAAAACTATTAGCTAAAAAAACTTTATTTTAAAATAAAATTAAAGAATGGATTTCTGGCTTTAAGATGATTAAATGGATTTTCGTCCAGATATTACCATTGTTTTTTTAAAGTTATTTTTCTATTTGAAGTCAACTTTTCTTAAAATTGCCCCTGCCGCCTAAACGGGGGGATATATACCCCCCATCTGGTAATATTGTTTTCTTCTTTTGGCCCAATCTACACGCTCTATTGTTTTGATGTAGCATAATATGTCAAAGACCATGTTATTGTTATTATACTGTTTTATATACTACTAGGTTGAAATCGTAGAGCAATGTTTTATTCGGAAATTAAGGCGTAATGGTTAAAATGGCCAATAAGTGAAAAAACCTTGAAAAATTCGCGGTATTTTGGGTTTTACCAATGTTGCGTTCGGCGCTCGAGGTAGAAAAATCGGATTTATTACTTGGCCAATATCATAAACAACTCAGCAAAAAATCAGAACTACCGGACCTGACGCAAGGTCTAATGTATATAGTTACTGGACTAATAGGGATATCATTTGGAAATAAGTTCCCAAGTTGGAATTAATTCCCGAAAACGCATAATATAAGACCCCAAGCAAAAAAAATAATTTACGTTTAATATTTTGACAAGGTTAGGTCGTGAACTTCAAAATAATCTCATTGGGGGAGGGGGAGCACGGACCATTTTTTGTTCTTTTTTTTTTTTTTTTTTTTTTTTTTTTGTTTTGTTTTGTTTTGTTTTGTTTTTTTTTTTGTTTTCTTTTCTTTCCTTTTCTTTTCTTTTCTTTTCTTTTCTTTTCTTTTCTTTTATTTTCTTTTCTTTTTATTTCTTTTCTTTTCTTTTTTCTTAGAATTGCATTCCTAGCACTTTTCAGAGAATTTTTTAGAGGCCAAAAAACAACACTACCTCCCAAATAACTTTTTCTAATTGAAAAAATTTACAGATTTCACTCCTTGAGTAACGATGGGGACATTGAAAATGACTTGCTAATGCTGGATAAATCCTTAATCTTAGTAATTTATACAATCTTTCTTCTATTTTGATTAATTTTATCTTTACCAATTTATACATACATATCAATTTAATTCATCTTTTTATGAAGACCAATCCAAGCATTATATTGAACAAAGTACTAAAAATTTGTTAAACAAACTTCATTCGCACTTGCACATGCACTTCCATCTTTACTTGCACCTAGTTACACCAAATTGATTTTTTTTTTCTTCAGTTTCAGAAATAATTAAGGAAGGATAATTTTTAAGCCGTTAGTCCAACTACAATTTCTTCACCAGAACTCTTAATAATTGCTTAATAGTGCATACATTTCATTTTCCCTCCATTTTATCTTCAACCAAATTTAGATTTTTCCCCAAGCGCAAAACGGTGTTAGCATATGTATCACTCTTTTGTTTTTTTGCTATTACGTCCTGTTTTTGTTTTTTCTTTTCCAAAATCACGTTTTTTGTATCACTAACAAAAATTAGATTTTCCAAAAAATAAATATTCAAAGTTGGTAGGTAGTTGGTACCTCTCCCCAAAACTTTTCTTCCCTTATTCCCACGGTAGTTTTATTTATTTTGTTTCATTTTCAAATATACGAAAGAGGTGTTTCTTTTTTGTCATTTTATTGACCCACATATAATTTTTTCCCGCTTGTCTTCTAATCTAATATTTTTCACTTACTTCGTGCAATACTTTTTTCTTTTTGATTTAACTTTGTGGAACATCAAACAAAAATTTAATATTTTCTACCCCTATTACTTGTTTATTTCAGTCTATATTTGTATACATATTTTTCCTAACTCGTATAACTTTTGTGTTAGGCAACGCTAACTTATATTTGATTTTCCCTCAAATATATGCCTAAGCAAACGAATTTTCAATGCTGGTGTTTGTTACGTGTCCGAAAAATTCTATTTTTCTTATTCTCTTTGTAGTTTCTGGGGCTTATTACGAGTTTTTCAAAAAAAATTCGAAAAGACAGATCCTCGATCAAAAATTCTTGATGGATTTGAAATTTCTATCAAATAGGAAAATATTTACTAATAAAAATTATCAATAATGATAAATCAACTTTTAGCCTAATCAACCAGTCTATTTTGATGACACTCCCGCAAAAATGTCCTTTATTTCATTTTAAAAAAGAGGCTGGTTGTGACCCACACTAGTAACATCCGATTGGTGGTGCCCCGGGAGCTAGAGGCCCAATGTTTTTTTTTTTTATTCAATAATTTTTGGTAAAGTTTTATATTTTTTTTTCGCTTTAAAAAAAACCTTGTGTTGAATATATTCGAGACTAAAAACAATTCAACATTTTTTGGTAAGGTTTTTTGTAGTTGTGTTTCACTTAAGAAAACTGGTTATTGAATATTTTAACAATACAATTTTTAAACCAAAGCCAATATCATTGTTTGTTCTCAAGATATATGGGACGAACAAAAATTTTCCAGAATTTTGTTAAGTTTCTTATGGTTTTTTCGATTTAAAAAAACACCATTTGTTGAATATTTTTACAAATTTTATCAATTATATATTAAAACCTCATTTAAATAATAAAATTACCCCGAAGGCAATATCATTGTTTGTTCTCAAAATATTTGAGATGAAAAAAATTTCTCCACATTTTTTGGTTAAGTATCTTGTAGTTTTTTTTCGCTTAAGAAACTATTTGTTGAATTTTTTTTTCAAATCCTATCAATTATCAATTCTACACTAGTATATATATTTATATTAATCCGATGCCAATATCATTATCTGTTCTCAAGGTATTTGAGACAAAAAACAATTTTTTAGCAATTAGTGTGTAGAATTGCTTGCTGTTTTCGCTTTAAAAAGTTATTAATCCAATATTTTTAAAAAATTCATCAATTTTTATCTTAAACTAGCGCATACAGAAATTACCTCGAAGCCAATATTATTGTTTGTTATCAAGATATTCGAGCCAAACAACTTTTTTCATCAATTTTCATCAACATTTTTTTATTAATAATCAATTCCTCATTACGTCAATATGCGTAGAATAAAATTAACCTGAAGTCGATTTGTTCTCGAGATATCCGAGACTAAAGAAATTTGAACTGCTCCTTGAATTTATTGAAAGGTCCTTTCTGCATGTAATGAAACTACTGTGTATACAATAAAATCCTTCCGAAGTCGATATCTTTATTCGTCCTTGAGATACAGTGAACGAAAAAAGCGCACAGACATCTCTCTACAACAATGGATTCCGATTCTAGGGAGTGAAACGTGAAGACATGTAAAAATTTTCATTTTGACAAATCGGACCAATTGCAATAACTTCCAATGGGAAGTTAAAAAAAAACTATAACTTTTTATGTTTTAGTTTTGTGATTTCATTGACCCATATTTCGATTCCCACTTGTAGGTATTCTTATTTCATATTTTTCATTTTCTTCGTTAATCCGTTTAATCATAGCTAAACAAAACACAAAAGTAAAATAATAAACAAAACAAAAAACACCCAACAAATATCCTAACGAACCTACCTGAAAACTAAACATCCCACAAGCATTCTATCCTACGTACCTTACACGCACATCGCATTCTATACTATTAATATTATTAATACAAAAATTATTTACCGGCAAGCAGCACAAACAAACCTTCCCACCCCAAAGCATCTTTGCAACTGAAAACTGAACAACATAAACACTGAAATTAACAGTCTTTCATAATAAACTACTAGACAGAGATCAGGGATGAAATCGTGTTTCAGCAATGCATCAAAAGATAAAAATAAAGTGTATCGAACTGTACTTTTTGATTTGATTTGCTTCATCAAAATAATATTTTGTCCACATTTGCTGTTGTATGAAAGTATATGTTATGTTTCTATGTCCAATTAATTAAACAACTAAGCTGTTTATGTTAATTAAATCGAAAAAAGTACAGTTTTATCGACTTTTGCATCCCGGGCAGAGATAGAAAGAAATCTTGAATGAACTTTGGCACTATATTTGTGTTCTGGGTTATTTGGGCTGATTTTCCAGCACAAAAACTTGCAAATCGACGACGATGAATTATAGGAATATTGATTAACGATTTAGTACCACTTTTTAATTGAATTGTATTTTCGATTTGTGAAGCTTATATAGAACGTACAGCTACGTTTGATATATCAAAATAATCGTCAATTATTGAAGCTGCTAATAAAACAAAAACGAATTGTATAGGTGCACAGATTAAAGAGTTATTAGGGGATATGAAAAATGAACAGAAATATGTTATTATCTCAGCTTAGGTATGATTAAAAAATCAAATTTTACATACTATATGTGAATCTATATAATCTATCTTCAGTATGAATTTGAGATTTTCAAATGCAACCGTTAAAAAGATAAAAAATAATAACTGCGAAAAATCGATCAACAAAAATTATATAAAATACCTAGGTATCAAAATTTCCTGAAACATAAACAATTCGATTCGTTAAGCTTAAAGCGGTCAGACGTCTTCTGTTAAGCTCTTGAATTAATTTCTTATTTGTGTCTATTGCTATAAACCTTGCCAAAATGTCATCTAATTTATGTGGATCTTGTTGTGCAGAAGTATCTGATTCTAACTATGTTGAATGTGAATACTTTTGTAAAAATAAATATCATAAAAAATGTGCCGGTATATCCGAAGCGAGTTTTAAAGTTCTGGTCGCCGATGCAAACATGATGTGGCGATGTAATTCGTGTACTGTATCACGTCAAATTGTTAATGTTTTTTTCGATAAACTTGATAAGATAACAACCGAGTTTAAAGACCTTAAAGAACAAGTAAATTGTCTTAACAAAACTCAAAAAACATCAATAAACAGTGCATCGAATAAAATCCCAAATAAAAACTCAAATAAATCTAAAAAAGTTGCAGTTCATGTTAATAATTGCACCGGTTCCGAAGAGAACAACAATTATTCCTCTGGAACCAGTGAAGAGTGTAATGGTGTAACCAACAACACTGACACCGAACAAGTGGAAGCCATTACCCCTTCCCCCATCTTAATCCTCGACCGCCAAAATGAAAAGCCTCTTCGTAGAGGCATAATTGGAAACAGCTCTTCTACATTACTTGAAGGTGTTTCGGTTCCTAAAGCGAAATGGTTGCATTTTTCCCATTTAGGCACCAAAACATCAGAAGACTCACTCGCTACATACATTGCCGATGTGCTTGAAATTTCACCTAACCTTATAAAAGTTATTATGCTAGTTAAGAGAGGTACAGACATAACAAATCTCTCTTTTCTAAACTTCAAAGCAGCAGTTCCTGAAATATACATTGAAAAAATTATGCACGCCTCTATTTGGCCTATTGGTGTTCGTGTAAGAGATTTTATTCAAATTCCAAAAAACGAAGTGCTAACAATACCACAGCCACCACCACCGATAAATTCTCTATAAAAAATTCAACCACAAAACCGGTTTCCATTACCCATGAAATATTTGCTGCTGACGTTGTTGTTGCTGATATTGTTGATGTTGTTGATGCTGTTCGTGCTGCTGCTGCTCCCGATGATTGTAACTCAACCACAAAACCTGTTTCTATTGCCCATGAATCGTTTGCTGCTGACGTTGTTGTTGCTGATATTGATGATGCTGTTCGTGCTGCTGCTGCTCCCGTTGATCGTAGTTCTAAAGCTCTGGCTCTTTATTATCATAATGTGGGTGGAATGAGAACGAAACTTGGTAGTTTTTATACTGCTCTTATTGATTGCCCATATGATATCATTGCACTTACGGAGACCTGGTTGAGTGATGACATTTCCAATGCTGAATTGTGCAATGACCAGTATAATGTTTATAGAAGAGACCGGGATTTCATTTGCACTCAATTAACAAGAGGAGGAGGAGTACTGATGGCTGTTAAGTCTAGTTTTAAGAGTAGGCAAATATCTCTTTCCGATTCTTCAGGTTTGATCGAACAAATATGTGTAAGCATTGAATTTCCTTATACTTCTTATTATAATTGCAATCCAATAAGTATTTATTTTTTTGTATCATATATTCCACCAAAGTCAAGTTTAGATATTTATGCTTCACATATTAAAAATATTCAATCCATCGTTAGCGAATTAAATTCTAACTCATATGTTGTAGTTTTAGGAGATTTTAATTTGAGTACGGTGAAGTGGGTTTATTCAGATGATGATAAGACTTTACTTCCTTTTAATGTCATAAGCGAAAATGATTCCTTAATTTTAGACACTATGTCTGCTTTAAACTGTTTACAAGTTAACAATGTTTTTAATACACTTGGAAGAATTTTAGATTTAGTTTTTGTTCATGAGGACTTAAGTGTATCTTTGTCTAAAGATGATTTTCCACTTTTAAATAATGATAAAAATGATGTTCACCATAATGCTCTGAATATTTCTTTAGATTTTATAGCTTATAATAAGATTAATTGTAATGATCAATATATTAACTTTAGTTATGATTTCAATAGGGCAGATTACATTGGCATTAATAATTACCTAAGTAATATTAACTGGACATTGATTTTATGTTACGATGATGTTTCTGGTAACTATGTTAATTTTCTTAACGTTCTGTATGGTGTTTTTTCCAAATTTGTGCCTGTTAAACGGATAAAGAAAAGTAGTAAACCTGCTTGGTTCTGCAAGAGTTTATCGCGACTAAAAAATGCAATGTTAAAAATGCAGAGCAAAAGTAAAAAAGACACAAGTTGTCGAAGTGAATATTGTCGTTTACGCCGGGAGTATGAATATTTGAAAAGCTTTTTGCATAGACAGTATGTTTGGTCCATTGAGTCTAGAATTAAAACTAACTCAAAGTGCTTCTGGCAGTTCATTAATTCTAAAAGGAAATCCTTTGGAATTCCTTCTGCTATGAGCTACAACGGAATTGTAAGTAGTGATCTTAAAAATATTTGTGATTTTTTCGCCTCTTTCTTTCAATCAAATTTTAAACTAGGCGATAATGATTTTGCGTTTAACTCTATGAGCTCTTCTTTAACTGATTTGGACATTTCTATTATTTGTCTATCGGAAGACGAGGTCTTCTCTGAATTAAGCAGTTTGAAAAACAGTTTGAGCATGCCTCCTGATAACATTCCCGCAGTATTCTTAAGAAACTGCAGATCAAATCTAGTAAAACCACTGCTAAATATTTTTAATTTGTCTTTAAAAAAGGGTGTTTTTCTTGATTGTTGGAAGAGCTCCTACATTACCCCAATTTATAAATCGGGACCAAAGCAATGTGTTGAAAACTATAGGCCTATTGCCAAACTACAGTTGATCCCTAAAATTTTTGAATCACTTGTTAAAAATAGGATGTATGAAGTTGTAAAAAAGTATATATCACCTTTTCAACACGGATTTGTAAGTGGTAAGTCAACCGCAACTAATCTCACTTTATTTACAAATTTCTGTGTTAATAATATGGAAAAAGGAAATCAAGTTGATGTTATTTACACGGACTTTTCCAAAGCGTTTGACAGAGTGAACCATAAAATTCTGTTGAAAAAACTGGAATCTTTAGGTTTTCATGGTCATTTGTTGAACTGGTTGAAAAGTTATCTGACAAATCGCGTTCAATATGTTAAAATTGGTCCAGAAAAATCTAAGAAAATATTGAATAGCTCGGGTGTTCCCCAAGGCAGTCATCTTGGACCACTCCTGTTCTTACTTTTTATTAATGACTTGCCCCTTTTCATATCCTATTCCTCTTGTTTGATCTTTGCGGATGATGCTAAAATATTCAGGAAAATAAAATCTTTTGCTGATTGCATTCAGCTTCAAGAAGACTTAGATACAATTTTTGAATGGTGTACTTTGAATGACCTATCTCTTAATATCAATAAATGTAGTATTCTTTCCTTTTCAAGATCGTCTTTTCCAATAATTTATAGTTACAAAATTTCAAGCAATGAGCTAAAGAGAGTTTGTAACCATAAGGATTTAGGAGTAATATTTGACTCTAAATTAGATTTCAAGATGCATGTGGATTACATTGTCTCTAAAGGCAACTCCATGCTTGGTTTCCTGATAAGAAATTCCAAAGACTTTAAATGTCCTTTCACGCTGAAGTCCCTTTTTGTAAGTTTTGTTCGTCCTGTTTTAGAATATTGCTCCGTTGTTTGGTCGCCATTTTACAAAAATGCTTCGATTAGAATTGAAAAAATTCAAAAACGCTTTACACGATTTTCGCTTAGACATCTAAATTGGACTTTACCCTTGCCGTCGTATAAAGATAGATGTATATTAATTGACTTGAAAAGTCTTGAGGCCAGAAGAGTTTACTTTTTGATCTCATTTGCTCGTGATGTCATAACTGGTCATATCGATTGTCCGGAATTGCAATTTTTGTTTAAGCTTAACACTCCAGCTCGTTGTTTAAGACCACGGGTTAACCACTTTTTCTCTATCCCTCAGCATTCAACCAATTACGGTAATAATGAACCAGTAACTAAAGCTTGCCACTTTTTCAATAAATATGCCGATGTAATCGATCTTGATTGGTCCAAAGATGTGTTCAAAAACAAATTAATGAATTTGATTCAAATCGAAAGATAATTATTTATTTTTTATTCATGTTTATTTACATACATATCAGTTTTTCAATTTTCCGTAAGTTATATAATTTATTCATTATTATTTAGTTTTTAAGCAACAAATTGTTAAAGTCTAAGAAAGTTTTTGTACTTATAGACAAATAAATAAATAAATAAATAAATAAATAAATAAATAAATTTGTTATTTATTATCTTTCTTAAACTATACAATTTAGTACAAATAGCCTTAACCCTGATGTGTAGCATTTGTGAACCATCTATTTTTGAACTTTAAACTTACAACCATTAATATCTCACTTTGTAGTTCTTTTGGAATTTCAAAACATATGTACAAAATTGTTATATTAAACTTAACCATCGATAAACAAAAAAAAATATTACTCTGGCACTTCTCATTTGGTTTTTTTTTTTTGTTCGACCATTTCACATAAAAAGCATATTTTAAATTCCTTACAGTTCGAATTAAAAAAAAAAAAACCCCCGTCATATTGCACCTCTACATTATTTTCCTCTCATAAACATTTTTCAAAAATTTTCCTAGATTTAGTTTTAGAAGCACAATGCACTGCTGAGTGCTGACTGCACTAGCTCTTGCATTTTATAATAATAGTAATATGTATAGTTAAAACTTATATTTTGCATTTTAGTAACACCAACCAAGAATTCAACCGTACCCTCCCTATCCGCCTGCAATCATCTTCTATACATATTTGTTCATTCCAAAATGAATGGTAACACCAACCAAATTTTTTGTCGTACCCCCCCATATACGCCAGCGTTCATCTCATATACACATTTGTTCACTTTATTCATTTTAGTAACACCATAATTTACTCAAAATTACCCTATAAACATTTTCAATGTTAAAAATCCTTTTTTCTGAAAAATAAGTTTATTGATTTTTTATTGCCTTAAGTCTTAAACCTTATGACTTATTTTTTTTCCAAAAAATGGTTTTTCATGGTAGTTTTCATTTTAATTTGCGATATTTAGGTAGGTACCATATGGTAAGTTATGCATCGAAAAAAAAAATTGAACTTGAGATTTTGATCAGACCAGTCATTACTTACGATGATAAAGAAGACGAAAAAAGTGTGTCTTACAATTCTGTCTATCTTTTCCGCTACAGCCTAAACGGTTGGATCAATTTTCTCAAAACTTGGTTCATAGTGAAATTTGTGCCACACAATTTTTTAGCAATCTTACAAAATCAAATTTTTCTCAAAAACGGATTCACAATTTTTCCTTAAAAAAATTCATTAAAATCCTTTGAGTAAAGGCTACCTTCAGATAGGAAACCATTTTTCAAAAATTGGTAATTAATGGTACCTCCCAAGAAACCATATAATTTTTTGAGTTATAGCTATTTCACGAGAGCCACCTCAATCATCAGACTCCTTTAGTGGTGCTTAGTCTGGTTATGCTCATATTAATTGAACAACTCTTTGCCGTCATCGGGGATCGAACCATGAACATTGCAATTCAGAGGCCGAAGCACTACACACCGCGCCACTGAAACCACATGTTCTGCTCAAGGAGTCTGATGATCGAGGTGGCTCTCGTGAAATAGCTATAACTCCAGCCTATATACTTGGTGGTTGTTTCTGTTCATTCAAAATTATTCAATATAAATTGATGTTTAATTCGCAGTATGCACTGCACTTGTGTCATTTTTCATTAACACATAAACCCCACTTAATTAGTATTTTTTTATTTTCGATTTTCTTCAAAACGGTACCTTTTATATAAATATTTGTTTACAGAAGCTTAAATAAATAAAGACAGTTTTTCCAAATAGCTTTTAATGACCTTTAGTCATACAAATTGTTGCTTCGTCCGGCTTACTCACTTGGACTCATCAGTGACATAGTGAGGGCCTTGTCATAAGCAATTTGTATTTAGTTTAGTTTAGCTTACATGGATTTCTTAGCAAAAAACCACTGTAAACTATATCCAATAAGATTAAAATTCCTTCATATACAGTTTTCATTACCAAAATGTTTCGAATTTTTTTTTGAAGATCAAATATTTCGAAAACGATATGATCGCGATTTTTTGAAGCTCGGTACTTTTGAACTAGCTTTGTAATACGTTAAAAAAATTTTAAATATAAAGAGTTTTTGCTACCCAAATTTTCAAAGAAATATTATTGATTTTTAAAAAAAAATTCAATTTTTTTTTTGAAAATCAAATGTATTGAAAACGATATGATGGTTATTTTGAAACTCGATAGATATTTTTAAATACATTCTTAAATATTTAAAATGTTTTTATATAATTTGCTCATTATCAGCTGAACGGATTTAGGTTACATTTTATAAATATAAATGTCAAATATATAAGTTCAATTAATTTTGCATATCAAAATACTCGAAAAACAAATATTTGAATTTTTGAAAAAAGATTCAAATTATTTTTTTGAAAGTTTGATATCTCATAAACGTGTTGACAATTTGTTTTGAAATTTTATTTTTATGCGTGCATAAATAAATACTTATGATTTGCATACCGAAAATTTTCCTTAAAAATGTTTTAAGAATTTGATAAAAAAAAAAATAACTTCTTAAAAAAAACCGCTTCAACGTTAAATTTTTTTTCTGTACAATCAACCATCAAGAATTAAAATGACGTTCTTTTTCACCTCAAACTTTCAGCTAGCTTAAATATCTATCGTATTTGACGCTTTTCAACATTTTTCTCTAATAATTTCCATGTCTTTATGTAAAATTTTCTTAAATCCTCAGCTTCTTGAACATAAGAGAAAGTACGTGCGACCCAGTCGTACATTTTATTTTTATCTTCGAATGTCTTACAAACAGTAGAACTCATTTTGAACATTTTCTTATGTAAAGTTTAAATGCCTAATAAAGTTTGCCAAAACTAAAAAACAATGTTCTGATTCCTGGATAGTAAACGTTGGAAACGCAGTGCTTCTTTGTAAACATCAAATATTTAAAATCCATTTATAGTCGCCAATAGACCCCTTAAGCATGGCTTTGGGATATAACCACCGAATATATGCTCTTTATTCGCAAAAAAAAAGTATGCCATCTGAAATACCACAGAAATATAACTTAAACTCTGCTGCAATTCAAGTTACAAGAAGAGTTTTATTTTAAATTTTCTTCATTTTTTATCATTAAACTCTGCTGGTTACAGTTATTGGTCAGTCATAGATTTTGTTATATGAATTTTCTCATTTGTGGGATATATTTTTTGCGAGTATCCTACAAAAGAAGTGGTAAAAATCATTTTGCCCATGAAAAAAATGAACGAAGCACAAAATATGAATTTAATAAAATGTAATCAAAAAAAGGTTATTTCGTATCGATGGACGAAGGCGTCTGAGCCAACGATACGGTTCATCTTGGTTTTGATCTATAATTTTAGTTTAGCTAAAATGGTAGCTATTGTCAAATTTATACAATGGTTTTGTTTGCACAAAATGTTTTTCATCAACGTCTTTCAATTTTCTTGCAAACGCATTTGACGTTTATGAGTACTTTCTCCAGCTTCTCAATATTTTTGTTATGCCAACTTGATTTTTTTACTGCAGAATCGTTTCACACATCATGTTTTCGAACAAGTGACTTTAGCAAACTGCATTATCGAACACAATGCATTGCAGTTTGCTTTTGAGAGCATTCTGAAAAATCTATTTTTGATGCTGATGATGTTCTCGAAAACGACCTTTTACTGGCAAGGTTAGGTTAGGTTGCCCCAGCTAAAGAAGAGGCTGGAAACTTCACTCGAACTTGAACGCCATGTGTCTGAATAGGAACATACCACTCTGCCATTATGTTTTCCGAGCATAATTGTGGAGTTACGCAGATCCAAAGGGAATTCAACAGCGCTGAAAAGATACCATGCTATAGCTACTAACTGCAAAAATTAATGTCACAAGGTTCACAGTGCCTGCTGTTCGAGACACTGTGGCGGTTATGAAAGAGTTAATTGCTTTTTTCAAATTTCAAAGCTCATCAACTCACATTGCTTTGTGTGACCAAGCGTGTAGCGCGGTATGAAGAGTGTACTCAACTGTAGATCTCAAGATTTTGACAACTCACGATAATTGCCCCCCCCCCCCCCTGAACGAGTTCCTGGATCCGCGCCTGATTATGCCCTATAATCCCAGAAAACTTTTAGCACCATTAATCTTATAACGACTGAAGATTTAAAAATAGCTCCTTAATAACGTTCAACATTCTTTAAACCAGCAAACTATTTTTCACTTACATAGAGCACACAAATATTATTCATTTCGCTCTTAGACATTTTCGTAACGAATATTTAATTAATTTGTGTGACACATATGAAATACATCTTCCTTATACTATTTTCATAATAATTTTTATTACTCTAACTAATACAAGCAAAGTGTTGTCAAAAATGTTGCTATAAATATTTTCAAATCATGAACTTAAGAGCTCCAAGGCCATACTAGCCACTGATAACAAGCTGGTTTCGAGCAAAAATTTGCTCTCAAACTCAATGAATTAGCTGCAAGCAAGCTTTACACTTCCCTTAGAAGTGCATCCAGAGCTACATAATTTTAAAATCAACTAGCTTTAAGATTTGTTCTAGAAGCGTTGTTAGAGCATTTTCTTGGGGCAATACCAAAAGCAAATTGTTGACCATTAATGATGATCTAGTGACCTTTCAGATGGTATACTCTTCTTGCAAATTAACTATTATAATACCCTACAAATGAGGTGAAACATTTTTCATGACCTTGCAGAATGTTAATCATTAATTGCAAATTTTCTATGGCTGATCAATTTCTAAAACTAGATGACCTTTTCTAACCAACTATACTCCAATTATATTAACCTATTAGATGGAGGCACACGTTTCTTGGGAACATCCCAGATATAAGGTACTGGGATCTCGGAGCTTATATTACTTTCATATTTCCTGTTCTCTCAATTTGTCTTTTCTAACTTTCTTTCTAAACGCCACACTATCTCCGTCGCAGATAGAAGCACAGTGGTACATCTGGGCGTATACGCACTTTTTTAAAATTTATAAACGAGTATTTTTTTAGTATTTGTTAGCTTATTGTAATTTTCATTTTGGCACCTTGTAAGCGTCACTTGCACTCTTTTCTTAGGGTATGGTTCGTTTCGTCTTTTTCAGCTTGTATTTTGTTGTTTCGTCTAAGTCGCCGTTTCGCAATTTATTGTTTCGCATTTTATTGTTTCACTTTTCATTTATTTGGCTTTTATTGTTCGGAAAATTTTTATTTCATTTTCTTATAACTACGGTCGATCTTTTTTCGTCTTGGATTATTTCTTTTTTCAATTTATTGTGTCATTTTCGATTTTCTTTTGAAAGTTTTTGTTCAGTTCAACGTTCAATTATTTCGTCATCGTTTGTGAAACGTTCCAGTTTCGGGAGGGATTTATAGTGGTAGTTCAAAATGTTTCCCTTGCACTAAAAAAAACACGCTCTAACTTTAAATATTTTTGAAGACTCTTTTGATTCTTGTTGCTTATGAGAAATAAAATATGTGGACCAAGTCTCATGACAATGCTGTTGGAATTTGGTAATATTTTACTTGTTTCACTAAATTAAATTATCCCACGCCTCTTTCCCCCCCAGATACCGCGCGAGCTGGGGTCCATTTACACCGAGTATGACGGCAACTTCGATTGCAAGTCATATCGGCACTTATGCAATTAAATTAAGTTTTTTATGATGAAAATAAGGAAAGTTAATATGTTATGCTGATGCCAGAATAATATAACAACTTCCTTCCAAACGCGACACGAACATCAGTGAGTGAAAAAAGGTTGGGTCTGCTTAATACAAGCAGTTAGAAAAAAGTAAAAAATGAAAAATAGGATCAAGCTAAAGCCGATCTACAAACATATAATAAAAATAATAAATTAAAAAAAAAATAAATAAAATAAAATAAAAATATTAAAATAATAAAATCAAAATTATGAATTTAAATGAAATAGCGTGCTAAGGCATTTGTTAGTTAGTTGAGTTTGAAGTTTCAGTTTCTCTTTAAATTCAGTCATCATTTATGAAAAGGACTATTTTGTTTTTTTTTTTTTTTTTCGTTTAGTACAAACGTTTGTTTATTGATTTAACATAAAAACCTATTGTGGACGAGAACCACGACCAAATCCACCACGGAACTCAACATCTCCGGCTCCAGCTCCGACGTCTCCCTTCTTGTCAGCACCGCCTGGGGCACGTCTGTATGCAGAACGATCTTCACCAGTCTTGGTGGAATCACCACGAGGACCAGAAACAGTTGGTCGTGGACGAGCTGTCTCAGACCTAGCTGGGCGTTTCAAAGTTGCTTGGACAATCTCTGGGGGCAGGTGCAAGTATGTCCTAAGGTATTCAATACCTTCGTTGGTCAAATGCCAGTAGTAATGCCTCCATGCGAATTGTTCCTTCACCAAACCACGGGAATGCAGGGATAGCATTGTCTTGATGACATGTAAGTTGGGAATTGTTTCCAATTCGGGATGTTTTGGGGCGTTGAAATCTTTTTTGGCCACAATGACAACCTCTTTGAAGAGGTATTCATAGATAGACTATAACTTTTGTTCAGGTGGTTGTATCGAATTCATTCTGATTTAGTAAGATTGGGCATTAAAAAATACCCTTAATGTATGTGTCATATGCTCATATTATTCCAATATAAATATCTATGTAAGTTTGTTAATCTTTCATATCCCCCGCCCCAGCACTTTGAAAGTGGCTTTAAAAAAAAAAGTAGGTTTTCAATCAACTTTTGATTTAATTTAGTAGATTGTGAAATTCTGCGTCGACACCATCTTTGAATTTTATAAATAAAAATATTTTTCTAACTTTTCTTGGTTTTTCAAATTTTTTTTACCAAAACGAGTTTTTTCCAAGGAGAGGGGTGGGAGAAAATCAAAAATGTGGTCCTATGGTTTCAAGGGTGCTGAAGCGAACGAGAGCTCTTGGGTCATCGTCCGATTTCTTGGGAGCATCCCAGATATAAGGTGTTAAGATCTCGGAGCCTATATTACCTTCATATTTCCTATATGTCTTTCTACCTTTTCTTGCAAAACGCAAACACTCTCTCCATCGCAGACAGATGCAAGTGGTACACCTGAGCGTATACTCACTTTCTTATTTTATATTTTTTTTTAATATTAATTTTGGCACCTTGCGGGCCCTAGTTAACGTCATTTGTACTCATTTTTTAGTATTCTTATGGCTGCTACCTCAAAGGTAAAAGCATTATTCGGTTAATATTTGAATGAATAGCTCCTATAGTCCGTACAAACAATTTATTTAAAAAAAATAAACCAAGCAGGTCCTATAGGGGTATTGACATCGAACCCCCGTCAGAATCGGAAATCCTTACATCAATAAATCTCCTCAAAAACAACAAGGCAGCTGAACTAGACGGAATTCCAGCTGAATTCCTGAAAGCCGATCCCGTAACAGCGGCTAGTATTTTACATCCGTTGATACAAAGCATTTGGGAAAACGAAAACTATCCCAGGGATTGGAAGGAAGGTGTGATTGCTTAGTTGCCAAAGAAAAGTGACTTAAAGAATTGCAACAATTGGCGTGGTATCACCGTTTTGTCCGTTTTCCCAAAACTAATGGCAACCATCATTCTCGAGCGAATAAAGGATAGAATCGAGTCAACACTCAAGAGGCATCAAGCTGGCTTCCGCAGTGGTCGATCGTGTGTCGACCATATCAACACCCTGCGTATCGTCCTCGAGCAGTCGATGGAATTTCAATCACCGCTTTACCTCATGTTCGTGGATTTTGAGAAACCCTTTGATCGAGTTAACCGAGAATGTATATGGAGATCGTTGCTTGGTAGAGGAATTCCACCAAAAATAGTTGCCATTATAAAAGAGTCCTACAACAACGCAAGGTGTTTTGTTTTGCACAATGGGCAGCTATCCGACTCCTTCGTAGTACAACAGGGTGTGAGACAAGGGGATGTTCTATCGCCAATTCTCTTCCTGCTGGCGATGGACGACGTATTGACGGCCAGATTTGGTACAGCTGAGCAACAGGGCATTCAATGGAGACCGTTCGAAAGGCTCAGTCATTTAGACTATGCCGATGACATATGTCTACTGGCAAATAACATCAGTGGGCTGAACGGGATGTGCCAAACACTGCAAGTGAAGGGAGAGTCGAGTGGTCTAAGAATTAACAGCAAAAAGACAAAAATAATGCTCACAGGCCGCTCCACACAGCAGCGTATTATTCTACAGGAGACGCCAGTTAAAGCAGTGGAACAGTTTAACTACCTTGGCAGTATTGTCTCTGCAAACGGTGGTACGGATCTGGACGTTAAAAGTAGAATAAATAAAGCTCATGCTGCCTTCGGTACTCTGTCCCCAATCTGGAAATCAAGTCAAATCTCCTTACGCACTAAGTTGAGATTCTTCGAATGCAATGTGAAATCCGTGCTGTTATATGCTTGTGAAACCTGGAAAAGTCACGTCTATCATTTCGAAGAAATTACAGGCTTTTGTGAATCGCTGTCTTCGCCACATCCTAAAGATTCACTGGCCACAAATAATATCAAATGAGGAATTGGGTCGCAGGACAAGTCAAGAGCGGCTGGACGTCGACATAAGAAAGCGTAAATGGCGTTGGATTGGTCACACACTGAGGAAACCAAACGATGAAATTGCAAAGCAGTACTTTGAATGGAATCCTCAGGGAGCACGGCGGGTTGGAAGACCAAGAACAACATGGAAATTAACTGTCTTAGCGGAAGCAGAATCCCAGAGAAAGACGAGGCCACAGCTAAAGTACCTTGCAGCAGACCGTGAAGGATGGAGACGTTTTGTTGACGCCCTATGCCCCAGCCGGGGTTACAGGATACGATGATGATGATTGACTGAAAAAAATATAAATGTTTCCCATATTAACTAGTTACTTCTAATCTCGTTAAGGCTTACCTAAGCTTTTTCTTAAATCAGGATTTTTTTTACAATAGTCATTTTAATTTATTTTTTAAAAGAATATAAATGATCATCTTTTATTTTCTTTAAGTTTTCACACTTTAATTTTGACAATTCAAATAATGAAATTGAAAATGTAAGCTTTCAAGCTTTAAAAGATTTTCGAATTCTAAGGGCATAAGAAGATGTGATTTAAGGCTTTAGGAAGAACCTGATTTTTCAAAATATAAAATTAGTATAAAATCAAAGGACTTAAGTCTCTACTTACGCCCTTAATACCAAACTATTCTTAAAAAGTTTCTGGCTTAGGTGCTTTGTTAAAAACAATCTTTTCTTTAGGAAGAAGGAGTGCTAGGATTATACAGATACGACCAAACAACTGAAGAAATATTCTTTAGACCATGAGCAACAATAAAATTTAAAGTTTAGCATATAACACATGTTTGTGATGTACCTATCACATTATTTTCTAACCTAGTGACTTTTTAGTTACCTGCTATATTAAAAGAAAATAGTATAAAAGTTTATTCAACTTACTTGAACTGTTGCTTTTGGAAAACCACAAATTGTTATGTACCCTCGTTCTTTTGGTGTCAGATTAGCTCCATTTGTTGAATAGTATGATGCAGCGAGGCGAAACTAGTGTTAGTTTAAAAGAAAATTAATCAATGCATCGGAAATTTCCCAAAAAAACAATACCATAGCCAAATCATTCTAAAGAAATATCATACCAAACATCCAATAGCAACAACAATAAGGCCATATACAACGGTTTTTCCATCCAAAACAGAAAAATTAATTTCCTTGCCAATAAGTGAGAATGATACTGGTTTGAGGAACTTCCACAACAAATCTAAGCGATTTGTTACACTTGGCTACAAAGAAAAATCAATTTGAATTCAAGAAATTCATTATTATGAAGGACACACACACATTTTATGATGTATAAATATCTTTTTTGTTTTTTTGAAAATTTTGGCAAGACATCATATTGAATACAATATCCCTGGTTAACATTTAAATGAAACTTACATTTTCATTTCCTTTTTGTTGTTTCCTCCAAAGAGTTCCGGCTACAAATGTTACTGTAACACAGCCTAAAGCACCAGCCGAAGGATATCCCATTGCTCTGCTGCCCATTACAGACACACAACCACCCAACACCGTCATTGTGAATCTCAGTCCATTTACATATTTCTGTAGAAAAAAAAAAGAAACAACAACAGATGATGAATATTAAAATAAATACATAAAACCAGTTTGCAATTTCGAATGAATTGTTTCGAAATAAAATGTTTAGATTAAACGATTTATGAACATTAGGATTTTGTTTGAATAAGGTTCATTACACGAATCTCCGAACTTTTGATAAAAGGATCTCCGAAAGGAAGTGTTTTAGTCTCACACCGATGAAAAAAACAATAACATTTGATATTTTTTGTTGATTCATATTTTCACATATTAC
Source organism: Dasysyrphus tricinctus (assembly GCA_963921185.1). NCBI lineage: Eukaryota > Metazoa > Arthropoda > Insecta > Diptera > Syrphidae > Dasysyrphus > Dasysyrphus tricinctus. Next base: position 140,403,759 of record OY992530.1, read on the forward strand.
GGTCCAGTCGATCTAGCTGTCTACAAGAATAATGAAGTTAATTGTTCTTATTCTATTCGAAATGATATTCAATGAAGGATGGTGTTTGATTGTGTTTTATTCATATGAAAATCGCAGCCAGATATTATGTGAGTTGTGTTTCAAAAAAATCTTTGTGGACAGACATGAAATGCGTTAAAATGATTAAACACTGCTCAACTTTTTGTATGTGCTTTTGGAAAACTCCCAACATCATCAGATTGAATGGAGCTAGAATTAATGAATAAGTTTAAGGTTCTTAACGTGAAGGATATCGAAAAATTGAATTTAAACCGTTTATTCGCTATATTTGAGATTAAATTACACAACGAAATAATTGTTCTCCTTTTTTTAATATAAATTCGTTTTTGAATTCTTCTCGAAGGAATTTCGGTACACAATCACCCATTTAAATGACAAAATAATTAAAATTAATTATATTCGTATTTCTTTCAAGAAAATCAATAAAATCAAAAAGGAATTGTTTTATTGAATGAACCACCTACCTAACCAAATCATTTTTCGTGGATAGGTTTGAGTGGGTGCTTTGAGCTTAAGCAGCTCTGAACTACTTCATGTTTTTAGAAAAAAATATGAACACGAAATTTAGAACAAGGAAAACATTTTTGAATAATTTCCCCATACACTTTTGTTTTCTAATGAACTTTGCCTACATAGAAACTACATACATAGATATGCACAGATGTACACGGCAAGTTATGCATTCTTAAAACAAATCGAACTCGAGACTTTGATCAAACTATTTATTTAAAGTGGGTTCCAGAAACGTATGATTGAGTTAAATAATTTTACTTATAAAAGAGCATCTAAAACATTTTAAAACTAAAATTTTCAAAAAAAATGTTTTAAGATTATTAAAAATATTTCAAAATTTTTCTTTGAAAACTTAATACAAACGTATTTCGAACACAACATAATAGATTTTTTTTTTAAACTCGGTAAGTACCTTGCGGTTTTTAACACTCTTTAGATTATTTTTTTAAGGAAATATTTTAGTTTTAAATAAAAAACAAATGTTAAAAACCGGTAACGAAAATTAAAAGAAAAGGTTCCTATGATTTTGATAAAAAAATTTCGGTATGATAAAATTAGTGCAAATATTATAAAAAATAAAAACGACTAAGTCGCACGAGCTTGCTCCTATGTATGTAAGAACATGAAAATTGTGAGAGCAAAATGTTTATAAGCGATATACGATATTCAAGTTACCTTAAACAATTCTTTTGACAGTTTGAGGTGATAAAAAGCACGCCTTCTTAATTCTTGATTGAATATGATTGTATGGGAAAAAAAAGTTAAAAATCATTCCAGCGATTAAAAAAAAAATAATAATAATTTTTATATACAAAATTCTTAAAACATTTTTAAGGAAAAAATTTGGTATTCAAATCTAAAGTATTTATTTATGTGCATATAAAAACAAAATTTAAAAAAAAGCAATCGTCAACCCGTTTTTGAGATATCGAATTTTCAAAAAAAAAATAGAAATTATTAAAAATTCAAAAACTTTTTTCTTTGAAAATTTTGACATCTTATTTGAAATTTGTATTCAAAAGTTAACCTAAGTCCGATGATTAGAAAATTCAAAATAAAAAAGTAATGGACTTAAAAAACGAGGGCATTAAATATTTAACACAAAAAAAGCAATACATTACGTAAAATTTTGAAAAATATCGACTTAAAAATAAAATCACAATTTTTTTTTTTTAAATTTTGACTTCGAAATTTAATTTCTCAAAAACCATTCTCCTCTAATAAATTTCTTATTAAGGTAAAATGTGCTACATTAGGTGCCATATAAACGCAGCCAATCAAAACATTTCCACGCTCTCCCATGACTTCAATAAATAAGTATTCAATTAATTCATTTGCTGAGGATATTTTTTGTATATGAAATTTATGCGAATTTCTGATAAAAATAGCTACACCTCCTTACTCCTGTCCCTGTAGTGAAGTCCCGTAAAAATTTCCGTACTGATTTATCTAACCACCAGAATCGATTAAAGTACATATAGGAGAGTCAGAAAAACTTGGGTAGACATCACCGTTTTCTGGAGGGGGTTTTTTAAACGCCATTTTCCAAAACGGCCGACAAATAGTAGTATAATTTGTATGGGAGAACGGAAAAATCTCCATAAAAACTAAACCACTTAACCGATTTTGATGAAATCATCAGACATGATAAAAAACAAGATGAGAAGCCATTATCATTAATTTACGCCCACTGCCACGCCCCCTTTTTTGAAAAAAGTTATATATTCGTCAAAATTAATACAAATTCGGATGTTACTTTAGTTAACCTTATTAAAATATTTTTGTTTGGAATATAAGCTGAAAAAAGTTCCTACCACGCCTATTTTGTGGGCGTTTAATTTTGTTTGACTTATGGAGTTCGTTTTAGTAAGATAAAATCTGAACCACTTCACTCAGTGTAATGAAATTTTCACATATGATAGCGAACAGTATAGGGATTGTATACAATTCTCGCCCATTGACACGCCCACAAAAGCACATCTTATCACTCTTCCTCATTAGCTGCTAAAAACCGAAGGAAATGATATCAATTAAGATGCTTTGTGAAGTTTCCTGATAGATATTGACTAAAGAAAATCTATTATTTTTGATTTTTAGTAAAAAAATTAAGAAATTATAAAAAATACAATTACATATATTTGCACATCATTTGTATACACATTTTTCTCATACATTGCTCACCACATTTGCAATACTCTGAGCATGTCAAATACTTAAACTTACATTTAGACCTTTAATTTACAATTTTAATTAATAGTTCAGGGGGTCAATTCTCGACCTGTGAAACTGTGAAATGAAAACAAAAGTTATCATTTCATTTTCACAGAGTTTTATCATTTTATCACTTCACAAACACGTGCAAGGCGATTCCCGAACTCGTTACGAAAAACAGCTGTCAAAGTGAGTACTAAAAAGTTCTAACATGAAAAATGCTACCACTTGCTCATCGAAAAAGATGATTGTGACGTGATAGAAGTACCAAGATAGCGAGTTGGGTGTATCAAATGGGCACAATTTGTCTTTGTTTATAATTTTTATTTTCACAGGTTTTCCCAGGTTTTCACAGAATGAAATGATTGTGATAAACGAATCATCGTATACAAACATTTTGGCATTTGTTTTCATTTTTTCACACTTCGAAAATCACATTTGGCGTGAAGGCGTTATGATATTTATCACTTCACAGTTTCACAGATCGAGAATTAACCCCCAGAAGGCATTATGTTAAGGCACAGATCGCGGGCTTAAGCCCACCATTTTTGTATCTTTGGAGATGCCATAATCTGTCAGCTGCAGGCTTGAATCTGGAAAAGAGCTCTGTTATAGGCTTAAGTATTACCTTAAAACAAAAAAGCATCTTTGGATATGTCCATGTCTAATTGAAAAAGATGAGGGTGGTAACTCTGATATATGTTTCTCTTTATGTAATGATAATGAATAACGAAGCTGATCGAATGTCTTACACTTTGCTGATGAATGTAAAACTTGAACAATTCCTCTACTCTGTCAAGTATTTCATCAGATAAAATAATATCTTCTGCAAATCGAAGAAGTAACGGTTCTGGCGATGCTTGAATTGCAGATGATTTTGTTCCCATCTTGCTTGTGGTATCACAACCTGGGGGTCAATTCTCGATCTGTGAAACTGTGAAATGAAAACAAAGTTATCATTTCAGTTTTCACAGAGTTTTATCATTTTATCACTTCACAAACACGTGACAGGCGATTGCTGAACTCATTATGAAAAACAGCTGTCAAAATGAGTACTAAAAAGTACTAAAATGAAAAAATCTACCACTTGCTCATAGAAAAAGATGATTGTTACGTCAGAGAAGGACCAAGATGGCGACTTGGGTGTATGAAATGAGAACAATTTGTTTCTGTTTATCATTTTTCTTTTCACAGGTTTTCGCAGAATGAATTGATTGTGATTTTTCACACTTCAAGAACCGCATTTGGCGTGAAGGGGTTATCATATTTATCACTTCACAGTTTCATGGATCGAGAACTCACCCCCTGTAAGGTGCCAGTTATAGCTATCATTGAAACTCATCATTGAAAATTTTAATGATTGTTTTTGAGACGTTTAGAAAGCAAAATCATTTATTATTTTTATGTGGAAAGTTGGGCATATTTGAACAATTTTTTTTGGCTAGAAATATTAATTTAGTCTTAAGCTTTATTTGTCTATCAAAATAATAAATGATTTTAATTCCTAAACGTCTCAAAATCATCATCAAAATTTTCAATGATGAGTTTCAATGATAGCTATAACTGGCACCTAAGTATGTGGGCCACAGATGCAAAAAGGCTTACTATTGTACTGAATTCGGTACTATTGGACTTTCCCAAGTACGCAAGTACCACTTTTCAATTTTCAGTACTATTTGTACTATTTTTAATTTTTGAAAAGGTCAACTTTCATAAATCTCTAAAATCAAACAAATATGTTCAGTCAGACTTCACCACATCTTCACGTAAAGAAGCTTTTAATGAAAGACCCATATTGTCAATAAACTTACTAGAAAACCACCTTCCCGTCGAGGAAATCTATTGCGGGACCGAAAGTGAAATTTTTACACTTCTTAAAATTTTGCTCAAAGCAAAATGTATAGCTTTAAAAGTCATGCACGGATGTTCTATATAGCTTTCCTCGAAGATGTGAAAAAAGATTTAGTTTTGAAGACATTTTTTTTAACTTGTTGCAACATTTTTCACAAACTTCAATTTTAGATGGCCAAGTAAATTCAATAGATTTTTTCCTGGCGAACAAAAGAACATTGAACTCATTAATAAAGAATATCGAGCTCTAACTGACTGCCAATACTTAAAAAATTTAGGAATGCTTCTATTTCTGAGTTCTGGGCTGAAATTGGCCTTGTGAAAAACGAGTTCATGTTTTCAAATATAAACAGAATTGTCCAGGGTGCTTTTTCTATTCCTCATTCTTCCGTAAACGTCAAAAGAATTTTTTCTTATCAAACTATTATTAAAACAAAACTAAGAAACGGAATGCAGGTGGACACGTGTTATGCACTAAAACTAAAAACCTAATTAAAAATTAATGCTGAATGTATTTTTGTTTTAATAAAATATTTATTTTAATTGTGTACGTTGTTTTATAATTTAAAAAAGTTCAGTACTATTTGGTCTTTTTCAGTACAATTTTTTTTCAGTTTTCAGTACAATCAACAAAAGTCAATTTTCATCACTGATGTGGGCCTTAATTAAATTGTTGTAAAGTGCAGCTCAGGCAGAGACCCTTCATGGATCGGGAGCCGGATAAGTAAGTAAGTAAGTAAGTAAAGTGCAGCTCCCAGTTGCTCCCCAAGTGTGTGAAGAAGCACAAAGCGCATTTTATCACCCACTCTCACTTTGATCCACAATTCTCGCAATCCCTCACTGAATAGTTCAAATATATATCGAAGGATGAGAACAACGATATCAGTGTCATTTGATAACACTATAAGGCATTTTATGCATGACTGGACGTTATTGAACAGTTGGATTATAATTCTGCTATCTGCTTCCTCCACAAAGGTTTGTAGGTCCGAGCACGTTTGAACTTCTTTGTTATTGTTATTTATTATTAATACATCCCCACTATCATTGTCACCTGTGAGGGTTCCACTTAGAACTGGTAGTGAAGTCAGTCACTTTTGCCTTTTCAATGAAGCTAGAAGCAGCAGCTAGTTGGAACATCTCTTTGTTTTTTATCTGAAGACCTGAATCTATCCATCTGTCTAGGAATAGGCGTCTCCTGTTTGATATTTATTAGTTCGATTGGATCTAGAATTTTTCGTCTTTCTCTTTCACATTCGTTAAGTGAGTGGTCAATGTCAAAGTCAACTCGCTTAATTTTCTTGTTTTAATGCTTTTTTGTTTTAAGGGAATGCTTAAGCCTATCACAGAGTTATTTTCCATATTCAAGCCTGCAGTTGACAGATTATGGATTCTCCAAAGATGCAAATGGTGTGCTTATTAAATATCAATCAGAAAACTTCAAAAATCATCTTAATTGATATCGTATCTTTCGGTTTTTAGAGTGATAAGATGGGCTTTTGTGGACGTGTCAATAGGCGGAAATTGTATGCAATCATTCCCTATACTCTGTTCGCTATCATGTGTGAAAATTTCATTACACTGGGTGAAGTGGTTCAGATTTTATCTTACTAAATGAACTCCATATAAGTCAAAAAATAATAAACGCCCAAAAAATAGGCGTGGTAGAAACTTTTTTCAGCTTAAATTCCAAACAAAAATATTTAATAAGGTTAACTAAAGTAACATCCGAATTTGTATTAATTTTGACGAATATATTACTTTTTCCAAAAAAGGGGGCGTGGCAGTGGGCGGAAATTAATGATAATGGCTTCTCATCTTGTTTTTTATCATGTCTGATGATTTCATCAAAATCGGTTTAGTGGTTTAGTTTTTATGGAGATTTTTCCGTTCTCCCATACAAATCATACTACTATTTGTCGGCCATTTTGGAAAATGGCGTTTAAAAACCCCCTCCAGAAAACGGTGATGTCTACCCAAGTTTTTCTGACTCTCCTATATGTACTTTAATCGATTCTGGTGGTTAGATAAATCAGTACGGAAATTTTTACGGGACTTCACTACAGGGACTGTATTACCTCCCAATTTATTACATATATCCGCACGAATAAGTTTAAAATTATTTAGTTTGAAAAGACTATCGCACATTTCCGGCTTCAACCAAGTTTCTGAAATACATAAAATATCTACATCACTACCATCTAGGAGAATACGCAAATCATCTATTTTATTTTTTATGCTTTGAGCATTTAAGTGGCAAATATTAATACCTATCTTTTGTTTGCAAAGAATATCAACTAAGGTTTTGCATTCAACTATGGAACCCCCCCCCCTATACTAGAGCCAGCAAGTGTTCATACAAAAAATATAAAAACCAACACCAACACTTTCATAAAGCTTAGAAAAAGATAGAGAATTTAAATGAAAAGAAGAATAATTAAATTAAAAAAAAATACTATGAAAACATAATTTCAATTGAAAAAAAAAAAATGAGAAAGAAATTTAGAAAAAATAAGATTGTTAAATAATTGCATTAATTGGCGATGGAACTTCGTCATCATTCACTGCATCGGCTACTTGACATCTCATGGTAATCGCATTCAAAGTCTCTTCGTCGTCTATGATAATATTTGTTCCATTTTTCCGCTCTTTAATCAAAACAGCCCCATTACGTGTAAAAGCCGAATATATTTTTCTTTGGCGCTTCAGTTGAACTGCATGTTTAAGAAGAGATCGATTTTTTTTCGTAAGACTCTCATTCAAATAAATGTTTTTGTCAGAGTCCAGGCCAATGTTACGGAGAGAGATCGTTTTGTTTTCTTTTTTCTGGAACTGAGATATTGATTTTAGAATATTATTTTTATCATATGAGATATAGAACTAGTTTTACATTAAAACTAGTTTTGAATTGTGTCAATAATAGGGCTGTAAGAGAATTATTATTTTTGTTTTTTGTTTTAATCAATGTGTCGTACATCGTTGTAAAGGTTATAACATGTACTACATTTCAAGGGCATTCAAAAGAGGGATAGGGAAGGGCACTTGTCCCCCAAAATCAAATATATTTAATTTTTTAGGATATTTGTCGGGAACGGGTCGTTACTCTGTATTCCAAAATTCTGTATGAGCAAAATTCTGTATTTGAATAAAAAATTCTGTATGAACATAACTCTGTATTCCATTATTCTGCTTTTCCATTATTCTGTAATCTAAAATTCTGTAAATCCAGAATTCTGTATTTCAAAATTCTGTAAATCCAAAATTCTATATTTTAAATGCTGTAAATCTAATATTCTGTATTTTAAAATTTTGTTCATCCATAATTCTGATTTTCGAAACTCTGTAAATCCAAAATTATAAATAAAAATATTGTAATAATTTTTATACAGGATTGTCTCCGTTAAACAACTTTTATTCAATTAACAAAACTTACGAAGTATTGCAAAGATAAACGTTCAATAGATAGCACAAAAAAAAAAAACAACAACAAAAACAAAACAAAATGTATAACTATGTATATAATTTAATAAATACTATATTATAAAGATGAAATATTTATTTGTTTGTTTGTTTTACCTATGTATGGGGTACTCTCTGGATATATTTAACCGATCCTTAAAATTCTTTAATAAATGGAAAGATAATGTCCGTGAGCAACATAGGCTAAATTTTATTTGGACACAAATTAATTGCAACGTTAAAATCTAAATGTTTGTACTTTTTTTGGGGTATTTGTGAGTTTTTGATTTTTTTATTTCGAAATTTATATTTGAGTTTGAAAGGTTATTCTAAGGGGAAGGCTTAACGGTTAAAAAATTCAATTTGTAGGGATAAATGGGGTAAAAACAAAAATGGTATGAGATAACAAAAATTATTTTTCTGTTTGATAGAGTTTACTAAGAGGATGTTGTCTTTATACATAGGGTGATATGGGGTAGAAATAAGAAATGAGTATATGATTTAAAAAAAATTTAAGTTGGGAAGGTTATTATTAAAGGCTTAAGGACTGGAGACATTTCAAAATTAAAATACTTATAATGTGAAATGGGGTATGTAAGATATGGGATCTGATTTTAAACGTACTTTTTTATTTGAAAGGTTATATGTAGAGGATATCATTCGAAAATTTTGCCTAAACGAGCAAAGCCGGGGCGGGCCAGCTAGTAACCTAATATAGATGAAGATTCTTGACTAACCTTTTTAAATACTCAGTCTCACTTAAAGCTCTTCTTTTTTTGATAATAAAAAAAGTGCGCACTTTTGTTCCGAAATTCTGTAAATGATAAAAGAAAAATAGTTTTGATAATGAAAAAAAGTGCGCACTTTTTTTCATTATCAAAACTATTTTTCTTTTATTATTTACAGAATTTTGGAATACAGAATTTTGAAATCCAAAATTTTGAAATACAGAATTTTAGATTTACAGAATTTTGGAATACAGAATTTTGAAAACTGAATTTTGGCACTTACAGAATTTTGGATTTACAGAATTTTGAAATACCGAATTTTGGATTACAGAATTTTGCAATCCGAATTTTGACACATACAGAATTATGACCCCAACCCATATTTGTCTTCTTTTAATTGCATCTCAAAGCCAGATTTCTGTACCGAAACTATTTTTTAAATGAGTTCCTCCCCCCCCCAGGCTGATCGAAATCCTACAACTAAATCGTACGCCCTTGCATCATTTTGCTATATGATCGAATAGCCTAGTACATACTTGTGAATCATTTCGTGAATCCATACAAAACATGCATTTTTGTTCACCCGTGAACGTGCTCGTGAATCGTGTGTGGAGAGATTTGGTTCATGAGCCATTTCCGTGCAAAATGTACGGGAACAGGTGACAGTTCGATTACGCTTGTGAATCAAAAAATTGAAAAAAAAAATTAATTTGCTAAAAGATTCTGTAGTTTTGGATTCCTACCTTTTTATTTTTTACTAGTACTTAATTTGAGGCACTGTGGTCTTAAACGCCAAACATTCACAACACATTCGCAAGACTGTACTAGTGATAATTGTGAAAAAATCACTTTCTCCACTGGTGATTGTTCATTTGACGAGGAAGTATCTACGTACTAGGCTTTAAGCTGTCGATCATGGGTTCAAAAGATATTTTTACGTCAAAAAAGGTGAATAGAACAATAATGCAATTCTGCACTGGAAGCTGGTCAAGTCTTCAAAAACAAAAATTATCGCTCCACCCAAACCCCCATGAATTTAAAATGGATTCAGGCCATTATCATTCTGAATGCATTTTTCTATCTTAAAATATATAACCCACTTAAAAGCACCAAACCATCCATTTCGTATTCGTATTGTGGAAATATACACTCCGCTTCAACTGAATAGACAAACAAATTTTCAATTTGGAATACTTTGCAGTTTGCAAGACAGCCGGAGAAAAATATCGGTTCTTTTTGTATTATTACTTCTGATTAATGTTCCCAACATTACAATCAAACAATAAGCATCATAAAATTATGCGCACAATGTTTGGGAAAAATGGACAAAGTTCCTTTGAAAATTTGTATGTCTATTCAGTTGAAGCGGTGCGTATAATACTGATGTACTGTACTGTGTTATGTGTGGAAAATGTTGTTCAAAATGAGAAAAATAGTTGTTTTTTTTTTTTTTTTTAAATTGTCAATCTTCCTAAGCACCAGAGAAATAGACCTCTTCCAATACATGCAATCGGCTCATTTTTTTTAATTTATGGAAAGATCTCGTTTTCCCAGACAATCGAGTTTTTTTAAGTGGGTTTATAGGTCAAGGTTGCAAAACACTTGTCCACTTCTCCCTGTCCTTGGCGGAAATTTAGATGAAACAAATAAAATATTACACACCACTGAACGTAAATTTTCAATAATTTATCGTCCTCTCCTCTCACACAGGAACGGATACAAAAAAATATAAAAAAAAGACATCAAGCCATCAAGCAACAGAAATATTTTAGCCGAAATCTGCATCAACTGAAAGGGTGAAATAAATCCTTTATTTAGTTTCACGCTCAGCTTAATCCCTTCGTCATGGTTATTCAAAATATATGCAGATGAAATTCTGATTCTACCTTGCTTGTTCTCCCTCTTCCTCTTTTCCGATTTCAACTGAATAATTTATTCGTTTCGAGAACACCTCAGTCATTTCCACAAATTTTACACTCAAAAGCAGAAGGACCCTTTCGAGCAGCATATATTAACAACCCGTTGAACACGGCAAAGTGACGGATTTCACCTTGCACCATCATCAGTAGCAGTCAACAAAAGCAGGAGCAGAGCGCATCGTTTGCACCTTAGTCCTGAAGCTAACCTGTCCCATCGTATTTTTTATTCATTTTTATGAAGCACCAGAGTTGAGAAGCGTAAGATGTCAAGAATGTCAACGTTGGACGACGAAAAGGATACTATGCCTCAGGGATTCGCTTGATAGAGCTGAGGAGCTGAGGAGTATTTATTAGTAAGTTCACCAAGAGAGTTAGAATTATTGTAAATTTTCCCTGCGGGGCTACGTGTATAATATGCGGACTTTAGGGACGCAGAAAACGCGAGGGTGGTGAACGAGATCCTCTTATTAAACATTGTTTATTATTCACTGCTAATAAGGGTGGAAAGGTGCTGCTCAATTCACTGTTCGCTTAACTACATCAATTCGTCCTTCAGATAAATAGAAAGCAGTGCTGTTGTTTTCTAGATAGTTCAGTGTTGGAAATTAAATCCCTAAAATATGGGTGTATAACAGAATACAGATATTTTGTGCAAATAAAGTTGAAGGAGGGTGAATGACATAAATTCTCTTGTCTCTTGTGGTGTCTTGAACAAGAACGCCAAGACTCCAACAGTGTAACATGGGGGCTTATTTTGAAATAATCTTCTTTCATTTCCAGGTCAGTATACGTAACACATTAGAATGTCAGTGCAACTACATTTAAGCCCAGATATATTTGTGATCAGACAAGAAGAAGGTATGATTACCAATACACCAAGTTATAATAGTTAATAAGTAGTTAAGAAGTACTAAGTCGTGCTTAGATGCTTTGCAAAGGTATGTTGAGATGTTCAAAAAAGTGATTTTTATCATACAGTGCCTCTGTATATCGAGCAAGAGCGTAAACCGGTTCAGAATATTTTACGTGTTGTTCCAAGAATGAAAATCAAATTTTTGAAAGCTGACATTAAGTCCACAAATTTTTGTTTCAAAAATGAATTTAAAAAAAAAACAGAGTTTCCGGCGTTATACCCGAAGTGCACTTCAAGTTCTTGCCAGAAATGCATACGGATACAGGGTTTGACATTTTTTGAGCAAATTGGTAGGTAGGTACTTCTGAGCAGTAGAAAACATTTGCTTTATAGCTTGAGGGGTGAAAAGGAACGATTACGTGCAAGGGTTTTTATTATTGAATATTTTTGTTTGGCCCATAAGCATGATTAAAACTGAAAATGCTACTTAATTCACCCATGCATTTCTGAGAGAATTGTCACACTGGCCACTTTTCAATATTTTTTTGTAAGACTCAAAAACTAAGGCGAACTTGACAAATTTTACGTTTAAGGCTTTTTGTTCAAAATTAAATTTTCTATTGAACTGGATAGGTCTACAAATTTTATAAAAAAATATAAGCAGGAAAAGTTAGCAAGAACCTACATACCTAAACAAAATCAAAAAATCATGGATTTATAATTTTTTAATAAATTGTACATAACTTTTTTGGAAGCAATGATAGGGTCAAGACAAGCATAAACAAAATAAAGTAGAGGCTAAAGGCTTTAATATGGCATTTTTAAAAAGTTATATTTTTGTTCAAAATTGACAGAAATATCAGATATGCCCGTTCAAACTTTACCATTTCTTATGATTTTTCGCAGCTTTGGTCTGAAAGCCCGTTTTTCGGAACAATATGGCAAATTTCACAGTCGTTTCCGAGTTATATCAAAAATTATGAAAAGTGGCCATGTGTGCTCATTCTCTCAGAAACGCATATGTGAATTTAAGCAGGAGATTGTGTGGTTCATGGATGTTGGGATGTGTTTCTCTGGACATCGAGTGAGTCCGATTGATAAAATATATGGAACTGGACCAGTTCGCATTCAAGAACATCATGAAAAAGTCATGCTTCTACGTGCTGAGGAGGATCTTCTCCTGAAATGGCTATTTCACAGTATCTTAGTCTCAAACCCGTGCAAACACTATGGGAGATTTTAGATCGAAGAATAGCTCAGAGAAAATAGCAGACATAGGAACAAACTCTTTGTCCAGGTCAAGGAGGTTTGGAATAGAATACCAGGTACCACTGTTCCAAATTTTCTAGAGAGTATCCCTAGGAGCTGCAGTGCGATGATAAAATACCATGATTTTGTCACAAAATATTTAATATTTTAATTAAACACTTAATTTATTGAAAAACATGCATTTTTAAAAAGTTAAAGTTGCTTATGGCTTGATCAGGTAAAAAGGGACATGATATCATTATTCTTCGATTATTCAATATTTTTAGTAATGAAACATCATTTTTGTTATTATTTATTTAAGACCGAGAGCCCACAGCAGATTTTGGGTGTGAGTGATAGCAATAAATGAAGTATAGGCGTCGAAAGCTTCATTAAAGGCTATTCAAAAAATCAAAGTCTTGCAGTCCACAACTGGGGCCTTTGCGATTGAAACAGTGCTTTGAAAAAAAAAAATATGAATGCAACTTCAAGGGTAATCGTGGTAGCCGAAATTGGTTTTCACCTCTCCCTAGATAAACTCCTCTGATCACATATCACGGAATCTGAGACCATTTGAGTGTATAGTTCGCTCTAGCGGACCGTTTGAAAAATTCAAAATTTAAAGTGAAAAACGGTTTTACTTAACAGTCTGGCAGGTCGAATTAAACAAAAATAAAAAAAATTTGAACTGAATTATTCAAAAACCAGTTTGGATAAAAATCGACCGATAAACAGTGTCTCCAACTAGGCCGATTTTAAATTTTTAGAGTTTAATAAATTGCGATTTTGGCAATTTTGAGGGACATTTTATTTTATTCGCTCCATACTGGGTGTATTATTCATTCATGACCAGTTTAGTAAAAAAAAAGTAAAAATTTAAAATGTTTCGTAGTTTTAGGGTTGTCATCTAATTTTTTCAAAATTATGAAAAATTGACAAAACCAACTCAGCACCCTTACAAAACTGGTTTTTGAACACATGATAGCTTGAACCTTCTTGAAAATGAACAAAAAAAACAGTGCCAGACGAGTTTCTGTGTTCCAGACAAGCTCATCACTTATAATATAAGAATACTCCAAGAGAAATGAGTCACGTAAAACAAACAAGATGCATTATCCCATATAAAGTTACAGAGATTTCGGAAATTTACCTGGTTTTACTAACTTTATATTCAGTGTAAAATCAACATGGTGGCTTTTATTACCATGGTTGATTATATGGTTGATTAAAGAAAATGTGCTGTTATTTTCACCCTAAATTCTTGTATATATGAAATTTTGACCAAAGCACAGTGTAAATTTTAACCGAAGTCGTGTTTTTTAAATAAAGTATGTCATTAATTCCTATTTTAGCACTATTCAGGTTAAATTAACGTTTTTTATGGCTGTTCTTACAATTTTTACCTGTTAAATTTAACCTGGCCTCCTATTAGAGTAGCACTCTACCAGTTCATTTTAACGTGACACCTGTGTTAGAACACACTTACAAGCCATCCAAATAAAACGATTTGAATTGGCATTTAACCTGGCCTTTAAAGTAGCACTCTGCCAGTTCGACTGGCAAGGACTTTCAACCGAAAAACTCGTGTGGCTCTATTTTTTTTTTTTCATTTTCAAGAACTATCATGTATTCAAAAACCGGTTTACTAAGAGCGAGTGTGTTGATTTTGGCATTCATTCTAAATTTTGAAAAAATTAGAAGAAAACAAAAATGAAGAAAAATACAGTCCAGTCAACGAAGGAAAAATAAATGCAATATATCATGCTCTCTGGGTTATTATTTTATGTGGTAGAGGTGACCACGAGGTATAATATAATTAAAGTCCCCAGCCCAGGGCTGCGAGCTTTAGGCAGGACGGGGGGTTAAAGGTCCCCTTTTGTAACTTTTCGGGAATATTTTGAGAAATAAACGTTTAAGCGAAAAAGTATACACTACAAAATGAAAGAATAATAAATTTTTTACAAAAAAAGTTTTAATCATATTTTCGATAGGAGCAAGGTTTAGAAAGATGCGAGCAGTAGAAAATTCAAAAAATTGAGAAACAATTCACTTTTCACCAACATACCCACCTACCTTGCTATAAAGATCATCATGAAACATTGGCTTACAATAGAGAAATACACGAGAATTCCAAAGAAACAGTTTCTACGAATGTAAGAATTTTGTCTAAAAGAAAATAATTATTTCCAACACGAAGAAAACTTTTTAGTCAAACATTTGGAATGCCTATGGGAAATCCTCTATCTCCTACAGTGGCGGATATAATTCTTGATGACCTTCTCGACAATGCAACCAATAAAACACTCAACAATTATCACACCAAAATACAATTTACAATGGAAATGGAACAAAACAACAGCCTACCATATCTTGATGTAAGACGGTGACCACATTGGGTATGAAAAAGTGGATTTTTAATGACTTTTCAGTACTCACATCTCACTTCAATGAAGGAGTGGGAGCGAGATATGAATACTGAAAAGTCATTAAAAATCCACTTTTTCATACCCAATGTGGACACCGTCTAAGACTCTATCGAATAGACCAAAAAATTGTATTTAATTGGTATGCGAAACCTACATCTTCGGGAAGGATGATCAATTATTTATCCACGCAACCCTACGGACAAAAAATAAACACGGCATCAAATTTTATCAATAAAGTTCTAGACATAAGTGATCCGCAATTCGAAGAAGCCAACATTAAGAAAATAAAAACTATTCTCAATATGAATAATTTTCCATACTTTTTAATAAATAATTTAATTAAAAAGAAAACAAGACAAAAAACCAAACCAATAAAAAACAAAACGATCAAAAACAAAACGAACGGCAACACCAGGTACTATAGCATTCGATATATACCACATCTAACTGACAGTAGAACTTTACACCAGACAATCAAACAAGAGAATGCATCGTATGCACATAAATCAAATGCAACACTAAGAACAATTTTCACCAACACAAAAGCTCCAATCGACAAAAACCAACAACATGATGTCATTTATGAGGTGAGCTGCAGTGGAAAAGAGGGGGAAGTGTGCAATTTGGTATATATAGGAACAACTAAAAGACTGTTAGGTATAAAGCCGCGTCCACATTATGTTGAATTGTGTAGATCAACATCGTTGATCAACAGTGTTGAGTAAGTGTAGACGTGTTGATCGACAAAGCCATTCAACATTTGTTGACCCGAACGTAACCCGATTCAAATGGATAGCAATCGACAAAGTTGTTCAATAAATTTAATTTTATTAAAAACATTTGTAGGGTTTTAATTTCATGAACATAATTTATTGGTTTTGTGCGTTATTAATCACATTTTTACTAGATGAAAAATGCAATATTTATTGTGAATAAGTATTTAATGTTAATAATATCGTTTTAACTTTATTGTTCACGAGAAAAAATAAAAAAAAGTTGGGTACCACCAGGATTCGAACCCTGAACCCCTAGGTTGGATCCTGACGCATCAATCAGAAAATTTCAAACCACACAAATGTTTGCTACGAAAGTTTTTCACGTACACACTAGCATGTTGATCAACAATAGCTGCGTTTTTTTGTATGTCCATATGGAGTTTGGCGAAAAAAACGACATCGGGACATTTCAACATTTGCCCTGGTCTGCCATTTTGTTCTGAACTATCTTACCAACAAACATTTGACATTTCTATACAATTTATCGATAACACAACGACAATGGTAGTCTGGCAATACCGTTTTATCGGGACAAAAGTTAACTCCAGTTAATTATCTGGACTTAGCTAACTCTATATGGACATAGTTGTTGTTGTATTTAACAGGTAAATTGTTTTGCTTTGTTGTCGTTTTTTTCACACAATTTTATCTGGACATGCAAAAAAACACAGCTAATGTTAATCAACAATGTTGATCGGCATAGTGTGGACCGTCCTTAAGAATGACAGAGCACAAAGCAGACATTAAAAAAAGAAAAGAATCGACAGGTCTCTCACAACACATACTTGACAGCGGACACAGCCAATTTTGACGACGTAAGAGTACTAGACAAAGAAAAGAGAATGAACGCGAGATTTAAGGTAGAACTAAAATAGTCGGAAGCCAACTTAAGTGGTCGTACCAAACCGAGCGAAAACAAGAAATTTATATGACGCACACATAATTGCGAAGTGGAGCTTTTCGTTTCGTTTTCGTTAACTTTTGCCGTCGGACGTGAGAGCGCTCAACGACCGCTCTTTCGTAAGTGGCCCAATGCAAAATCAAAATGGTGGAAGCAAACAAACAAGAACTTGGCGCTTGGTACATAGTTTTCAACTTTTTTCTTTGTTTGATGAATGAGTGAAGTCAAATCTTAAATTGTCTTTTATTTAATTTATATCACATCGAATTTAGGTGGTTTCGCAAAAAAAATAATAAAAAGCATATCACTCTGTGCTATGAATTAATATGAGAAAATAAGCATTGAATAAACAGTTTTTTTTTTCACTTCCAACCACTTAAGTGTATTATGGAACACTTTTTAAATTGACGTTTCGGAAAACTACTTTTCGGTCGGTTTTGACATAAGCTTACGACAGCTTCCTCCTATTCTAGTTCTACCTTTACTCTTGAGAGTTTAAGAATTCAACAAAAAATGACGCGAACGATGAACACAAAAGAAGACAGAGATAATACAATCGTGAGCTACGCTTTGGCAATAAAATAAGTACCTGATTGCAACACTACTGTGATAATTTGTATTTGTTCCTTTAAATTATTAGTCTTGTCAAATTTATGTTAATTTATTATTTTTCTGTTAAAAAAGTTAATAAAACAGTGATAGTTCAAAAACAAAACAATTATAGCTACATGTAAAAATTTTACAAATTTTAAAGTAAGTTTGCTTTCAAAAAATATTTTCGAAAAATTGTCATTGGTGTTCATATTTATTTAATAAACAAATATCTACCCCTGAAGAAGTCGTGGATAGCGACGAAACGTTGGGAAAAAGATGAGATAAACTTGTTTTATTTGCATTCAAATATAAATTGACCAAAAAAGCCTACCTAAGTAATAGAAAAAAAAAGAGAAACAATGTTATTGTCTTACAACACCAATGGTTTTTGATCAATTTACTCAGAAATATCGGAAAAGTAAGTATATATGGTCATTCCAGGGACGTTATGAGAGCAAGTTATGGTGTATACAAGGTGGTTATGTTTAAAATGTCCTTATTTAATGTTTTTGATACAGTGATTATTTTCATATGAGAAACACTGTTTCTTCAAAGGTAAGAAGAACACAGAATTTTTCAAAGTTATTGGCCAATACTATATGAAATAGTTTTTGAACATATTCTAAGAAATAAATTATATAAAAGGGGATGTGTATTTCCCCCTCTTTTTTATAAGGGGGACAAATTCAAAAAAACATTGAACTAAAAACTAAAAATAGCTATTTTAAAACAACGGAAATACTAACAATACTGTGTTATACCTTTATTAAAAGCTTAATACAAATTTTTTTATTATAAAGGAAATCAAGTTAACAATTTTTGAAAAATTCGCTTGAAATCTCAAAATTAAAAAAAAAAAATGAAAAATTTTATTACTTGTTTTTTCATTTTTTATTTTACTTTAAGTATGTTATACCTCTGGGTCACCCCTACCATTTAAAATAATAACTCAGAGAGCATGATTTATTGCATTTATTTTATAATTTTGATTCTTCGTTGACTAGACTATTTGTTAAAAGACATTTATTTATTATTTTTTGGGTATGTCCTCCATTTTTGAGACATTGGTTGTATTTAACGATTGGCAATTGAACTATAATTGTTTTAATAATATAGACAAAAAGCTTTAATTGAGGCGTGCTTATCTTCAAAACTGTCTACCAGATTCATTAACTTTTCAAAATAGCTGAGCACAAACGACGCTCAGTTTGTTAATAAGGTGCCCGTAGCTAAAGATTCACTTTTCCTGAGTGAATCCAGCTTCTAGCTTCCCTGGAAGTGTGGACAGGGGCGTTGTCTTTTTAGAACATCCAAGGAAAAGGCTAAGATTTATACAGTATTTATCTACAAAGGCACAAGGTGGGGGCATCTGTCCGGGCTTTGAAAAATACCACGCTACCAAAAACAAGGGTACAAAATCCCGAATGCCAAAATCCCGATTTGCAAAAAAAACAAAATGTCGAATGGCGTAATCCCGAATGCCCAAAATCCCGAATTCCAAAATCCCGAATGGATAAAGTCCCGAATGGAAAAAATTCCGAATGGCAAAATCCCGAATAAGCATTCGAGATAAAATCGCCAATTCTTAGTACATACTATTTTAGTACTTTCCAGGAAGCCGAACTGCTATGGTTTGGCTTGACTTCATTTTGTGATCTCGAAGAACAAGAATCTCGAATTCAAAAATCTGTAAAAAAGATATAAAAATTTCAAATGCAATGTTATCGAACGAACAAAAATCTAGAATATACAATAATATCTAATTGTATTTACAAAAGAATTCAATTTGAAGACTAGACTAGAACTTCGAATGGCTAAGCACAGATTTTGATATTAAAAATCGGGCACTAAGCTATTCGGGATTTGGGCATTCGGTATTTTGTCCATTCGTGATTTTGTTCATTCGGGATTTTGGAATTCGGAACTTTGCCATTTCCGGATTTTGATAATCGGGATTTCAAACCCAACAGCCACCAAACGTATTTCTATTTTTTACTATTGAAGTCGATGAGTTGCTCCCCCCTTGAAGATATACCCCCTTGGGAAAAATATTGCCCGCATATATTTGTATGTATCTCTATCTGTCTACCACTATCTAATTAATCCAATCAATCATTACCTTGCATTTTCAACGTTTTAACAAATTATAGCTTTCACTCACAGGAGCAAGAGTGCGAGTGACCCAATCCAGCATTTATTTTTTTAAATTTGACTAATAATAATTAACCAACTTACATTTAAAGCTAATAAATATTTATTAAAATATGAAAAACAACTTACCGAATCCTTGGATGGAAAGTAAACTAAAATCAGTCCAAAAATGTAACCATATACAACACCAACAACAATACCAACAGGTCCTTGCAATATCTGATCTGACAATTTGCCTGCAAAACAACGTACAAATTTGCATTCATGAATTCCATAATCAAATTTCAATAAATTCAATTGTTGCACTTACCCGGATTGAAGATGACACCCAAAATTACCCCAAAAGTAAATATCGCCACAACATCGTTGCAAGTTGTCATCGCATAGATTAATGTGTGGATGCCATTGTTGAGGCCAAGTTTCTGTTCCTTAAGTTTCAGCATAACGGTGACAACCACATTGGGGGAGACAGCTGTGATAACGAGGCTGAAAGTTTAAGAGCATGAACGCAAAGAATAAGGCAAGCGTTGTTGGTAAGTTGCTTCATGGAACACAGATATCAGAGATGGTTGGTATGAAATTGTATTAAGGATTTGAGAGAAATACATGCAATTTTAAGGGCGTTTTGTTGTTTAATGAGTTTACCTTATATATAAGTGTGAGAGTGAAAAAGTTATACTTATTCCTTACGAAACCAAAAAAGGAACCATAGCAATAGTTTAACAACGAAGTTTGTAAAAATATAGAGAAACTTAAAAGTTTTTCCTTCGTTTTCTCTTTTTTTTTATTATTAGGGTCGTAGAGCTGGGAATTAAGCAAAAAGTTAAAAGAAGAGCAAGTTAGATCGTCTTGAATTCTGAATTCTTATGATGAACCGTTTGTAACCACGCAAGCAATTACAACGAATGTAGACCCCAGCTTGTCAGCTTGTGAGAAAGTTGTGAGTAGAAAGCTAAGATGTTTTTCATTTCATGTAATTCATGTTTTTCATTTATTTTTGTTAGCAGGGAATGTTTAATAAGAATTTCTCAGGATAAGTTTTATGACTAACTTTATAAAATTATATTTTGAAGGACGATGTTGGTATGTAATTGTGAAGGACTGACATTTTTCGAGACAATTCAAATTCAATATCTTATAACTTTGAGTCATTCCTTAAAGTCATGAGAAAGTTTTAAAAAATAAGCTAAATAGGTTGAGATGAATTGATTCTGGATCCAAATTATGTAAAAATTTTACTAGAGAGACGCTAGTGTTAAAATCATACTCTATTAACCAGAGAAGAAAGCATAGGAAATACTGAAAAATTTAAAACTTATCGATTTCCAGATTAAACAAAATAAGTCGATGGCAGGATAGTTAAATATAATTTATTTATTGCATGAAAGCAATGATAAAATAGTTGGCGGTGATAAATAGTTGTTTCCATAGATTGAACTTAAGATTTGAGTAGCCGTATAGTGTTTTAGAGAATGTGGAAAAGATTTCATAAGAAAAAATGATGAACATTTACACCGACGCCTTAGCTTAATATTTTAGGGAACAGAGTCACATGCGTTACGTAAAGCGCTAATAGAAAAATCTATCTGTAAATAGAGAAGAGATAAAAATCAAGACTTGTGACTTCCAACCTATGATAAGAAAATCACAATTACGACCTGTGAACAACAAACTGTGAGTGTGTTAAATGTTGATTTGTTGCCTATGTTTATTTCACATTCTGTGAAAAATCACAGATTCACAACCAAATTCACTTTTCATTTTTCTCTGTGAAAAAATCACGACCAAAATAAAATCACAAGAGAAATTAAAATATCCAAAACAAGACGAAAATAAATAAAAAAGTAAATTTGGTGGCGCAACAGCTCGTGGAGAAACAGGGCCTAGTGCCTTACAACTCTCAATCATTCCTTTGTGCGTGTTGTTGTCAGGAAGGGACCTACAATTTTGTGCCGAGTCCGAACGGCTTTGATGAGAAGCACTTATTCATGACAAGTATACTGTTGGAGGATTTGTCAGTTCCTCTCAAGAGGCAGTACCTCGGAGAAAACATTTGCTGTTTTTAGGTGGGAGAAGCTGGGAGTCGAACCCAGACCTTTCGCATGACAGTCCAACGCACTAACCATTATGCCACGAGGTACTACTTCGGCTTTGCTGCCTAATTTAAATATTTTTTTATTTAACCTTCTTGTAGAATAACTAAAAGCATTATTTTAATATTATATGCATATTGTTCTTATAATCTACAGTTTAAAATATGCCAATACCCGCATAAGAAACCCCTTTATTTATGAACAATAAGCATTAAAACAGTCCTTTGGATATTTTGAGGTCAACAGTATAATTGTTATTAAACAACGTAACACAAAAATTTTAAACAACGCACTACTACTTTCATTTCCACAAGCTATACAAAAAAATGTACTTACCTATTCTTTTATTTGCAACTAAGTATACGACTACTATACCTGCCTAAGTGTTTAGTATTAAAAAAATCCCATCATACGCGCATAAGCACTCTCATGGTATAAAC
Organism: Dasysyrphus tricinctus; assembly: GCA_963921185.1. NCBI lineage: Eukaryota > Metazoa > Arthropoda > Insecta > Diptera > Syrphidae > Dasysyrphus > Dasysyrphus tricinctus. The sequence goes on from OY992530.1 coordinate 140,425,982, forward strand.
CACAATTAAGTATACGCTTGCAGACTTCCACTAAGATTAAATTGAATAATTTACAAAACTATCCTCACACACATGGTGCTTGGTTCTTAATGCTTGGTGCACGTCATTCTCCTGCCACCTGCTTATGCACTGCTGTGAGCTTGAGCTTCTGCTGCTGCACCCAACTATATTATATACAAAAATTCAAGTAGTGCTATCAAACCCCCCGTGTCGGGAAACTGGCATTAAGCATTGTAAGAACTCTCATTTTGCCTTATGTTCCACTCTTAAACCGACCGCAGTCCTTTCTCGCTATGTCCCCGCAGTCATTGTTGCACCCTTTGCTATTGCCATTACCAACCAGCCAACCACCCACTTAAATAGAGAAAAATTCTTTTTTGAGATGAAGAATTGCTCAAAGGACGACGACAACGAAGAGGACGACTATAAGAGAAGAAAAAAAAATGAAACAAAATATGCAATAGCAGTGCGAAATTGCCACCAAAGACTTAACCGCAGCACACAGACAAAACTAAAAGTTCCCATAAGGACTTAACAACACAAAAAATAGTAATATAAAAGAAAATTCCAGAAAATAATATAAAAAAAATCTTAATCTCAAACCCTCGGGCTGCAGTTAGAACGCTTTTAACAAAGTGGTGCAAGTTCATCTAGGACATTTTTGCTTGGCATCGTGCATTTCATTACATACATACTTGCATAAAGCGAGTATCCTCTATGAGAACCAACTAATGAATCTGCTTTAAGTGTTGCATATGGGTGTGCCTCTGCATGTGCATTAATGATAGAGTGCTGCAAACCGGCACACTAGCAAACTGCTCGTAGGATCAGTGCTCGAAGTAACTCTATACGTTCGGGTCTACCGCGCACGTTGTGCCGTCCACTTACACTGTAACTTTAATAGCTTAATCTAAAAATTTAAAAAGGAAACGGAAGGCATTAGGATGGAAATCAGACATTTAGACAACACCTGGTCACAGATTGCTGTATCTTGTGAGAATTTCTGCAAGATTTGAAAAATGTAATTAATTTTAAATTTATCATCTTAAGGTAAATAGGTTTGCTTTGTTTGCCACGGAAAAAAATCTCAGAAATTTTTTAAGGTGTACCATAAACGGTCCGTTTTTTCCATTTGGGGGTATTTGGGTCATTTCACTAAAAACTGTATTAAATATAATATGGATTATTCCTGCATATAGTTGAGTTGAATATTGAAATTTGGAGGAATGGTGCGGTGTAGAAAGGTACAATAACATTTAACTGATGAGCCCAAATGAGTTGGACCAAAAGTCACAAAAACAAAAATAATAAATTGTCTATTACATGCGTTTTGATTCTTCATCCACTACTGGGTGATTTGTATTAAACGGAACAAAAAAGCTAGGATATGTAGGAAGGAAATAAAAAATCCTGGCAGGAAAAGGGTTTATATATCCACCCCTTTGGTAGGAGAGCAAATTTTCAAAAAAGAAAATAATATAAATGTAAAAACTATTTTAAAATACAAGGACTATGTTAATTTGTAGGTTTTTTTTTAATTTTTCAAGAATTGATTGAAACAACTTTATTTTAAAATAAAATATAAGAATGCATTTCTGCGCCCGAATTGATTTGGAAACATTGCCAACAAAATTTAGTTTCACCCAAAAGCAAACAAGAAATTAGAATTATTGCCAAAAACTAAAAATAAATAAATTGACATAGCAGCTCAGGGAAAATCAGGGCATAACAGCTCAGGGAGAACCAGGGCCTAGTGACTTACAACTCTCAACCATTCCTGTGTGCGTCTTGTTGGCAGGAATGGAGAAGACCTACAGTTTTTTTGCCGAGTCCGAACGGCAAAATGAGAAGCACTTTTTCATGATAAGTATACTCTTGGAGGATTTGTCAGTACCTCGTGTAAAACATTTCTGTTTTTAGGTGGCACGGCTGGGAATCGAACCCACACCTTCGGCATGACAGTGCAACGCACTAACCATTATGCTACGAAGTACTTGCCTAAAACAACTTTTAACACAAATAATATAAAGGAAATATCACCCAAATATTTTGTATTTAAATTGTTTTTGTAAAATTTAAGCGATATTTTCCCAATTTTGGGTGATATTTCCAAGCTTTATTTCAATGAATACGCAAACTTCTTTTTGTGAAGGTACTATTTGTTTAAGATCTCAAAATGATATAGTTACAATTATTATTAGATATATGAATAACATAAATTCTAAGTTTTCTTAAACCCAGATTCTTTAAATGCAAAAGAAACTCTGTATACGCCTTTAAATAAAAAAGCATTTGAAAGCATCATACTTTAAGTGTGGGACTTAAAATACCAAATTCAACAAGCAACAACACCCGCGGTTGTTATACATATCTTTTCTTTCGTGGGTCTTATTGCTATTTCAAAATGGAAAATAAGCCCGTGAGTGTTTTTAAACAAATTTCTGCAATCGCCTCGATTACATTTGGGTTATATTTCCTTATATTCAATTGAAATTCGTTCGATACAATGGCAAATTCAATTCCGAAAAAATCCATACTGAGTAGCTATATGTATTAAAAAATAGCTATTTTGTACCTCAAATGTCACTTCCATGACAAATGTCTCCATCTTTTCAACTTTAATGAAAAAACAAAAATAATTGATTTGCGTTATATTTACGTCAAAGAATATACCTACGGTCCATATTTAAGTTATACCTCATTGACAGAATTTGTAGTTTGAGCTTTGTATATAAAATCTATAGTACTATCATCAGCCAATTTTTGTTATTTGCATAAGCCTTCACCAGGCGGCGCTAATATGGAAATGTATTTGATATTTGAGAGTTGAAATAGAAGAAAAATGTAAAAGCAAAATGAAAAAGTCGTAAGAGAGGGTTATATTACATTGATTCTCGCAACAATAAAGGGAGCAAGGGAGACAAATGAATCAGTTGCTGGTGCCATACTAACGACAAGAATAGATGAAAGGAAATAAAATAAAACAAATTGCTTTCTATGACTCGATTGTGTTTGTATGTGAGCTTGAGGTATAACCCAGCGGGAAATATAGTCCTCAATGAAATTTATTGCTGAAATAATCAATGAATTCACTTGCCAAATCATAAGAGAAACGACATGCAATGATTTAGTAGGTGAAGAGTAATGCAAAGTTTCCTCAGTTCGTAGCTTTGATTCCACTTTCTGCTTTGTGTTTATGAAACGACCCTTTTTTTTCGGTGAATTTAAAAGGGAAAAGTATGTGATGAAAAAGTTGTGGAAAAGTAATGTACAAGATCATCAGTTCATTGTTTGAATCCACTCATCTGCTTTGTAAAGTGTTCATGGCGAGAACAAAAAAAAAAACAAATGTGAGTGAAACTCATGGTGAATTGTAATCGATGATTCCAACGATGAATAGTAATGCACAAAGTAGTTTATATTTTTTTGGCAATTATAAATTCTCATTTTGTTGGATACAGTTCACAGTGACTTTCTTTAAAAAAGTCCATGTAACACGAACTGAAGTCAATAGAAATTGCGTTTGCCGTAACGCCAAATATTTTTGATTTGAAATGGAAGCAACATTTTGGTTTGTTTTCATTTTAAAATAAAGGGTGCATTACCGATGGGATTTAGTAAACAATACAAATGGGAGGATTTTATTGATGAAAAAGAAACTACCACTAACCTGGTGATTTCATAACTGAATTTTCATTCGATTTTTCATCGAAATTATTGAACTGATGAATAAGCTATATACCCGTATGTAGTGAATTCACAGATTAAGCAATCACCATGTTTTTCATCACCTGGGTCGGTGAATAAACAACTTCCATTGAAGTAGTGAATTCGTTAGTGAGTTTTCATCGGAAAAGTGGCATGTGCTTCCCGCCAATGACACGCCCATGTTAAATTCATCAAAGGAATAAGCTGAAAAGTGGCAGGTACAGCTTCCATTCCTCAAGGAAAAAGCAGGTTTTTCCTCAATGAATTTTTTAATTTTTCCCGCTGGGTTATTCATTGACAAAACCAATACATTTGAAAAAAACAAAATTGCTTGATTTCTTGCCTCCCTCCAACTCTTATAAAAAAGGTATACAGCTCTCTCATTATTTATTATTACACTTTATTCTTCATTTGCCATATTCTTAAGTTTATAATTCAGCTGTACACACTTAGTTAGGCTCAGCACCAGTAATTTCATAAGCCGTCACTTGGTTCGTGCCAGTCGTTCGTCACCCATGATAGTACTATAGATTCTATATACAATGGTTTGAGTTCAAAATCTGGCTCCGAGTTAAAAAAAAAAGAAATAATAAAATCAAAGGCAAGAATAGATACAACAACTAAGGCACCAAGAATTGATAACGGTTTTTTGTAGAACAGTTCAATGCAAGCATTTTTTACTATGGGAGGGGGGACATCTCCCCCCGTCTCAATAAAATGCACGACTGGGTCGCACGTACTTGCTCTTATGTTCAAGACACTGTGGGTTTAAGAAAATTGTATATGTATAAAAACATGAAAATTATTAGAGACAAATGTAGAGAAGCATGAAATACGACATTTAAATTGGATAAAACAACTCTTTTGACAGTTTAAGGTGGAAAAGAAGAATGCCATCTTAATTCTGGATTGACATTGAATATGTTTGTATGGAAAACAAATTTTAAATCGTTGGAGCGGTTTTTAATTTTTTATATACATATAATATTCTTAAAACATTTTTAAGAACAAATTTTGGTATGCAAATCTAAAGTATATAGATATGTGTATTTAAAAACAAAATTGAAAAAAATTGTCAACCTGTTTTTGAGATATCGAATTTTCAAAAAAAAAAATTTGAAATTTTTTTAAAAATCCAAAAACTTTTTTTTTGAAAATTTTGATATGCAATATTATTTGATCTTGTCTGAATTGTGTATATAAAAAATTCATCTAAATTTGTTTAGCCGATAACGAGAAAATTCAAAATAAAAAATACGTTCTATGACAGGTACTATTAAAATGTAGTTGCTTAGTGTAAAATTTAATAATTTTTGGTAGTAGATCGTACTAATTTTACGATTGCAGTTCGCCAAATAAGGGTGTAATTTAGTGACCTGCTAACTTCACAGTGAAGTTAGCAAGTCACATGGTGTATCTCAGGAACCAAACGTGCTAGGAACTTGTAGTAAGGCTCGAAATTTGCAGTTTTTTTGCTTTCAACGATATGCTAGGTTCAAAATTTGAAGTCCTCAATTTGAAAAAAATTTCACATTGACCTGCTAACTTCACAGTCAAGACTTAGCCTATTCTTGAAATGCAAAAAAACTGCAAATTTGGAGCCCGTCTGCAAGTTCCTAGCATGCTTGGTTCCTGAGATACACCATGTGACCTGCTTACATCACTCACTGAAAACTTCACTGTGAAGTTAGCAGGTCTCTAAATTACAATTACACCCTTATTTGGCGAACTGCAATATTGGGGATAGAAATGCAAAAAAAACTGCAAATTCCTGTCAAGGTCCCATTTGCGTGGGTGAAAGTTGCCCTGCTAACTTCACAGACGTACTAATTTTAGTATATGAAAAAAGATTAATCAAAATCGTAGGAGTAGTTTTTAAGCAAAAAATATTTTCCTTTGCGGTTTTTTACCTTGTATGCGTACCGTTATTTTTTCATAAATGTAAAATTTTTATAAAGTAATTTTAGAGAGTAGGTACAAAAAAACTCTTAAATATCGAGTTTCAAAAAAATCGATCATTTTGTTTTCGAAATATTTGATTTTCCAAAAAAAAAATTGAAACAGTTTTCAAAAATCCAAAAACTATTTTTTTTTCAAAAATTTTGGTACCTACACAAGACTATTTATATTTTTTTAAAGCTTCGGTATAAAAAATAATTGAAATCAGTGCAACCGTTTTGAAGAAAATCAAAAATTAAAAAAGTGGTTCTTACGGAGCCACCATTAATAACCATTTTTGAGAAATGGCTTTCCACCCAAAGAAAGCGTTTATTTAAATAAATTTATTGAATTTTTTCCAAGAAAAGTTGTCGAGCCGTTTTTGAAAAAAAATACGATTATGTAAAATTGCTAAAAAAATTGTATGGCATTTGGTGTCGGGCTATTTTGTTAAAAGTACCTTTTATTTCTTCTTAATTTCTCAAAAAATAGAAAGATTTTTACATTTGGTTTTCGGTAATGGACTAAAAACTAATAAGGGCATTGAATATTGAACACAAAAAAAGCACTTAATAACGTAAAATTTTGAAAAATATCGACTTAAGAAAAAAAAATCACAATTTTGTTTTTTAATTTTGACTTTGAAATTTAATTTCTCAAAAACTATTCGCTAAATTACTTTGATTTAAAAACCAAATGCAAGAATGGAGCTTTCAAAAAAATTATAGCACATTATTAGATGTGTTTTCGTTGATTTTTAATGTTTTTTTTGCATTTAACGTCAATTTTTCACAAAACTGCCCCCCCCCCACCTGCATCAGGGAGGGGAGATACAACATTCCCGCCATAAAGTTTTTTTCTTAGAATTACCTCAAGAACCACACCCTAAAATACTTCCACTCAGGTCTTCGACACCCTGTATAAATCGCAAGTAAAAATGGTTCCTTGAAAATACCGTACAATTTTTTTGAGAATATATTTTGCGTTCAAAGGAAGCATTTACTAAATTTAAATAATTTTTTTAGAGTTGTGGAGCTGTTTTTAAGAAAAACAAAGATTTTGTTTAACTGCTAAAATAAATTTAATAGCAGGTACCGTACACGCTATGTAGGTACCCATTTTAAAGAAAATCAACCCAGTCGCTTGACAGTCAGACAGAATGCGATACCCAATTTTTTAATCTTACCTATCATAGTAATGTCAGGTTTGATCAAAATATCGAGACTATTTTTTTTTCGAGTGCATAACTTGCGATACAGCACAGTACACAAACACACAAATTAATTTGTGTACTGTGGCCTTTTAGTACCTAGGTACTAGTTATATCATGGGTAACAATTAATTTTTTTGTCAACAAATTGCACTGTAACATTTCAACAATGACTGTTAGCAAAAGAAGCTATTTGGCCAAGATTTTTTTCTCGGAGCATCATTATAATGAAATCTAAATACCGCACGTACTAAAAAATCTATCAATTTTGGCAGAATTAAAAGCTTTTAACGTAAACTTTAAAACTAAACTTATAATAATTTATGCATAACAGTATCGCCATTAATTAAATATAACAGTTAACAGTTGGGAATAGAATCAGCTGCACGGGAGATAGAGCTTATTTACTTCGCAAAATATCGAGAAAAAATGGAGATTTTTCTAAAGTTGAGCGCCCGTGGCACCATTTAACAAAATCCAATCGTTTTTAAATGTTGGCTATCTATATTCGATAAATCTGCAAAGGCTGATCATTTTGTGGGGTTACCGCAAGCGATTTTCGAAATTCTCTTTCTTGCGGTCAACGTTATGTAATAATAATAATAGAATAATAATAATAGATTTACTGATATCAATTTTAAATTTTGTACAATATATAATAAACAGATACAGGTTAACATATGGCTTTAAGCCGTCTCTCTGATTGACAAATTCAAATCTAAGCTATTTTTATTTACAGTAGAAAAGAGAAAAATAAAACTCAAAAAACAAAATTAAATGAAAGATAATTTAAATGAAACAACTAAGAATTATCTAAGTTGCAAACAAATTTGACATTTTTTTTGTATAATTTGAAAAACTACTAAAAATTTTCATCAACTATTCTCTGTCTGTATGCCGCTGCTGATGTAACAAAAGAACAGAGATCCCGCCACCCGCTTCTACCATTCAAAATATCTTTAGTTTCTAACCAATTAAATTCATTCCGTCCGAGACACCTCCTTCTTATATCTTTCAAAATAGGACAAACTGCGATGAAGTGAAAGATATCCTCTCTTTCGTTCATGTTACATAAAGTGCATATAATAGGAAGATCATCACGATGTGGAATATAGTTCAATCGAAGAAGTTCCCCTCTCGTTCTAAATATGGTTTCGTTGAATTTCGTGTTGAAATAGTTGCGTTCTTCTAATCTAAAATTCAATTCTCTATAGTAATTTTGATGAACTGATGATTGGGCTTCCTCAATAAACATCTCTCTTGCCTTCATGTCCAAGCTCTTTTAAAAATTGGTACAGTATCACCTTCAAATCCTCTATACGATCGGGATTTAAGTCTAAGTGAAGGTTATGACTTTGTGCTAAGGAACTCCATTCTTTAAAAAATAATGTATTTGAGCAAATTCCGTGCTGTGCTACTTTTTAGGAAATCGGGTATGGGACATTTGCAATAGTATTTTCAAAATATAGTCAAATTGAAGCCTGACTGTTGATATATACAAAGGGGACAATCTTGTCTCTTGAAACAGCATATAATTGGGACTGTTTTGTGGCAGATAAAGGCATCGTTTTTTGAAAAACCGAAGAAGTTTTTAAACTTCGTCATACTGGGAAAATCCCCAAACTTGTGCATCGTAAAACATTATTGAAGTTGTGGTGCTTTGATAAAGTTTCTTCTTTGCTGAATGCTGGAGTCTTGAGCTGCACATACATGCCCTCCAGGTTGAATTAAGAGTTGTTTTGGCGATACTAAGTTTATCGACAAGGTGGTTTTGCATCCTCAAATTTGATCTTATAAGCACGCCTAGATATTTATATTCCTTAACAATCTCGATTTTCTTTCCATTTAAAGTCAACTTTTCCGATTGCGCATATCTCCTGAAACCTCTTCTAAAAACCATCACCCTCGATTTGCTAATATTAGCCGCGTTTTATTATCGCTCATAACCCATATGGTTCACCTCGTGAAAATAAAACGATGTGGGTTAGTGCAAAAGCAGTGCTGTATATCAGTCTCTTTTTTTCTTATGTTTATTTGTTTTTCATGTAAGCACTTGTCTCTTTTCCTCTCTATTCCTTATACTGCTGACAAATCGCTGACATCCATTCACAATGGTAAATAGCCCTCTGCCGGCCAGAGTGAAAACCTCTATCTGGGTTATTGAAATTAATCTCGATAGAAACCTAGATCCCATGTTGTTTTTGTAATACATGTTAAAAGATAACCTCGACCCAGACCCAGAGATAATAAAACGCAGCTATTAACAGCCAAATTCCAGATCTGACAATATTGTTCCAGTTTTAGAATCATTTTTTGGAGAATGACTGGAGAATCCGCCAGCAGAACTACATCATCCGCATACACTTACACAAGTATTTTTATTCTTATTCCATTCCAAAGAATACCTCCATTCAACCAAATTATTGAGAAACAAAATAAAAATAAGGGCACGTAATGTACAACCCTTGTCGAACTCCCGAGCGTGACTCAAATCACTCAGATAAAGTGTCTCCATTCCAAACTGCTGATTTTGTATCGCTATAGAGGTTTTTTAGCAAAGTAATTATTTTCGTCGAAAGACCCATAGAGCTTATAAAAAAGTGAGTTTCAAAGAAGACTTATAATTTTGATCCTTTTTCCAGATAAGATGTTGCAATTGATGCTAAGGTGAAGATATGGTCTATTGGCCTTTCACCGTCTACATCCATTGATGAAGAAAAGAAAAGGACTAAGCCAACCAACGAAGTTACTGATCTACAAGCAGCTCTTACGACCTATCATCAGCTACTCCTTCCCAGTCTGGTTTTCAATCTCCAAGACAGCCATGAAGGAGCTTCAAGTATTCGAAAGGAAGATTCTCAGAATTTGCACCGGACTGTACTTCGACCGGCAGCGGCGGAAACACTACAGGAACGAACATCTCTACTCCGAAGCCAACATAATCCCGCTGGACAAATACCTAGTCCTTTCAGCGAAGAGACTAGTACGGAACATCATCGACCACCCGAATCAGCTAATGAGAAGGATGACCACTGAACAACGACATCCGGAGCCAAGGTACCTCAGTGTAATGGAAACACTTGATGACAACATAATCATGGACAACGAGGAAGCAGTCTCGTTCTACGCTGACATTGGGTCAGCCTTCTACCGTGGCTAAACGCCAAAACTTCCCCCAACCTACACCAAAAACACCATTGACAACCGGGAATGAACACCCTGAGGACGATTAAGTCAGCCGACTTTTAATTTAAATTTTTTGACATGTAATTTATATATCTATAATTTGTTAAACTTAAGACATTGTGTAACGTTAGGCCCCCTATGTGCCAACAAATGTAAATTTATCATAGTATCATATTAGTTATAAGCCAGATTGTATATATTATCTATACTAATATATAAAGTAAGACTTTTGTTTGTTTGTCGGTTGTGTGTATATGACCGATAAACTCATAAACAAACAAAAGTCTTACAAAATAAATTAGTACAAATTAAAGCCCTATGCACTGATTGTGCAATAGGCTGTTTAAAAAAAAAAACAAATAATTATTAGTATAAGAAAACATAATTTAAAATTTGAACTTACCTGAAAAATGTATTTTGTTTATTTAAAATGACAGCCGACTGAAAACTATTTGAAATTTATATTTATTTTGTTTCTATTTATCATTTCGTTTCATTTCATTTCCTCTTCATTCTTCTATTATTATTATAAGGCTCAGCTCATACTTAAGCTGTTGGACCAAGACACTGTTTACACGTAAATTCTTCAACACAATTTTCTGTGCAAAACAAATTTTTAACATCGATATTCAAAAAAGGCATGGATTTCAGTTTCCAATTTCAAAAATTTTGAAATATTGATGTCTGTAAAGGGTGTTCAAAAAAGGAATGGATTTCACTGTATGCACATTGCATAATACTAACTTATGTTCGTAATATTAATAGCTACTCAAAAAAGTCATGGATTTTTGTTAACACATTGAGTACGATTTTCTGTGCATCAAATGCTCAAAAAGGCAGCGTTTACACATGCATGTTTCTGGCATACAAATTTCGCATAATGAATATTAGGTTCGCTCTTTTGGAAATCTATATGAAGTTCTATGAAAAAAAAAACGCCATTGGGCTTTGGAATTTCGTCCCCAAAAATGTCAATAGTTCAACTGAGATAATGAAAAGAAACGTCACGCAAGTTCTTGCGAACGATTTTCTTTGCCAACAGACTTTGCAATATCGATTCATGGATTTAAGTTTACAACTCATGTATGTATGTACATATGTGCATGAAAATTTTGATGTTTGAAAATAATGTCAATTAGTTTAACCAAAATTTTCTCTTAGTACACTATGATTCAACTAGAACTTTCTTCGTTTTTTTCGTTTTCTGAACAATTTTAGAAATGTCCATTCTTACGGAAAGGTTTCGATATGTATTGTAATGCCTTACAAAATTACTTTCGTCAAGTATGTTTGATCTTTTTTTGGTGCAAAAATCATGTTTTAACATCGATGTTTATGTATTTAAATCATCAATGCTCAGGAAGATGCCGTTGACACATGCAAGTTTCTGCTATTTTCTGTGCATGAACATTTTTCATGATGAATATTAAAAAAAAGGCACGGATTTCAGTTAACACATTTCACACGATTTTCTGTGCATACAACATTCGCAATTTCGATACTCAAAAAAGTCATGGATATCTATTGAAACATTGAATACGACTTTCTGTGCATGAAATAGCCTGCAATATTGCTAGCGTAATTTTGTTGAATGCTCATTTGTGCAAAAATCAATACTAAAAAAGACAACGTTTACATAATATGCACTTTACACATAAAATGCCCTGCAAAATTGCTTCCGTAAATTTTGTTTGATGTTAATATGTGCAAATCATGTTTTAAAATTACTGTTCACACATGCAAGTTACAGCGAATTTCTGTGCATCAAAATTTCGTAATATCGATGTTCGAAAAATTCATTCATATTCGCTCATAAAAAGCACCAAAACTTTATTTTATACGTACATGAAATAGATGCCTTACAATATGGCTTTCATCAGATTCTTTTCCATACGAAATATTGATTACACTGTTCACACGCAAGTTCTTGCGAACGTTTTTATTTTTCTATTCCAATGACGGAAATCCGTAAAATGGAAAAAAGTAATTGCTTTTTCGAACTTTTTTTTGTCAAAAAACAAAAATTCTTCAATTGATTTCCGATCGATTGATACATCATTTGCGTTTCTAGCCAAAAGGAAACATACTAAAAAAACCATTCAAACATTTCCAATGATGCTTTTCAATGATGGCTATAATAAAGGACCGTTTATATGTTTGGATATATAAAGATTTAATTCGCGACGAATGATTTATTTTCTTAAATTTTTGAAATTTAAGACACCAAAAAGCAAATGTATGCTTCTGAAATTCTTCATAAACTATCATTTCCTTCAAAAATCATAAGCAATAATGTCTGTAATGTGCGTAAAATCAGTTTTTATTGTTTATTCGTTGGTCGCTCTCATGTGAATAGTCCTTAACATGGCCCTAAAAACACGAAGCACAACACGACCGAAAAAATGAGTCGTGTAATCAGCCCCTCAAATTTGTTGAACCAAAACAGAAAACAAAATGTTCCAGCCAGACAGACAGACAGACAGACAGACAGACAGACAGACAGACAGACAGATAGACAGACAGACAGACAGACAGACAGACAGACAGACAGACAGACAGACAGACAGACAGACAGACAGACAGACAGACAGACTGACAGACAGACAGACAGACAAACAGACAGACAGACAGACAGACAGACAGACAGACAGACAGACAGACAGACAGACAGACAGACAGACAGACAGACAGACAGACAGACAGACAGACAGACAGACAGACAGACAGACAGACAGACAGACAGACAGACAGACAGACAGACAGACAGACAGACAGACAGACAGACAGACAGACAGACAGACAGACAGACAGACAGACAGACAGACAGACAGACAGACAGACAGACAGACAGACAGACAGACAGACAGACAGACAGACAGACAGACAGACAGACAGACAGACAGACAGACAGACAGACAGACAGACAGACAGACAGACAGACAGACAGACAGACAGACAGACAGACAGACAGACAGACAGACAGACAGACAGACAGACAGACAGACAGACAGACAGACAGACAGACAGACAGACAGACAGACAGACAGACAGACAGACAGACAGACAGACAGACAGACAGACAGACAGACAGACAGACAGACAGACAGACAGACAGACAGACAGACAGACAGACAGACAGACAGACAGACAGACAGACAGACAGACAGACAGACAGACAGACAGACAGACAGACAGACAGACAGACAGACAGACATTTGTTATTTTGTAAATAAATAAATAATTATCGTTCTTTAATATGTACTTAATTTTTTATTTTCCATATTATTTTTTCGCTTCTTTTTATTTGTTTTCAGTGATGTTCGCTGGAATGGTTCAGGTTTTTTGTAATGTAAATAACAAAAGAAAAAGAAAAGCAATCTAACTTTGTTTCCTTTAAGTATAGAGATATGTAGGTACATATATGCTTTTAGTTTTTAGATTGTTGTTTTTTTTTTCACTTCTGTTAGCACTTATTTTGAACTGAAACTGCATTTTGAACCACAACTTCCTTGGACTTTAGCATAGCGATGTTATTCAGAATTGATAAAAGATTTAATAAGAATTAATTTTCTTCTCTTTCACTGCAAACTCATATTACAATGCATTAAGAACCGTAAATGCAATCCCAATTTCTTTCGTTTAGCCTATTATGTTATGATTGTTTTGTAGGAATTAATAGGTGACTTAATATGTAATAGTTACTGTTATTGTATATTATGATTTCTATTATGAAATATTTTTACATGCAACTGCAATTATTACCACTTTTTTTTTAAGCCAACTCGGTGAATAAAGAATAATTTAAGTTATTCTGTGCTGTGGTTTAGATTTGATGCCCGGACACACAAATTTTCATTTCATTTTTATATAATAAAATATAATATTAAATTAATACAAAAACAAATACTCAAAGGAAAAAAAGAAATTTTTTTTTAACGAAATAAAAAAAGTTTTGTAGGATGTTTAAGTTGTCATTACATAGGACTTTTTGTGCGGAGGAAATTTGTTTCACAGGGACCCGGCAGCGCCGGGTATTTTCTGCTAGTGTTCAATAAAAGAAATTGAAAATTGAATTGAAAATTGAAGATATGGTCTACTGTCGAGAATCCGCTTCGAAATCCAGCATGAAATTCGCTTAAGGCATCATGATCTTCAACCCAAGTCTTGATTCAATTAAGGAGTACTGAAGCAAATATTTTCATGGAACAGTTCAAAAAGGAAATACCCCGGTAGTTTGATGCATCATAACGGTCTCCTTTTTTATGGAGGGAGAAGATAATAGCTTCGCAAAAACTAGTGGGTGTTTCACCATTTTCAAAAATCGTATTGTATGTGACAGTTAAATGTTTTATAAAGTCTTCGGTGGCATATTTGTAGAACTCATACGGGATTCTTTTCAATCCTAGAGCTTTATTTTCTTTCGTACTGTTTATAACTTCGGTTGATGTGAAAGTCGAGTTTCTCATCAAGAATCAGTGGCATAGAATAATCAAAATTATAGATTTGATGGTTAGAAGTGTTGAGAAGCGATTTAAAATGGTTTCTTAAGGTGGCAGTCGTCAAAGTAAATCCGACACAAAATTTTTTTCCATTAATCTCACTAATGGCTTTCCAAAAAAAATCACTGGAGCACCTTGTCGTTGAAACCATATTGCTTAACGAATTCTGATGCTCATAGATTTTCTGCTTACATAGTTGCTTAAACTCTTTACTTTTCCTTGAAGAAGTTGGTGGTGTTGAATTTTCGGAACAAACGGAGAAAGGCATATGATTTTTTTTCTAAAACATTCATCATCGAACCATTTTCCTTTTGGGGTAAATGCAGAACCTTGGAATGATCTCATAATAATCGAGTTTTTAATAATATCATCCAACTTGTCGAGACCCATGTCAGAAACAGAATGTTAAGAAAGTTTTACGGTCAGATTGTATTGATAAGTGGAAATATTTCCTTTTTTTATCATATACTTGGGAAGTAGGTTCATCGGATGAGACACTTGAAGTTGAAGTTCACCAGGAAAATAAGTCACGAAGGATATTTCCAATGGTGAATGATCTTAAGTAAACGGTTTTTCACCAATTTTGAAGGATAATATAAAGCGTAGCAAAAACTCAGTTACAAAACAATAATCAATTACAGATTTACCTACTGCTCCAATGAATGTGAATTCTCCCTCCTTATCATCGACGGTTCTTCCATTTAAAGCAGTAAAATCGAATTATTTACAAAAATCCAATAATGTTTTTCCTTTGCTATCTACAAGAGCATCCTTTGAAGAACGGGTTGGTCTTCTACCAACCTGTTGATGAGAAGTCCTGATTTGCCGTGTGGCATTGGTCACAACCGATCCAAGCATTAAAGTCTCCAACAAGCATTAGACTTGTTATATTGTCATAGAGTTGGTTGAAATCAGATCTCCATCCCGAAATATTGGTACCTTTTAAGAAAACTGGTAAGATAAAGACTTTTTTGTTTAAAATGTACACTGTACAGTTCCAGCAACCAGTTGTCTTCTATACTTGTGAAAGCATATCTATATGCTTGACAAACGCTTTTTTTGAAACCCATTAAACATGTACGTTATGTACATCTCCATACATTGATTGATAAAGTGATAGTAGGGATCTAATCTTAATAACAATTATTACGAAACAGAACACACTCAGCATCGTTTTTTATTTGGTTCTTACAATTTTCTGAGGATTGACTTTAAAGAGTTAGACAACATTATAACCCTAGTCTTTTATGTTAAGTATATCTTTCTCTCACAAACACATTTTGAATGAAAATAAGACTGTATTCGAAAAGAAAGTGATGGATTTAATATCCCAGATTTGCATATTTAACAAGATACCATATTCAACACCTTGCTCAAAACGGATGCATATATAGTAGAAATATCTCAAAACTTTTGTCATAGTGCATCAGCAACATCAACAACAGCAGCAGAACTCTCAAAAATCTATTTTGATGCCTCAAAAAGAAATTACGAACAATTGAATGTAGAGTACAATCAAAACTGTACGCTTCGTTAAGTATATAGATGTAGTTCTGGTAGATAAGCATTGCAGTATGTACTTTTGTGTAGTTTCTATGCCTCAAACACGAAGGACATCATCTAATATACCACTCGTTTTTCAAACTATAGGAGCTCCAGCTCACCAAACCACACAACCCGGAAGGAAACCCAAATCATACCGCTATGCAATGAAATACTCAAAAACTTTATATTGATTTGTATGTGTATGTGTGTGTGTGCGAATAATGCAGGAAAGTGCATAAATCAGCATAAAATTTCTACTTCAAAATCTACAACTGTATTCTAAACATAACTAAAGTGCATGTCGACATATCCCGTGTACCGTTCGTAGGGTGTGGATGCGGTTGCATGGCGTCGTCGTCGGTCGGTCGTTGGCGTGTCGTGGTCCTTTTCCTTTTACCGGTGTGTTGTGGTTTTGTACAACATGAACGTGTACAGGTACGTTTTGTTCTCTCTAAGTATATGCAATGCTTGTTTTGATTTTAAATTACAAAGAGAAACAGAAATTTACCACAGAAGTTTCCACACCAACAAAAGTCTGCCCACTGCCCCCACCACCTACCATATGGATGGACGGCATATCTTTAAGCCTATTTTTGCCTTAAACACTTCCTCGTTATGATGGAAAAATTACATTTTTTCGTCATTGCTGTCATCATTAGGGTTACCAGGTCTCAAAGCATTTTAATAGCCTTATTTTTGTATGTTTTTAGCCACAAATCTCTCTCCTCAATGGAGTCCAAAACCTACCTCATTTATACATGATCTTTCTTAGACTTAGAGCCCACAGCAATTCTTTGGTATGAATGATATCTGATGATGTTAACTTTTTATATAAAAAATCAAAGTCTTGCATTTCGTAATCGGGGCCATTGTAGGTAATGTTGCATTGAAAAAATCCCTTTTATTCAAAAGACCATATAACTTTAATTGGTATAGCAACTAAAACATCACATTTAATGAAAGGACTGATATCTTTAGGCGCCAGTTATAGCTATCATTGAAACTCATCATTGAAAATTTTAATGATTGATTTTGAGATGTTTAGAAAGCAAAATCAATTATTATTTTGATGGACAAATAAAACTCAAAACTAAGTTAATATTCCTTGTCAAATAGAAATTTCAAATATGCCCAACTTTCTACAAAAAAATGACTTTTAATTTTTAAATGATCATTGCGGTAAGGTAGTTCAATCATTGAAATAAGAAAAGTGTTTTTATGTGGAAAGTTGGGCCTATTTATTTTTTTTTTTTTGGCTAGAAATATCTTAACCTATCATGTGGGGCCACCTGTCTCCAAGAGGAACTCGAAAAAAGCAAAAAATCGATTATCCGATTAATTGTGATAGCAAAATAAATCTTGTTCCCGATGATGGAGTGGTCCTTCCTCATCACCAAAATGAGAGTTCATGACACGGTGAGGGACCGCCTACAGCAAGACGCACTCGAAAAATGCAAAAAATCGATATTTCAAATAATTGTGGTAGCAATAATATTTTTAGTCTAAGAGCCACTGGTCGGCAGACTTACGGTATTTCAGTACGATTAATATTAAGTGGAGCCATTGTACTAAACCTCCTGAGCAGCGTTGCCATAATGGCATTATAAATGCTAAATCTAGCATAATACAGGAGTGAAAAGCATTTTGAAATTTTAAAAATATGCCAAATGCTTTTTTGGCATTATCTGTTTTTGTTTGGCATTCTAGAATGCTAGATTTGATTCAAAAAAATTATTCAATTATGTATAATCTAGCACCAAATTTTTAACTTTTTAAAATTTTGATCTTATGAATTTCAAATGTGATCATATGATGGCTGACTGAACTACATTTCAGCCGATGATGGACTTCCTTGGGCTAATGAATAGTCGTTGGTTAAGCAGTTCATTGCACCACCAAATTTTTCGTTGGGTCAGTGAATTTGTTTTATAAATTAATGTAATATAAGTTGATTTATGAAATAAATTCAGGGGCTCAATGGAAAATTGGTTGTTTAACAAACAGTTTATATACGTATGAGTGACTATGCACTGGCGCGACGAAGTCCATCATTGTCTGAATTCAAATATAGATAAGCAGGGATTGTGTTCAGTCTTCAGTGTAAACAAAGATGTTTCAAATATCAAGCAGAAAAATACCAAGCCAAAGCTAGTAATGTTCGAATCAATTATATATTTTGCTATGTTAAGAGTGTTTCTGAAAAAATAAACATTGATATTTTGTGCATTATGTATTTTTAAATGGATTTTGAAATCTAGCATTCTGTTTTTTGGGCTTCCATACGATTTAGCATTATAAAAATTTAAATCTAGCATAATGAAATTTGAGATTATGGCAACACTGCTCCTGAGCATAGAATGGGCATTCCTTATCCACAGTTATAGTACCTCTAATTATACATTCTAATTATTTTTCCTTGCGATTATAGGTACTATAAGGCAAGTTTTGGATTCGTGCAAACAAAAATTTGAGATAACAATCAAACATGATGATAGAGAACACCAAAAAAGTGGGTGGCACAATTCTGTCTGTCTGTCTGTTCGTCTACAGCCTAAACGGCTCGATCTATTTTCTTCAAACTTGGTACATAGTGGTTTTTGGTGATTCTGCCGACACGTTTTTTTTCATTTTTTTTTAGAACCAAAAATAACGGTACCTGCCATAATTTTTTTTTGGCAAATTAACATAATCGTATTTTTCTCAAAAACGGCTCGACAACTTTTCTTACAAAAAATCAATAAATTTATTTTAGTAAAGGCTTTCTTTTGGTGGAAAACCATTTTTCAAAAATGGTTATTAATGGTGCCTCCCAAGGAACCATTTTTTTAATTTTTGATTTTCTTCAAAATGGTATGACCGATTTCAAATATTTTTTGTATACAGAAGCTTCCAAAAATTGTAAATAGTTTTGTGTACCAACATTTTTAAATTTTAAAAAAATAATATTTCAATTTTTTTTTTTGGAAAATCAAATATTTCGAAAACAACACCATAGATTTTTTTGAAACTCGATATTTAAGACTTTTTTAGTACTCTCTAAAATATTTTTAGAAAAAATTTTACATTTATAAAAAAATAACGGTACCTTCCACACAAAAGTGAAAAAACCGCAAAGGAAAATATTTTTTAACATTGAAAATGTTTATAGGGTCGTTTTGAGTAAATTATGGTGTTACTAAAATGAATAAATTGAACAAATGTGTATATGAGATGAACGCTGGCGTATATGGGGGGTAAGATCGAATTTTTGGTGGTGTTACTAAAATGAATAAATTGAACAAATGTAATATGAGATGAACGCTAGCGTATATGGGGGGTACGACAGAAAATTTGGTTGGTGTTACCATTCATTTTGGAATGAACAAATATGTAAAGAAGACATAGATTTTAATATATACCTAGATTGCCAACATAGGATCTTTTGTACAGAGAAAAAGTGAAGCTTTGTGACCATTTTGTTGGAGGCGAAAAATGTAAACAGTCGAATTAAATGCCTTAGTGGTTTCTCTTAATAAATGTTTATATCTTGGAATTTAGTTGAGATAGTAAAATGATTTTGGTATCAAATGAAAGGTATTTTTGCCATCTCTTAAACGGAAACAAAATTATATAGCTACGTTCAATATATTTTGAGATATTGGCATTTAACTTCTTGCGAGAAATTTTTTCTTAGTCTTGCTTTTGTACACTGATAACTTTTAAGACTCTGTGATGAAGTGTCCATTTTTTGGTATCAAAAGAAAGCTTAAGTTGTTGGCTTTAGTTGCAGATATAATTTATTGTCATTTCTCCAATAAATATGGCCAAAATACCATTTGTTCTTGTTACTGTTTTTGCACGCATAGACACTACCACAACTAGGTATTTTAATATTTTTGCAATCATGCACACCTTAAAATCACGTTTCACAAATAAAAAAACCAATTAAACAAATACAAATACTTTATTTTAGAAAAAATCCTCTCTGCAAAAAGTAAACAACACACAAAACACAATAGAATTGTTGTTGTAAATGCCTCCAATAAAATGGTGGCCGAGCTTCACTTTTGAAGGCGAAGTTGGTTATCTAGGTCAGTGTTTTTCAAACTTTTTGAGTACGCGACCCCTTTGTTAGTAAAAACATTCTGGCGACCCCCACATTCATAATAAAACTTTTTTCTATTTGAAAAGCAACATCAATCATGTATATAAAGTTAGCAGGACACTTTTGGAAATTCATGTTAAAAACTATCCTATCATTAGTTGCTACTTAATTGCGAATTAGTTACGCAAAAAAAAATTAATTGCTTTTTTGGTTTGCGAGAAAATGGGTGTCCTGCCAACTTCATATGAACTTAGCAGGACAACTTTCTCAAAAATGTGTATAAACGATTAAAAAAAAATGATTTTGAGAACTAATTAATTGCGAATTAGTTACGCAAAAAAAAATTTAATTGCATTTTTCGTTTGGGAAAAAATGGGTGTCCTGCTAACTTCATATGAACTTAGCAGGACAATTTTCTCAAAAATAAAGATAATCGAGCTAAAAAAAAGTTTATTATTGAGAACTAATTAATTGCGAATTAGTTACGCAAAAAAATTTGTATAGCATTTTTGGTTTGCGAAAAAATGGGTGTCCTGCTAACTTCATATGAACTTAGCAGGACAACTTTCTCAAAAATAAAGATAATTGAGCTGAAAAATTTTAAATTTTTTTTACGTAACTAATTCGCAATTAATTAGTCCTCAATAATAAACTTTTTTCACCTCGATTATCTCTATTTTTGAGAAAGTTGTCCTGCTAAGTTCATATGAAGTTAGCAGGACACCCATTTTTTTCACCAAAAAAGCAATTAATTTTTTTTTTGCGTAACTAATCCGCAATTAATTATCAACTAATGATAGGATAGTTTTTAACATGAATTTCCAAAAGTGTCCTGCTAACTTTATATACATACATCAATCGAGCCCATCAAAATCTTTGTCAAACAGAGCTCAAATGGTTGTCAAAAGGTAAGATAATTTTTAGATTTAGAGCCCACAGCTGATTTTGGATATGATTGATAACATAAAAAAAAGTCTTGTTGTCCACAACCAGGGCCTTAATAATAAAACAGTGAATCGAAAAAAAATATGAATGCAGCTTCGAGGGCAATCTTGCAAGCCGAAATTGAATTTCATTCCTCTCTAGATAAGCTCCTCGGATCCCATATTACGGAATCTGAGATCATTTGAGTATATAGTTCACCCTGCCAGACTGTTAAAAAAAAAACGTTTTTCACTTAGAATTTTGCATTTTTTAAACGGAAAGGAAGGAAGGACGAAACACTCAAATGGTCTCGGATTCCGCGATATGTGATCCGAGGGTGAAAACCAACTTCGGCTAACATGATTACCCTCATTGCATTCAAACTTAATTTTTTACTATCACTCACACCCGAAATCTGCTGTGGGCTCTCGGATTAATTGACACGAGTTCTGGAATTAAAAGCTGAATAATTGATGTTTGTACAAGATTCAAAATCGAGACAATCAAATCATTTTTCCTGTCCCCACTCAGCTGTTAAAATTATCATTTCTCGCTGATCTTTTTGCCTGCTTAAACATCTTGATACAACTCCAAGGGAGACAAAAACAAGAAAACATTTTTACTGCAAAAGACAAAATCAGAGGACTCCTCAGAGTACTTGCAAAAAAATTTATGATTTTTTTCCCTGGGTTCAGAAAATTCTCGACGAAATGTCATCAGATGAATCCATGCCATGACAGTAAGCACTCACATTTCTCTCATGAGCGTTTGCATAATTAGGAGAAAAAACTATTAACTGACTTTCCAGAACTCTATTCTGAAGGTGGAAATGGACAGAGATAGATACTCATTCCTTTTTTGAATATATCATTTCATCTGGCCTATTTTCCATCGGTAAAGATGATAGAAAATCTTATAGATAGCTGCAGATGGTATGCTCTGAATTCAATGTAAAAACCATTGATAATTTCTGGATAAGGACAAGAGAAGAGGAAAATATCTAGAGCTGGCAAAAGAGGCCTTAACATTGCTAGTGCCATTCACCACTTCATACCTACATATGTGAACTCACGTTATCTTCCTTCAATAGAAAAATGCTTGAAAAATTAATTAAAAAAAATTTCTTTAGTACCTTGTACCTAATGGCTTACGACCGCGACCCCCTAGTTATACTTGGCGACCCCCTAGGGGGTCGCGACCCACAGTTTGAAAAACACTGATCTAGGTATATATTAAAATCTATGAAAGAAGATGATTGCAAGCGGATAGGGAGGGTACGGTTGAATTTTTGGTTGGTGTTACTAAAAAGAACAGTATGAGTTTATGAAATTCAAGTGCCAGTGCCTGCAGCAGTGCATTGTGCTTCTAAAACTAAATCTAAGCGTTGGAAATTTTTTGAAAAATGTTTATGATAGGAAAATAATGTAGAGGTGCAATATGACGGGCTTTTTTTTAAATTCGAATTATAAGGAATTTAAAATATGATTTTTATGTGAAGTGGTCGAACAACAAAAAATAAAATGCACGACTGGATCGCACGTACTTGCTCTTATGTTCAAGTTGTAACGGTAACCCTAGTGAAGAACGCCGAAAGGTTTAAGGAGACACGAATCTCCTAATAATATTAGTTTCTTCTGTCACTAGACCTCCCACTCCTATACCACCGTTATGGCTCTAGGCAACAGGATTCCCAGAGTCAGTCCGGGCAGCAGGAATAGGAGGGTGTCTGGGTCTCTGCAGCTGTAGGCATGCTAGCTTTCACCTGGTCGTAGCTCGTCGGATTAGGGAGGTTCTTGCGGCATCGACACCAGACGTTGTTACGAATTTTCCATGCCTTAGACTAGCTATTATTGTCCGAAAAATTATTTGAATTGGGAGCCCAAAAGTCGAAATCTAAACATGGCCTCTTCAGTTTGTATCTTACTTAAATGGTGGTGAGATAAAGCTGTAGATATCTCCACCTTGAGGGTTTACCCACCCCTTGTATTAACTGATACCGAAAGGTTCAGAAGATACACCATGGTTACTATGTCCTCTAGTTGATAGTAACCCCGATCGTTTTATGGTGCCCACTTACCCTAAGTCATGAGCCTTGATCTGGTCAACTCCCCCTCTGGTGAATTAACTTATTCCTCCATTAACCTGAAAATTTAAATTCAAGCGAAAAAGAATTCATGCTTCCCAAGAGAAAAAAAAACAAAAGAGCTGATGCCCAAACTTCGGTAAGAAGTTCTTAGTTGAAATCAATCAACCAATAAAAGAATGATTTTGAATTCTTAAAAGACATATATGTCCTAACAATATTTATTAACTATAAATTATAATAATCTTAAAAATCGTCGTAAAACAATATTAATTCTTTAATAAAAAAAAAATCCAATCTAAAATCAAAATTCTTGGCTATAAGCTACATTTAAAAAAAACTTATCATCTCCGTGAATGTTTTTATTTAAAAGAAGATATTTATATTACATTAATCTAAAAAAGTTTTAGATAAACAAATATTAATTGACAAAAAAAAATAATAATGTGGGTAGGTCTTCATGACGTGAAAAAAAATTGACTTATCTATTTATCTTATAACTACAAAACAAACTATTCCGATTTAAAATTAAATTTTATAATCCTTCAAAAATAAAAAAACAATAATAATACGAATATAGATTATATGTGAAATGATGAAAATCAAAATATTATTAAAATAAATTATTTAAAAGAAATGGTAGAAAATGTTTGGCTCAAATGTTATGATAAATTAGTGTAACAAAACCACTTACCGCATAATAAAAATCCATCCGATGTTGTGCACAGCATCTGGAGATTGCAGGTAAATAATTTGCATCTGCATCCTGTAAAATAAATATCCCGAGACTACGCATTTGAACCCTCTAATTTTCGTAACCACTTTTACAAAAATAAAAATATTCGGTCTTAACTATTTATTATTTCCTTTTCTTCTTTTTTTTGTCTTTTGTTATATTACTTCATTTTCACGATAGATTTAATTAATTTGATTAATAATAATTCCGGAGATGATTATTTCACTCTAATAGGTACCTACTTTTTATAGTTTGCACTTTTTTTTTCCATTTAATAATAATTAAAAATACAAAAAAAAATAATGACTAAAAGAAAAAAAAACCTAAACATACTACTCAGGAACAAAATGAGGCTGGAACACCGGAACAAATTAATCTCAATAAGGTAAATTGACAGCTCGGGGTATGGGAATCTGCTCTGAATCGTCGTACGGGATATTTAAACAATATGAAGACTGATGGAAATATGACGTCACTTGCAGTTATGTGAGGAGAGACACTTCAAATTTGACTCATAGTTTTTTTTTCCAGGCAGGTGATATTTGGCTAGCGGAATTACACAGTTTGGAAGGGGCAGGGTGGAAAAAAAAAAAATCTTTATATTTCCCACTAGTTTTTTTTTTTCAAGATGCGGTATTTTAACCTTTTTTCTTTTGCGGGTACGGAGTAGGGAGTCTCATATGACCATATGGTTGGAAAGGGCTCTTTTTTTTATATATATTTAAATCACAAAAAAAAAAGGCTATGCATCAGGGGCACATGGAGCTTACACTTTTGATTTTTGTTTGCTCTCTTCTTTTTTTTTCACTTTTAGGCAGTTTTATAACTTATTATTAAGATATATTTTTTTTTCGGTTTGAATTCTAATTATATAGAAATAGGAACTTGGTTTTTGGTTTTCCTTTTTTTTTATTTTATATATATATAATTGAAATTAAATTTCACTTTCTTATCGGGGTATAGTTTTTTTTTTCGATATTAACCGAATGACTCCGCACGCGTTTAGATATTTTTTTTCCGAAAATAAGACTTTATTTAGTTCGTTTTCTTTTTTTTTGGAATTATCAATTTAGTAAAGATTACTGATCACAGTGATCACATGGGATCAATCGCTCGCCCGGCACCAAACTTGATGTGCTCGCTACCACTCTCCAACCAAAAAGAAAGAACGAGAAACCTCCCAATTTTGGGGCTGTCAGTTTTCATCGATGGACAATTAAACTCAGCTTCCTCCTAGTCTCAAGATCATGGCCGGCTGACTACTTCCGCTGCTCCCTGTAACTCCTCTGATTTTAACTGGAAGTTTGTAATTTTGGGCTTAAAAATTCATTTTGATTTTTTTGAAAATAGATGTGAGCTCGAATTTTATATCCAGATAAAAGTTTTGGAGATACGGGAGCTCCGGAAGTCTTCCATGATGGGATAAAAAAATAAAATAAGAGTGTATGGGAGTAGATAAGGTGTTTTAGTATTCTCTTGTTCTTCACATTTTATTACCCATTTGCTTTAACCCCCTCTTTTATAATGCGGTAAGAGTGTGTAATAAGAGAAGCGAAATTTGTGGAGACTTTGAGGAGAATGATATCGACTAGTGACGCAATAAATTAAATCAAGTACTGTGTGTCGTAAGTATAGCGAATGTAGGAATTAATAATTTAATGATAACGAGTGCAAGTAGTATCGCGTTATTTTAAGTTCTCCTATGAGGGACTAATCTATATGAGCATCGAGTTTGAGAGGAATGAGATCTACAGTAGGGGCACAACAAATTTCAACACTCAAAAAAACTCTATTATGCTACAAACCCTTGCGTTTTATAAGTTCCCAACGCATAGAACGAAAAGGGAAGACATTTTAATTATAAAATACTATTTATTTTTATTTCCAGTTTTGAATACCAGCATGGAATATTTCTTACTTTCTGATATCCTTTCCATGATAAACCCCTATTTTGTTGCCTGATAAATCCTCAAGTTCGTATAGGTTATTGCCTACACATTTCCGTACTTTAAATTTCAAAAATTTGGGACTTAATTTAGCGCTTATTCCCTTCGTCGCATCACTTAATATAAAGTTCCTTCGGTAAACGACGTCACCTACTTCAAATTTTTCCATCTTGCTTCGTGTATTGTATACTTTTTCATATTGCTTATGCGAGTTTTCTAAAGATTCCTTTATATAGGAATGAACTATGTTCATTTTTGATCCCTTGGGAAGCACTTCCAACTCTGAATTATTTAGGGCGTTCAAGGCCCGAAGAAGATGATAACTCGAACCATGTTCAACCATTCTTTGGCCGAATAAGGCCTCATATGGTGACATTTTAATAGCTGAATGCACGGTTGTACGTAGAGCACAAGCAATAGATGGTAGATGTAAATCCCATGTCTTTTGGCCTGGGTCGAGATAGGAGCGAATGGCGGCGAGGATTGATCTATTGACTCGCTCGCTGGCATTAGCCTGCGGCGAGTAAGAAGCAGTCTTAATATGATGAACACCGTAAGTGGTCATCAAATTTTTGAATTCTTTACTCGTAAATTGTCTGCCATTGTCCGATAGGATCGACTCGGGAACACCGAAAACACAGAAAATTTGCTCTGTCAGGAATTTTACCGTAGCAGCAGCGGTTGCAGCCCTCATTGGTTGGAGTATCACAAATTTACTAAGCTGATCTAAAGCAACGAGAATGTAGGTATTACCATTTTTCGATCTTGGATAGGGTCCTAAATAATCAATATAAACTAACTGGAACGGTCTATCTACCACAAATGCCTTCCCCATGGGTGGTCGTAGGGTCGTATTTGGCGCCTTGGTCATCTTACAGGTTTCACAATTTCCCACAAATGTTTTCACCTGCGCCGCCATGTTGGGCCAGAAAAACCTCTCACGGAGTCTATAGAGGGTCTTGGCTATACCACCATGCGATGCCCTGGGTGGTCGATGAGCCAGCGAAATCAAGTGCTCGGTCAGCTCTACTGGAACCCAGAGTTTCCAAACGAGGTCATCCTCGAGTGGATTCCCTGTGCAATGGTTGACCTTCTTGTAGACGAAATGGTTCGACACTTGAAGGTCAGGTAGCTGATCTCTTTGTTCTTCGATGGTGCTTATGATTTTACGGTATTCCTTAGATTGAAAACTAGGGTCCGTAAGATCGATGTGCAGTGCATCAGAGGGATACTCTACCATTGAGTCGTGCATCATCACTTCGTCCACCTCATAAACTCTAGACAACGCGTCCGGCACGACATTAAGCGTTCCTTTGCGATGTTCAATGGTAAAGTCAAATCCCTGTAATTTAAGGCTCCAGCGAGCTAAACGACCACTCAAATCTCTCTGACTCATCAGCCACTTCAGGCTAGCATGGTCAGTAATTACTTTAAAAGGGTGACCCTCTATATAAGCCCTAAACTTTTTAATGCCCATCACCGCTGCAAGACATTCGCGTTCTGTCACACTGTAGTTTTTTTGTGCTGTGTTCAATTTGTGTGAATAGTAATAGATCGGTCTTTCATTTCCAAGCTCGTCTTCTTGACAAAGAACACAACCTATCCCTGATGCCGAGGCATCACATAGCAGTACAAAGGCTTTGTTATAATCCGGGTTAACTAAAACTGGGGCTGTAGTCAAAACAGATTTTATTCTCTCAAAGGCGATTAAGGCTTCGTCATCGAATACGAAACTTTTACCCTTTTTCAAAGTATTTGTTATGGGAGCTGACAATGTAGAATAATCTTTGACAAATCGGCGGTACCACCCTGCCATTCCCAAAAACCTTCGCACCTGTCGGGCAGTCTTTGGTACCGGGAAGTCATTGATTGCTTTTACTTTTTCTGTATCGGTTTTTAAGCAGCCTCCTCCAACTACAAATCCCAAGTACTTAAGCTCTCGAAAGCAGAATTTTGATTTGGCGACGTTGATCGTCAAGCCGGCATCTCTAAGCAAGTTAGCTGCAAGTCTCAACATTTTTAAGTGCTCTTCCAATGTATTAGTTACTATCAGCAAATCATCAAGGTAGACGAAGATATATTGTTTCAGTTCAGATGGTATCACTTTGTCTATTAATCTGCACATACGCTGAGGCGCATTGCAAAGACCAAATGGCATGACTTTGAACTGATACAGGGGCTTACCAAAAACCGTAAAAGCTGTCTTTTTCCGGGATTCCTCATCCAGCGGGATCTGCCAAAAGGCGTCTTTCAAATCCACGCTAGAGATGTAGTGTGCCTCTGGAAGACGCCCTAGCAATCCTTCGATATGATGAAGTGGATACGCATCTTTGACGGTGCACTCGTTGACCTTGCGATAGTCCAAACACATTCTATTTTTTCCTGGGGTCCGCACTAGAACTACCGGAGAGCTCCAAGGACTATCGCTCTCCTCGATTACACCCATCTCCAACATCCGATCCAGTTCGTCATAAAGAAGTTTCTGCACCGCTGGTGATACCGGATAATAACGTTGCTTTATAGGCTTGGTATTACCTGTATCGATTGTATGTACTTCTAGCTTTGTTTTTCCTAAGCCATGTGTGGCTGAGGAAGGGAATAAGCTAATGGCTTCTTGAAGTCTACTTGAATCTTCTACTGATAGAACATGTGCATTTGGATCGAACTCTCTGGTTGAAACTCCGGCCGAAAGTTCGGAAATCAAGTTAGGCATAAGGTCAAACAGTTTCCAAAAATCTATACCAAGATATAATTTTTGGGTTAAGCTTGGGACAACAAAAATTGTCAACGTTTCAGATATACCCTTATAAGTAAAGGCTACCGAAGCTTTTCCTACAATAGGCTGCCTTTTCCCATCAGCCGTTTTAATTTCCGATGAAATGGATGAAATTTGGATGCCATGGTTTTTCAAAAACTCTACTCTCCCTTCTCCTAAACAAGTAACACTTGCTCCACTATCGAGCAAGCCAAGAATAGTTTCCCCCTCAATGGTAACAGAAGCGTATGGTCGTGGATCGTCGAAGAGTGAACAGAGAGTAGTTGCTTCAATTGCTTTGTACATGCGGTTCTTTTCTTTAAATTTCTCACGCAGCTTGATTATTTTTGTAGGCACTTTATAGCCCGAACTACCAAAGATCTTTTCACGAACTGAATAATAATTTAATAAACGGTCATGCAGAGTTGGACGATGGTTTTGAATACCTGAGTTATTTTTAGTCAAATCGGTAAGTGAGCTAGGGAGTTTTACCTCTGGCTCACGTCGTAAAAGCTGGACATTCGTTAAATCAGGGTTATCTTTCAGAGAATTTTTATTTAATCCCTGAATGGGTTTCTCTTCTGAACTGTCGGGTTTCTGTCCTGAGAACAATTCCCCCCGGTCACAGAATTGTTCCTGTTGGCGTTTCCCGTGCATCTGGGGCAAAAACGGTACGTTGTGTTTTCTTTCCCGCATTTATAACAAAACGGTGATGTTTGTGGTTCAGGACATTCATAATATGAATGCCCTACTACCTTACATTTCCAACAAACATACTTACTCGTATCTTTCTTCTCCTCAAATGCATCAACACCTGGGCTATTGTCAAGATATGGTGGATCACCTGATTCCAATTCGGAAACATAATTCCTCCGTGTTTGAGGAACGAAACTATTTCGAAGCCCTCTAGGCTCATGGTCGTTAAGGAACTTCTCAGTTTTCCTGCAAACATAGACCAACTCTGTTAGACTTCCAGTATGAAATGTGATGAGTAATTCACCCATCCTTTTTTTGACGTTTTGCTTTATTAGCTCTATAAGCTCACTATCGGGCTTAGGAACTCTAAGACGACTATTCATCTGCAATATACAAGTATGAAAATCATCAAAACTCTCGGATGGCTGCTGTATTCTATCATACATCTTCCTAGATAGCTCGGAATCGGTCTCTAAGCCTCTAAATTGCTCAAGAAGAGCTGAACGAAGGGAAAACCAAGTCACATTTGGATTTGATTTTAAAAAGACCCAATACCACCTTTCTACCTGGCCGTGGACAAAGTGGTGAAAGTTTATCACGATTTCATCCCATGTGACATTATAAGAAACCCTTAGTCTTTCTAGTCTAAAAAGAAAATCGTCCACGGTCATTGATTTGCTATCGTATTTAATCCCCCATTTATGAAAATTTTTGGTATAAGCTCTTCCTAACGAAAAGTTGTGAGGGGATCCGTGAGAACTATCTGACACATCATTCAAATTCATATTATTTAAGGCTCTGATAAAACTGTTCACGTTAGTGCTTTGGTTGGTGTCTTCTGGATTAGCAGCTTGTACGCGAGGGGGGGGTGCAGTAGAATTCAGCAGAGGAGCATTGGTAGAACCATGAGCTAATGGGCTCCTTGCACGAGAATATCTTAAATGGCTTTCAGGGGTTTCGGCAGAAATCGATGAACGAATAATTGCAGGAACTTCTTCTCGCAACATGTTCCGGCTTTTTTCCATTTCCTCACTAATAAATCTTACACCTTCCGCTCTGTACAATCCTAATGTAACTGTAACCACCTGCTGAATAATTTCGTTAAGATTCTGCTTTTCAGAACCAGATTCGGGCATATCACTCGTACGAGCACCTGCAGCTTTCGAAGTTGAGGCCCCATGAGCGGTTTCTCTACCAATAGTGAGATTCGAGGATGTCCCGGCTGTATCTTCTTGTCTATCACCAAGTGCTTGATCAGAACTATTTCCCTTAGTACTACTACCTGGAAGAGTATTCGATTTTTTCTTAATAGGGCGACGTTTCCTCGAAAAACTATTCACGGAATAGGTAAACATTTTGTCTTTTTATTGATAATATCAATTCCTAAACAAAAACCTTATTAATTAACTTCCAACGCTATATAAATCTAAATAAAATTAGATTATTAAAAAAAAATTATATATAACACAGAAATCTATCGATCACTGAAATAAAAATAGATCACAATGCAAATGTTTACAAACTTTTGTACATTTACTGAAAAATTAAATGTAAATACCTTTATTATTATCATACGGGGGAGTGGCCAGATCAGACCCAAAGGCAAGTGGATACAAAAAAAAACATGAAATTCCCACAAGGTAAGATTATATAAAAAAAATTCCTGAATTATTCCCAAGTTTGAGCTAGGAATATGCATCTACAAGTTTCATAAACAAAACCTGCAGGTCATATCTAAAAAAATATCAAATCTGCATCTTTGAATTTCCAATATAGATGATGAAGAGGGAATTTACATGGAAGTACTTCGATAGCAGCGCAACTGTATATTTGAACTACCAGCTCTGAATATCGGACACATGCAAATCGTAAACTTTTCGAATTCCTTTAGTAGTTGTATCTTCATTTCCTTACAACTGACGTAGATCTATGATCATATGAATCTACCGGCTAAGGATTATGGAAAACAACTTTTCATCATCATAGAACTCATATTCTCAAGTTCACCAAAATTTGCAACAGACATATGCGGGTCATACCACATATCGGCCAAACTTAGCTATACCTCTTGAATTAGAGAACCCAAATATTAACTTCAACATAAGTTGTAGCTCAAAATAAAAAAAATCCATATAGACGATTGCCAAGCTGAGAACAACTCACAAAATCTGTAGTTCGGAATAAAAAATTAATAAAAGAAGCGCTTAAATATTTTCTATTTTTGGGCCCCACGTTGGGCGCCACCTGTAACGGTAACCCTAGTGAAGAACGCCGAAAGGTTTAAGGAGACACGAATCTCCTAATAATATTAGTTTCTTCTGTCACTAGACCTCCCACTCCTATACCACCGTTATGGCTCTAGGCAACAGGATTCCCAGAGTCAGTCCGGGCAGCAGGAATAGGAGGGTGTCTGGGTCTCTGCAGCTGTAGGCATGCTAGCTTTCACCTGGTCGTAGCTCGTCGGATTAGGGAGGTTCTTGCGGCATCGACACCAGACGTTGTTACGAATTTTCCATGCCTTAGACTAGCTATTATTGTCCGAAAAATTATTTGAATTGGGAGCCCAAAAGTCGAAATCTAAACATGGCCTCTTCAGTTTGTATCTTACTTAAATGGTGGTGAGATAAAGCTGTAGATATCTCCACCTTGAGGGTTTACCCACCCCTTGTATTAACTGATACCGAAAGGTTCAGAAGATACACCATGGTTACTATGTCCTCTAGTTGATAGTAACCCCGATCGTTTTATGGTGCCCACTTACCCTAAGTCATGAGCCTTGATCTGGTCAACTCCCCCTCTGGTGAATTAACTTATTCCTCCATTAACCTGAAAATTTAAATTCAAGCGAAAAAGAATTCATGCTTCCCAAGAGAAAAAAAAACAAAAGAGCTGATGCCCAAACTTCGGTAAGAAGTTCTTAGTTGAAATCAATCAACCAATAAAAGAATGATTTTGAATTCTTAAAAGACATATATGTCCTAACAATATTTATTAACTATAAATTATAATAATCTTAAAAATCGTCGTAAAACAATATTAATTCTTTAATAAAAAAAAAATCCAATCTAAAATCAAAATTCTTGGCTATAAGCTACATTTAAAAAAAACTTATCATCTCCGTGAATGTTTTTATTTAAAAGAAGATATTTATATTACATTAATCTAAAAAAGTTTTAGATAAACAAATATTAATTGACAAAAAAAAATAATAATGTGGGTAGGTCTTCATGACGTGAAAAAAAATTGACTTATCTATTTATCTTATAACTACAAAACAAACTATTCCGATTTAAAATTAAATTTTATAATCCTTCAAAAATAAAAAAACAATAATAATACGAATATAGATTATATGTGAAATGATGAAAATCAAAATATTATTAAAATAAATTATTTAAAAGAAATGGTAGAAAATGTTTGGCTCAAATGTTATGATAAATTAGTGTAACAAAACCACTTACCGCATAATAAAAATCCATCCGATGTTGTGCACAGCATCTGGAGATTGCAGGTAAATAATTTGCATCTGCATCCTGTAAAATAAATATCCCGAGACTACGCATTTGAACCCTCTAATTTTCGTAACCACTTTTACAAAAATAAAAATATTCGGTCTTAACTATTTATTATTTCCTTTTCTTCTTTTTTTTGTCTTTTGTTATATTACTTCATTTTCACGATAGATTTAATTAATTTGATTAATAATAATTCCGGAGATGATTATTTCACTCTAATAGGTACCTACTTTTTATAGTTTGCACTTTTTTTTTCCATTTAATAATAATTAAAAATACAAAAAAAAATAATGACTAAAAGAAAAAAAAACCTAAACATACTACTCAGGAACAAAATGAGGCTGGAACACCGGAACAAATTAATCTCAATAAGGTAAATTGACAGCTCGGGGTATGGGAATCTGCTCTGAATCGTCGTACGGGATATTTAAACAATATGAAGACTGATGGAAATATGACGTCACTTGCAGTTATGTGAGGAGAGACACTTCAAATTTGACTCATAGTTTTTTTTTTCCAGGCAGGTGATATTTGGCTAGCGGAATTACACAGTTTGGAAGGGGCAGGGTGGAAAAAAAAAAAAATCTTTATATTTCCCACTAGTTTTTTTTTTTCAAGATGCGGTATTTTAACCTTTTTTCTTTTGCGGGTAGGGAGTAGGGAGTCTCATATGACCATATGGTTGGAAAGGGCTCTTTTTTTTATATATATTTAAATCACAAAAAAAAAAGGCTATGCATCAGGGGCACATGGAGCTTACACTTTTGATTTTTGTTTGCTCTCTTCTTTTTTTTTCACTTTTAGGCAGTTTTATAACTTATTATTAAGATATATTTTTTTTTCGGTTTGAATTCTAATTATATAGAAATAGGAACTTGGTTTTTGGTTTTCCTTTTTTTTTATTTTATATATATATAATTGAAATTAAATTTCACTTTCTTATCGGGGTATAGTTTTTTTTTTCGATATTAACCGAATGACTCCGCACGCGTTTAGATATTTTTTTTCCGAAAATAAGACTTTATTTAGTTCGTTTTCTTTTTTTTTGGAATTATCAATTTAGTAAAGATTACTGATCACAGTGATCACATGGGATCAATCGCTCGCCCGGCACCAAACTTGATGTGCTCGCTACCACTCTCCAACCAAAAAGAAAGAACGAGAAACCTCCCAATTTTGGGGCTGTCAGTTTTCATCGATGGACAATTAAACTCAGCTTCCTCCTAGTCTCAAGATCATGGCCGGCTGACTACTTCCGCTGCTCCCTGTAACTCCTCTGATTTTAACTGGAAGTTTGTAATTTTGGGCTTAAAAATTCATTTTGATTTTTTTGAAAATAGATGTGAGCTCGAATTTTATATCCAGATAAAAGTTTTGGAGATACGGGAGCTCCGGAAGTCTTCCATGATGGGATAAAAAAATAAAATAAGAGTGTATGGGAGTAGATAAGGTGTTTTAGTATTCTCTTGTTCTTCACATTTTATTACCCATTTGCTTTAACCCCCTCTTTTATAATGCGGTAAGAGTGTGTAATAAGAGAAGCGAAATTTGTGGAGACTTTGAGGAGAATGATATCGACTAGTGACGCAATAAATTAAATCAAGTACTGTGTGTCGTAAGTATAGCGAATGTAGGAATTAATAATTTAATGATAACGAGTGCAAGTAGTATCGCGTTATTTTAAGTTCTCCTATGAGGGACTAATCTATATGAGCATCGAGTTTGAGAGGAATGAGATCTACAGTAGGGGCACAACAAATTTCAACACTCAAAAAAACTCTATTATGCTACAAAGTTGTGTTTAAAAAATATTCAAGTAATTATAGAAAAAGTATAAAAAGCATTTAAATCGTTCTTTTAATTGTATAAACAGCCTGATAAATAACTTAGAGCTCAAAAAAAAGTATGCCATTTGATTACTTGAAAAAGTATGAATATATGCAAAAAAAAAATTTAAAATCGTTGGAGCCGTTTTCTTAAAAATTAATTTTTTATATATAAAATTTTTGTAACATTTTTCAAAAAAAAATTTGGTATGCCAATTTTGAGTATATATTAATATACATTTAAAACTGAAATTTCAAAACAATTCATCAACCGGTTTTTGAAATATTGAATTTTGAAAAAAAAATTTTGAATCTTTTTTTAAAAATCCAAAATTTATTTTTTCAAAAATTTTGGTATGCAGTATTATTTATTTTCTAACAAAGCTTTTGTGCAAAAAATTTCATTGAAATCGGATGAGTGGTTAATGAGAAAATCAAAAATAAAAAAAACCGTTATATGGCAGGTACCGTTAATAAATGTTTTTGGTGATTTTGTTTCTTACTAAAAGGTATATCATATCTTCAATAATACACTGATTTTTTTTTATTAAAATCGTTGGAGCCGTTCTTGAGATAAATAAGCTTTTCCTTAACGGTTGTATGGCAAGTACCGTTATTTTTTGAGCTAAAAAAAAAATTTCAATTTCCCCTCTGGAGAGTTACAAAAAAACCTTAAGTTCAAAATTTGAAGAAAATCGCTTCAGTGGTTTAGGCTGTAGGTTGAGGTACATACAGACAGACAGACAGACAGACAGACAGACAGACAGACAGACAGACAGACAGAATTCTGCCACCCACTTTTTTCGTGTTCTCTATCATCGTAATGTCATGTTTGATTGTTATCTCGAAATTTTTTTTTTGCACGAATCCAAAACTTGCCCTATAGTACCTATATCGCAAGTAAAAACCAAATGAGAAGGGCCAGAGTAATATTTTTTTTGTTTATCGATGGTTAAGTTTAAGTTTTGTTGATCGATTTTTCGCAGTTATTATTTTTTATCTTTTTAACGGTTGCATTTAAAAATCTCAAATTTATGCCGGAGATAGATTATATAGCTTCACATAAAATATGTAAAATTTGATTTTTTTAATCATACCTAAGCCGAGATAATAACATATTTCTATTCATTTACATATCACCTAAAAACTCTTTAATCTGTGCACCTATACAATTCGTTTTTATTTTATTAGCAGCTTCAATAATTGACGATTATTTTGATATATCAAACGTAGATGTACCTACGTTTTATATAAGCTTCACAAATCGAAAATACAATTCAATTAAAAAGTGGTACTAAATATTTAATCAATATTCCTACAATTCATCGTCGTCGATTTGCAAAATTTTGTGCTGCACAATCAGCCCAAATAAACAGAACACAAATATAGTGCCATAGTTCATTCAACATTTCCTTCTCTCTCTGCCAGGGTTGCAAAAGTCGATAAAATTGTACTTTTTTCGATACACTCGACTTCGCTAAAGTACACAAATACACTTCTAAAAAATTCGATACACTTTTGCATTCAACAAAAAAGATAAAGTAAATAAAAAGAGAATCATATGACCTTACAAAATGTATACTGTGAACCGAGGCTGACAACGATATAACAGAAAAAAATAAAAATGATTAAGACAGTTTGTTCGAGAACATTTAAGAAATCGCATCTACAAAATCCCGGTTTCAACAATCTCGAAATTCAAAATCGAATATAAAAAAATTATTTAGACATAGAAACATAAGATACGTTCATACAACAGCAAATGTGGACAAAATATTATTTTTATGAAGCAAATCAAAAAGTACAATTCGATACACTTTATTTTCATCTTTTGATACATTCCTTAAACACGATTCTTCATCCCTGATCTCTGTTTATTAGTTTATTATGAAAGACTGTTAATTTCAGTGTTCAGTCTTCATCTTCAGTTGCAAAGATGCACGGAGTAGTGGTGGAGAACTATCAATAGTGGCCACCATCGATAGAAATCGATAGTTTTTTAAAACTATCGATAGCAATCGATTACTATCGATAGTTTTTGACAATTTTTTGTTTCCATAAATAGATAAAAAGAAAATAAATAATTGTGTTTAAAAAGAAAAGTAATAATGACTTGTTCTGAAAATTTTAGTATTTTTGGATCTCAAAAACAAGAACCAATAGATTACTTGTGTAAATATGATAATATGTAAAAGGATTGAAAACTGTTAGAGTTTTTATGTAGGTACCTATAAAATAAAAATAAAAAACTAATGTTAGTGTATAAATTTTGAGTATACCTACACATACACTTAACAACGTTTTGGAAAAAAAATAAAGTATTGAATTTCCAAGTTATTCTCTTCTTTATTTAATTATTCTAATTATTGTTATTGCTAATTTTTACTAGTAATTATTTTTCATTTTCCTATTTGATAGAAATTTCAAGTTCATCAAGAATCTTTGATCGACTTTGGTCTTCTTGATTTTTTTCGAATTATTTCGAAAAGACTCTTAATAAGCCCCAAAATTAAAAAAAACTACAAAGGGTATAACAAAAATAGAATTTTTCGGACACGTAACAAACACCAGCATTGAAAATTTATTTTTTGGCATATAGGTATTTGAGGGAAAATCAAATATTAGTTAGCGTTGCCTACCACAAAAGTTATACGAGTTAGGAAAAATATATACAAATATAGACCGAAATAAAAAAGTATAGGGGTAGAAAACATTGAATTTTTGTTTAGTGTTACCACAAAGCTAAATCAAAAAGAAAAAAGTGAGGTCCCGCACGAAGTATATGAAAAATATTAGATTAGAAGACAAGCAGGAAACAAATATAAGTGGGTCAGTAAAATGACAAAAAGAAAACATCTCTTCTGTATTTTTGACAATGATGCAAAATAAAAAAACTACAGTGGGAATAAGAGAAGTAAAATTTTGTGGAGAGGTATAACAACTACCTACCAACATAGAATATTTGTTTTTTGGAAAATCTAGTTTTAGTTAGTGTTATAAAAAACGTGATTTTGGAAAAGGAAAAACGAATACAGGATGAAAAAGCAAAAAAAAATTGTGAAACATATGTATGCTAACATCATTTTGCACTTAGGGAAAAATCAAAATTTGGTTGAAGATAAAACGGAGGGAAAATGAAATGTAGGTATGTATTAAGCAATTAAGAGTTCCAATGAAGATATTGTTGTTGGACTAACGGCTTAAAAACTATACTTCCTTAATAATTTCTGAAGCTGAAGAAAAAAAATCAATTTGGTGTAACTAAGTTCAAGTAAAGATGGAAGTGCGTGTGCAAGTGCTAATAAAGTTTGTTTAACAAATTTTTAATTTTGTTAGTTCAATATGGATTGGTCTTCATAAAACAGATGAATTATTTAAATTGTTATATATATGTATAAATTGGTAAAGATAAAATTTAAAATATAAGAAAGATTATAATTATAAATAATAAAGATTAAGGATTTATCTAGCATAAGCAAGTAATTTTCAATGTCCCCATCGTTACTCAAGGAGTGAAATCTGTAAATTTTTCTTGAAAACGACTCCTACGATTTTGATTAAACTTTTTTCATATACTAAAATTAGTACGATCTACCATCAAAAATTATAAAATTTTACACATAGCAACTATTAGTAGTACCTGTCATAGAACGTATTTTTTTTATGTTGAGTTTTCTCGTTATCAGCTTGACGGACTTAAATGATTTTTTTTATATACAAATTTCAGATAATATTTAATAATATTGCGTATCAAAATTTTCAAAAAAAAAAAGTTTTTGGATTTTTAAAAAAAGTTTCAAACTTTTTTTTTGAAAATTCGGTATCTCAAAAACGGGTTGACAATTTTTTTTAAATTTTGTTTTATATACACATAAATATATAGTTTAAATCTGCATACCAAAATTTGTTCTTAAAAATATTTTTAGAATATTATATATAAAAAATTAATTTAATAAGAAACCGCTCCAACGATTTTAAAATTTTTTTTCCCATACAATCATATTCCATCATGAATTAACATGGCATACTTTTTTTTCACCTCAAACTGTCAAAAGAGTTGTTTTAGCTAATTTAAATGTCGTATTTCATGCTTCTCTACATTTTTCTCTCATAATTTCCATGTTTTTATATACAATTTTCTTAAACTCGCAGTTTGAACATAAGAGCAAGTACGTGCGACCCAGTCGTGCATATTATTTTTGTATCAACTACGTTTCAATTCACAACTTTTATCACCAACTAATGGCAATGCGATAGTTACAGAACACATTCAGAGCTTTTTTAGTTCTCTGTTTCTAAACATGCCTAATTCTAAAAGTCACAAACACGCCTAATTCAATCTCTTTAAGTCACAATGACGTTTGGATAAGTTTAACCGAATATTTGGTAAATTTTCCGCAGCAAAATCTTTGGATAAAATTAACCAAATTGTGTAAACCATTTCCCATACACAATTTGACAGTTCATTAACCAAAAGATAAACTTAACCAAATCATAAACTTATCTAGTGTTTTACGAAGTTGCATGAATACCCCTAATGTTTTAACTCAACGGTTCTCAACCTTTGAGAGTGTTCGGACCCTTAGCAACGAATTTATCAGTCGGCGGATCCCTCTCAAAGACAAAAATGTAATTTATTATATTGTATAAACTTTAAAATGAAACCGTTACACGCAGAAATTTCAAAAACATGTTGTTTTAAAAAAAATATATTTTATTAAAATGTTTTTGCAAGTACATTATACATACCTACATATGTTAGCAGTTAGTGAAATAATCAATGTGATGGCTGGTGTTGTTTTTTAGCTACCAAGTTATTTATATTTGCGGATCAAACGCACATAAAAGAATTCTGAAATCAGGTTCTACATCTAATTTATTTCTATACTAGCTGGTCCTCCCTGGCTTCGCCCGGGTAAACAAAAATTTCGAGAACAAATTAACAAACAAAAATTTTAATTATGTGTCCTCTATTAATCGAATTCTTGATAATCGAGACTCGATTGTATTTTTTTTTATTTTATCAGAACCAAATTTTATGATTGATTGATTTCTCTACAAACTTAATAGATATTTTTTTTACATAAAACAGGTACCCAGAGTGTGCTTCTACCGAGACCGAGTTTACCAAACTTGACAAAACACTCCCAATACCAAAGATATCCTGAAAAGAATCATCCAAATAGGTCAAGCAATTCTTGAAAATACATTGTGGTGGTGGAGCCGTGGAATCGATGCCTTGTTGGTGGCATGTAGCTTGCACAGTTCGAAACAGTACGTGGACAAAGTATTGAGCAAAGCTTTCACCACCTCTAAGACTATATAGTTATTGTTCAAGTTTAATTGTCTGACACTTTTAAAATCGATTATTTCTACTTGTTTATAATCATTTCCTATATATTAATTTTTTGTTTCGATACAATTTTCCCTTATATTCATAGTTTTTCTAATATTTCAAAGAAACCGTTAACATTTTTGCAATTAAAAGTAGCCTAGATTACTCCCTGAGTTGTCCACTACATGTATGAAAAGTCCCGTCATAACCTGTTCTGCCGTTTTGAAGGTTACCGCGGACAGACAGACAGACAAAAATTTTTTTGAATGATGCAGTTATGTTTCTTAGCAATTAAACAACCACCTAAGCTCAAAAATCTGAAATTATTTCAATATTAACGACAGACACTCCAATTTTATTTATATGTATAGATTTATTTTTCGTATAAACAAGAGTTGAAAAAGCTTTTTCACATAAATATGACGTAGAAAGGGAATAAATACTTTAATAGCTCTTTCGGATATTAAAGGATATTGCTTTCTAGCATTTAACCAGAATTCAAAAAGACTGATGTTTTTAAATACAAGTTGTAGAGCTAAATCACAAGAAATGTCAATGAGGTGGTTTTCTTCTAAAGCTCATAAACTGCTTATTTCACTCAAGTCAACTGAAAATGGATTTTGAATCTATAATTTCCTGTTATCAGGAATTGGAAACCGTTTTAGAATTTTTCCTCCTTAGTCAAAATGGTAATGTTCGTTTTGGAACAAAGTTTTTTGAGTGTCTCATTGGAATAATATTAAAGACGTATATTTGATGCTTTATAGAAAAGCTGCTGCAGACCCCCAATAAACTTCACCATGTGTCTGCCTATATTTTTTTTTATTAAATAAAACTATATTACTTACTAGCTGATACGACTTTGTCTGCGTTTAAAGGCTCTCCCAATGCAAGGCGAAATCATAGCGAATCATTCGCAAAGATAGTTTTTTGTTGTTGTTTAGCATTGTTTATCTTTCAAATTTTAAATTATTGTGAATGATTTCGCGTCGTCGGCGAATGTTTCGCGTTGGTTTGGGAGAGCCTTAAATGTTGAAAACTAAATTTCCAGCTACTGGTCCAAGCAGATTTTGGGCGTGAGTTAAAATCAGAGTCTAGCTGATTAAACAGTACATCGAAAAAAGAATATGAATGCAATTTATTTGGAGGGAGTCAAGGAGTCAAAAATTAGTTTTAGTCAAAATTGGTTTTCACCCTTCCCTTGGATCACATATCACGGAATGACCATTTGATTTTATAGTTTGCCCTGCAAGACCGTTAAAAAAAAACACAGTTCAAAGTGAAAAAACGGTTTTTTTTAAACAGTTTATGGCAGGGCGAACTTTAAACTCAAATAATCTCGGATTCCGTGATATGTGATCCATGGAAATTATCAAGAGAGGAGTGAAAAACAGTTTCGGCTAACACGATTGCCCTCGAAATTGCAATCATATTTTACGTGCATTGAATTTGATTGAAAATATTATGAGAAACGATCGAAAATTTTTTCAAAGATATGCATGTTCGGTACCATCCTAATAGACCAATAAGAGCCGACAGCAAATTTTGGGAGTAGAGGTATAACCAAAATCCGAGTATGAGAGATCATAGGTACGTGTATCGTGATATGGAATATATGAAGTCTGGCAGGTTTTTTCTCAGCCTTTGATGGGGGTGGGGGTTTAAAACCCTCTTGTTTTCCTATTTATATGGTAGGGTCATTAACAGGATGATAAAGTTATATCTTGAGTATGAGTTTTATTAATCGGACCATCAAGATTGCGGTGTTTATGCTTAGAAAAAATGACAGGGAATCATACCCGATTTTCTAAAAATAAATAAAAGAGGTTAGGTATAATCCTGAAAATAAATCAATAAAAATAAAATTTGTAATCCTCCACCCCTCTCAAAGGCTGAAAACAAAACTTGCCAGACATTGGTATTTGATATCATTATACATACATGTACGATGTACCTATAATCCCTCATACTCTGATTTCGGTTATACCTCCACTCCCAAAATTTGCTGACGGCTCTTAGACTATAAGTATAATTGTCTTGGGGAACTCAGCCTCAGAGAAATGGGACAAAAAAGAGCTCGAAATATGAAAACTGAATATTCAATAGGAGCATTTCAGAGCATCTAATTTGCTCTAAGAAGATGGTTCATGGTGCTATTAGAGGGTAAGAACATATTGTTAGCTTTGAAAACCCTGAAAGAAAATAAATATCGCCTCACTTTCCGTCAGAGTAAGGCTTATCGTTTTGCCACCATTATTGATATCCATGCTGCCATTTTATCCCAATTGTAAGAAACTGGCTTCCATGCGCATGTCAAACAAAAGCCTTTAACTTTGATTGTTGTTCGCGAGATTGTATCAGAAAAAATCATTCTCATTTTTGCAAAAGGTGGTCTGAGGTGACGAATCCAATTTTGCCATCTGATTCGTAGTACACGAACGTTTTTTTTAAATTTAAATTTCATAAAAAATAAATTCTTACAAAAAAAGCTTATATTTTTTGGAAATTTTCTAGATATTTTTTTTTTTTAATTCCGTTGCTCTTAGAGGTACTATGCCCTATAGCAAAAACTATGTAGTCAAACATATCAAAGAGGCAGACACACTGCTATCACGTTTTCGATGTCGATTTTTTCGACTTTTGTGACCCCACAGTTCCCAGAGGTAGTATGACTTTGGATGCTCGGAGGTCTAATACAATCCCTTTACTTAATTATGAATCGCACTGAAATACTGTGAGTCTTCCGACCACTGGCTCTTTGTCTATTTGATAGACTTATCTCATTAAAATGAGATTTGACTTTTTTGGTGCATACGGAAATATCTTAAATGAGAAAGATCTCCAAATTGAGAGAGAACTCTTTTCTGAAAGATTTATCTCAAGTTCATTTTGCATATGAAAGCTAGCAAATAGCTCTATAAAATGGGATATGATGAGGGACTATGAAGTAAAGCTTTTCGCATTCCACCCATTTATCTATTTATTTTTGGTGGTTTTATGTCGATTTTAGCTCATTATTCAATGATCAACTATTATGTTATGTCGACAAATAAATTGACATAGTTTTTTTTTTTCTAAAAAAAAAATTAAAA
Source organism: Dasysyrphus tricinctus (assembly GCA_963921185.1). NCBI lineage: Eukaryota > Metazoa > Arthropoda > Insecta > Diptera > Syrphidae > Dasysyrphus > Dasysyrphus tricinctus. Next base: position 140,469,060 of record OY992530.1, read on the forward strand.
ATGCAAAAATTAAACCATGTTTTTATTTTTGGCTTTTATCAATGTTTTTTTTTACCAAGTAGATTTTCTGATGCATGTTTTAAAATTTACAGCACCCTCTTTCAGTATTTTCCTTTAGATCATTTAGGTGCAAAGACAGTATGTCCAACTTAAAACCATACATAACCTTTACAAAAATTAGCTAAAAAGTCGTATGTGGATTTAAAAAAAGCTTATTATTTAATTTGTGGAAAAAAATGTACCTAGTTATTTTTTGTTCAGCTTAAGTTAGACTTTGAGGTTTTTGAACATATTTTTGTCAAAAAAAACTGAACAAAACTTACTCTAAATACATACTAAAAATACCTTAATCAATTTTTTGTTTTCGCCATGTTTCAAATTCATTACTTATAATATACCTATGTATATATACTTGAGAGTGCTAGGACGCCATATGGCCCTAGGCTCAATGATAGGAAAATCCCTATGCACACCTCCGCGTGGTAGAGGGCGGGTAACGCTAACGTGCAGGGGGACCGAATGGATGCCGGGATAAGCAGACAACCCAGCTATGCTGGTCAGGGCACAAACTTGTCCTCGGGATGGTTAAAAGCCCCCTTAAGGCGGATGAACTGCAGGTGGCGGTCAACGGCATGATAGTCTGGTATGGCGGAGGAGCTTTTTTTGGTAAAAGGCCAACGGCAGCAGCAGGTAGCGTCTGTAACCCATATTGGGCGGCTACAAAAGGCGTCTGTTTTCCCATAGTGGGCGGCCTCGAGCAGTTATGTGTTTGACCATACAAAAGGCGGGTGTGCCTGTCAAATCTGAGCTTATGTATGTTATTAATCATATCTCGGAAAACACCATGGTGGAAGGATAAATGCAAATACATGAACTATGACAACAAATGGAAATGAGTCCCCAAGAGGTAATCTTTTTATAGAAAATCCTTCTGTAGCTTCGGCTGCAGTAAACCGCACATCGGATTTGGGGGTGCGGCATCCTTCATGTACGAGCGTCAATCAAGACGCCATAATAATAAATGAATCGTTGACAAATAGAAGAAGTCTTTCAAGAAGCGCAAATGTTACTTTTGGCTACCGCATACGTACGAAAATCGGAGCATGGAACGTTCGATCCTTGTACTGCGATGGTAGATACGAGCAGGTTGAGCGTGATATGCTTCGCCTAAAGATCAGTATCCTGGGCATAAGCGAAACTAAGTGGAGAGGAAGAGCTGAATACAGATCAGACACTGGACAGACGAGAATGCTGTATTCCGGCGAAGATGAAAGAGAGGGTGGCCAAAGACTGCATGGTGTCGGAATTATGTTGAACGAAGAAGCGAGGCGTAGTTTGATCTCATGGGCGCCCATTTCTGCGAGATTAATGACAGCAAGGTTTCGTTCAAAAATTCGTAACGTCACAATTATTCAGTGCTACGCCCCCACAAATGAAGCGACCGAGGAAGACAAAACCGCGTTCTACACTCATCTTAACTCGGTTTACAGTAGTGTTCCGAGAGCCGACATCATAGTCGTTATGGGAGACCTTAATGCCCAAGTCGGTTCAGACAATTACGGACTGGAACGCGTGATGGGAAGAAATGGCGTGGGGTCACGGAATGAAAATGGTGACTTGCTTGTCGACTTTTGTAACGCGAATCGTCTTGTGATAGGTGGGACTGTATTTAAGCATAAGACGTGCAACAAAATTACCTGGGTGCATCCGGATGGTCAAACTGAAAACCAAATTGATCATATCATGATTCAGCAGCGATGGAGGAAGTCTATGTGTGATGTCCGGAGTATAAGAAATGCCGATGTGGGAAGCGACCACCATTTGGTGTCTCAAATTACGAACCGCTGCCGTACAAAAACCAGCGCAGGATGCAGCAAGGAGCACAAAATTCATTACTAATGCTTTAAATGACCCCAACATATGTCGAAACTATGTCACCACCCTTAACGACAGAGCCTCGTCATTAAACGGAATCGAGCATTCAACAATTGATGAGATGTGGGGTGAAATTAAAAGTGTTTTTATGGAGGCTGGATCCGAAACTGTACCCAAGCGAACGAGACGTAGAGACTCTTGGATATCCCAAGACACCTGGGATAAGATCGAACTTCGCAAATCGTTGAAAATCCAAATAAATGCCGAAGCAGATATTCAACGAAAGGCTGACTTGGGAAGAGAGTACCGCATTGCACATAAGATGGTCTATCGTTGTGTGAGACGTGACAAGAGGGTGAGGTTAGATGGGCTCGCAGATAATGCGGAAATCGCTGCCAGAAGAGGAGATATCCGGGAATTGTACCAAATAGCCAAAGATGTGATCGGGAAAAAAAGCAACACCAATCATCCTGTAATGGATGTGGATGGCACACTTTTGGTATCAATTGAGGATCAGCTTCGTAGATGGAAGGACCATTTTTGTGCCCTGCTTAATGAGGATTCAGTTGAGCAGAGTGCTGAAGTGCCCCAACTAAACGAGATGCGCAGGTCCTACAGGGGTATTGACATCGAACCCCCGTCAGAATCGGAAATTCGTACATCAATAAATCTCCTCAAAAACAACAAGGCAGCTGGACTGGACGGAATACCAGCTGAATTCCTGAAAGCCGATCCCGTAGCAGCGGCTAGTATTTTACATCCGCTGATACAAAACATTTGGGAAAACGAGAGCTATCCCAGGGACTGGAAGGATGGTGTGATTGTTAAGTTGCCAAAGAAAGGTGACTTAAAAAATTGCAACAATTGGCGTGGTATCACCGTTTTGTCCGTTTTCCCAAAACTAATGGCAACAATCATACTCGAGCGAATAAAGGATAAAATCGAGTCTACACTCAAGAGGCATCAAGCTGGCTTCCGCAGTGGTCGATCGTGTGTCGACCATATCAACACCCTGCATATCGTCCTCGAGCAGTCGATGGAATATCAATCACCGCTTTACCTCATGTTCGTGGATTTTGAAAAGGCCTTTGATCGAGTTAACCGAGAATGTATATGGAGATCGTTGCTTGGTAGAGGAATTCCACCAAAAATTGTTGCCATTATTAAAGAGTCCTACAACAACGCGAAATGTTTTGTTTTACACAATGGGCAGCTATCCGACTCCTTCGTAGTGCAACAGGGTGTGAGACAAGGGGATGTTCTATCGCCAATTCTCTTCCTGCTGGCGATGGACGACGTATTGACGGCCAGTGTTGGTACAGCTGAGCGACAGGGCATTCAATGGAGACCGTTCGAAAGGCTCAGTCATTTAGACTATGCCGATGACATATGTCTACTGGCAAATAACATCAGTGGGCTGAACGGGATGTGCCAAACACTGCAAGTGAAGGGAGAGTCGAGTGGTCTAAGAATTAACAGCAAAAAGACAAAAATAATGCTCACAGGCCGCTCCACACAGCAGCGTATTATTTTACAGGAGACGCCAGTTGAAGTAGTGGAACAATTTAACTACCTTGGCAGTATTGTTTCTGCAAACGGTGGTACGGATCTGGACGTTCAAAGTAGAATAAATAAAGCTCGTGCTGCCTTCGGTACTCTGTCCCCAATTTGGAAATCCAGTCAAATCTCCTTACGCACTAAGTTGAGATTCTTCGAATCCAATGTCAAATCCGTGCTGTTATATGCTTGTGAAACCTGGAAAGTCACGTCTACCATTTCGAAGAAATTGCAGGCTTTTGTGAATCGCTGTCTTCGCCACATCCTTAAGATTCGCTGGCCACAAATTATATCAAATGAGGAATTGTGGCGCAGGACAAGTCAAGAGCGGCTGGACGTCGACATAAGAAAGCGTAAATGGCGTTGGATTGGTCACACACTGAGGAAACCAAACGATGAAATTGCAAAGCAGTCCTTTGAATGGAATCCTCAGGGTGCACGGCGGGTTGGAAGACCAAGAACAACATGGAAATCAACTGTCTTAGCGGAAGCAGAATCCCAGAGAAAGACGTGGCCACAGCTTAAGTACCTTGCAGCAGACCGTGAAGGATGGAGACGTTTTGTTGACGCCCTATGCCCCAGCCGGGGTTACAGGACACGATGATGAATATACCTATGTCCTTGTAATTCTCAGCTTACGATGTGTATTTCATAGCGCATAGTGTTTTTTTTTACTTTAAGCATAGTTTACAGTTCCCATGCGAAAAAAATATCAACATTTTCAAAACGATTTTCCATCTATTCTGTGCACCAAAATGAATAATATTCAAGGCAAAAAACGTTTGCTTTGGCCTAAGCGACCCATTGAGTCATTAATTTACCCTTAATTATTAAACTAAAGGCCTAAAAATGGAAAATAATTATTTTTGGATGCAAAACCTATTTGCATGCTAATAAAGCCTTGAGGTGAAAAAATTTTTTTTTTTCGGAAGTGTAAACCGACCATCCAAAAAAAAAAATTTTTATTCACCACACTTTTTTCGCATGCAAAACAATTGCCGGTCCATTGTTTTGCATGACATTCCATGACAGCAATGTTTTTTTTTTTGCATGAAACTGTAAACTAATCATGCAAAAATTAATTTTGCATTTCACCTCAATTATTTTTGACATGCGAGAATATTTGCGTAGGTTTTTTTTTGCACACGGGAACTGTAAACTAGGCTTTAAAGTATACTTATAATCCTGGCATAGAACCCTCCCCCCCTTTCTACGCATGGGTCTGCACCTAGTGGCATTTGATTGAATTTATGTTATTTAGATGTTTTTAATGGCGTCGCGTCGGTATACAAAATTGTGAGACTTTCAACTTCGTCTTTTTTTACTTTTTGTAATAAATAACGATTTCTACTCAAATAAATAACAATGTTTATTCAAATAAACTAGATTAAAGAGATTTATTTTAACTCATATAGGTATTGAACGGATGCCTTTCGCCCATATAAATTAAGCATTGGGTTTTTCTTACCAGTACCTACTTTTAATAAAACTTTGCATCTGACTGATTGCATAAATCAAAATTGGTTAGAGTTTTTACATTTTTTGTTGCGAATATTGGTTTCTTGTATGTGATTCACGCATTTTTCATTGATTGTTCAAACGATTTTTCTTCCAATTATACAAAACAAGTACATAATAATATTATTGCATTTAATTACATGTTTTTTTAAATATTATTTTTAGTTTAAGAAAATAAATTTTTTACATTACCTTCCCTTGAACTTTCTTACACATTTATCTCAGCTTGACTTTTTTGAAATAAACAAATAACTCTTTTAAATCCTTTACGCTCGTATAGCCATTTTATAGCCTTGAATAATAAAAGCATATTCGTGTGAGCCACATTCGTGCTTCTTATTTTAAATCTATACAACTTATTTAATTTGCTTTTATGGCAAAGTGGCAATACAATTTTGTCAGTTTGAAGGATATTAATATATGAGCAAGCTACATCAAAATATACATTTAAATGTGTGTGTAGGTGTAAGGTTGCAATGTCAAGTTAACCGAAAAACATTGACAAAAATTTTTGTTTACCTATTCATTCAAAATTTTATTCACCTTTTTATTATGTGCGTAATTAAATTTGTTTAATCTTCAGTTATTTTTGTCTTTTTTTTTATTAGAACATACTCGTATCAGCATTTTAGGAGAGTAGGACATGTTCGTAGCAAATGTTGGGTTATATTTAATTAAGTTTTGTTATAATTTCCATCGAAATTTATTTAAAAATTATTTTAGCCAACTTGATTGCCGCACCGCGAGTAGGTATAATTGAATTTTCCAGCAATGTTGTTCTCTGTATGGCTTTGTTGGTTCTCTGCTGGTTGAGTAGGTACTTTAAACGGAAGTGATATTTTATTAGTTTTTAGATTACCTATATTCGAATGGAATTTTTTTTTTCAAATAAACCTAAAATTATTTGGTTAGTTGCAGGTAGGTGTATAGGAATATGTTTAATTTCATTAAATGAAAAATATTCGATATTGTTATGTGTACAAATAATTTTAAGAATTTGTTTTTAAAAGTCAAAAGTACTTACTCCTACTTAGTATATGGAAAACGCAGTTGTGTTCTAATTTTATATCTGAATTTTCAAATTGAAATAATAAGTGGCTTACATACATTGTACATAATTGTTGTCATTTATGGTGTTATTAATGAAATAGTTGTTAGAAGCAATTAGTTTTGTTTTAGAAAATGTGTACAAAATGTTTTGTGTGAATTTTGATTTGTATCTTGGTATGCAAGTACAAAGTGTAGTTAAATCAATATTTGTTTTTTAAAGAGTGTCTCAAAAAAAAAATAATCAAATTGTATTTCTAGTATTAGCAGAAGGTAATGAATTTATGCGATCTATCAATTTCTTTTTTGTTATACAAACTTTTAACTTTTAACGAAGGGCGTAAAGACCTTTTTAAAGATGAAGTTTATATAAGTGGGGCTGTTAGTGAGACCAACCTTTCATTTTGACCTGACGGGTTGAGCTTTAGTATACAAATAGTCCATGTCCTAACTTTACTTTTAAGAAGTATTGCCAAGGTGGCAACACTGTCAGAAGGACAAGAGAAGGGTTGCCACAATTCCGAAATGTTGCTTATAGATCGAAAACTAAGGGTTGGACGATGACCCGAGAACTCCCGTTGGAATTAGCACCCTTGAAACCATAGGACCATAGAAGGGGGTGGACGGAAGTCGTTTTGGAAACAAAATTTGAGAAGCCAATAAAAGATCGAATAGTATTTTTACCAATAAAATTAAAAGATGATATCGACGCAGAATTTCACAATCTACTACATTACATCCAGAGTTGATTGAAAACCTAATTTGGTCTTTAAAAAGCCACTTTCAAATTGCTGGGGAGGGGGGATTTGAAAGATTAACAAACTTAAATATTTATCTTGGACTAATATAAGCATATGACACATGTTTTAAGGGTATTATTTAATGCCCAATCTTACTTAATCAGAATGAACTCGATACAACCCTTTTAAACAAAGTTATAGTCCTTTTCATAAATGATGAATTAATTTTTATTGAAACAAATAAAATATTACCAAATTCCAACAGCATTGACACAAAACTTGATCCACATATTTCATTTGTCATAAGCAACAAGAATCAAAGGAGTCTACAAAAATATTTGTTGCGAAAGGGTGTTTCTTTCAATGAATTAGAAAAACTTTGAACTACTACCATGAAACCCCTTCCAAAACTGGTACGTTGATGAAAGTTGGTGAAAATGTTTGAATAATCATCGGAACCAAGAATCAAAAAAGGCCATTAAAATATCCATGGTCTGAGGGTCTTTTTTGAGAGGGAGTGTGGTACCTATTCTAGTCAAAAAATACAATCATTTACAGGCATTAACTCTTTAAAAGTAAGATAACTTTTTATGTGAGCTTTTATCTACTTTATTTTAATATTATTGGATTCAGCATTAAAAATAGCTACTTTAAAATCATGCACCATATTACATTTATGTATCTTGGTTTCAAAAACACAAATAAATGTTCGGCCAAAAACTCTTCTTCTCATTCCCCATTGAAAAACACGCTCTGATAGTTTATATTTGTTTGGTCTCTTTTGTTTCTTGGTTTTGATGAAAATTCAAATGGCTTAACGAATTTTCATTAACGTTCCAGTTTCGGGAGGGGATTCATGCAAGTAGTTCAAAATTTTTCCATTTCAATGAAAAAAACACCCTTTCATATAGATATTGTAATCACTTTCACATTTGAGCTATAAAGTCTCATAATAGCCAGCAAACGGACACAATAGAGCTTACGGTCGCAGTGCAAACATACCCCTTAGCTATAATTATAGCGACTCTCAAACGAAAGAAGCGCCATCTGCCGGATTATAGCAGAAACGAGCTGTTAAATAAAAGCTTTTGGAAGGGAAATTATTGATAAATTTCCCCTTTGAAAAGCTCTGGAAACAGAGACCAGAACCATCTACTACTTTCCAGAGTTTGTCAAACAAGTATAAAAGGCACATGTTGGACCGGCAGCGACACAGTAAAAAGTAAAGTTTATGAATTAATTTCAGTGGCGAATAATAAATTGTTTTGTTTGTAGTAAGAAAAGTAAGTGTTTTATTTTGTGAAATAAATAAGTGGAAGTTTTTAATAAAGTAAATAAGTTTTATTAACGAACCTGAGAAAATATTAAAATATTTTTGTAGACTCTGATTCTTGTTGAATTATGTGGACCAAGTTTCTTGGCAATGCTGTTGGAATTTGGTAATATTTTACTTGTTTCATTAAAAATTCATTCATCATTTATGAAAAGGACTATAACTTTGTTTAAGATGGTTGTATCGAGTTCATTCTGATTAAGTAAGATTGGGCATTAAATAATACTGTAATATTTTCCCAGGTTCGTTAATAAAACTTATTTTCTTTATTCAAAACGTCCGCTTATTTATTCCACAAAATAAAACACTTTACTTTTCTTACTACAAACAAAACGATTTATTATTCACCACTGAAATTAATTCACAAACTTTACTTTTCACTTTTATTATAACCAACTTTATTCATTCACTATTAAAAACAAACTGTGTTGCTGCCGTTCAAACATGTGCCTTTTATACTTGTCTTCCAAACTCTCGAAATAAGGAGAACGTTCTGGTCTCTGCTTCCAGAGCTTTCCGTAGGGGAAATTTCCCAATAATTTCCCTTCCAAAAGCTTTTATTTGACAGCTGGTAAATCTGCTATAATCCGGCAGATGGCGCTTCCTTCGTTTGAGAGTTGCTATAATTATAGCTAATAAGGGTCTGTTTGCACTGCGACCGTAAGCTTTATTGTGTCCGTTTGTTTGCTTTTCGGAGTCGTTATAGTTCAAATTTGGAAAGTCATTACACTGCCCCCCTCTTAGGATTGATCGTCCCGAGCAAATCCATCACTTCCTTCACCATTACAACGATGTAAACGGTCGATGTGAACTACTTTTATTTTGCCTCTTAATCCTCTCCGAATGCGGTAGACGCCATCGTTTACTCGTGTTACAACAGTATAAGGGCCTTCCCAATTTTGTTGAAGTTTCAGTGACATTCCCTTCCGACGCTGGGAATTATAAAACCAAACAAGGTCTCCCGCTTGGAATCCTGTCTTTGTTGCTTTTGTGTCGTATCGCTTTTTCATCCGACCACTTGATGGCTTCATATTTGCCCTTGTTCTTTCATGAACGTCACTTAGCCTTTCTTCTTCATTTCCCTTATCACTCCGATTCATGGGGCCAGTCTGTTGAATTTGCACTATCCTTTCGTTGTTCTTCAATGCCTTCTGCTGAGTTTTGATTGTCAGGATACCGTCCATTGAAACCGTTGAGATGACATTTCTGGCATCATACCCCTTTGGTAGCTGGTACTTCCGAACAAACTGACGACTTATGTAGCCATGTTCATCTTCACGTTCATAATTACCTTCCACTGATGTTCAAAGGGTAGACATGTGCATTCAAGAGGACACAAGCGTCCACAAGCTTTGTTTCAAAGCGAACCTCTGTCTATCAACTCCTACTCTCACCTCCCCGCGGTGAACATCGGGTGCCTAGTACCTTTAACTGAAGATGGGGTTCCAATCCCTGTGGACGGTTTTAGGGGGCAGCAAACGAGAGAGGGGGGAGGAGTGTTCCCACTAAGGCACTTCTCCTTCATCCAGGCGGCAGCGGAAGAATTCTCAAGATGGAATCAACGGTGGCGTCTACAGTTCCAGTTAGGCTGAACTACTTAGTGAACACCTTATACGGGCTACTACGACATATTCGGAGCTCAGGCCTATAAGGAGCGGTTAATCCGGCTCCCCGCCCTTGGAGTTATATATATAGGGTCTGGTCCTCCAGGTTGGGGGTCGTGCCGTCGGGGTGACTTCCCGGCCACGTAAAGCTATTTTAGTTGCGAAGCATCAACAAGCCTCGGATACGGACGGATTTACTGTTGACGAACCTAGCAAACGAAATAAGGACAACGAACTTCGGATCTGCACGTGGAATGTTCTGTCTCTCTATAGACCACGTGCAGCCGAACATTTAGCGGAGGCCCTAGACTGCTACAAAGCAGACATCACCGCCATCCAAGAAGTGCGATGGGATGGGCCGGGCAAAAGAAAACTGAAAGACTGCGATGTATACTACGGTGACTGTTACCGACCACAAGGGCAGCGTCTTTTTGGATGTGGATTTGTTGTTAGAGGCAGACTGAGGCAAGAGGTCTTGAGTTTCAATTATGTGAACGAGCGCCTCACGACAATTCGCATCAAGGCTAAATTCGCCAACATCAGCCTGATATGCGCGCATGCCCCCACAGAGGAGAAAGATGACGACACCAAGGACGAGTTCTACGAGCTCCTGGACAAGACATATGAGCAATGCCCTAGCTATGACATTAAAATTGTCTTGGGTGATTTTAATGCCAAACTAGGAAGAGAAGACGTCTTTGGTGGCACAATCGGAAGATACACCTCCGATAACGGACTCAGGCTAATCGACTTTGCTGCGGGGCGAAACGTTGTGGTAGCTAGTACGCAGTTCCCGCATCTCGATATTCATAAGGGGACATGGCGAATTCCTGGTCAATCAACCGCCAACCAAATTGACCACATTGCGATCGACGCAAGGCACTCCTCCAGTATCAAGGATGTCCGAACGTTCTGAGGAGCCAACGTTGACTCGGACCACTACCTCGTTGTAGCAAAGGTAATGCTACGGATATCCAGACCAAAGCCAAAACAGGGAAATACTGTCAGGAAGTTCAACGTCGGACGGCTACAGTCGCAAGAAATCGCCAGGTCCTTTTCCGATCGAGTCTCTCGCGCCCTCTTAACTAGTCCTTTGCCGCCAACTGCAAACATCGAGAACCAGTGGAAAAACTGCCAGGAAGCCATCAGAGATGCCGCCTCTGACGTGCTGGGCTTCGCACGACCACCACAGCGAAACCCCTGGTTCGACGAGGAATGCCGGCAAGTACATGCAGCCAAACAACAGGCATACAAAGCGGCGCTGCATAGAAGGACCAGAGCTGCTCGCGAGCTCTACAAGCAGAAGAGGAAAGAGGAACACAAGCTTCTCAGAAAGAAAAAGAAAGAGCATGAGAAGCGCGCGATCGAGGAATTAGAGGGATGCCACTGCAGGAATGAAGTTCGGAAGTTTTACCAAAAAGTAAAAAGAACCTCCCAAGGTTACAAACCCCGAACCGAAGCCTGCAAGGACGATCAGGGGAACATCGTGGTGGAAACGCAGTCGGTGCTGAGGATATGGAAAAATCATTTCTGCAAATTGTATAACGGCAATGACGAACCGAATTCCGCTACCATGCAAATTGCACCATTCAACCTGGACGACGTAGGCCAACAATTCCGTCCACCCGATCTTGACGAAGTGAGGATAGCCATATCTAAACTTAAGTCCAATAAAGCTGCTGGAGCTGATGGCCTTGCGGCTGAGCTATTCAAAGCGGCTGGCGATGAATTGGTTAGGAGTATGCACCAGCTCATCTGTAAAATATGGTCGGAAGAAAGCATGCCCGATGAATGGAACCTCAGTATTGTTTGCCCGATCCTCAAGAAAGGCGATCCTCTGGACTGCACCAACTACAGAGGCATCAGTCTTCTTAATATCGCCTACAAGATCTTCTCTGCCGTACTTTGTGAACGCCTAAAGCCATTCGTCAACAACCTGATAGGTCCATATCAGTGTGGCTTTAGGCCAGGGAAGTCCACCATCGACCAAATATTCGCACTACGGCAGATCTTGGAGAAAACCCAGGAGTTCCAAATCGATACCCACCACCTTTTTATCGATTTCAAGGCCGCGTATGACAGCATCTATAGAGACGAGCTATATAGAGCAATGTCTAGTTTTGGCATCCCTGCCAAACTCGTCCGTTTGTGCAGGATGACGATGGAGAATGCACGCTGCTCCATCAAGGTCGGCAAAGACCTCACCGACACCTTTGATGTCAAAAAAGGTTTTAGGCAAGGCGACGCGCTGTCATGCGACTTCTTCAACATCGTTCTTGAAAGAATAGTGCAAAACTCTCACGTCAACACCAGAGGCACAATCTTTCAAAAGTCCGTCCAATTACTCGCTTACGCTGACGACATTGACATAATCGGACGAACAAAGCGTGATGTCAGTGGTGCTTTTGTGAGCATTGAGAAGGAAGCCAAGAAGATGGGTTTAACGGTGAATGAAAGCAAAACAAAATATATGCTGTCCACAAGAAAGGACACCCAACACCGACGTCTCGGACAGAACGTCACTATAGACAGCTATAATTTTGAGGTAGTCAGAGACTTTGTCTACCTAGGATCCGCTATAAACTCAGCGAACGACACCAGCGCTGAGATCAAACGAAGAATTACTCTTGCCAATCGCTGTTTCTTTGGGCTAAGAAGGCAATTGAGAAGCAAAGCCCTCTCTCGAGCAACTAAACTGTCCCTGTATAAGACGCTTATCATCCCGGTCCTGATGTATGGTGCAGAGGCATGGACACTGCTAACAGTGGATGAGAACGCGTTAGGCTGTTTTGAGAGAAAAATTCTCCGGGTGATTTTTGGTCCCGTCTGCATAGATGGGGAATGGAGAAGAAGATACAACAACGAACTGTATGGGCTGTACAGCGACACCGACCTAGCCACAAAAGTGAAAAGCCAACGACTGAGATGGCTGGGTCATCTAGAGCGAATGGACACCAATGCTCCGGCCCGGAAAGTCTTTGAATCCAACCCCGTGGGACAACGCAGTAGAGGTGGACAGCGTAAAAGGTGGCGCACGCAAGTGGAAGAGGACCTCAACCAACTTGGCGTGCGAAACTGGAGACAGCTAGCTAGAAACCGAGCTGGCTGGAAGAAGCTTGTTGGTTGAGGCCCTGGTCCACCCCGGACTGTAGCGCCACCTTAAGTAAGTAAGTAAGTAATTACCTTCCACTACCACGCTTTTGTCAACAGTTTTGACCATTAACTCATTTGGCTTGAAATGGCTGACATCCATGCACACTTGAAATCCGTCCGTTCCAACTTTGTAGTTTTCTTTGGCATCACGCTTGTCACCCGTTCGCCGGATAGGAGTTAACTGCAGCGGAGTCACTTTTGGGCGATATATATCGCTTCCCGAGTCATCTTTTTGCGCAGTCCTCATTTTCCTTTTACTCCAATCGTAAATGGGATCCGCTCTCAGTCGCTGGATGGAAACAACTTCCTTTTCTTTTTCACGCGTGCAATTATTGTAGTCTGGTTTCCATGGTCTTCTAGGTGGCAATCTGCACTGGCTTTGCAGATGCCCAGTCCTGTTGCAATTCCAACATGGAGGTTTTCTAGGTGGCAGTCTGCACTGGCGTTGAAGATGTCCAGTCTTGTTACAGTTCCAGCATCGAGCAGGTCCATCTCCCTGGTTTCTTTGGAACGCAGTTCTCTGGCAACAACACTCCTCAACTCCTAGTTCTCTTACCCGATGAACTCCTTGAGAAGCCTGTTCTGCTGCTTCCATAGTCAGGGCGAACGCTAATGCTTCAGGGAGCGTGCGTTTTCCTGCCGTTCGAATTGCTCGCTGAAGGTTGATGTCAGATACAGCACGAACAAACGCTTCTGTTGCGAATTGGTTGATGATTTCGTCCCCTGCAGCCGGATATGCCAGGTGTGCCAACCGTTCGATGTCTGCTTGGAGTTGTTGCAGAGTTTCTCCTCTTTTCTGGACTCTGGAATTGAGTTGAACGCGGAAGACTTCTTGCATATGGCCATCTCCAAAACGTTTGTCAATGGCCTGAACAAGAGCACTGAAGTTGCCATTTTTATCTGCTGGTATAATTTGTAACAGCTCAGCCGCCGGTCCTCTGAGGGCAAGAGTTAGAGCTATGCATTTGTCTTCCTCATCCCAGCCATTTGTTGCTGCGGCTGCCTCAAACTGCTTCTTGTAGATTGACCAAGAAGTTTGCCCATCGAAGGTTGGTGGATGCATCTCCTTTTTCTTTGGACAGTCGCCAGAACTTTCTCGAACCTTCATTTTCTTAACTTTATCTAATTCTTTTGTAATGGATTCGATTTTATCTTCCACACATTCGAACTTTGCTTCAACAGTCGAAAATTGTTTGACGGCAGTTTTATTTGTGAAAACTAGTTCACTCCTCAATTGAAGATAGCGGCAGCTCTGTTGTGAATTGATAGTCGAAAATTTGGATTTAAGCTTTCTCTGGTACATATTGAGAAAAACCCACTTCCACTTTTAAAACACTTAATTATGATGATGTGCACACCTTTGTGAAAACTAGTTCACTCCTCAATTGAAGATAGCGGCAGCTCTGTTGTGAATTGATAGTCGAAAATTTGGATATAAGCTTTCTCTGGTACATATTGAAAAAAACCCACTTCCACTTTTAAAACACTTAATTATGATGATGTGCACACCTTTCAGGCAATACAGTTGTTGGTAAAAAATTGCTTATAAACAGAAAATTTGAGGAACAAAACTGTAGTATTATATTGTGATAACTAGAACTTATGAACGAAATTTTCACTACTGAAAAAAAAAAAAAAAGTGAATTCACTCTTTATATCAATATCAGCGGCAACCCTGCAAGGGGTTGATGGTCGAAAAATTGGACTTAAGCTTTTCTGTATGGTACATTTCGTTTATTTACAAAAAAGTCTAAATTGACTTGACTAGAGTATCTGCACTAAAAAGTGCTTCTCATCTACCGGTTAGGACTCGGCAAAAACAAAATTATAGTTCCCCTCCATTCCTGCCAACAACACGCACACAGGAATGGTTGAGAATAAGTCCACGAGCTGTTGCACTACGATTTTTTTTTTTATAAAGGTCACATAAAATTGATCAAAGTGGGACGTAGCTATGCGTCCCACGTTTTACTTTGCTGTGCGTGCAATATCTATGTAACTATATTATCTGTGATTCTATTGCCAGATTTACACGAGTGGAAAGCTGGCAGTAAAGACAAAAAGAATGAATTTGTCCATTCTAATTGTTATTGCTTATTTCATTATACTACCAGTATTTCAATCGTGTAAATCCAGCATAACCATATAAAGGATGGCTTGGCAAGTAGCGTACTTGCGTCTGTAAAATTAAGTCGCCTACAAGTTTAAGCCCGTTGAATTGAATTTTTCAAAAAAGTACTCGGATGAGGTATGAGCTGTACTTACCAGAACCGTGCGCAGAATTTTTGGCGGTTCTAACAAAAATAACAACTTTCTAAGATATCCATTTCGATTGAAAATTTAATTTTGAACAACAAATTTTTAGTGCTTTAAGTGCTTAGTTGTCAAATTTGGTTTAGTTTCCAAGTAAGCCCTGCGTACAAGTCTGCAGGGCCTGATGGAATATAATTCCAATTATGCTCCAAATAGCCTATTGAATAGACCTTTTAAATAGGAACAATTACATGCAAGGGTTTTTATTATTGAATATGTTTGTTTGGACCATAAGCATGCTTAAAACCGAAAATGCTACTAAATTCACTCATGCGTTTCTGAGAGAATGGTCACACTGGCCACTTTTACGTATTTTTGTTATAACTCGAAAACTAAGGCGAATTTGCCATTTTTACATATAATACATTTTGTTCAAAATTAAATTTTCTATCGAAATGGTTAGTTTGGAAAATGTCTTAAGAAAAATTAAGCGGGAAAAGTAAACAAAAACCAACATAAAAAAATCAAAGATTTTTAATTTTTTTTCTAAATTGCGTATAAATTTTTTCGGAGCGAAGATACGCTCAAGATATGCATGAACAAAGTAAACTGGAGTCTTTTGGCCTTAATATGACATATTAAAAAAGCCATATTGTTTGAAAATTAACAGAGATATAGCCATTCAAACTTTACCATTTCTTATCATTTTTCGCAGCTTTTGCCCGAAAGCCTATTTTTTGGTACTTTACGACAAATTTAACGTTCCTAGCAACTAATACCAAATCTTATGTTAATCGAACCAGCCGTTTGGTCTGTAGGTCTGAAAGCATTTAAAAACAGCCGAAAAACGAAATTGCGAACTTATATCCTTTTTATAAATTCTCTATAACTCTAATGTCATATTATATCAGAATTTTGATTTCGAACATTTTTACGAAAGTGAAATTGGCCATATTGTACCGAAAAAGGGACCTTCGGGCCAAAACTGTGAAAAATTACAAGAAATGATAAGGTTTGAATGGGAATATCTCTGTCAATTTTGAACAAATATTAATTTTTTAACATGCCATATTAAAGCCTTTATTCTCAACTTTATTTTGTCCCTGCATGTCTTGACCCTATCTTTGCTTCAAAAAAAGTTATGCACAATTTATTAAAAAATTTAGATATCCTTGATTTTTTGATTTTTTAATTTTTTTTAGGTTGGTTTTTGTTAACTTTTCCTGCTTAAATTTTTTCATAAAATTTTTTGAACTATCCATTCCAATAGAAAATTTAATTTTAAACAAAAAGTATTATATGTAAAATTGTCAAATTCGGCTTAGTTTTCAAGTTACACTAAAAATATTGAAAAGTGGCCAGTGTGACCATTCTCTCAGAAACGCATGGGTGAATTTAGTAGCATTTTCAGTTTTAAGCATGCTTATGGGCCCAACAAACATATTCAATAATAAAAACCCTTGCACGTAATTGTTCCTTTATACCCCTAATTTTCCGGTCTATTCAATAGGCTAAAAGCTCTAAAGACGTAATTGTACCGCTACTGGTGGAAATATTCTGAGGGTGTTTAAACATCAATATTATATTCCATCTTGTTGGAGGGATAAGTTAGTGTCATTTTCATTCCGAAAGCTGGCAAGCCCACTCACACTGAACCGAAAGATTTTAGACCAATTAGCCTATCCTCCTTTCTTCTTAAAACCTTAGAAAGACTGATAGAAATGCACATTCGCCTAATGATAAATGATAGTGTTCTCTCACAGGCCCAACATGCATACATGAAGGGCAAATCTGTTGAGACGGCACTTCATGAAGTGGTCGGCACGATTGAGAAATTAATTTACTTTAAAGAATTTACCTTAGGAGCATTCCTTGACATAGAAGGGGCCTTCAACAACGTTGAAAATTGAGCAATGCGACAAGCCCTTGACTCTGTGAGCATTGATCCGATGTTGTCAAACTCCATGCTTTAGACTAGAATTGTTAATGCAGAAATGAGTAATAGCAAGCTTAAAATTAGGACGTGTAGAGGTACGCCACAGGGAGGAGTCTTATCTCCTCTGCTCTGGCTTCTTGTTGTAAACTAGATCTTAGTTAAATTAGGGCAGAGCGGCGTCAAGGTCGTGGCGTAAGCTGATGATATAGTTATAATGGCGTCAGGGTAATTTGTTCCCACTCTGTGTGAGCTCCTACAAACAGCCCTTGACATGCTCAATAATTGGGCCGGTAGCTGCGGACTTATGTCAACCCACTAAAAACGGAACTAGTTCTATTAACGAGAAAACGAAATATTCCAAACATAAATCCCCCCCCCCCCCCATAAATGGGACGCCGCCGCTCCATATAACTAGTACGGCAAAACATTTTGGTTTAATTATCGATCGTAAACTTAACTGGAAAGAGAACATAAAAGAAAGAGAAAAAAAGCTGCAATAGCCTTCTACACATGCAGTAGAATTTTCGGCAAAAGATGGGGACCCAGCCCCAAAACCATTCATTGGATGTACACAGCCATTGTAAGGCCTATCCTGACGAACGCGTGTTTGTTTTGGTGGCCAGCCTTATAAAAGGCAACCAATCTTAAGGCCATGACAAAAATTCAGAGACTGGCATGTATAAGCACAACTAGTGCCATGAGAACCACGCCAACCGCAGTCCTAGAAACTTTCCTCTCACTTGCCCCACTCGATCTGTTCACGAAGTAGTTGGCGGCCAAAAGTGCTTTACGAGTTAGAGAGTGTAAAAATTGAAAGAAGGGCCACTATGGTCACAGAACTATAATGAACTTCACTGACACAGACATTCAAACGGACTATATTTCACCGTACATAGATTTTAACCCAGTCACGCTAACAGATATCCCGACAAGGGAATTTTGGAAGGAAAACCGGGTCATTAACGCAAATCATGTATCGGTCTTTACTGACGGTTCCAAAACAGATACAGGGGTAGGGTCAGGTATCTTCTCAGACAATCCACTCATCAATAGGTCATTGAAGCTCCCAAACTTCTGCAGCGTTTTCCAAGCGGAAGTGCTTGCAGTTTGCGAGGCTGAAAAATACCTATCAACATGTGAACTAACGAACAAAAACATTGATATCTTCATAGACAGCCAGGCGGAAATCAGAGCCATTTCGTCAATTGTCACGAAGTCAAACCTAGTTGATCGATGGCGTAGTGAATTGAGATTGTTTGGAGAAACAAATTCAATCACTCTTCGATGGGTCCCTGGTCACCGTGACTTTTATGGAAACGAAATGGCTGATGAATTGGCCAAAAACGGTTCACTACTTGAACCGAGCCAAACTGTACCTTGGGTACTTATGCCACTGGAGCAAGAAAAGAGTAGAATTCACCAAAGCTTCCTCAAGGCCGCTAACGATAGATGTTCAACAATTGACACCTGTCGGGTTACAAGGAATCTTTGGCCAGATATTTCAAAGAACAAACCGGAGTACTTACTTAGAAGACCTCAATTGTTTCTCTTGGTTGGAATCCTTACGGGTCAAAACTCAATGGGAGCCCACATGAGCAGAATGGGCATCGGCACATCTGACTTATGCAGAGGGTGTCAGCACGGAGAGGTGGAAGAGGGTTCTTCTCACTTCCTCCGTGAATGCCCCAGTCTAGGCAGAACAAGAAAAGCAGCCCTCGGAGAATATTTCTTCGACGAACTTGGTGACGTCTTTCTTTTGCCACTGAAAAACATCCTGAAATTCATTCAAAGCACAGGATGGTTCAGGGAGGCACCCCATTTCCAAAACTTCGACTAAATCCCTCCTCTTTCCCTCCTATTCCTACATTTCTCACATCCCGGGGAGCACAATGGATCCATTGAGATCCGAACGAGATGTTTCGGCTGGCCGGATCATCACCCCACCTAACCTATCCTAACCTTAGCCCAAAAATACTTGGCCAGTGTGACCGTTCTCTCAGAAACGAATGATTGAATTTAATAGCATTTTCGGTTTTAAGCATGCTTAGAAAAAGAACAATTACGCACAAGGATTTTTATTATTGAATGTTCTATAGGTCCATATAGAACATTCAATAATAAAAATCCTTGTACGTAATTGTTCTTTTTCTATACAATAGGCTGTCTGTGCATATACCTTCCAAAATTCACACCTACAGTAATAAAACTACATCACATAATCTTTGCAAAGTCCACCATTTTGTTCGCCTCTTGGGGATACCTCGTTAAAAAAACGCATTGCAAAGTTTACCCCTTGGGCAATGAGGAAATGACTTCTTCTACCAATAGCCGCAATTGAGGAGCGCTTATGATGACACTTGCCCAGGGCACAAATTTAGCACGGGCCAGCCCTGTAGATAATAGTAACCGGACTTAGCCCCTTACCGCATACGAAGCTATATATTTCTTTGTTAACAATTTTTGTTAATAATTATTAAGAACAAAAAATTTTTGTGCATACTAATTTCTAAAGCCCAATAAGAGATATTTTCACAAAAAAAAAAATGTTTTCCATCGCTTTCATAATTTTTTCATGCAATAAGGGGTTAACAAAATTTTTTTTGAAGGGGCTTGTCTGTTCAGGCTGTCATACATCCTATGAAGTTTAAGCACCATTTTAAGTTTGATAATTAGAAGTAAGGAAAAATGCGGACTTTTCATATGAATGCGGTACACGATTTCTGCCAGTGCCTTCCCCTTTTCCATTTGAGGAAACTTTGCATAAAATATTCGCCTTTTTCTGAATCGATCTGGCAAATAACAGCTCTACTACTTTCTTTGGGTGCTTTTATTGTTCGTGACTTGTAGACTGAAGACTTTATTCTTGTTTTTATTAAATTTTAATCACAAACAATTCTAGTGCTCAAAAACAAAAATATCGGCACTTTTTCGACGCCAAGTAGCTTTCGTAATAATTGAAATCAAAATGAGGCCTACTAATCCAAATCTCTTATAGGAATATGAGAAGATTGTTATCAGATCAAATATTTTTGTCATAAGCTCAACAACATGAAAATATTGAAATAAAATCTATCATTAGGTCTGATCAGTGATGCCAGATGAGATTTCTAGAATCCCACCAAATTCCAAAAAAATCCCACCATTTTTGTACTGGAAGGAAAAAAAAAACCACCATAACCTTTTCTGCTACAAATATTTCCTAGATATAAAAAAAGAAGAATGTTGGCTCTGCACTCTTGGTACTTCATATTCGCAAAAAAAGTATGTCATCTAATTGGTCAGTAATTGGTGAAGATAGCTTGTCCTAGAAATTAGTCAGCCTTAGAAAACTTGTAATCAAGACTTAAAGTTTCTTAAGGTCACGACCGTATGATTTTTGCCACCTCATTTGTGGAATATTCACAAAAAATGTATACCGATCCGAAAGATCACTAGATCTGATAAGATCAACTATTTTCAATAATTGTCCAGCCAAAGTTTTTCTTATGAACTTTTAAAGTTCGTTTCAAGGTTACAAACAAAATGTTGGCATCTCACTTGAAAGATCACTCAAATGTCGTAAAAGGTCAGGTAGTAAGTTTCAGTAATTGGTCAGCCATTGATTTTTATGAATTTTGAGACATTTTTTAATTTTTTCAAGGTCAGTGATTTTGGGTACCTCATTTGTGTGGTATTCACAAAATAAAATTATTTTTTTTAAATTTCTGTGCCAAATCATTATAGATCATAAAATTCGAAGATAGGCAAGTATATTGAATTGTGGTTTTTCCCACCAAAAAAGAAACCATTGAAATATTTTCCCACCATAAATCCCACTATGAATATTTTCCCACCATTTTTCCCACCAAAGGCATTTTTTCCAACCATTTTGGTTGGAAAAACCACCAATGTGGGAACACTGGGTCTGATCCTTTACCTTAAATTTCTGCGGTTTTTATTCCAAACTTACGGAACTTTTGACTAAAATGCGCAGAAATGCACAGAAAATCACACAAACTCAAATTAAAGTAAGGGACCTAATATTAATTATTATTGCAAGCGAATATAATCTTTCTGGAACTCTGAAGGTACTTTTGATCGTTTCTAAATTACTGATAACTAGGCTTTATCAATATCAAAGCCTTATGTGGTTCTATTTTGTTTAAATTATTTAATTGGAACTTACCCCAATAAAAGTCCCCAGAACCAAGGCATACTCAAGAGATAATGAGCAAGGATACAAATAACTGCAGTTTCGACTATAGTTGGTATTAATGTAAGTTTTAAAATTATCATCCAAAGTTTTTTAAAGGCTGAACCATCAAGTCCAAAGCCTGCCAGCAGCATTATATTAATAAGAGCCAGTTCCCTGCAAAAAGAAATATTTATTACAAAAAAATTCTTTCTGACATCATATCAACTTCTTTGGAATTCAATTTAAACTTCAGCATCCCCAATTTGCTTCTAAAATTAGTTTTTCAAATTAATTCTCAACGAATTTTTCTACTTTTCTTACCTAAGAAACAATTCCAACGCTCCATATCCACTAAAATCCGCCAGTCCCAAATTCGTATAGAGCACACCGAAGAACAACATACCCAGCATATCGGGCAATCGCATAAATGTCACCAAAATCCCTGAGATCTGTGCACCAACAAACAAGAATGCAATTCTCATAATTACCGTCTCGGGCATCGCATACTTGCGTGCTTGAGCATATCCCATTATCCAAAGGAGCAGAAATATAATCAGTACTGCCAAGGGCTGTGAAATAATTGGCCAGTCTCTAAGAAAGTTCATCCATCTGTTGCAAAACCCAAAAGCACACAAAAATAAAAAAGGATCAACAAAAAAAAAATACAAAAGCATAGAAGACGTTGGAAAAGGTAAAATATAAAGAAAAAAAAAAAAGAAAAGAAATTGTGATAATACAATTTAATTGAATGAAACCACGGATGCATGTCGTTCTACGAATTCCCGCAGATAGAAAGCGAGAAAGTGAGCTGCCACATTCCTTGCGGCAATGCCCCTTTATCAGTTTCTCTCGTGTAGCATGGATTTCTCTTGTAAAAGGACAAAGAAGGAGCAACTTGTATATATAGTGATGGTTGTACCTTAGTTCCAAGGGATCACCGAAGAACAATCATTTTATAGCATCTCGTAGACAAGTGGGTTTCACACTATACACTGCATCCAGTGGCTTCTATTTGTCATCACAATTTCTTATTTTTTAAATGGAAATTTCACCAGTTGGCTTAGTTTTCTTAAGCTTTTGAGAATTCAGATAAAATAGAATGCGTGACTGGGTCGCACGAACTTGATCTTATAGTTCAAGTTGCTAGGAACTTAGTAAAATTTAAACTCAAACGAACCAAAAAGTAGAATTGATGATAAATAAAAAAAAATTTAAGGGTTGGCACTTCTTGAAAATGTTGATTTTAACTAAGTGATTGTCAGTTAGAATAATTTTGTTTTATTTCTTTTTCTAAAACTACATTTAAACACGAACAAAATGATACCCAACTTTTTTAAGCTTTGAACATTATTAACAGTCAAGTTATTAAATGGAAATTGCTCCCTCAAAAATTTTTAAGATCGCTTTCTCGGTACCATTTTGGAATTATGACTTAAAACTGGAAAAATCCAAATCTATGTTCCTGGCTGAATTCACATTAATAATATTTCTTCTATACTTACATCTTTGGTCCTTTGTACTCTTCGCGGTCCTGATGGTTTTGTTGGGGCTGATGCTGATGCTGATGGCTCTGCTGAAGATGGTGTGATGTTAAATTTAATGAAGGCGAAGTCAAAGACGTTGTTGTTCTGCCATTTGGATCGTTGTACTGCTTTTGGTTTTCATTGTCGTTGCTGATGGTGTTCATGGTGGTTGTTTTCAGCACCTGATGATGGCCTGGAGACTTCGGAGATTCTAATTGGAAGCCAGACTTTTGATGCCGTTTTTGAGGACTGTATGTTGTCAGCTCTGTGTCGTCCCTGCTATTATCTGCAAAAGAGGTGAAAAGAGTGATAGAATTCAGGAACAGTTCTGGGAAATGGTAATTGTATAGTTCCAGATAAACTATAGATAGGCACAAATTCAATGTTAAATTTTGAAATGACTTCTGGTTGACAACTGCAAAGTGAAATTGATAAACACAAAGCGGATATTTGATGTTATGACTCGTAAGGCGTAGCTACGAGAGAGATTGAGGTATATAATATACAGCTTTTGAGATTCTAAAAAGTGGCTAGCCCCTATTAATAACAGACAGAGCTAAATTCGAGGAGATTCTAGGTATATGGCTATAAAAAATGATACTGACATTGATTGTTAGCACTTTGGTTAACAATGAAATACAATAGTTATTGTGAACATGTTTCATTATAATGTTATTTATATTTAGTTGGTAGATTTAATTATTTTCTAAGGTGATAAATGGTGAATGACGAAAAATATTTGTTTAAATAATTGAAATATCACAACTTAGTATTCAGTTCGTAAGATTCATGAAAATAATTCCTAGTTTTCTTATTAAAATACCTAGTAAACGCAGGCGACAGAAAAATGTTATTATTTACCACAACTGTCTGCCTTTTTTTTTTAAGTAGTAGAAGTTGAAACTTTGAAATTGAACACATCAAAATAATAGTAACTAATGGGGCTGACCATTAAAAACGAGTGGATTCCACGTACTTGCTCTTATGTTCAAGAGGCTGAGGGTGTTAAAGAAAACTGTAATTAATTGAGAAATGGAAATTATAAGAGATAAGTGTTGAAAAGCATCAAATACGATATTTAAACTATAGTCCAGTCATATTGTATTTTTACCATGCAAATTGTGGGGTAGTTTTGATTTGTTCGCTCCTTTATGTTTTCGGGGGTGCTGAATCCAAATCTGAGGTTTGCCAACAAAATTTCGTGACGCAACATGGAAAAAAATGCAAAAATTGATGCAAAAATGCATTTTTTGGGAGTTTTTCACTAATGGCTCGAAAACTGACAACTATTCGAAAATTACATCAAAGTACCATTGAAAGAATACACAATTTACAATAAATACCTACCTAAGGAGATTTGACGTATTTTTTACTGTTTTCGAAAATCCAAGACAAGACAAAATTTGAATTTTTTTCTGTAACTTGAACCAAGATATACTTTTCTAATGTTTTTGATGCGCTGAGCTCGAATCTGGCCATAAAATCGCTCTATCACATCACGTTTTTGAGATATTTGAATCTAAAGATTTAAAAAAAATGCATTTTTATACAAATTTGGAGTTTTTTTTTCTCGTGGTAAATTGAGTCCAAATGGGTTGTTGCAGAAAAAAGCCTTGAATAGGGATTTATTGGAAATTGTGTATACTTTCAATGGTACTTCGATGTAATTTTCGAATAGTTGGTAGTTTTCAAGCCATTAGTGAAAAACTCCCAAAAAATGCATTTTTTGCATAATTGTTTGCATTTTTTTTTCGGAAAAATCAAAACTATCCCACAATTTGCATGGTAAAAATACAATATGACTGGACTATTTCATGTGTACAAAGGAAAAATTTTGAGTGTATTCCAGTCTTACATGAATTCTTGCAAGAAAACATGCTTGAACTCAGAGCAGATATTAGCAATGTTATTGCTCTCCATTTGATTAATCTCGAAAGATCCATGCTGGATTACTTTCCAGATACAAATACTGACATCGAGTGGGTACAAAATCCATTTCTAATGAAAACCATCAAGCCTATGACCCTGAGTATACCTACAGGAATACGAGTCCCTGATAGATCTGCAGAGCTCCTCTTCATCAAAATTTGTATACGATTCTGTATCATTAAACGAATTTTGGATTGGTATTACAGGTAGAACTATAATAGTCGGAAGGGCACTGAAGCTAATATCAAAAACCAACGAAAAGTAGCTTTACGCACCCGTAATGTTATTATCATCTATCTCTTTTTGGCATTCCTACTTCACCAAATGTCAGTTTAACTTAAGTAACCAAAGTTGAACGAAACTTGACGAAACCTTCCACTCCGCAATTATAGCCGATTTTGAAATGTGTTGTTTTTCTTTGTTTGCTATTGTCAGGATGGGGTTCCGAAATATATTTGGGCATTTTTTAGGGTTCCACAGCTTAAAAAGTTTGGGAACCGCTGAGCTAAGTCGTTAAATTTGTTTCCGTTGACCGCTCGTTTTTTTGCCTGAAATTGAACGGGCGAATTTGAATTCCTTTCGGCCAGAGCTCAGAGTCAAAAATAATATCATAACATATTCCAACGGAGTACCAATTTTAAAGTTTATAAATCTTAGCTTTTCGTCGTCATAATTTTTCATAACTAGTTTATACCACGGGAAAAGGGATGCATCAATCTGGGTTTTTGATTGGATATATGAAGTAATGTTTTCGGTAGATGTGTCCTTCCTGAAACAAGGTAAATGGAACCAGCGCATTTTTTGTTTACTAAAAACATTGTTCTGTAGGTCA
Organism: Dasysyrphus tricinctus; assembly: GCA_963921185.1. NCBI lineage: Eukaryota > Metazoa > Arthropoda > Insecta > Diptera > Syrphidae > Dasysyrphus > Dasysyrphus tricinctus. The sequence goes on from OY992530.1 coordinate 140,494,534, forward strand.
TCTACATCCATATTAACACCAGACTTAAAAATTTGACTTTTAGGTACACATGTAGGCTTAGCTTTACCATTTTCCGTCGTAGTAGATCATACATATTTAAGTTTTCGTTATCTTATTTTTACTTACTGAAAAAAATTTATGTTTTTGTTTATAAAACAAGTGCTTTTTTGTATTTTGTGTTATACAGGGCGAATGGTAGGTATGCAATTGTACCACGGAACAACCCGAATGGTACATATATGTACCAACGCCCCCCGGCCACGCCTTTCAAAAATGTCTTCTTTTTTATGAATTATACTCCTCAAAAGCACCTTAGCTCATTCCAAAATATAAAATTTCTATAACTTCATCACCTGAATTGCGTCCCCAATAGTAGGGGCGTTAGAGCACGATATGAGGGCATACCTTTCATTTCGACCTGACGGGTTGAGCTTTAGGACACTAATAGTTCATATCCTAACTTTACTTTTAAGAAGTGTTGCCAAGGTGGCAACACTGTCAGAAGGATAAGAGAAGGGTTGCAACAATTCCAAAATGTTGCTTATAGATCGAAAACCAAAGGTCAGACGATGACCCGAGAGCTCCCGTTGGATTCAGCACCCTTGAAACCATAGGACCACGTTATTGTTTTTCTCCTACCCCTCCCCTTGCACGAAGGGGGTGAAATAAAGTCGTTTTGGAATCAAAATTTGAAAAGCCAAGAAGTTAGAAAATATTTTTATTAATAAAATTTAAAAATGGTGGCGACACAGAATTTCACAATCTACTACATTACATCCAAAGATGATTGAAAACCTGTTAAGTCAAAACGCAGAGTATAGTAGGTTACAACTTTATTGATTGTCGGTTACAGAAAGAGAGTAAATTCATTAACTTATGTGCTATTTATAGACTAGCTTAGGTTAATACTTATTATATAAAATAGTACAGTAAGTATTAATGATAATTAAGACAATTGTTTCTGCAAACGGTGGTACGGATCTGGACGTTAAAAGTAGAATAAATAAAGCTCGTGCTGCCTTCGGTACTCTGTCCCCAATCTGGAAATCAAGTCAAATCTCCTTACGCACTAAGTTGAGATTCTTCGAATCCAATGTCAAATCCGTGCTGTTATATGCTTGTGAAACCTGGAAAGTCACGTCTTCCATTTCGAAGAAATTGCAGGCTTTTGTGAATCGCTGTCTGCGCCACATCCTAAAGATTCGCTGGCCACAAATAATATCAAATGAGGAATTGTGGCGCAGGACAAGTCAAAAGCGGCTTGACGTCTACATAAGAAAGCGTAAATGGCGTTGGATTGGTCACATACTGAGGAAACCAAACGATGAAATTGCAAAGCAGTAGTCCTTTGAATGGAATCCTCAGGGTGCACGGCAGCGGGTTGGAAGACCAAGAACAACATGGAAATCAACTGTCTTAGCGGAAGCAGAATCCCAGAGAAAGACGTGGCCACAGCTAAAGTACCTTGCAGCAGATCGTGAAGGATGGAGACGTTTTGTTGACGCCCTATGCCCCAGCAGGGGTTACAGGACACGATGATGTTGATGATGTACAGACCTAGGGGTAGGTACTTGTTTAGCAATTCAAATATATAGCAAAACTTACTTTGGTTTTTTTAAAAAGCCACTTTCAAAGTGACGAGGAAGGGGGATATGAAAAAACTTAAATATTTATCTTGGAATAATATAAGCATATGACACTTGTCTTATGGGTATTTTTGTATGCCCAGTCATACTAAATCCGAATGAATTTGATACAACTACCTTCAAAAAAGTTAAAGCCTTCTTCATAAATGATGACCGAATTATTAGTGAAACACGTAAAATATTACCAAATTTCAACAACATTGACACAAAACTTGGTCCACATATTTCGTTTGTCATAAGCAACAAGAATCAAAAGAGTCTACAAAAATATTTATAGTGAAAGGGTGTTTTTTTCATGGAAATGGAAAAATTTTGAACTACTACCATGAATCCCCTCCCGAAACTGGAACGTTAATGAAAATTGGTTAAAACAAGAGACCGTTATTTTTGGTAAATTAAAATGTTTTCTTAAAAAAAATTCTAGAAAGTGTTTAAAAATCCCTAAATACCGACTTTCGATAAAATCGACTGTGTTGTTTTCAAAAAATGTATTTATGTATTAATTTTGTATTTCAATCTCAAACAAAAATTTGATAATTTTTTGAAAATCCAAAAAATATTATTTTTTTTTAATTTTAGCAATACAAACTTTTTATATTTCTTATAGGTAAGCTTCTGTATTAAAAAAATATTGAAATCAAAAATATAGTTTTGAAGAAAACCGAAAATAAAAAAATGGTTCTTTTGGAGGTATACCATTTAAAAAAATGTTTTGAAAAATGGTTTCCTATCCAAAGGTAGCCTTTACTAAAAGGAATTTATTAAACTTTTTTTAAGAAAAGTTGTGGTTCTGTTTTTGAGAAAAACAAGGTTTTGTAAATTTTTAGAAAATTGTGTAAAAAAAACGTATGGGGAGAGTCAGCAAAAACCACTGTACCAAGTTTTAAGAAAATTGATCCAGCTGGTCGGTAAGCCGTAAGCCTGTAGCTGAACAGACAGACAGAACTGTGAGGCCCAATTTTTTCATCTTCCCTATCATTGTAATCCATCAAAATCTCAATTTCAAGTTGTTTTGTACGAATGCGTGACTAGTACCTAAGTAAGACTTATGTATCGCAAGTAAAAATATTTAAAGTAATTTCAAAGCTTGCATGGTACCTACGCATAGTCTTGTGGCCTTGGATGTCAAAACTTTGATAGATAGTATAGGTAGGTATACCTATCATTAATTTGGGAACAATTAGGGTTCGGTTAGGGCGTACATCTCCAAAAGTCAAATGAAATTATTAATGATTTCTTAAGCCTAGTACGCAGCTGATGTGAAACGAAATATTTAGTTGGTTTCCAACAAGACAACGAAATGCTTACAAAAACGCAGCGAAAAAATATTCATTGACAGTTACACCAATTCAAAAATTCAAAACAAATGCAACTGAAAAAAAAGAGCACCGAGAGCCACGCTGTAATGAAAGAAACAACAAAAATACTCACGAAAAAACACAAATGTCATTTTTCCGCACACAATAAATGGCCTGGGGGCCAATTCTGGTTCTGTGAAAAAGTGAATCGAATGAATCGTTTTCACATTCGCTGCCAACCATTGCTTTCACTTTTTCGATTCATTTGCCACAAATAAGCGATTCTGGTTCTGTGAATGAAAACTATATTATCGATGCTAGAACCACCTTACCATTTCTCCTGAAAACTGCACGATCCTCTCAATTTACTTGTGTTTTTGAAGAGAACAGAGAAATGCGTGAGATAGGAACACTTTTTTCTGTATGGATTTGACAGAGAGAGAGATATGATTGAATTTGTCATTGCTTGTTCGTATTCACGCTTTCATTTTGGATATTCGCTTCCAAATGACGGCGTGAAAGCAAATTATTCATAATGAAAGTTTTTGATGTTTGGTTGCACATTTTCACAGAACGGGAATCGGAATTAGTGTGAAAGCGTGAAAAATTGTTCGTTTCATTTTTTCACAGAACCAGAATCGGCCCCCTGGGTAATTAATTGTGTGCGAAAAAAGAGTGTAGACTTCTCCAAAAAGTATGCAACAATTTTCAATTTCGTTCATCGAATAGCGTACTGCAGAACGAAAAGTAGAACTAAATTTTTAGTTTATGATTTCGTTGTGTCATTTTTGTATGGGATTTTTCGTTTCGCATCAGCAGCGTACTAGGCTTTAAGGTTAAATAATCCATGAAATAAGGCTGGTAACCTTAGCTAACATTCATATAACGGGTGATTTTTTAGCTGGTTTGGTTTTGGCAACACTGGTTTTGACAGCTGACATGTGTTTAGTACCTTGTGTCACTGTCAAACAGCTTCAGTTTGGTTTGCAATTTAACCATGGATCGTCTTACAAATGAACAACGCTTGCAAATTATTGAATTTTACGATCAAAATTCGTGCTCGGTTCGAAATGTTCATCGCGCGCTGCTTCCATTTTATGGTGAGGCTCATTTTTGGTTGAATGGGTACGTAAATAAGCATAATTGCCGCATTTGGAGTGAAGATCAGCCAGAAGCATTGCAACAGCTACCAATGCATCCCGAAAAAGCCACTGTTTGGTGCGGTTTATGGGCCGGCGGCATTATTGGGCCATATTTCTTCAAAGATGATGCGAATCGCAGCGTTACTGTCAATGGTGAACGCTACCGAGCGATGATAACAAACTTTTTTTTGCCCGAAATGGAAGTTCTTGACTTGCATGATATGTGGTTTCAACAAGACGGTGCCACATGCCACACAGCACGCGAAACAATGGCGCAATTGCGAGGCGAGTTTGGTGAACAGTTAATTTCACGTTTCGGGCCGGTCAATTGGCCGCCTAGATCGTGCGATTTGACACCATTAGATTATTTTTTGTGGGGGTATGTCAAGGCTAATGTCTATAGGGACAAGCCCGCTTCGATTGACGCACTGGAAGCCAACATCCATGCATTCATTCGTGAGATACCGGCCGATATGTGTGAAAGAGTATGCCAAAATTGGACTCAGCGGATGGGCTACCTGAGACGCAGCCGCGGTCAACATTTGCATGAAATTATCTTTAAACATTAAATTGCAAGGTTCAAACTATCGATTCAAATAAATAGCGTAGGTGATACAATTATTGACACTGTAAAATTTCAGCCTAGCTATTGACACCTTCTTCTTACAGAACGTTTCATTGTTACAAATCTGACCGGTGCCCATAACTGTTTCTTTTAAGTTCTTCACTCTTTTTTATTCTCTCAGTCTTTGTTTTAATATTGTTAGGAGCTAGTCAGTGTTGCTGTGAATTTTGAAAACTAGACATCACTGTTACGCGACTGTGTGTTTTATGAAAAAAAGTGTGAATTTAGTTAAGGATTCCGAACATGTAAGTAGATAGTTATATTATATTTAATATAAGCTTGATCATATTAGTTTATTATATATGAGACATAATACCCTGGATAAGGATTTATCTTATTTTAATTGTTTTTCGGTTGATTATATATTTAATAAAATGGGGTGTCAACTATTGTGTTAAGATTTTAACAATTCCTATAATTGACACCTCTGTGTCAATAACTGTCTTCTATTGGAGTACAAACGTTGACACTGTGTCTATAGTTGTACTTATAAAGAGTGTCAATAATTATATAATTCTCTTAAATTAATATTTAGCTGGAATAATGCCTAAGTGTACTGGTAAATATACCGAAAAGGACCTCGAGAAAGCTATTGAAGCTGTGAGGACACAAAAGATGTCCAAAAAATCTGCAGCCAAATTTTTTAATATTCCTGTAACTTCACTCATATGTCGAATGAGTTGCGTTTTTGAGCCGACACCCTTCAATAAGCCTTAGAACACCAGATCCGGTAACATCGGCCAGCGCAACAGTTGGATCATCAGACATCAAATCGTGGTTTATTATTAGTGTCAAGTTAGCAAAGCAACTTTGACGAATCGAAAAATGATTAATTGGATAATTTGCCGTTAATTAGTCGTTAATTAGCTGTGACAATTTCTAATTTGTCGTTCAATGTTTTTTATGTATTTTTGGGTGCTTTGCTAACTTGATATCAAGTTAGCAAAGCACCCTGTCGAAAATCAGTAAGAACTTCTTATACCTGATGGTTTATGGTTTGATAATTTGCCGTTAATTAGTCGTTAATAAGTTGTGACAAATTCAATTTGATCATGCAATGTTTTCTATGTTTTTGTTGATGCTTTGCTAACTTGATATCAAGTTAGCAAGGCAACTCTCACGGATCGAAAAATGGATAGGTGCATTGTTTGTCGTTAGTTAGTCGTTAATTAGTTCTGACAATTTCGATATGTCGTTCTATGTTTTCTATGTTTTTTGTTTTGAAAATTGGTAAAAACTTCTAAAATTTAAAATTTTAGTTCTTAATAATTTGCCGTTAATAAATCGTTAGTTAGTTGTGAAAAAATCAATTTTGTCGTGCGATGTTTTCTATGTGTTTTTGGGTTATTTGTTTTCTTTGAGTGTCAAGTTAGCAAAGCAACTTTGACGAATTGAAAAATGGGTAGGTGGATAATTTGCCGTTAGTTAGTTGTGACAATTTCGAATTTGTCGTTCAATGTTTTCTATGTTTTCTTGGGTGCTTTGCTAACTTGACACTACTCGAAAAGCGTGAAAAACTTCTTATACTTGATGTTTTATGGCTTAATAATTTGCCGTTAACTAGTCATAAATTAGTTGTGAAAAATTAAATTCAATCGTGCAATATTTTCTATGTTTTTTTTATTCTTCATTACCTTTATATCAAGTTAGCAAAGCATCACCTTAGAAAGGGATGAAAACTGCTAGATAATACCGAACTGTTTATGGGTTAATAGTTTTCCACTAATATTAGTCTTCAATTAGTTGTGTAAATTTTGAGTTTTTCGTGCAATGTTTTCTATTTTTTTTGGGTTATTTGGTAGCTTGACATTAAGTTAGAAAAAAAGTACTACCTGAAAATGGGATAAGAACTGTTTATACCAGATGGTTTATGGCTTAATAATTTACCAGTAACTAGCCGTTAATTATTTGTGATAATTTTGAATTTGTCGTTCTATGTTTTCTATGTTTTTTTTAAAAACTGTAAAATCTTCCAAAACTTAATATGTTATTCCTTGATAATTTGCCATTAATGAGTCGTTAATTAGTTGTGAAAAATTCAATTAGTCATGCGATGTTTTCTATGTAATTTTAGGTTATTTATTTAATATAAGAATTAACGAACAAATATTTTTAACGGCAAATCATCCACCTACCCATTTTTCGATTGAGGAAAATTGATTTGGTAACCGAACGCTCATAGAAAACAAATCACCCTTTTATTATTGTTATGTTTTACTATTATTTCAACTCAAGTTACCTACACAAACGAATATAAGTGTGATTTTTTTTTTTTTGTTTTCAGTTTTATGTTTTTTGTTTTGTTTTAAAATTTTAATAATAAAGCTACATATAGGTTTAAAAAATGATTTAAGCCCACCTGAACCAAAAGATCGCTATTTTTATTCTTAACTGTCTATTTGAAGATATGTCAATAATTGTACAAATATGTGGTGTCAATAGTTGTACATAAGTGTCCATTACTATACAATTATGTGGTGTCAATAGGTGTACATGAGTGTCAATTATTATATATTTTAATAGCGTTTTGGAAATATCAAAATTTAACAATATCACGAATCTATTAATCGCTTTTAATACAAATATCATGAAAACCAATTGAGTAAGGTTTTTAGAAATGTGCTAAGAGTTTCATATATCCCTACCAAATATATTTGCCAGCTGTGTCAAGTAAGAAATTCCTTAAGAGTGTCAATAATTGTATCGCTTACGCTATTTCATTCATTTTTTCGAATTTTTTGTGTTTTTTTTTTTTTTAAAGTTCTAAACCTCTTAAAAAATCACCCGTTACATACTAAGAATCACTAAATTGACTTTTTATTCTTGATTTTTCTTAAATTTCAAAATCTCGACTGAGTTCACATCCACTGCAGACAAATTTTCTGATCTAATATCATCTTGAAGATTTTTCAATGAATCATCAATAATTATTATAAACTTGAATTATTTGTGATACTCACTAACCAAAATCCAAAACATCCAGCTTGATTTATTAAATTAAAACTTAAAACAAACGTCACCCATGCTTTTTATTACTTAGAGACAAATAATTATTTGAAATTTTTAATAATTTTTATTGATGAATTTAACCAGTGCAACTATTTCAACAACAACAAACAAAATATCAACAAACTCAAGAGATGTAGAACATTATTTGTTGATCCACGCGAAAAAAAAAACCGATCCCGTTAAACTGGAATCTCTTACTACAATTAAAAATATTCATCTCATTTGAATTTGTTCAGAATTATTATCTCAAATCTCAGTGTAAGCAAACCACACTGCTGCTGTCATGCGCTTTTGTCAATTTGTGTTGTTTCTAAGTAATACGAAAAAAAATCTCTTAGATCGCGACGCTTATATTATTAGTAACGCAAATAAAATCAATAAATTAAACAAACAGAGCAGCATAACTTAAAGAGTTGTGTGTATTTAATTTTTGCTATCTCTGAAATAATCAGTTTGTATTTTCTGACTCACATCTCACATGCTGCTGCGCGCCGCGCCCGCCGCACGCTGTCTGCTAGCCGGCACCACTTTGTTGGAGCAAGTTCATTCATTGTCATAAACATATTGCCAAGGGCGGATGCAAACATTGAACTTGGGGGAAATTCGAAATTCATTTTTAATCTTTTTAATAATTATTCATTTCCAAAAAAGAAAATAGGGTCTGCAGAAAATAAAGTTGAATATACTCGTTCCCAATACAGGATATCCTATAATTCGTTAATTCGGTATATTTTTGGAAGAAAATCGTGAGGGGTAAAGTTCGAAGTAGATAGAACCTTACCCCCTCACGATGCAAAAAATATTAAAAATCAACAAAAGAATATACAATAATGTGCTATAAGCTATAATTTTTTTGAAAGCTGGTAAGATACCTGCTCCATTCTTTTAGTTGCTTTTTTTTTTAAATCACGTTGGTTAATTGAATAGGTAGCTTTCGAGAAATTGAATCTCAATGTCAATTTTTTTAGATTGTGATTTTTTTAAGTTGAAATTATGTTTAAAAATTTTGCGTAATTAAGTGCTATTTTTGTGTTCAATATTAGATGCCCTTATTTATTCTTAGTGAAGTACTGAAAACCAAATGTAAAAATTATAAGGGTTTTTCAACAGGGACGCCATAAAAGTAGAGCTACAGGGACAGCAAACGACGCCATATTTCTCGCCGCTCTTTTGACATTTCTCTTCAAAAAGGTTTGCCATTTCATGACGGAAAAATATACCAGCCAACAACGAGTCGAAATTATTAAAATTAACTACCGAAATTCGGAGTCAGTGGCCTCAACGTTAAGAGCGCTATGTCCATTTTATGGTCGTCATAATCGTCCTAGCAGATCAACAATTGAGCGTCTAGTGGAAAAATTTGAATCCACAGGCACAGTACAAAATGTTCTCGTGCCAGTGAAACAAAGAAGTGCCCGTAGTGTCGAGAATATTGCTGCCGCTGAGGCTTCAGTTGCAGAAAGCCCAAATGTGTCTCTCACACGTCATTCTCAAGCGTTGGGCATCTCTGTGACGTCGTTGTGGCGAAAAGATCTTGGCCTACATCCTTACAAGATTAAATTGACGCAGGAACTGAAGCCGCTTGACCACCAGAAGCGTCGGATGTTCGTGAATTGGGCTGAGCAACAACTTGAAAATTATATCATCTTCAGCGATGAGGCTCATTTCTGGCTGAATGGCTTCGTCAATAAACAAAATATGCGGTATTGGTCAGGCAACAATCCACACGTACTCCATGAGTCATCATTGCATCCACGGCACGTTACTGTGAATGGGGATCGCTACCGTTCAATGATAACCGAATATTTTTGGCCCCAATTGGATGATATGGACTTGAAGGACATGTGGTTCCAACAGGACAGTGCCACATAGCGAATGTCACAATCAATTTATTGGAAACCAAGTTTGGAGAACGTGTTATCTCACGAAATAGTCCAGTCACTTGGCCGCCTCGGTCGTGCGATTTCACTACTTCCTCAAGTCTATGGTCTATGCCAACAAGCCAGCGACGATTGATGAACTTCGTACGAATATCGAACGTGAAATTGCAGCAGTATTGGCCGATTTATGCTTGAAAACCGTCGAAAATTGGTTTCAGCGTTTGGACTTCTGCAAGCGTGCCCGTGGTGACCATGCAAAAGAAATCAAGTCCCATACATAATGGCATCAAACGTACTTTCACAAGAATAAAGAATTTTATTGATATCTAAAACCGTTTTTGTTTTATTTAAAAAAAAACTTTTGTAGCGCTCTTATTGAAAAACCCGATACTTAGATTTTGGGAAATTTAAAAAATAATAAGGAAAGTTACTTATTTAAAAAAAAAACAGAAAAATGGGATTATTTATGAATTTTAATTTTTGTTGCGACATGAACATAACAAAAAAATAAGTACTTAATGGGAAAAAAGTACCATTAGTTTTTTTAGTTTCTCAAAACTAAGAAAGATTTTTGCATTAGTTGTTCTGTATTTGAATAAGAATTGATAAGGGCATTGAATATTGGACGTAGTACCTCGTGGTATAGTACCGTTGGACTGCCATGCCAAAGGTCTGGATTCGATTCCCAGTCGCTAGTCGCTACCACCAAAACACAGAAATGGTTTTCGTGAGATATCAACTTAAAAAAAAATTACGATTTGTTTAAATATTTTTCACTTTGAAATTTAATTTATCAAAAACTGTTTTTTTAAGAACTTGATTAAAAAAAATAAAGGAATAGAGTACTAAGCTGCGTCCAGATCTGTACAAATTTCCGTTGTACGCCGTGCGTCTTGAATTTTGTGTTCGAAGTAAATTTTTGCGTAGTATGCTGTGCGTGAGTGCACAGTTTGCATTCAAATAATTTATGACGTCCACATCAGAACACCTGTCCGCCGTAAATTTTTGTGTGTGACTCGAAAATCCATTGGAATCAGATAACGAGATAGCGTGCGTTGAATGTGTTTCAAAAATTTGTGGGCGCACGGACGTCCACACTGACCTATTTTTTTGCATCTACACAAATATTTGCTCCGAACACTTCATACAACGCAAATTTATATTGATCTGGACGCTTCTTTGGGTTTCGATTTTCGAAAAAACTACAGCACATTATTGCATGCGCTTTCGTTGACTTTTTAGAGTTTTTGCCTTTAAAAGTCAATTTTTCAGAAATTCCCCTATACGATTTTTTTCTAGGAATATACCCAAGTATGTATTATGCCCTGAAATATTATTGACGAATTAAAGGGACACCCTGTATAACGTTTGACAACAACAGCAACAGTTTGACGGAGATTTGATCGTGTTGATATAATAAGTGTTAAAACAAATTAATATGGGGCGTCCAAGCGCTGAACTTTTACTACCCCTTCTTAGATCCACCCTTGTGCATAAACATTGAAAATAAATATTTTTTTTTGGAATCTTTTGCATACACCCAAGCTTTTTTGAAGAAACTTTCAAAATTAATTTATTTATTATTGTTTAATCTACAATGTCTTATCTATAACGCTAATGTAATCTTTGAATATTGTTAAGTTTATTGTGACGGCTTATTAATTAAAGTAAGGATGTTAATTAAATTAGATTCAAAATCACCTGCAATACAATGACTATTGTGAAAAGAAAGTTTTGACTATTTTGGTACTGACAAGGACAACTACCGAAAGACTTTAACAGTAGTGCAATCTATTTGTGTGGAGCTTTTGAGTAAGAATATTAAAACATACATAATATGAATGTTTATAATGATAAACCATGGTATAAAAATACAAGATAGGTATGTTGTATATGAGATGAAGGGTCGCCATATTTTTTTTTGTGTAACGTCATAGCGAGTGTTCACCAACACATGGCTCTAAAAGATAAATTATTTTGTTTTACTTGAAATTTATCAAAACATAACTTCAAAACATAAATAATCTATTGTTCTACATTGAGTTTTAATATCAAATAGCTTCAAAACATAAACAATTTCTGTTTACTTTCTGTGCCATAAATGACAAACAATGGAGATCATTCACTCGCAATGACGTCACGAATCAATTGCTTGAACTGTCAAGCATACCTTGTTATTCTTATACCATGATGTAAAACGAAATGCGAAGAACAAGATCAAAGGGCACGGTTTTGCCCAGCCAAGTTCGCGGCAGTACATGCTTTTTACAGCAACAAACTCAGGCGATTTCCAAACCCCTCTAACTTCAGAAACAATAAAGTGAGAGACTTTAAATTCGCAGTACTGATGAATTCGCTGAACTGATCAAATACAGGTGGCTGACTAAATTTCAACTCTTTAGAATTAGTAGTTCCCGAGATATAGGTCTTCAAAAATCGCAAAAGAGTGACAAATCATACAAATTATGGAGCAATTCCCGGCACTGTAGAAATTTAAAATTTCCGCACAACGATAGGCCTTGAAATTCTGAAATTTTCTAATCAGGGGGCGTGGCATCCACCCACTTTCTTTAAAATTCTTATGAATTATATGGAGCACTTTCGATTATTGTAGGACGATGAAAATTATTAGATTGGTAGAACTTGAAGTAATTAGAAAGATAAGAACTATTAGTAGTACTATTCATAGAACGGTTTTTATTTATTTTGAATTTTTTTCATTATCAGCTGAAACGGTTTAAGATAAATTTTTGTATACCTATACAAATTTCGAATGTGTTGAAACAATATATTGCATATCAAAGTTTTCAAAAACAGTAATTTTTGAATTTTCGAAAAAAGTTTCAAATTATTTTCTTGAAAATTTTCAAAATTTTTATCTACTTAAGATTTTCATACCAAATTTTGTCCTTAAAAATGTTTCCAGAATTTGTATACAAATTAATATTTCAAAAACCGCTCTAACGATAAATTTTTTTTCATGGAATCATATTTAATCTGGAATTAAAGTAACGTTCTTTTTTTCCCTCAAACTATCAAAGAATTGTTTTACAATTTTCATATAGTGGAGGAGCACTAGCTTTTTATTTCGGAACCCGGGGAACCTGCTCCGATTTTGATGATTTTTTTTTTGAAATTTAGGGAATTGAAATTTGAAAAAAGTTTACAATTCAAAAATCGACGCTCTCCACAGAAAATTTTTAAAAAATTGAAAAACCAAATTTTTTTCAAAAACAAAATAATTTTTCCTGTATTTGCTTTGTACAACTAATTTTATTTATAAAACACACTTCAAAAGTTTATAAAAAACATTTTAAATAATTTTACTGAATATAAAACCCAGAACAGTCAAACCCGCTTATAGTCACAAGGAGCCCTGATACTAAACTATTTTTGCTATTAGGCGATTGTGATTGTAAATAGGTCTTACTGTGTTTTTGTTGCTGCTTATACTTATCCAAAAAATATACGCTCCGCTTCAACCGAATAGACACAACATTTTTCAAAGGTGCTTTGTCCTTTGTTATTAATGTATCATTTGATGATGCTTTTTGTTTGTTTGTGACGTTGGAAAAATAAATCAGATGGAATAAAAAGCAATGCTTTTTTTCACCAACTTTCTTGCAAAGTATTTTCACATCGAAAAATTCAAGTAAATAGACACAAATTTTGAAATTAGTTATAAATGTTAATGGAAGGATATAAAATAAGGTATTCTTGGTTAATTCTACTAGTGAGTATACCTACCTACCAGGGCCAGACAGACCAGCTCTATGTGCAAGCGGTGCAAATGCGCAGGGAGCTGAACCCAATGGGCCAAAGCCACTATTAATACCTAACCTACCACCTTTTTTGATTTTCAAATCTTTTTAAAAGCTCTCAATTCACACCAAATTCGATAGCCATTCTTATTTTATTCCGAATTTAAAAAAAGATAAAAGTTTATAACGGGTGATTTTTTAGCTGGTTTGGTTTTGGCAACACTGGTTTTGACAGCTGACGTGTGTTTAGTACCTTGTGTCACTGTCAAACAGCTTCAGTTTGGTTTGCAATTTAACCATGGATCGTCTTACAAATGAACAACGCTTGCAAATTATTGAATTTTACTATCAAAATTCGTGCTCGGTTCGAAATGTTCATCGCGCGCTGCTTCCATTTTATGATGAGGCTCATTTTTGGTTGAATGGGTACGTAAATAAGCATAATTGCCGCATTTGGAGTGAAGATCAGCCAGAAGCATTGCAACAGCTACCAATGCATCCCGAAAAAGCCACTGTTTGGTGCGGTTTATGGGCCGGCGGCATTATTGGGCCATATTTCTTCAAAGATGATGCGAATCGCAGCGTTACTGTCAATGGTGAACGCTACCGAGCGATGATAACAAACTTTTTTTTGCCCGAAATGGAAGTTCTTGACTTGCATGATATGTGGTTTCAACAAGACGGTGCCACATGCCACACAGCACGCGAAACAATGGCGCAATTGCGAGGCGAGTTTGGTGAACAGTTAATTTCACGTTTCGGGCCGGTCAATTGGCCGCCTATATCATGCGATTTAACACCATTAGATTATTTTTTGTGGGGGTATGTCAAGGCTAATGTCTATAGGGACAAGCCCGCTTCGATTGACGCACTGGAAGCCAACATCCATGCATTCATTCGTGAGATACCGGCCGATATGTGTGAAAGAGTATGCCAAAATTGGACTCAGCGGATGGGCTACCTGAGACGCAGCCGCGGTCAACATTTGCATGAAATTATCTTTAAACATTAAATTGCAAGGTTCAAACTATCGATTCAAATAAATATTTCATTCATTTTTTTGAATTTTTTGTGTTTTTTTTTTTTAAAAGTTCTAAACCTCTTAAAAAATCACCCGTTACATATATATCTTCTATTCCAAAAATAAGTCGATGCGCTAATCCATCTCGGGCCGTCCCGAGTACCTACTGTCGCTGTTTTTCTTTAGCTTCATAATTCGATCCAGCATGGAATCCTAAAGTCTCTTTAAATTTCGAGCCAGGGATTGTCCTGCTGAATAGTTTATGGGTCCAAAAATATACGAAAATCTAGGAAAAATTTCTTTCCCGGATTTTGTATAAGTTATTGGTGTCCAGTTTTCAGGTTTGAGTAGCTAAAATGTTCTGCATTCCTTCCATTCCATTCTGCAATGACCTTCTTTAAAATTATTGGACGTAAAGACGCAATTTTCAAAATGGAGTTATCATGTTTCTCCCAACACCACAGAAATATTTCTTGGAATGAGTATTTGCAAAGGTAAGAAATATTGTTGGACCTGTACCTTGGATTGTATTCCAGGACATAACCTTTATCCACATATCCAGGCTAACTAGAAGCTCGATTGAGTCGCAAAACGTGAAACTTTTGCCATGGCCACCTTATTCACCGACCTTAAACATCATCGAAAACGTTTGGGCATGGCTATATTGAAAAATTCATGAGGCTAGTAGACAGTTTGAAGATAAGAACGAAGCCTTCTGCGATGTCTGGAGCAAGATTTCGCTAGATAAAAGAAAAAAATGTATGATTTAATTTTATCCAAACCATCTTATAGCTCTTATTACAAAACAAAAATGAGTATGCTCATTATCTTTTGACAAGAAACATAATCAATAAATGTTTAAAACAGAAAAAAGTTAACATTTCGATATTTTTGATAGTTTTTCAAAAAATTATTTAAATGCTCTCAATAAAGTGACTCAATTTCTCATACCTTTTTTGTAGTTCATTACTACAACTTGGAAGATTCTGACGGAGTAACCAAGTGACACATACATTTTTTTTTATCGGAAAGTATGTATACCTACTTACAGGTATTAAACATTCCCAGGAAAAAGTTTCCTGCAGATATTTGTGGGAAAAAAATGATTGTGAAAAAAGTGGCCCCAAACAAAAGAGGTGCAGTGTATAATGAAATGAGACTTAATGATTCCATGCCGGATCGAATTTATGAAGCTACATATAATGAAAAAGCGACAGCTTTGCTTTTTTTCCTTCTGATTTATTTTTCCAACGAACGTCACAAACAAACAAAAAGCAAAATCAAGTGATACATTAATGACAAAAGACAAAGCACCTTTGAAAAATGTTGTGTCTATTCGGTTGAAGCGGAGTGTATATTTTTTGAATAAGTATAAGCAGCAACAAAAACACAGTAAGACCTATTTATAATCACAATCGCCTAATAGCAACAATCGTTTAGTATCAGGGCAGTTGCCGCCTGAAAGCGCATGGTTTGTCATCTCCTTGTGACTATAAGCGGGTTTGACTGTTCTGGGTTTTGGACTTTTATATTTAGTAAAATTATTTAAAATGTTTTTATAAACTTTTGAAGTGTGTTTTATAAGTAAAATTAATTGTTCAAAGCAAATACAGGAAAAATTATTTTGTTTTTGAAAAAAATTTGGTTTTTCAATTTTTAAAAAATTTCCTGTTGAGAGCGTCGATTTTTGAATTGTAAACTTTTTCTAATTTTAATTTGCTAAATTTCAAAAAAAAAATCATCAAAATCGGAGCAGGTTCCCCGGGTTTCGAAATAAAAAGCTAGTGCTCCTCCACTAAAACTACAACAGATCTATTCAAACGAGCATTTGGAACCTGATATAAAATTTGTTCTTGTGTGGATAGTGATTTTGCGAAAGTTTTTGTATGAAACGTCATTTTTTTAAAGTTTTGAGCTCTAATTGCTTTGATAATGATTTTATTTAAAAAAAAAAATGTGTGAGTACCGGGACTCGCGTGGAAGATGTGTACACATTGGTTTTCACCTGAAGGTAAGGGATCGGGTCATAACCACGTATGGCAAAAATTAGGAATATGTAATACAAGCGCTAAAACAAAATGGTTGCACGACACAAATTATAAAGAATTTACCATCACAAATTAAGTTACTTCAATTAACTTTATGACGTCACAAAGTTGTTCCTGGATTCAAAGTTAAAGTGTCAAAAAGAAACTTTGAGTACATTTTTCCAACTCATCTCTTTGATACTGAGTTGAAATGGTTAATCCGTCAAAAGCAGCTGAAATCACGATGTTTTCATTTTGAGTTATCTTTTGTTTGCTTCTTGATCGTTCGGTTTGGAATTGATCTCATTTTTGTAATATGTAATAGTTTAATTTTATTATCCCCCAGATCTGATCCGGATTAGATTATCATTATAAAACAAACAGGATCCCAGTGCGACAAGAGTGTTATAAACCTATCCGATCCCCGTTTATCCTTTTGTTTCTGTATTTTCTCTCTACTCTATTCTCTATTTTCTCCCTATCTTCAACACAAAAAGCCATCTACCTGTGAGAGAAAAAACTCATTTTTGCAAAAAAGGACAAAGGGTGTATGGTCAGAATTAATTTGTAAATCGAAATCCAAAAGCAATGTCTGATTTTGTGTTGTTTTTGTAATACATTTATGCATATACAATCCAGATCAGATCTGGGGAAAAACATAAAGCTAATATATTTGTATTTTTATTGATTTTACCGTCGATAGTGAGTTTGGAAATTTTTTCCAGGTTTTGCGACATTTTTTTATCTGTGCAAGTAATGAATGATAAAAAAAATGGAAATATTTTTGCTTAAATATTCAATTTTGTGCTAGAATGAAGTTAAATGAAATTAATTTTGAAAAATGTATGCATTTTCGAAGTGCTGATAAAAGTTCTTTTCAATAAATCTAATGAAATCACAATTTCTTCTTGATTTTTAATTCCAAATCTATTTCGACTTTTTTCAACCAATTTGTTTGACAGATCAGTCATATTTTTAGCTTTTGTCGTTCCTAAATGAAAAGTAATTCAAAGTAACTTTTTTGAATATAGCATTATACAACACTTCTTTTTGACACATTAACCACAGCCAACTAGAGAAACATAAAAGAATGCGCCACTTGGCAAATCATGTTATGACATTTCAAATCAAGAAATAGCAAATAACACTTAATATCAGAAACCAAAATTGCCACCAGCGATTGCAGATATTAACATCAAAAGCAGCATATATGTATACAAAATAATGAAATAAAAAATTAAATTTCTAGAAAAAAAGCAACAAAATCTCTGTCAAGATATGATTGCATCTTGACATCCAATCAAGATATGAAACGGAGTGACTCCATTAGATATTTAATGTCAAGACGAACATTCTGAGAGAAATTATCTACTGTGGAGTCGGGGCGTAAGGAATTCCCTCCACTTAGCAAATACCAAAACCATAAAAAATAAAATGAAAACTACCTTACCTATTCGAGTTTACAGAGTTCTACTTACCTACAACAAGCAAAATGGTTCCAAACGGAACCGTGAGCCCATATCCGTTACAGCCGATTTTCAATTTTACCCATACCGAGCGCTAAGATGTTTCATCATCATCGTGTCCTGTAACCCCGGCTGGGGCATAGGGCGTCAACAAAACGTCTCCATCCTTCACGGTCTGCTGCAAGGTACTTTAGCTGCTAAGATGTTTACACATCAAAAAACAAGTTATTGAGTATAATTTTTGCTTCCTTATTATGAAAGCCCAATTAATACTCTTAAGACTTTATTGCAATTTGTTCACAAACAAATGAATTAAAGACAACAAAAAATAAAAAATTATATAACTGTGATCAACTTTGTTTAACTAATTTTTGTTCATTTTTTTCTTTGTTCCTAAAGCCTAGTACGCTGCTGATGCGAAACGAAAAATCCCATACAAAAATGACACAACGAAATCATATACTAAAAATTTAGTTCTATTTTTCGTTCTGCAGTACGCTGTTCGATGAGTGAAATTGATAATAATTGTAGCAGATTATTTAGAGAAGTCTACACTCTTTTTTCGCACACAATTAATTATCCAGACCATTTATTGTGCGAAAAAATGACATTTGTGTTTTTTCGTTTTTATTTTTGTTGTTTCTTTCATTACAGCATGGCTGCTTGTGATTTTTTTGCATTTACATTTTTTTTAATTTCTTGAACTTGTGCAACTGTCAATGAATATTTTTCCGCTTCGCTTTCGTAAGCTTTCGTTGTCTTGTTGAGGAACAATTAAAAATTTCGTTCCGCATCAGCAGCGTACTAGACTTTACCTGAAAAATTGTTAGATGTAGTTTTTATTCAATTGTGTTTATTTTATTTAGTAATTTAACTTTGCTTGATTTTCATTTTGACCAAAAGTACCAAATAACCTAAAATATTCTTTTTTTGTGAACAAATTTAAAAGGCTTTAAGAGTATTAATATGGTCTTTCATGATAAGGATGAAAAAATAATACTCTATCGCTTATTTTATTAAAGCCAATCCAATCTCAACTTCGCATATCTACTTTCAAAAATGACCATCGGTTGGTATACTGGGGCAGTCCAGGGGGCCCCCTAAATCGCGGCCTAATGCTGAACTGATCAAATCCAGTTGGCTGACTAAATTTCAACTCTTTAGAATTAGTAGTTCCCGAGATATAGGTCTTCAAAAATCGCTAAAAACCGCAACTGATGGAGTGACAAATCATACAAATTATGGAGCAATTCCCGGCACTGTAGAAACTTAAAATTTCCTTGAAATTCTGAAATTTTCTAATCAGGGGCCGTGGCATCCACCCACTTTCTTTAAAATTCTTATGAATTATATGGAGCACTTTCGATTATTGTAGGACGATGAAAATTGGTAGATTGGTAGAACTTGAAGTAATTAGAAAGATAAGAACTATTAGTAGTACTATTCATAGAACGGTTTTTATTTATTTTGAATTTTTTTCATTATCAGCTGAAACGGTTTAAGATAAATTTTTGTATACCTATACAAATTTCGAATAAGTTGAAACAATATATTGCATATCAAAGTTTTCAAAAACAGTATTTTTTGAATTTTCGAAAAAAGTTTCAAATTATTTTCATGAAAATTTTCAAAAATGGGTTAAAAATATTTTTAAAATTTTATTTTTATCTACTTAAGATTTGCATACCAAATTTTGTCCTTAAAAATGTTTCCTGAATTTGTATACAAATTAATTTTTAAAAAACCGCTCTAAAGATACATTTTTTTTTTTATGGAATCATATTTAATCTAGAATTAAAGTGACGTTCTTTTTTCACCTCAAACTATCAAAGAATTGTTGTACAATTTTCATAAACCCTTAAGCCTAGTACGCTGCTGATGCGAAACGAAATTTTTAGTTGGTCTCCAACAAGACAACGAAATGCTTACGAAAACGAAGCGGAAAAATATTCATTGACAGTTGCACAAATTCAAAAAATTAAAACAAATGCAAATGCAAAAAAATCACAAGCAGCCATGCTGTAATGAAAGAAACAACAAAAATAAACACGAAAAAACACAAATGTCATTTTTTCGCACACAATAAATGGTCTGGGTAATTAATTGTGTGCGAAAAAAGAGTGTAGACTTCTCCAAATAATCTGCTACAATTTTCAATTTCGCTCATCGAACAGCGTACTGCAGAACGAAAAGTAGAACTAAATTTTTAGTTTATGATTTCGTTGTGTCATTTTTGTATGGGATTTTTCGTTTCGCATCAGCAGCGTACTAGGCTTTAGTCTCTTGAATATAAGAATGTACGTGCGACCCAGTCGTGCATTTTATTTTAAATTTTAAAGACTTACAAACTCGCTGTATTCTTAAACACTTGCATTAAAGTTAATACCAACATCTGTCAGTCAAACGAACTGTCATTGGCTTAGGCGAGTTCAGTTTTTATTTGTTAAGAAAATGTTAAATTAATGCGACACTAACTGTCAAGGGCTTACATTGTTCAGGAAAAGTTAGAAAATTGCGTTAAAGTTAAATATTAATATTTACTAGTACCACGGGGCCATTAAAGTAGTTAAGTTAGTATAATTTTGCGCAGCTGAACTTTAATGATGAGTGTCAAGTTAGCAAAGCAACTTCGACGAATCGAAAATGAGCTGGGCTATAACTTGATTTGCCATTAATTAGTCGTTAGATAGTTGTGATAACTTCGAATTTGTCGTTCTACGTGTTCTATGCTTTTTTTCAAAAAGTGGTAAAAACTTATGAAACTTAATATTTTACTGCTTAATAATTTGTCTTTAATCAGTCCTTAATTATTCATGAAAAATTCAATTTTGTCATGCAATGTTTTCTATGTAATTTTGGGTGATTGGTATTCTATGAGCGTCAAGCTACCAAATCAACTTTCACAAATCGAAAAATGTGCTTTGCTAACTTGATATGAAGATAACGAAGAATTAAAGGAATATAGAAAACATTGCACGATTGAATTCAATTTTTCACAACTAATTAATGGCTAATTAACGGAAACTTATTAAACCATAAAACATTAAGTATAAGAAGTTTTTCTTGCTTTTCGTGTTGTATCAAGTTAGAAAAGCACCGACAAAACATAGAAAACATAGAACGACAACTTCGAAATTGTCACAACTAATTACCTAACATTTTTCGATTCGTCGAAGTTGTTTTGCTAACTTGACACTCATCCTTTCATGGCGATTTAGTTGTCTTTCATATGGTATAGGTACTTTTCTTGTTAATTAATAAAAATGTGAAAGCAAAGGCTTAAAATATTATAAAAAGAAGTTTATAGCTGACCAATTCAATTACTGAAAGAAGTAAACCTTTAACGACTATCTTGTGGAAAATTCAAAATAAGTTTGATGGTGAGACCAGAGCTGGTAAAGTAATTAAGTATATTGGTACTTAAGTACAATTTAAGTACAAATACCTTGTACTTGAAATTTTAAAGTACCAGTACAATTCCTTGGTACTTGTACTTAAAAATTTCAACCACCAGTACCGGTACTTGTACTGCTACTTTAATTCCACAAAAGTACTTGATATCTTTGTATTGATTACTTTTGTACGTATGAGTTGTACTTAAATACTTTTCAATTCCTTTTTAATTAAAAAGTACTTATAATTCCTTTTAATTCCTTTTCTAAAAAAAATTAGAAATGATATGTATATGTATGCCTGGAACCAAAACCGCCGTGGTCATCCAAACGTGGTTTTCAGGGTCATGGTCAATGTATTCGTCTCAATCTAGTCTCACAGTGACCGTTTACACGGGGATCTGTTTCGTGACTTTCTCGCTATGGTCTCGCTTTGGTTGTTTTCATATTGTTGTTGTCTCACCTTGCCAGTTTACATGGGGATTTGTGTCCTGTCTTTCTCGCTATGGTCTCGCTTCGGTCTCGCCATGAAATCTACACGTGGTTTTGTGCATTAAGCTTGTTTTTCCTTCATCTCGAATCGGTTTCGGTAAAGTCTCACCAACGTAATTTTTTTAAAATAATGCGTTTCCTAATGTTAAATCGTTTCAAGCCTTTTCATCACCAAATCAGTGAGAACTTCTCACTAGAATCCGATAGGGTAAGGATATCCCTAAGAAATATAAACATTTATATTTTGTTGTGTTGCTTCGGTGACGCTTGAAACTATTCTTAGCGTTTTCAATAGATTTGCTTTTAGCTTATAGCACTTTGAAAGACAATAGCCGCATTTTACTCTACACATGATCTCATCCGGATCAATTCTTTACAGGTATGTTATTACGAAAACAACATGGGATCCTGCTTTTTATCTGGATCGATTTCAAAGATGCAAAAATAAGGTTTCACTCTGGTGGCTTGGAGGCTATTTACTATTGTGATTAATTTTATGAGTGCAAAGTAAAGAGACAGCAAACACATGAAAAATAAGCAAACTTAAGCCAAGAAGCAATGGGTTGGTATATCGTATATAACTCCATTTGTCACTAAGATCCTGTTTGTTTTATTTATCATGATCAAATCCGGATCAGGTCATTTGGATAGTAAAATGCGACTGTTATTTTGAAAAAAAAAATAAATTTAGCGAGACTTTAGCGAGACCAAAGCGAGATGAATGAAAAACATTTTTAAAGCCAAAAACCATGTGTAAATGTTATGGCGAGAACAAAGCGAGACCATAGCGAGAAAACCACAACACAAATACCTGTGTAAACTGGCAAGGCGAGACTACAAAAAGATGAAAACAATAACCACGACACTGCAATCCATGATTGGACTTTTGAACCAAGTTTTTAACTTATTTTAACATTTGTAAAAAATGTATTTTGTAAAAAAAGAACTTTGGTGAGACTAAAGCGAGACTAAAGCGCGATGACAGCAAAACATGTTTAATGCTAAAAACCCCGTGTAAATATCATGGCAAGACCAAAGCGAGACCATAGCGATAAAACCACCAAACAGATCCCCGTGTAAACGGTCACTGTGAGACTAGATCAAGACGAATACATTGACCATGAATCTGAAAACTACGTTTGGACGACCACGGCGATTTCGGCCTAAGACATACATATATTATTTCTTGTTTTTTTTTTTTTTTCGAAAAGGAATTACATATATGTATTACTGGAATTAAAAAGGAATTGAAAAGTATTTAAGTACAACTCATAAGTACAAAAGTAATCAATACAAAAATTTTAAGTACTTGTTTGGAATCAAAGTACCAGTACAAGTACCGGGACTGGTACTTGAAATTTTTAAGTAAAAGTACCAAGGATTGGTACTTAAAAAAATTCAAGTACAAGGTAATTGTACTTGTACTTGTACTTATGCCTTAAGTACACAGGTCTGGGTGAAACAGTGTTTGGAGAACCATAGAGAATGGTGACTAAAAAATCTTATCCATTTCTGTGTGTGGGTCAGTAAGAATGAAGGGAACTTATACCATTTTTTCCGGTTCTAAATGGCTTGGGTGAAAACCACTTTTCCATGGCAAGTTTCAAATTCCTACTGTTGGAAGATTTTTCGTACCTAAGCCCGAAAAAGGCATTTTTTGTTTTAATGTAGCATGAGCCTTAAAATCGATCTATGATGTAGAGAGTTCAATGCATTTACCATATTATTGCACGGAGTGCTTCTGCACACATTCGTTAAGATAATCCATATTTTTCTCCAAAAATTTGATATACAGTCCTGACTCAATTTAAATATATTTTGCCTAAGTTTTTCCCAAGGAAATGAAAAAAAAATAAACTCTCAAAGTTTTGCTGCTGAAAGTTGAAAATTATTATGTTTAGTTACCAAAACCAAAACCATAGCCACTTTATCTAACAGGTACACTCAAAAAGATTCAGAAAGAAAACAAAAAGAAAAAACAAATCCGCATACCTACAACAACTATAGTGCATCTTGAAAATATAAGTTTATTGGGAGCACAACTTTTGACCTTTGAAGTAGGTACGAAATTAACTTCAACAAATGTTTGGATCACTATACGAGAATATAGACTATACTCACCTTAGAATCATAGCTCATTGCACATCTAACTTACGACACTAAAAAGTAAATAAAAACTTCTTGAAGTTATTTAATATATGACCAGACCACCACAAATTCTACATATACAGAAACGAAGAAAATTTTATCTCGTTTCTTGCTTTTTGAAAAGTTTTTCTCTTCCGGAGGAGTGCATCTTCTAAATACATAAACCTACTCCTTAATGTTTTGTATCTTACCTATATTCCATAAGTATGATAAAGTTCCGTTTCCGTCAGAGCTTCTCGGAGCTAGGTGCTTCTCCAGTGCTGGATTTTAAGGAAGTTTTTGCCTTTAAATTTTGTCAGAAATAGTTGTTTTCCTTAAAATTTTGATCGAACAAATTTTTACACTTCTGCTCATTTTAATTTCAATTTTTCCATTCACATTTCGTTGTTTAAAAATTTTAAAATATTAATTTCATAAATCTCTCCATTTTGATTTGGGGCTCCTTGATGGTGGATGCCTTAACTTGTCTTGTCTTCTTATGTGTCATTGAATCCGACACTGTCCTTTGCTCCTTTGTATACGTAGATAGGTACAACAAACCACTAAACTATAGAATAACTTTTTACGGAGTTCCCTTTCTACCGCAAGAACTTGAAATATTTTTGTTAATAATTTATATCACCTGAAAGCTGAAAGTTGGATAGTATTTCAATTTAGAGCTCCTCATGTTGTGTAGGTTAGGTTGTTGCTGGCTGCTATCAGTGCAGGTCATCCATTGCACGCCATTAGCTTAGTTCAGGCGCACACCTTTGGTTCCGTTTTTATTGCGAATGGGTGGATTCTGCATCATCACATGAGTGTGTGTTCCCTTTCGGCAGAGTTTCGGGTTAGGTTTTGAGTTTTCAACAAATTTTCCCAAAATATGAGAGAGAGTGAGGATTTTTTCACCGGTTGTTTTGGGTCTGATTTATTGCGAAACAAACCTCGTATATGTTATTTTTATTACACAACAACATAAAATAATAAATCTCAGGAAGGGCGCAAAATTGAAAACAAGAAAAAAGATAATGTTTTGATTAAATTACATTATTAAATCTAAGCACAAGTTACATGATTGTGAAACTCAAAACCCATAAAATCTAAAATATAAGGTCATGCACCATGCTAGGTTAACAATATTATCGTAGCAATAAGTGTGTGGATTGTTTTACTCTCGTTCAAGTTCCACTTTAAGGAGATTAAAAATAACGTAGCATGGCTATTTGGTGTCGACATAAACACTGTATACGATATACGTCGAAAAGGATCTTATTATGCGATGTCTAGCAATTACCAGTTTGCCAGTTTTGTACATGGGGCATGCCCCTGAAGATGAATTTCTTTTGTTCCAAAACTTTGTTATTGATATCATGCGCGCACACATTCTCTCCTTATATTAAAAGAGCTCAACTGGTTTGCCATTAGACATGGCGGCTCACTAACAGTGGTTCAAGATGTATGGAGAGGCAGTCTTAAATCTGTACAATCTGAAGCAGCTTACCGATTAAAATTAAATTTTCAGGAATAATAAGAATATCATAAGACATCATCAGAGAATATTTCCACCTACTGACACACCCACTTTTTAAAATATGTTCTGATCGTCGAATGTTGATGTACATGCGGGGTGTGTTCCTTGGAAAAATTGAAGATAGTGTAATTAATAATAAACTCTTCGAATTGCTTAAAAACAGGTTAAGAACAAAAATTGATCTAAAATAATTGCCCCGCCCACTTTTGAGGGTGTTTTTGACTCAATTTCTTTTTTAATCTAAAGAAGGTTTTATAATACAAATTCTATTAATTCAAAATAGCTTTTAATGGCCTTTAGTCCTACAAATTGGCGTTTCGTTCGGCTTACTCACTTGAACTCATCAGTGACATAGTGAGGGCTTTGTCATACGCAATTTATATTAAGTTCAGTTCAACTTACATGAATTTTTCAACGAAAATCCACTGTAAACTATATCCAACAAGATAAGAATTCCTAATCATTAAGCTGGAAGTTTTTTTAATCGTTTTCTAAAAATATGTGAAAAAAGTTACATAGGTACCTAATCTTTTTTTTTGGAACTCGATATATCATTGTTCAGTTTATACTTTACTTAGTTAAGGTTACGCTACCGTCCGGGGTGGACCAGGGCCTCAACCAACAAGCTTCTTTCAGCTGGCTCGGTTTCTAGTTAGCTGTCTCGTTGCACAAGCCAAGTTGGTTGAGGTCCTCTTCCACCTGCGTGCGCCACCTTTTACGCTGTCCACCTCTACTAGGCTGTCCCAAGGGGTTGGATTCAAAGACTTTCCGGGCCGGAGCATTGATGTCTATTCGCTCTAGGTGACCCAGTGTCGTTGTACAGTATCGCCCGGAGAATTTTCCTCTCAAAACAGCCTAACGCGTTCTCATTCACCGTTAACAGTCTCCAATCTCCATGCCTCTGCACCATACATCAGGACCGGGATGATAAGCGTCTTATACTTTATACAGGGACAGTTTAGTTGCTTGAGAGAGGGCTTTGCTTCTCAATTGCCTTCTTAGCCCAAAGAAACAGCGACTGGCAAGAGTAATTCTTCGTTTGATCTCAGCACTGGTATCGTTCGCTGAGTTTATAGCGGATCCTAGGTAGACAAAGTCTCTGACCACCTCAAAATTATAGCTGTCTATAGTGACGTTCTGTCCTAGACGTCGGTGTTGGGTGTCCTTTCTTGTTGACAGCATATATTTTGTTTTGCTTTCATTCACCGTTTCACTCATCTTCTTGGCTTCCTTCTCAATACTCACAAAAGCACCACTGACATCACGCTTTGTTCGTCCGATTATGTGAATGTCGTCAGCGTAAGCAAGTAATTGGACGGACTTTTGAAAGATTGTGCCTCTAGTGTTGACGTGAGAGTTTTGCTATATTCTTTCAAGAACGATGTTGAAGAAGTCACATGACAGGGCGTCGCCTTGCCTTAAGCCTTTTTTGACATCAAAGGTGTCGGTGAAGTCTTTGCTGACCTTGATGGAGTAGCGTGTATTCTCCATCTTCATCCTGTACAAACGGATAAGTTTAAAAATTGCTCTATATATCTCATCTCTATAGATGCTTTATCATACGCAGTCTTGAAATCGATGAAAAAGTGGTAGGTATCGATTTGAAACTCCAAGGTTTTTTCGAAGATCTGCCGTAGAGCGAATATGTATGTTGCATATCAGGTTGTTGACGAATGGCTTCAGACGTTCACAAAGTACGGAGGAGAAGATTTTGTAGGTGATATTAAGAAAACTGATGCCTCTGTAGTTGGTGCAGTCCAGAGGATCGTCTTTCTTGAAGATCGGGCAAACAATGCTGAGGTTCCATCCGAGCATGCTTTCTTCCAATCATATTTTGCAGATGAGCTTTAAATAGCTCAGTGGCAAGGTCATCAGCTCCGGCAGCTTTAATGGACTTAATTTTAGATATAGCTATCTTTACCACGTCGATATCTTACTTACTTACTTATCCGGCTCCCGATCCATGAAGGGTCTCTGCCTGAGATATTGCGGTCTTCCATCGGCTGCGGTCCCTCGCACGCTCCCTCCAGTCGTCGAGACCAAGCGCTCTTGCGTCTGTGACCGCCTGGTCCCTATAGCGGAGGTTCGGTCTTCCTGGTCGTCTCGAACCTGGGGGCTGGGATTCGAAGATTTTCTTGGCTGGAGCGTTGTTGTCCATTCGCTCGATGTGGCCGAGCCAATGTAGTCGACGTGTTTTGGCTCTTTGGACTACATCCACATCTTGGTACAGCTCGTACAGTTCACGATTGAATCTTCTCCTCCAATCGCCCTCTTCGCATATAGGACCAAATATCCGTCGTAGAATTTTTCTCTCGAAAGTGCCCAGGATCAATTCCCCTTTTTTACTTATCGTCCAGCACTCGGCACCGTAGAGTAGAACTGGTAAAATTAGAGTTTTGTATAGCGTGCACTTTGTCTTTCGAGAAAGGAGTTTTGAACCCATTTGTTTGGCCAAACTGAAGTAGCAGCGGTTCGCTAGGGTAATTCTTCGTCGGATTTCCACTAAGGTGTCGTTCGTGGGATTGATGTTTGTTCCGAGGTAGGTGAACTCCTTGACTACCTCGAAATTACTGCTACCAACAGTGACGTTTTGTCCTAGGCGATGGAGAGATGAGGCTTTGTTTGTTGATAGCATATACTTTGTTTTGTCCTCATTCACTTCAAGACCAACGCGTTTGCCTGTTCATCAATAGCTGTGAATGCTTCAACTACAGCTCTCTTGGAACGGCCGATGATGTCGATGTCGTCCGCATAACCAAGCAGTTGAGAAGACCTGTTAAAGATAGTGCCGTCCATGTTAACACCACTCTTGCGCACTATCTGCTCCAGGACTAGGTTGAAGAAATCAAATGATAGCGCATCTCCTTGTCTGAACCCTGTACACGTCTGGAATAACTCGGATGAGCTGTTACCCATTTGCACGTTGCACCGCGTATTTTGTAACGTCATGCGGCATAGCTGGATCAGTTTTTTCGGGATCCCGAGTTCCGACATCGCCAGTAGAAGCTCTTGGCGACTTATGCTATCATATGCGGCTTTGAAGTCGATGAATAGGTGGTGGGTCTCGACTTGAAATTCGTTGGTCTTTTCCAGGATTTGCCTCAATGTGAAGATTTGGTCTATCGTTGATCTGCCTGGCCTGAAGCCACACTGGTACGTGCCGATCATAGTGTTGCAGAAAGGTTTTAGACGCTCACATAGTACGTTGGATAGGATCTTGTAGGCAACATTAAGCAGGGATATGCCTCTGTAGTTCTTGCAGGACATAGGATCGCCTTTTTTGTAGATTGGGCATATGGAGCTATTTGACCAGTCGTCGGGCATACTTTCCTCCTCCCAAACTTGGTTGATGAGCTGGTGCATGCACCCTACCAGAACATCTCCTCCATACTTGAAGAGTTCCGCTGGTAGGCCATCCGAGCCGGCGGATTTGTTGTTCTTAAGCTTGTGGATGGCTTTCTTTACCTCTTCAGTACTGGGTGCTGGGACTGGATCTTCATTGACTGGTCTAATGGTTCTTTGTTCCCCTGTCGCCTCCTCTACATAATGCCCATTAAGCAGCTGCTGGAAATGCTGCTTAAACACGTCTACAATTCCCTGTGCTTTGGTGACTAGGTTCCCTTCGCTGTTTCGAAGAGCTTGCGTGCCAGTCCTATAACCAGATGCCAGTTGCTTGGCTGTTTTGTAGAACCGGCGGGTGTTGGTGGCGGTGCTGGACTCTTCGAGATACTTGAGCTGAGAGGCTGCGGATGCTCTTTTCTTTCTACGCAGGGTTTTTTTCTCTTTCCTTCTCTTTTCACGGTACTCCTCTCTTGCTGCTCTTGTTTTCCGTTGCAGCATTTGCATTCGTGCATTTTCCGTCTCCTGCTTCAATACCGCGCATTCATCATCATACCACGGGTTCTTTTTTCTGGGTGGTCGATAGCCTATGGTGGTCTCGGCTGTCTCTTTAATAATGTCGCGATACTGGTTCCACTGGTTGTTGACGCTTGTGGCTGGGTGTACGGCAGAGAGTTTCCCGGTCAATTGCTCACTGTAGTCTCTGGCTTTCTCAGATGTGCTAAGGCATGCGATGTTGAACTTCTTTCTTTGGGCGGTCTTCGTTTTCTTTTCATCGGACAGTCGGGCTCTGAACTTTGTCACAACAAGAAAGTGGTCAGAGTCCACGTTTGCACCTCGGAAAGTTCGCACGTCCAAGATGTTCGATGCGTACCTTGCGCCAATTAGCACGTGGTCGATGGCCGT
The DNA here is from genome assembly GCA_963921185.1 of Dasysyrphus tricinctus. NCBI lineage: Eukaryota > Metazoa > Arthropoda > Insecta > Diptera > Syrphidae > Dasysyrphus > Dasysyrphus tricinctus. The sequence continues at coordinate 140,524,196 of OY992530.1, forward strand.
TCGACCATCTGGAGATCGCCAGGTTGCTGTGTGTATCCTTCGCCTGGGGAACCTAGTGCTACTTATCACCGTATTACGAGCTGCAGCAAAGTCGATTAGTCGGAAGCCGTTGTCTGTTGTCGTTTCGTGGAGGCTGTGCTTTCCAACTAATCCGCCAAAGATGTTTTCCTTTCCGACTTTAGCATTGAAGTCTCCGAGCACGACTTTGACATCGTACTCCGGACAGGCTCCGTAGGCTCCGTCCAGGAGGTCGTAAAACTCCTCCTTGTTAGACTCCTCAGCTTCATCGGTAGGGGCGTGTGCACATATTAGGCTGATGTTTTGGAAGGTAGCTTTGATGCGGATCACAGCCAGGCGATCGCTTATCGGCTTAAAATCGATGACTTTCGATCTGAGTCGATTTCCCACGACGAATCCGCATCCTAGCATGTGCAGTCTTTGGTGACAGCTGTAATAAATGTCGCATCCATCGTATCTCCTGGATCGCGGTAATGTCTGCCTTGTACCGCGAGAGGACAGATTCAAGTTTTTGAGCAGGACCTGGTGTGTAGAGTGTCCTTACATTCCAGGTGCATACTCGTAGATCATAGTCCATTTTCGTTCCGGGTCTGGTTGCCATTTGAGGGGGTCGTTATCCGAGGCTTCCCGCGTCTCTTTCATAACAATTGTTTTTTTTACTGTGTTCGGGTCGTTAGCCCAACGCACTAACCTCCAATCTGTAGGGCCATGGGTTTAATGTTGCAATTCTTTCCTTGATCAACATTCGCACTTACAAGTTTAGCAAGTCCTGGCATAAAGCCATGACCAGTATCCGGCGGCTACCAACTTGGAGGTATTGTAAGCACTTGATGTGTAGGAAAAGATACAGCTCGAGGCCCCCAGTTCCTACAACATCCAACCACGTCGATATCGGGTGGACGGATTTGTTGGCCTACGTCGTCCTGGTTGAATAGTGCAATCAGCATCGAAGTGGAATTCGGTTCGTCATCGCCCATATACAATTTGCAGAAAAGATTTTTTCCATATACTCGGCACCGACTCTGATTTTACTAAGATGTTCCCTTTATCATCCTTGCAGGTTTCGGTTTTTGCTTTGTTACCCTGGGAGGTTCTTTTTACTTTTTGGTAAAACTTCGAACTTAATTCTTGCAATGATATCGCTCTTTCGTGTTCCTTCTTAGAAGCTTGTGTTCCTCTCTCCTCTTCTGTTCGTACAGCTCGTGAGCAGCTCTGGTCCTTTTAAGCAGCGCCGCTTTGTATGCCTGTTGTTTGGCTGCATGAACTTGTCGGCATTCTTCGTCGAACCAGGGGTTTCGCTGTGGTGGTCGTGCAAGGCCCAGCAAGTCAGAGGCGGCATCTCTGATGGCTTCCTGGCAATTCTTTCACTGGTTCTCGATACTTGCAGCTGGTGGCATAGTAGGTACTATTTAAGAGGGTGCGGGAGACTCGACCGGAAAAGGACATTGCGATTTCCTGCGACCAGGAATTCACCTAGTCCCTTTGTGTATATCGAGATGCGGGAACTGTGTACTAGCTACCACAACGTTTCGCCCCGCAGCAAAGTCGATTAGCCTGAGTCCGTTATCGGAGGTATGGTTTCGTGTAGGCTATATCTTCCGATTGTGCCACTAAAGACGTCTTCTTTTCCTAACTGGGCATTAAAATCACCCAAGACAATTTTAATGTCATAGCTAGGGAATTGCTCATATGTCTTGTCCAAAAGCTCGTAGAACTCGTCCTTGGTATCGTCATCCCTCTCCTCTGTAGGGGCATGCATGCATTTGAGGCTAATGTTGGTGAATTTAGCCTTGATGTGAATTGTCGTGAGGCACTCGTTCACATAATTGAAACTCAGGACTCCTTGCCATAGTTTGCCTCTAACGACGAATCCACATCCAAAGAGACGCTGCCCTTGTGGTCGGTAACAGTCAGTATAGTAGATGTCGCAGTCTTTCAGTTTTCTGTTGCCCGGCCCATCCCATTGCACTTCTTGGATGGCAGTGATATCTGCTTTTTTAGTAGTCTAGGGCCTCCGCTAAATATTCGGCTGAGAAACTTGTTGTTGCTTCGCAACTAAAATTTCTTTACGACGGCACGACCCCTAAAACTGGGGGCTCAGACCCTCACAATATTACTCCAAGGGTAGGGAGACGGATTAATTGAATAACTTACATCTTGTATGTGGGTTATTGAAAATAACCTCGATAGAAACCTGGATCCCATGTTATTTTTGTAATTACGCTTTAAAAGATAACCTCAACCCTCGCCAGGAGATAATAAAACGCAGATACTCTACTTACTCTTTCCACTTTAATAAAACCAAAACTAGGTAGGGATAGGTATCTAAAACACTGTCCTAATGTTCACGTCCTATTTCATTGGTTTGATAGATTGACAAAAAGCTTCAGGAAGTCAAACCAAAAAATGTTTTATACAGGCAGATTGCTAGAAGATAGATTTAAAAAAATAATATAGGGATTCAATAAGAGTTGTATTTTAAAATCGATAGAAAATTGCACCATTTTTACGAAAACATAATGAAACTAGTATATTATGGTGGTGCTCGCTGCTTAGTTTGCCTCGGTCTGCAATTATTAAGTATTTCAATTAAGTATAAAAAAAACCAGAAATTAATAGTTATGATCTCACTAGACCTAAATTAATTGGTGGTTCATAGTTTTAATCCAAAAACGGTGAGGTAAAAATATTTGTAATCTTTTTTTTCCAATTTGTGACGAATCAAATGCTTTCTAAGTTAAAATTGCTATAAAATATAAGCTGGCAGGTCTCAACTGACATATTGTGAAAATAATTTACGTGAAGATGGCAGTAAATCAACGACATATTTGGTTGAGCAACTAGATACATCTTTCCAAATTGTATATGAAACCAAAGCAAATTGAGGATCCATAAAGATGGCATAGATCTTTAAGGTTTTAAAAGAAAATATATTCAACGCATTATTTTAACGACTTCCTCTAAAGCCTACACCTTAATGAAAGTTCAGCGAAATATTTTAAAACCAAAAGTATAAGAAATATCATGCAATATATTTGAATCGAGGAACCTGGCTTTGTATTTCTTAATCCTCACACGGTTTAAATAAACCTCAATTAATGAGAGCTCCATTCTTGTTAGGAATTAGTAACTGTATAAACACAGCAAAGATTTACATGGTTCCTAAAACCTCTTTCTCTACATTTGCCTATACCGAAAACGTGCAACCCTTTTTAAAAGTCAAGGCACACAAGCATATGGAAGCTGAAGCTGAATAAGGTAATAATAACTTGGAAAGTATTCTGGCAACCAGAAGCAGTAAAAGGGCCAGACCATATCCAACCAGCCAAAACGAATGTTTCAAGGCATGAGGCATATTTATCTTTATAAATATTTTACAATGTTTGTGTTTGGAAAACTCAATTACCAAATTTGGAATTAGTTGAATGTGTTAGTGGCTGCGCGGCGGTGGCGGTGGTGATGTTTTTGGTTGAATCTTTCAGCCTGAAATAAAGGTAAAGGAAACGTGGGAACGTGTATTTTGCGTAAAGGCACCTAATTAAAATTTGCCACCGTTCCCAACGCGACCATAGACCCATAGGGAAGAAATTAAGTCAATTTGTTCAAAGCGATAAGCGAACTGATTGTCGGAGCGTTCTTTAAGGTGTTGTCGTGCCCATTAAACAATTTATGTACCTTAGACGAACAAAATTTTAAATTATGTTTGCTCTAAAACTTTACGACCATAAAGTCAGAGCGGAAGATGAATTTGAATGTTAATTCTTAGTAAATAGCTTCCGCGTCATTAGCAATGTTGATAAATGTTTTGTAAACAGAAGGAAAAAGTTTTTTTTTCACAATTTTCAATGTTGACTCTTTAAGAGTAGTTAGGAGCATCTTATTACTATCTTCTAAACCAGCGGTTCCCAAACTTTTTAAGCTGTGGAACCCTAAACAATGCCCAAATATATTTCGGAACCCCTTCCTGACAATAGCAAAAAATGAAAAACAACACATTTCAAAATCAATTTTTATTTAGTGTGAGGAATGAATCTGTTTCATTGTTTGATTTATAATTTTTTTTAAACTAACTTCTACGTCCGAAAGTCTTATTCGCATATCTGGCAGCGCCCAGTCTCGATCTGTATTTAGTTTTTGTGTAAGTATACGCTGAAAAGCCTACTTCACAGCGCAGCGGTACGTTGTAACAAAAGGTACCAAATTTAATATAGCTTTCTTGGCAAGCTCAGGGAATTCATTCTTAAGCTAGAACTATAATGCTCGGAGGGGCACTTAAGTGGTCGGAAGAAAACAAGCGAATGCAAAGAAAGCATATGACGCGGCTATAATGGCGGAGTGGAAGGTTTCGTCAAGTTTCGTTCAACTTTGGTAACTTAAGTAAAACTGACATTTGGTGAAATAGGAATGCCAAAAAGAGATAGGTGATAATAACATTATGGGTGCGTTCCCCTTCTGACGGTACGGAAAGCTACTTTTCGTTGGTTTTTGCGATTAGCTTCAATGCCCTTCCGACTATTATAGTTCTATCTTTAATAAAAATCCAAAATTCGTTTAATGATACAGAATCAAATACAAATTTTGATGAAGAGGAGCTCTGCAGATCTATCAGGGACTCGTATTCCTGTATACCCCATTGACAACCGGGAATGAACACCCTGAGGACGATTAAGTCAGCCGACCTTTAATTTAAATTTTTTGACATGTAATTTATATATCTATAATTTGTTAAACTTAAGACATTGTGTAACGTTAGGCCCCCTATGTGTCAACAAATGTAAATTTATCATAGTATCATATTAGTTATAAGCCAGATTGTATATATTATGTTCAATAAAAGAAATTGAATTGAATTGAATCGTATTCCTGTATACTCAGGGTCATAGACGTGATAGTTTTAATTAGAAATGGATTTTGTACCCACTCGATGTCAGTATATTTGTATCTGGAAAGTAATCCAGCATGGATCTTTCGAGACTAACCAAATGGAGAGTAATAACATTGCTAATATCTGCTCTGAGTTCAAGCATGTTTTCTTGCAAGAATTCATGTAAAACTGGAAGATACTCAAAATTTTTCTTTTGTACACATGAAATAGTCCAGTCATATTGTAATTTTACCATGCAAATTGTGGGGTAGTTTTGATTTGTTCGCACCTTTATGTTTTCAAGGGTCCTGAATCCGAATCTGAGGTTTGCCAACAAAATTTCATGACGCAACATGGAAAAAATGCAAAAAATGATGCAAAAATGCATTTTTTTTTTAGTTTTTCACTTATGGCTCGAAAACTACCAACTATTCGAAAATTACATCAAGCTACCATTGAAAGCATACACAATTTCCAATTAACCCTATTCAAGGTTTTTTTCTGCGACAACCCATTTGGACTCAAGCGCTAGTCGAAAATTGATGTATTTTTACTGTTTTCGAAAATCCACTCCAAAGCGCTAAGAAATTACTTTGTGTGACAAAATTTGAATTTTTGTCTGTAACATGAACCAAGATATATTTTTCTGATGGTCTTTGAGGCGCTGAGTTCGAATCTGGTCTTGAAATTGCTCTATCACGTCACGTTTTTGAGATATTCAAATCTAAAAAATTAAAAATAAATGCATTTTGTATACAAAGTTGGGGAGGTAATTTTTGTCGAAAAAATGTTTATGGTCATTCTTAAGTGTGAACATTTTGCTTCAAAATTCTATTTGAAACTTTTAATTACCTCCATTCGCCTTCGAGAAATCTATGGTTTTCATTCTACTACCTAATTCGAAAAATTCAGCCAATTTCTGCTCAAAAGGGCAAATTGTAAAACTACCAAGAAATGCATTTTTGCATAATTTTTTGCGTTTTGTTCCATGTGGCGTCACGAAATTTTGTTGGCAAACCTCAGATTCGGATTCAGCACCCCCGAAAACATACAGGAAGGAAAATATAAAAAGCTAGAAATTAATTTTTTTTTTCAAAGCTGTCAGTTTGTCTCTCGCAAAAATACTTTAATTGATTTTTCCTGCAGAGCTGTTACAGTTTCTTTGATCTTCTCGAAAATGTCTGCAAGATAAGCTAATTTTGTAGTTCATTGCTCTTCATCATGCAATACATCAAAGAGGTTTGCAGTTGAGGACAATTTGTTTTCCAGTTTGAACACATTCTTCCTTCCATCTGGAAAACCATCGAATTTCAGTATGAAGAAGAAGCTATTCGTACTAACTGCCCATATCTTTACACACTAATTTAAACAATCTCAATTGGAGAGGACGACTCTTAACAAAATTTACTATTTTCACAGCTTCACAGAGAACTTTTTTAAAATCATTTGGCATTCTTTATTCAAGTGCATAACGATGGAAAATACAATGACTGCTGGTATTTCTAGGAGCAAAGTTTTTAATATTTGAAACAACCCCCCTAACCTTTCCCACCATTGCTGCATATATCAATACATTTTCCCATGAAACATTTTACTCATGAAACAGTTTATAACCTTGAAGTTCACACTTCGATTAAAAAATATAATGTAAGCTTCAAAAAAAAAATTTGTTCAATTTTTTTTTGTGGAAATTTGTAATTATTTTTCTTTTATTGTTTGTATTTTACTGTTTATACTTCAAGAAATTTGTGGAACCCTGAAAACTCTCCCACGGAACCCCAGGGTTCCGCGGAACACACTTTGGGAACCGCAGTTCTAAACTAACGGGTGATTTTTTAAGAGGTTTAGAACTTTAAAAAAAAAAAAACACAAAAAATTCGAAAAAATGAATGAAATATTTATTTGAATCGATAGTTTGAACCTTGCAATTTAATGTTTAAAGATAATTTCATGCAAATGTTGACCGCGGCTGCGTCTCAGGTAGCCCATCCGCTGAGTCCAATTTTGGCATACTCTTTCACACATATCGGCCGGTATCTCACGAATGAATGCATGGATGTTGGCTTCCAGTGCGTCAATCGAAGCGGGCTTGTCCCTATAGACATTAGCCTTGACATACCCCCACAAAAAATAATCTAATGGTGTCAAATCGCACGATCTAGGCGGCCAATTGACCAGCCCGAAACGTGAAATTAACTGTTCACCAAACTCGCCTCGCAATTGCGCCATTGTTTCGCGTGCTGTGTGGCATGTGGCACCGTCTTGTTGAAACCACATATCATGCAAGTCAAGAACTTCCATTTCGGGCAAAAAAAAGTTTGTTATCATCGCTCGGTAGCGTTCACCATTGACAGTAACGCTGCGATTCGCATCATCTTTGAAGAAATATGGCCCAATAATGCCACCGGCCCATAAACCGCACCAAACAGTGGCTTTTTCGGGATGCATTGGTAGCTGTTGCAATGCTTCTGGCTGATCTTCACTCCAAATGCGGCAATTATGCTTATTTACGTACCCATTCAACCAAAAATGAGCCTCATCGCTGAACACAATTTTTCGATAAAAAAGCGGATCGAACCGAGCACGAATTTTGATAGTAAAATTCAATAATTTGCAAGCGTTGTTCATTTGTAAGACGATCCATGGTTAAATTGCAAACCACACTGAAGCTGTTTTACAGTGACACAAGGTACTAAACACACGTCAGCTGTCAAAACCAGTGTTGCCAAAACCAAACCAGCTAAAAAATCACCCTTTATATGTATGTCTTGAGAAACTTTCGTTTCGTTTTTATATAGAAAAAAAAATCGGACCGTTAATAAATTGTCTCAAATGCAATTTATATTATGGAATTATTATTAATGTTTTATGCATACATAGGTACACAACATTTAATATTCACGGAAACTTTTCTGCATTGGTTTTTAATTTTATTCTTGTATAAAATATAAAGAAGACGAAGAACAATGTTCAGTAGATTTCTCGGCTGAATGCAAATGCTTTCATGATCATTTTCTCGAAGTCTAATATCTTATGCCAAATTGTAGCACATAAATTCTGTGGTGTTTGGGAGAAACCTGATAACTCAATTTTTAAAGGAGATGACCCATTTTTGGGCCCAGGGCGTACACTAATGAGACTAGTACCAAATGAAAGCTAACGTTTAGCCCAATCTATCTGCCAAATATTTTCGAGTTCAGCTCGGAGTTATCAGGTTTCTCCCAAGCACCACAGGTCCACAGAATTATAGTTTGCATTGAAATGAGTTTAAAATCTTAGTAAATGGAAATCTTTATTTTATGAGACTTTTCACATATTGACGCTTTTAGCTTAGTCCTATCAGAAACAGTTTGCTGGAGATGCTTTTTTCTTCGAATATTATATCAGCCTCTTCTCAAAGCAGAGAATCTTTTCAATTTAATTTGATTATTTGATAATTTGTCAGGGGCATACAAGAACATTTCAAATTTTAAAGAAGAGCCTTAACATTTTTCAGATACTCTCTCACTACCATTCTTTCATTTTTTCCAAATCAAAAATAACGGTAGGTAAGTGACATACAATTTTGGTACCTGCAAAAAAAAATGATTATACTCAAAAACAACTCCTCGGATGTTTCTAAAGAACAACCAATAATTAACTTTTATTTAAGGTTCTAGGTTTTGTCAAAAAATGGTTTTTAATGGTATCTCCCACAGAGCCATTTATTGATTTTGGTTTTTTTTTTTGAAAGAAAGAACAGATTTTGATCATTTTCCAAAAATAAAATCATCAGCCCTCTCACAGATTACATCGTAATCGAAAATGTGCTACGAATCCCGAAAAATCTATTACAGAATCCATTCGGAATACATTAGTAGTGGAAAATCTCCTACGAATTACGAAATTCGTGAAATTTTATATCACAGGGAAAATATTTTTTCTCAGTAATGGCTTCTACGATTTTGATTAAACTTTTTTCTTAGGCCAAAATTAGTGCGATCTACTACAAAAAATTATAAAATTTGACATTACTAGAAACTCTCATAGAATGTTTTTTTTACTTTTTACTTGCGATTATAGGTAGGTACTATAAGGCAAGTTTTGGATTCGTGCAAAAAAAAAATTTTGAGATAACAATCAAACATGATATTACGATGATAAAGAACTCCAAAAAAGTGGGTGGCACAATTCTGTCTGTCTGTCTGTCTGTCTGTCTGTCTGTCTGTTCGTCTACAGCCTAAACGGCTCGATCGATTTTCTTCAAACTTAGTACATAGTGGTTTTTGGTGATTCTGCCGACAAATTTTATTCATTTTTTTTTAGAATCAAAAATAACGGTACCTGCCATACAATTTTTTTTAGCAATTTTACATAATCATATTTTTCTCAAAATCGGCTCGACAACTTTTCTTAAAAAAAATTCAATAAATTTACTTTAGCAATGGCTTTCTTTTGGTGGAATACCATTTTTCAAAAATGGTTATTAATGGTACCTCCCAAGGAACCATTTTTTTGATTTTTGATTTTCTTCAAAATGGTATGACCGATTTCAATTATTTTTTTTATACAAAAGCTTCCAAAAAATATAAATAGTTTTGTATACCAAAATTTTTGAAAAAATATTTTTTGGATTTTTAAAAAATGTTTCAAAATTTTTTTTTGGAAAATCAAATATTTCGAAATCGACATAATCGATTTGTTTGAAACTCGGTATTTAAGACTTTTTTAGTACTCTCTAAAATATTTTTAGAACAAATTTTACATTTATGAAAAAATAACGATACCTTCCATACAAAAGTTAAAAAAACCGCAAAAGAAAATATTTGTTTGCTTAAAAACGACTCCTACGATTTTGATAAAACTTTTTTCATATACTTAAATTAGTACGATCTACTACCAAAAATTATAAAATTTTACACTTAGGAACTATTAATAGTACCTGTCATAGAACGTATTTTTTTATTTTGAATTTTCTCGTTATCAGCTAAACGGATTTAGATGAATTTTTGTATGTGCAAAATTCTGATAAGATCAAATAATATTGCATATCAAAATTTTCAAAAAAAAAAGTTTTTGGATTTTTAAAAAAAGTTTTAAAATTTTTTTTGAAAATTCGATATCTCAAAAACGGGTTGACAATTTTTTTTCAAATTTTGTTTTCATATATACATAAATATATACTTTAGATTTGCATACCAAGATTTGTTCTGAAAAATGTTTTAAGAATTTTATATACAAAAAATTAATTTTTTTAAAAACCGCTCCAACGATTTTAAATTTTTTTTTCCCATACAATCATATTCAATCAAGAATTAAGATGGCATTCTTTTTTCCACATCAAACTGTCAAAAGAGTTGTTTTATCCAATTTAAAAGTCGTATTTCATGCTTCTCTACATTTTTCTCTCATAATTTCCATGTTTTTATATACAATTTTGTTAAGCCCACAGTGTCTTGAACATAAGAGCAAGTACGTGCGACCCAGTCGTGCATTTTATTTTATTTTGAATTTTCTCATTGTCAGCAGAACGGATTGAGATAAAATATCAAAGGGCACGGTAGTGCCCAGCCAAGTTCGCGGCACTACACCCTTTTTACAGGAACAAACTCAGGCGATTTTCAGCCCCCCTCTAACTTCAGTAAAAATAAAGTCAGAAACTTCAAATTTGGAGTATTTGCTGAACTGATCAAACACAGGTGGCTCACTAAATTTCAACTCTTCAGCATTAGTAGTTCCCAAGATATAGGACTTCAAAAATCGCAAAAACCGTAACTGACTGACTCACTGACTCACTGACAGATCATTAAAATTATGGAGCACTTCCCGACATCGTAGAAACTTGAAATTTCGCACAACGGTAGGCCTTGTGGTGCATACAAAGGAAAAAATCGAAAATCTGGAATTTTGTATTAAGGGGGCGTGGCATCCATCCACTTTCTTAAATACTCTTATAAATTATATGCAGCACTTCCGGTTGTTGTGGAACGATGAAAATTTTTAAGTCGGTAGGGCTTGAGGTAATTAGAAAGAAAAAAATTGAAAAATTGGAATTTTCCATTAAGGAGGCGTGGCATCTACCCACATTCTTAAAAATTCTAATAAATTATATGGAGCAGTTCCGATTGTTGTAGAACAATGAAAATTGGTAGGTCGGTAGGGCTTAAAGTACTTAGAAAGAAAAAAATTGAAAAATTGGAATTTTCTTTTCAGAGGGCGTGACATCCACCTACATTCTTAAAAATTCTTATAAATTATATTTATCACTTCCGATTGTTGTAGAACGATGCAAATTAGTAGGTCCGTAGGGTTTGAAGTACTTAGAAAGAAAAAATTGAAAAATAGGAATTCTCCATTCAGGGGGCGTGGCATCCACCCACATTCTCAAAAATTCTTATAAACTATATAAAGCACATCTTGAAGTACTTAGAAAGAAAAATATCGAAAATTTGGAATTTTCCATTCAGGCGGCGTGCCATCCACCACTTTATCAGAATTTCTACTACATATTTACATGGACTACTTTCGGTTGTCGTAGAATTCTGAAACTTTGTAGAGTGGTTAGGCTTGATTTTCACGTGGCAAAATAAATCTTTGCAAAAAGGAGTGAAATCACAACAAAAACATAACTGTTAAAAAAAAAGAGCCAAGTTCTTATACATACAAGAAACCTTTGCGTAAAAAGTCAGCCAACAAAAAGTAATGAGATCTAAAACATATGCCAAGTTTTAAGTTCATTAAGTTTAATATCAAATATCTTAAGTATAGTAATATCGAAACAATTCCAAATCATGACAGAAATTTGGTAATTTATGATTACTGATTAAAATTTGGTGGATTTACTTGGCAAGTTTTCTCTTTAATACTGACTTAATCACAAATTTAAAATGAAAACTTGACCAGTGAACCCACCAAACTTTAATCAGTAATCATTAAATACCAAATTTCTGTCATGATTTGGAATTGTTTCGATATTACTATACTTTAGATATTTGATATTAAACTTCATGAACTTAAAACTTGGCATATGTTTTAGATCTCATTACTTTTTGTTGGCTGACATTTTACGCAAAGGTTTCTTGTATATATAAGAACTTGGCTCTTTTTTTTTAACATTTATGTTTTTGTTGTGATTAAATATACAAACTCTAAATAACTTCAAATAATATTGCATATCAAAATTTTCAAAAAAGAAAATCTTAAATTAAAAAAAAAAAGCTTTAAGTAATTTTTTTGAAAGTTCGATATGCATACATAACATACATATATCAAAAAACAGGTTGAACATTTTTTTTTTAATTTTGTTTTCAAATGCACATAAATAAATACTTAAGATTAAGATTAAGTCTTTCTTTAATTTTTAAGAATTTAATATATGAAAAATATTTTTGTTTTTGTTTAATCCACTCCAACGATTTTAAATTTTTTCCATGCAATCATATTCAACCAAGAATTAAAATGACATTCTTTTTTTCACCTCAAAGTACCAAAAGAGTTGTTTAAGCTATTTTAAATATCGTATTTCCTGCTATTCAACATTTTTCTCTGATAATTTCCATGTCTTTATACATTATATAATTTTCTTAAACCCTCAATCCCTTGAACATAAGAGCAAGTACGTGTGACCCAGTCATGCATTATATTTATTCATTCAATTCGTCAAATGATCTTTAATTCATAGGTGAATATGATAGGTGTATGCGTATAAGTTGTATATCAATATACAAATTCACAAATGAGGAAAACGACCAAATTCAATGTTATTTTAAAGATATTTTTTGGAATTCAAAAGAATGCAAAAGAATACAAGGAATGCAAATTAACGCAAAGAACGCAAAAGAATGCATGAATTATAAAAACAATAGCATTCAATTTATTGCTGGAGAATGAATGGGGGAAAATTGATTGCAATCATTTGATTGCCAAATGAGTATCTAGTGATTGCATAATTTGAAGTCAAAGTAAAATAAAGTCAGTAGTGAATGAATAATTTTAGTATTGAATTCAATAAAATATTTTAAATGATTGCATTCACACAAGATTGCATTCTTTTACAATCCTAGATACAATTGTTTTTGACGCAGACGCAGCTAGTATTTGATTTATGTATTTCAATATCTTTTGGTTGGAGGGAAATATGTATATGCAAAAAATATTCAACTTGAAATTTTTAATAATTTTGTTCATAGAATTGACTTCGGGATCAAACTATAAAGAGCAAGACCTAAAGACAACAATTGCTCAAAATAATTATTTTGCTTACACCTATACAGTATACACTTCTCTCCGTCCAAAAAAGGTATTGAAATAAATCGATTTGAAGGAAGGGGCTAAATGGGGGGAGTAGGCAAATTTTGTTTGATCTTATGTTTCAATACCTGACCGAGACCAGGGTGGCTAGGCTAGCTTATTTTATTTGAAGAAAACCTCACAATTTTTGTTTGACAAAATACTACTGAGCAGCGAAAATAAATTGATAGAATCGGCAATTTTCAATATAAAGGAAATTCCAAGCCAGTCCCAGTAGGATTTGTCCTAAAGAGAATATAAGATAACTAAAAATTTTTGTCTCGAGCTATTTTCAAAATTGCACGACAACCGTAGCTACAGACAAAAAGCCAACAGTAAATTTAAAGAATGAAAGTATAACCCAAATATGAATTTGAAAGTCAAATTTTCGAAAATATGATTCGTAATATCGAATACAAATGTCTACCAAGCTTTGCACTCTACATTTGTGGAGTGAGGATCTTAAAATAGCAATTCTTCCAATTTTTGTGACATTTTTAATAAATAAGAAATAATTCTCTGTCATGTTTTCTCTCAAATAACAACACATTCTGAAAATCTTTTGAATAAGCTATAAACCATTCGTACTCACTTTTAAGTTAGACATCATCTCTAATATTTTGTCTGTCTACCCTTAGAATTTGTAGATGAAACTAACTTAAGATGCTTTAATAGTTTTTTTTTTTTTTTTTTTTTTTGCATACTTTCATGTTACCAAATCTCTCAATGTCACTGATGATTTCAATAGAATTGGTAAAAATTTATTTTTAAATTGAAAATCTGACTTTTCCTTTCAAAGGTTGAAGAAAGGACATGGATTTACATACTTTGAATAAAAGAAAAAATGGCAAGTTCACAACAAAAATGAAATTGATATTTCACAATAGAAATAATAATTATAAGATACTAATTCCCAAAAGTTTCCTAAGAACCGAATCCATATGACTATACATGCTTACAAGACATACATTCAATTTTTTTTATTTTTTCAATGTCTTCGCGAACAAAAATCCTTGTTTCGCAGACTATAATCACAAAACGTTATATCATTTTAAGCAATTTAACAAAATGTTCACTCATGAAGCAAGTGCAAATAAGAGCGGATACGATGTGTGCGAGTTATTAAAAGCATCCTTTTTCCATTGTTCATCTTAATCTCTTCTTCACTTGAGTGTTTGTAATTAGATTTCTTGTTTTAACTTGCCTTAAATCCCACTCGCATCCATCACCCTTTGTGTTCAAGTGATGCCAATCCTATACAAAATATACTTATGTATATATAGAAAATCCCTGCCACCTTTCTCAAAATACTCAGACAAATTACATTAGAAACTGGCTGAAGGACGCACCATCACCACCATCACCGCCACCATCGTCACCGCCTTCAACTCCAACGTAGTGTGCAAAATGAAGAGCCTTTCTTCCGCTCTCGAAAGTATTTTCTGTTGGAAAAATGTATACGTTTTGTGATGTTGCTTGTTGCTATACAGCTGAGATTCTTTTTTCATAACTTAAGTGAGTGTATATGCATTATATTTTATATTCACAGACATATCCTGCGGAAAGTCCTTACTTTAAGTCCTTATACCTATGATGTCGAGTGTATTTGTTCAGCCTTAAATAAATCTGCGGTGCAAGTGTTCACATACCTTGACTTCATCTGTATCATCCTGGACAAGAAGTTCCTCATCATCACATCACTGTGTAGCTAGCTGTGTTCATCCATCAGAATGGATGGACTCCATTATTATGTGTTTCTTATCCGGACTTGATATGATGATGGTAGATGAGCTCTAGGACGATGACTTTCTCTTATGACTTATCTTCCAATGAGCTTTCTGATGAAAGTTAACACTGCACTGACATTGTTAGTAATGACGATAACTGACTAGATACTGAAGGAGTGGAAATATATAATGTTATTGCAAAGGAAATTGTATAAAGTTGCCAGATTTGTAGTAACACAAATAATATTCGAGGGTTTATTGCAATTTTGAACTGATACAAATTAAGTAGGTGAATTTTTAAGCTATATTCATATGGATATATTCACAACAAACAATTTGAATGGTATTAAGGAAGTTCTTAAACAAAAACCTTAAAGAAAACGAGTACCAGCTCACCATGCCTCTTAAAGAAAATCTCATTAAACACACATTTTGGCTGTAAACTGTGTTACTTTTTCAAAGATATCAGAAACTTGATTCCCAAATGTTTAACTTTTAAAAACTTTACGTGAATAGCGTGGGCTATTAATACTTTCTCCCAGTACAAGCCTCCAGGCCAAGATGGAATTCTGCCAATCATGCTCCAAATGCTGCAATTTGTGGTAATTGCCCGGCTAGAGATTATTTTTAAAGTATGCCTCTCGCTCAATCATGTACCAGAGTCTTGGAGACATAATGAAAAAGCGGTTTTTATCCCGAAAGTGGGAAGGCTAAAGCACGAATCCGCGAAGGATTTTCGACCAATTAGCTTAACCTCTTTTGTGCTTAAGACTCTAAGACCATCAACTTCAAAGAATATTCCCTTACTAGATATAGAAGGGGCCTTAAACAACGTGCTCACTGAATCTTTTCTGCGGTCACTCGTTGACTTTGGGGTATGGATAATATCCATGCTCAACGACATACAGAAGGATTCATGACACCCTGGGTAATAAAAACACATCAGTAGAGGAACTCCCTAGGGCGGTGTTCTGCCACCACTTCTATGGCTTTAAGTCATGAAAAAAATCCTCGTTAAACTGGAGATAAGTGACGTGAAGGTAGTTTCACATGCGGAGGATTTGGCATTTTGTTGGTGTCAGAAAAGTTTACTCCTGTGATAAGCGAGATCAAAGAGATGGCTTTGAGAAATGATAGCAACTGGGCTACGAGCTGTGGTCAAGGAGCCAACCAGAGCATAATGGAACTGATGCTTTTAACCAACAAAACTAAGATACAACCCTTCACTCCACCCCGATTTAACGGCCAACTACTCTTACTATCAACTAGTGCAAGATATCTAGGATTCATCCTTGACCCTAAGATAAACTGGAAAATTAACATCGAAGAACGGGTCAGGAAGGCCTGCGTAGCTTTCTACACCTGTAGTAAAACCTTTGGATAAAAGTGGGACCTTCAATCAAAGATAATCTTATGGACAAATACAGCAGTGGTACGGTTGATTCTAACTTATGGTTCGATTGTCTGGTGGCCCGCATTTAGCAAAGAATTTATTATCAATAAACTTAAAAAGGTTCAAGGAACAGCAGTTGGCTCTTCGGTCTTGCCCAACGGATGCCTTAAGCGTTTTTCTACACCTTCTACCACTTGATCACTTGTAGTACATCGTAGCATGATGGTTAGTGCGTAGGACTGTCATGCAGAAGGTGTGGGTTCGATTCCCAGCCGTGCCACCTAAAAACAGAAATGTTGTTTTTCGAGGTACTGCCTCTTGCGAGGAACTGACAAATCCTCCAATAGTATACTTGTCATGAATAAGTGCATCTCATCTAGCCGTCCGGACTGGGCAAAAAATTGTAGGTCCCCTCCATTCCTGCCAAGAACACGCACACAGGAATGGTTGAGAGTTGTAAGTCACTAGGCCCTGGTACTCCACGAGCTGTTGCGCCACCCAATTTTTTTTTTTTTCTACCACTTGATCTGCACATTAAATATCTTATATCTTGGAGTGCTCAAGAAGACTCAAAGAATCAAATTGCTTAACCAAGTGCAAGGTATCCAGAAGATGTGGGCCGCCCATGATAAGTCCCAAACAATTGATCTGATATTTAGACCAAGGTCAGAGCAACCTGCTTTGGACACTGGCCAATAGGATAATATGCGGGGAGGTGAGTATTCCCTACAATACTCACTGCGGAGACCAGCAAGAAAAAGAAACAGTCCTTTATTTCATCATCGTGTCCTGTAACCCCGGCTGGGGCATAGGGCATCAACAAAACGTCTCCATCCTTCACGGTCTGCTGCAAGGTACTTCAGCTGTGGCCAAATCTTTCTCTGGGATACTGATTCCGCTTAGACGGTTGATTTTCATGTTGTTCTTGGTCTTCCAATCCGCCGTGCACCCTGAGGATTCCATTCAAAGGACTTCTTTGCAATTTCATCGTTTGGTTTCCTCAGTGTGTGACCAATCCATTGCCATTTACTCTTTCTTATGTCAACGTCCAGCCGCTCTTGACTTGTCCTGCGCCACAATTCCTCGTTTGATATAATTTGTGGCCAGCGAATTTTTAGAATATGGCGTAGACAGAGCCAGCGGTTCACAAAAGCCTGCAATTTCTTCGTGATGGTAGTCGTGACTTTCCAGGTTTCACAAGCATATAACAGCACGGATTAAACATTGGATTCGAAGAATCTCAACTTTGTGCGTAAGGAGATTTGCCGGTATTTCCAAATTTGGGACAGAGAACCGTACCACCGTTTGCAGAAACAATATACTGCCAAAGTTAAACGGTTCGACTTCCTCAACTGGCGTCTCCTGTAGAATAATACAATAATACGCTGCTGTATGAAGCATCATTTTTGTCTTTTTGCTAGTTATTCTTAGACCACTTGAGTCTCCCTTCACTTGCAGTGTTTGGCACATGCTGTTCAGCCGACTGATGTTATTTTTCAGTAGATATATGACATCGGCCGGCATAGTCTAAATGTCTGAGCCTTTCGAACGGTCTCCATTGAATGCCCTGTCGATCAGCCGTACCAAAACTGGTCGTCAATACATCGTCCATCGCCAGCAGGAAGAGAATTGGCGATAGAACATCCCCTTGTCTCACACCGTGTAACACTACGAAGGAGTCGGATAGCTGTCCATTGTGTAAAACAATACACCTTGCGTTGTTGTAAGACTCTTTAATAATGGCAACAATTTTTGGCGATATTCCTCTACCAAGCAACGGTCTCCTTATACATTCTCGGGTAACTCGATCAAAGGCCTTCTCAAAATCCACGAACATGAGGTAAAGCGGTGATTAAAATTCCATGGACTGCTCGAGGACGATACGCAGGGTGTTGATCAACCACTGTGGAAGCCAGCCTCTTGAGTGTAGACTCGATTCTATCCTTTATTCACTCGAGAATGATGGTTGCCATTAGTTTTGGGAAAACGGTGATACCACGCCAATTGTTGCCATTCCAGTCTTTGGGATAGCTTTCGTTTTCCCAAATGCTTTCTATCAACGAATGTTTGGAGTGGCATTTTTTGACGACCTAAATGAACTTTCCAAAATGAAGATCAAAAACTCGATCTCTTTCCTAAGCGCGACGAAATGGATCTGAGACAAAATCGGTTGCTTTTGCATCATGTTCCCCTCCAGACCCAAAAACCGTGAGCAATTGGAAACCGGGTTTCGGCGGGGTCTCATGATGCTAAATGACAATGAGGATCATACAGTCAGATTGATCGTGCTGCGGTGCTATTCTACTATCTGCCGAGCTCGGCATAATATCGCTGGCTCGGGCAAGATGCGATCCAATGATGAAATAAATAAACAAATAAATAAATTAATAAAACAATCGAGTGAGTATCTTAGGACCCACCATCTGTCGTTTGTGCTGCCTTACAATGTACCACAACCATACCCCACAGCCTTCCTATTTCAAATCGAGGACCACTTATCTGGTTTCTTGGGAAAGATGCTGATCTTCACTGGAAACCTCGTCATGCGGAGTGAGTAGATGGAGGCCCAGGAGGTAATCTCACATCTAATCACGTAACGGGACGACCTTCTGAGAGAATAAGCTTATCAGTGGATAGGGACCCGCAATACTCACTTTAATCCGCTTTCCACCACAAGTCAAACGAATTATGATATCAATACGGAGCAATCCAGTCCTTATTTGGCACAGAGCGAGTGTTACGCCTATGCCACCAATTCTACATACCGACAGCCTTAAGGAATCTTTTGGTGTCATGTTTGTTCATTCACATGAAGGAAATAAACTCTAAATAGTCGAGCATCCATCGTGGGTAATATCACATTTTGACTCATTAACAAAAAAAGACAATAAATCTGACCGTCAAAACTTTTTCTTCCTTAACATTCACTACGATTTGTTACCAAGTTCCTAAGAAGTCTACAGAAAACAATAACAATATCTGGCAAGCATATTCTAGTTAGTAAAAGCCACCCATCCAACAAATGCAGATCCACTGTTCCCACAGACGGACCATAGTTATATTGCAACACATGGGGATTCATCTAAGTTCATTTCAATTAAGCAACTTCGAGTGGCACGAACACGGAGTATAGTTTCAAGAAGTTGGATGAGGCATGCGTTTATTTTCAGTGGCAAGGATCCTTTGTCTACTGTGTGAGTGTGTGTGTGTGTAAGTGTTTGTGTTTGCATGTGTGTTGTACAGTATACATGTGTCATAATGGTAACGTTTCAAGCGAAATATCATAAATAAAATAACATTTCTGAAAACTTGCAGCAACTTGGCCTTCGCCATCGTTTCATATACAATACATAGTTCTTATATTTCATACATACATATGTATATGCCACCCTCAGGCTATATAGCATTTCTCTTCCCGCAACTCGTCTTCGCCACCATCCAATGTTTGCGAAGTTAAATTGCCGGTTTCATTAAAACAAATTCCGACAACCCAAATTTCGTTTTGTTGTGGCTGCCATGGGTTTGTTGTAGTTGCAGTTATGCATAAACCCAAAGACAGTAGTTGCTTGCAATGGAGTAGGTATATGTATACAATATGAATCTCATACAAAACTGAGACAGAGAACCACAGCCCCTCTCTTTTGTCCCGGGTCCGGGTGGCTTAAAACCTCATAGAAAACAACGACGAACGTATCTTTAACGTCCTCGTTTGGGAGCAATATTGTTATGACAGGCAAAACTTTGTTAATAAATTTCAAATAAAGTGGCAATTTTGAAAATAAATTTAATTTAATTTGACACTCCGTGTGTGTGTTAGTGTGTTGGTACACATATTATATTTTGTGGGATTTGAAGAAATCGCATATGTGCAGATTGTGCCCTCTCTGATTCAGGTAACGAAGTGATTAGGTGCTAAAGAGTTTGCAAAAAATATATTTTTTGTTTTTGTTTTATCTGGGTTAGATGTAATGTAAAGTTATGTTTGGTTGAAAAAAAAAATATTTATTAAGGTAAAAAAACGTGAAACTTTGGAATTATAAACTAAAATTAGCTTCATTATTTATTCATCACAAAGTTTCGTATGAGGAAAACAAACAAATTTTAAATAATATAAATCATATAATTATGCAATAATTATATGTAAGCAAAAAAATGAATAAAACTATTTGTATATCCGAGTATCTATTTTTATTGAAACATAAAAAAGTGCGAACATACAAAAGTGCGTATACGCCAGAGTGGACTATGAGCAATTGTTTTCTGTTAAAGAAAAAATAAGATTGAGATGAAATTTTGCGTATATGTACATTCAGCTAAGATAACAATGCATGGTTAGCTAAGTAATGTCGTTCTAAATCCAAAATGGCGGACCGCCAAAGATTATACACTCACATCGAATGGGTATCAAAGGAAATAATTGTATATTCTAGACAGCCAAATAAAATGAAGGGCTCACTACCTTTTTAATTATTTGCAATAATCAAAATCTAGAGTTCGAATATTTTCACGAATGTGTAATTTGCCAAAAAGATTCTTTCGGGCAAAGACTGTACAAAATTATAAGAAATGGTAAAGTTTAAATGGGTATATCTGTCAATTTTAATTTTGAATAAAAATAACTTTTTTTAAATGCTATATTAAGGGATTATTTGTATTATTCTTTTGACTGCCCATGTTTTGAGCCTATGCTGGATTCAAAAAAAGTTATGCACCATTTATTAAACTAATTATCATCATCATCGTGTCCTGTAACCCCGGCTGGGGCATAGGGCGTCAACAAAACGTCTCCATCCTTCACGGTCTGCTGCAAGGTACTTTAGCTGTGGCCACGTCTTTCTCTGGGATTCTGCTTCCGCTAAGACAGTTGATTTCCATGTTGTTCTTGGTCTTCCAACCCGCCGTGCACCCTGAGGATTCCATTCAAAGGACTGCTTTGCAATTTCATCGTTTGGTTTCCTCAGTGTGTGACCAATCCAACGCCATTTACGCTTTCTTATGTCGACGTCCAGCCGCTCTTGACTTGTCCTACGCCACAGTTCCTCATTTAATATTATTTGTGGCCAGCGAATCTTTAGGATGTGGCGAAGACAGCGATTCACAAAAGCCTGCAATTTCTTCGAAATGATAGACGTGACTTTCCAGGTTTCACAAGCATATAACAGCACGGATTTGACATTGGATTCGAAGAATCTCAACTTAGTGCGTAAGGAGATTTGACTTGATTTCCAGATTGGGGATAGAGTACCGAAGGCAGCACGAGCTTTATTTATTCTACTTTTAACGTCCAGATCCGTACCACCGTTTGCAGAGACAATACTGCCAAGGTAGTTGAACTGTTCCACTACTTCAACTGGCGTCTCCTGTAGAATAATACGCTGCTGTGTGGATGGGCCTGTGAGCATTATTTTTGTCTTTTTGCTGTTTATTCTTAGACCACTCGACTCTCCCTTCACTTGCAGTGCTTGGCACATCCCGCTCTGCCCACTGATGTTATTTGCCAGTAGACATAATATGTCATCGGCATAGTCTAAATGAATGAGCCTTTCGAACGGTCTCCATTGAATGCCCTGTCGCTCAGCTGTACCAACACTGGCCGTCAATACGTTGTCCATCGCCAGCAGGAAGAGAATTGGCGATAGAACATCCCCTTGTCTCACACCCTGTTGCACTACGAAGGATTCGGATAGCTGCCCATTGCCACTTTTTAATAATGGCAACAATTTTTGGTGGAATTCCTCTACCAAGCAACGATCTCCATATACATTCTCTGTTAACTCGATCAAAGGCTTTCTCAAAATCCACGAACATGAGGTAAAGCGGTGATTGAAATTTATCGACTGCTCGAGGACGAAACGCAGGGTGTTGATATGGTCGACACACGATCGACCACTGCGAAGCCAGCTTGATGCCTCTTGAGTGTAGAATCGATTCTATCCTTTATTCGCTTGAGAATGTTGGTTGCCATTAGTTTTGGGAAAACGGACAAAACGGTGATACCACGCCAATTGTTGAATTCTTTAAATCACCTTTCTTTGGAAACTTAACAATCACACCATCCTTCCAATCCCTGGGATAGTTTTTGTTTTCCCAAATGCTTTGTATCATCGGATGTAAAATACTAGCCGCTGTTACGGGATCGGCTTTCAGGAATTCAGCTGGTATTCCGTCCAGTCCAGCTGCCTTGTTGTTTTTGAGGAGATTTATTGATGTAAGGATTTCCGATTCTGACGGGGGTTCGATGTCAATACCCCTGACCTGCGCATCTCGTTTAGTTGGGACACTTCAGCACTCTGCTCAACTGAATCCTCATTAAGCAGGGCACAAAAATGGTCCTTCCATCTACGAAGCTGATCCTCAATTGATACCAAAAGTGTGCCATCGACATCCATTACAGGATGATTGGTGTTGCTTTTTTTCCCTATCACATCTTTGGCTATTTGGTACAATTCCCGGATATCTCCTCTTCTGGCAGCGATTTCCGCATTATCTGCGAGCCCATCTAACCTCACCCTCTTGTCACGTCTCACACAACTATAGACCATCTTATGTGCAATGCGGTACTCTCTTCGCAAGTCAGCCTTTCGTTGAATATCTGCTTCGGCATTTATTTGGATTTTCAACGATTTGCGAAGTTCGATCTTATACCAGGTGTCTTGGGATATCCAAGAGTCTCTACGTCTCGTTCGCTTGGGTACAGTTTCGGATCCAGCCTCCATAAAAACACTTAATTTCACCCCACATCTCATCAATTGTTGAATGCTGGACTCCGTTTAATGACGAGGCTCTGTCGTTAAGGGTGGTATAGTTTCGACAAATGTTGGGGTCATTTAAAGCATTAGTAATGAATTTTGAGCTCCTTGCTGCATCCTGCGCTGGTTTTTGTACGGCAGCGGTTCGTAGTTTGAGACTCATCAGAACCAAATGGTGGTCGCTTCCCACATCGGCATTACTTATACCTACTCCGGATATCACACATAGACTTCCTCCATCGCTGCTGAATCATGATATGATCAATTTGGTTTTCGGTTTGACCATCCAGATGCACCCAGGTAATTTTGTTGCACGTCTTATGCTTAAAAAATACAGTCCCACCTATAACAAGACGATTCGCGTTACAAAAGTCGACAAGCAAGTCACCATTTTCATTCCGTGACCCCAAGCCATTTTTTCCCATCACGCGTTCCAGTCCGTAATTGTCTGAACCGACTTGGGCATTGAGGTCTCCCATAACGACTATGATGTCGGCTCTCGGAACACTACTGTAAACCGAGTTAAGATGAGTGTAGAACGCGGTTTGGTCTTCCTCTGTCGCTTCATTTGTGGGGGCGTAGCACTGAATAATTGTGACGTTACGAATTTTTGAACGAAACCTTGCAGTCATTAATCTCGCAGAAATGGGCGCCCAGGAGATCAAACTACGCCTCGCTTCTTCGTTCAACATAATTCCGACACCATGCAGTCTTTGGCCACCCTCTCTTTCATCTTCCCCGGAATACAGCATTCTCGTCTGTCCAGTGTCTGATCTGTATTCAGCTCTACCTCTCCACTTAGTTTTGCTTATGCGCAGGATACTGATCTTTAGGCGAAGCATTTCACGCTCAACTTGCTCGTATCTACCATCGCTGTACAAGGATCGAACGTTCCATGCTCCGATTTTCGTACGTATGCGGTAGCCAAAAGTAACATTTGCGCTTCTTGAAAGATTTCTTCTATTTGTCAACGATTCATTTATTATTATGGCGTCTTGATTGACGCTCGTATACATGAAAGATGCCTAAACTAATTAAGAAATCTTTAATATTTCTATTTTTCGTTGGTCGGTTTCTGTTAAAAGTTGCTGCTTATAATAAATATACACATTTTTAACTATCTATATTGATAGGAAATTTAATGTTGAACAAAAAGTTTTAAGAATTAAACTGCCAAATTTGGCTTTGTTTCCAAATTATACCAAACATATTGAAAAGTGACCATTCTCTCAGAAACTTATGGGTGAATTTAGTAGCATTTTCGGTTTAAAGCATGCTTATGGTCAAAGCAGACATATTCAATAATAAAAACCCTTGAACCCCTCATATTTCAGTCTATTCAATAGCCTATTTATTCAAATTAGCCTCGTGTCTACGCTGTGTCAAAACTAGACACCACTAGGAACATAAACGCTAGCTATAAAATATTTGAAAATTTAAGTAAACAAATTTAAATGGATTCACCGTGTTTAGTTTTGCAATTCACACACCTCCCACGACTATGACTTTCCAATCATATAAGATTTATCTTTGTATATCTAAACCATAGTACTATCATGGTGGCGATTCAAATAGTAGAACAACAGCTCTAGTGGTGGCGCTACTTTCGTCAGCGTCGGAGACTTGCATGCAAGGCATGGCGATGGAGACTTGTATGCCATAAAAGTCTACAACGCCAAGGGACCTAGTAAATTCAGCTGTTTGTGCGTGAAATGTCTCTTCTTTGAATACAAGGTTATTTTTTGTTTTATTTAGGACTATGTTTGTAAGTAGCCAGTTGTTCTTGTTGAATGTGAGAAGAAAAGTATATGTAGGTAGGTATAACCACAGTTGTATTTTATTATAATATTGAGGGTAGGTTTTGTTTTTGTAATGAAGTTGCGATTTGATTTCAAGACTTTGAAGATAGTCATATAACTTTTGGTAGGTATGTTATTTGACTTGATATTTTCTTACAGAGTATGCATGATTGCATATACATATATCTTTTGGTAGGTATTTAAATTGAATTTAACTTTGAAAGATTGCGATGGTAGACATATGTATATCTTTTGCTAGTTAGCTATATGATATTTTGCTTGGAATGTTTTTTGCAAGATCTGTTTGGCGAGAGAGGGTAGTTATAGGTATGTCATTTGCTGCCTACATTCATATTTGAATGAAAGTTTTTTTTGCTAGATTATTATTGATAAGTAAGTGAGTAGGGATTTTGTATTATTATTTATTTCGAGGAAAGGTTGTTATGAATAGGTGGATATTTTAATAAAAGTTTTTATGCTAAATTGGCGGGTGGGTTTAGATAAAGGTAGGATCTCTTTTAATACGTAGGTAGGTATTTTAATAATAAATATGTAGTTGAGTGCGCTTCAGGTCAAATAAAAGAAATTTTACCTATATTTGTCACAATTTGTTTCGTTTGACCTGAAGCGAACTATAAGAAGTAAGTACCTATCTACCAACCTAGGTTACGAAAGTAGAAACAATTACTTATAGGTATCTATTATTTATCAAGAAAATGGTACCTACCTAGCTATTTTTATTAAATTCAAAGTTAAAAGTTCAAGTGAGCTCAACTCCATGATTGCGTTTCGCTCACTTGAACTTTTAACTTTGAATTATATATTCGGTCACTCCACTTAAACAGAAGAATTTCTTTTCAAATTTTCTTCATATTCAATTATTATTTTTATTAAAGTTCTTAATGCAAAATTGAGGTAGGTTTAGGCATTGGTAGGCATATCTTTTGGTATGTATTTCAACTAAAGTTTTTTATGTTAAATTCGGGGGTTGGAGACAGGTATAAGTAAGAAGGACAGGACCAGTGGTGTATCTAGGATTTTGTTCTGGGGGACAAACTATTTACTTAGCGACCAAATTGTGGGGTAATTTTGAATTTTTTCCTACTAGGTATGTGTTTTCGGTGGTGCTGAATCTGAATCTGAGGTCAGCCACTGAAAATTAGTGCAAAACAATGAATTTTTGTCTGTGTTTCTATTACGTGTGGCTCAAAAACTATTAATTTATTCGTAAATTGGGGGAGAGTAGGGTCATGTCCCCAGTAATCGAACACTTAGTGGTTCATAAGAAAGTAATCGTTGACTGTGAGGAAACCATTCAACGTAAATATTTGATGTAAAATTATTTATCAGCTTAAACTCAAATATTTGTTATCTTATAACTTTTAAGGTTTTTCCATTAACTTTAACAACTTTTTTTATAAAAAATCAAAAGCTGAAAAAAGCCAAATTCCCCAGTTGTCGAACACTAGTTTCCTAAGCCCGAACAGAAAGTTTCCTTATTTCGAACACAAGATTTTGTACATAGTTTGAACCAAAAAAAGTCATAGATGTAATTTTCACTCAGTTCTATTAAACAAATTGTGTTTGTTAATGTGTTTTTATCCAATTCTTTTTAAAACGAAATAAAACAAAAAACAGTTTAACGGATTCTTAGTTTGAATACAATTCAAAAACTGTTCGAACAAAGGAAGCTAGCAATTACATGAGAATTACATGAGTTTCCTTGAATCGAACACTGAAAGAACAGAAGAAAAAGGTGTTCGAATACTGGACCCAGCGTTCCTCTCAGTGTTCTTGACGTAAAACCGTAAACAAAATTTAATTTTCTATAATATTTATTGCCTGAAAGAAATAAAAAAAATTTGAACAAGTTAAATCTATGCATAGTTTTTGAAAAAATGAATTTTAAACTCAAAATTTGCGAGAAAAAAGCATACAAAATAGGTTTAAAGTGTAATTTCTCAAAACTGTAAGATTATATATCATTTTTTTTCTGAAATTCGTTGCTCTAATTAATTCTTAATCAAAAACTGAAAACTAGATGATTCTATGTCTTCTAGTTTTTGAGAAAATTGAAAATTACTAAAACTACTACCGTACAAAGCTCGAATGTTTGCTCGTTTTTTTTATGATCTAAGTGGGTATGCATACTTTGAACATTTCAACTGCTTTGTATATATCAGCTTAATCCATAGATTCTTTAAATGCAAAAGAAACTCTGCATACACCCAACCTCGCACCTACCCCAAATCCTATAATGTGCCCAAGCAGGGGGGTTGCAGGGGGGCAGCATGCCCCCCATACTTACCTCACTGTTTATACGCCAGCCGTAATACGTAAGCAAGCAAGAAACAAACATCCCATACGAGAGTAGTTATAGTAATTATCGATTTTTTCAAAAACTAGAAGACAGAATCATCTAGTTTTCAGTTTTTGATTAAGAATTAAATAGAGCAACGAATTTCAGAAAAAAAAATTATATATAATTTTACAGTTTTAATAAATTACACTTTAAACCTTTTTTGTATGCTTTTTTCTCGCAAATTTTGAGTTTAAAATTAATTTTTTCAAAAACCATACATAGATTTCACTTGATTCAAAAACTGGCTAATAGAACAAAGTATTGGCTTTAAATAAAGATATCATAAGTTGTTGTAAATATTACCGTTATTTTTTAATATTTTTTTTACGTTTTTGGTACTGTTTTTATGAAATTGCTCCTCCCACCCAAACGGGGTGAGATAGACCCCCCTCCCATAGAAAAAAATGCTTGTATTGAACTGTTCTACAAAAAACCATTATTATTTCTTGGCGCCTAAGTTATCGTACTCTTGCCGTAAATTGCATCCAAAAACAATTGACAGCATTTATACACAATTTCCAACAAAATTCCGTTTCACCTATTTGGACTCAAGCGCTAGTTGAATAGAATAGAAATAGTTTCAGACCATTTTTTCTTTGAAGAGCGTAAAATGAAGAAGTGTCCTGGATTTATGAATTTATGTGAATTTGGAAGACGAATTTATATAAATCTGTACTTAGTTCTAGAAGGGTCATTGTCCATTTTTTTACAATACTGACTTACATAAGTACACTATTTGACTCAGCATCAGAAGATGTTCCACGACTTTAATAAGTGCCAATGGACTCAAACTGCTTCTTAAAAAAATATCGAAGGTCTTAGAAAATTTAATTATCAAAAGAAATGAGCATTTTTAAACATTAAAAAGCAACATTTTTGACTTCCCAAAAACTATAACAAATTGGACATTGGATTTTTAGAACCAAGGTAAAAAAATATCCTATACAAAACAGGAAGCCACTCAACCAAATTAGAACACTGCTAGTTCCGTCTATCTTTTTTTTAACAATACATAAACGATTGAATGAGATGTGAAGATTTTTGTAAATTATATTTTTATTGCATTTTATTATTATTACAGCTATTTATGTACATACATCTTAATCATATCCCAACATTTTAAGCTCTAGTGCATTTTCGGATATATGTACCTACTCTGAGGGGTGGCATCATTTGCCGTATAATCACACCACTTGTGGTGTCGTCTTCTCTTCTTTTTGTTCGAATAGGGAATCTATTTGCAACACTTGTTGTTTGCAGGCCAAAATCCTAGGTTCAACGTTGTATATTTCTCATCTTTTTAAAAAAGTAAAAAAAAACTTAAATCGAATGAGGAATGACAG
Source organism: Dasysyrphus tricinctus (assembly GCA_963921185.1). Lineage (NCBI taxonomy): Eukaryota > Metazoa > Arthropoda > Insecta > Diptera > Syrphidae > Dasysyrphus > Dasysyrphus tricinctus. Next base: position 140,552,719 of record OY992530.1, read on the forward strand.
AGTTTCAGGCTACTATACTCAAAAAGTACGTTGAGTCACGAAATTTTAGTCGCAAACCTCAGATTCGAAAACATCATTAGGACAAAAATCGAAACTACCCAACAAAAAATACAATATGACGGATCTATTGTGTATATTAATGTGGTAGGATAAATATAAAATCTTATGTTGAATTCCTTACAACCATTTTTTGTTGGTTGTAAGGAACACACAAAAAATCAAATTTTTCGTGTGGGATTGTGTGTGTGTCATTTGACAGTAGCTTTGAGGCAAAAAGTAAACAAACTATGCGCATACAAATTTGTTACAATTATTCAAAAGTGCATTCAGTTTTTCGCGTCATTTTGTTAGATTAAAAACATATAAATCTGTGGTTTATGGTAGAAACATGATAACTCCATTTTTAAATTTTCCTCCTTACCTCCACTTCAAATCGAGCTACAGACTAAACGAATGAACCGATGTTTCTCAAATTTGAAACATAACTTTTCAAAGACTATGTTCATAAATGTTTCAAATTTGAAGAAAATCGGTAAACTTGTTTAGGCTCTAGCACGATTTAAAGAGGACGTAAAGACGCAAATTTAAAAATGGAGTTATCATGTTTCTACCAAACACCACAGAAATTTTTTTTAAGAAAAGTTAGAAAAATAAACAAAAAATAGTTGTGTGCTATTAAAGTAAAAAAAAACAACCCAAATTCATCAAAGAAACACATCATTCGAGAAACACATCGGCGATCGCGTGATTTATATTTTTAATCGACTTTTGGGCACTTTTAATCGAAGTTAGTTGATATTTTGATAACTTCCTATTCACTATTTTTTGATGAATTAAAACGAGTTTTAATAATTTATATGCTTTTAATCTATTTAAATGACCGACGAACACTTTAGAATATTTTATAAACCGGCCGCAAAATACTTTCAACTCCAGTGAAATGTCAAATCTTGTTAGTGTGTGTGAAATCGATTTGAAATTTTTAAAGTGTTAAGAAAAACCCTTAAATACCAAGTTTCACAAACTCGACCATGTAGTTTTCAAAATACAAATTAGATTTTCTAAAAAAAATGTTTGAACACTTTTTTAAAAATCCAAAAAATACTTTTTTTGAAAAATTTAGTAAAAAAATTGTTTTTATTTTTAAGAAGCTTCTATTTAAAAAATGTTACGGAAATCATATGCACCATTCTGAAGAAAATCGGATAATAATTAAACTGCAATATGCAGAATTGTGAACAAAGTAAAACTGAGTCACTGTTCGCCCAGGTTAATAATTAAATAACTAATTTTTGAAAATGAATATCCAATATACCTATACATATGTATATGTAGGTACCTAGCTCTCGAAGTCCATCCTCTAAATAGGCAACTAGGTATGTTATAATCTTTCAAATACAAAAACAACATTTAAAATCGAATTCCATATTTCTGTGTATGTATGTATGTATCATTTAGGTAACCAATTTCAACCTATAAATACCATGTAACTAAATGTTTAAATATACTTATTGAGCTTTTAAGCTGTCCTTTAAAGATAACCCATAACTTTTTAATTGTTCTTTTTTAATAAATAACATCATTAAAGAGCTTCTATCCTATAACTTTTTATTACTTATTTCACCCTATGCCTATGTGTTTAAGACAAATCTAAATGCTGTCTAATACGATGATACTATTATGAATTTGCTTCAAACTATCTATATTTTCAAAAAATGAATTGTTTCAAGAAAACTTTTTCAATCATTTCCTGCTGGCTTAGTAAAATTTTTCCTTCTTCTCATCTGAACATCCAACGTGGTTAGACGTTTTATAAACCTACTTAAATTATATCGAATAAAGTTGTAATTTGTTTAAAGTTGAAACAACTATTTTTTTTTTTACATATCTAATCTACATTGGAATCTACCCCAAACACCTATGCATAATGTATGTATATGTGGCTTAGTTTAGAAAAATATCAAGTCCTCAAGCCAACCTCTAAGTACCTACCTATAAGGTTATTCAAATAAACAAATATTTATTTAAATAGGAAAAATAGGTAGGTATAAGGCCAGTGATTTCTATAAGTCTATAAGTATCCACTTTAATATAACTTCACCATTATTGCTTCTATTTTTATAAAAATTACCCTTATGCCAGAAACATGAATGTGCAAAAATGGAAATATTGCAACATCGTTTTCGAAAGTTTTTCTAGATTAAAACAGAATCTTAAATCAACTAATGGCTTAACTGATATTTTAAAATATTAATTTTCTTCGATATACCTACCTACGCACATTGAAAGTACTGTTATGTCATATGGAATATCGATAAATCTATAAAACTAGCTAACCACATCGAAAAAATTGAATGCTTCTGGCATAAAGGGGACGATATGTAACTACAAACCAATAAGATACCTATACCTAAATTTATTAATTAAAACCAAAAATCCGAAGCAAGAAAAAACTAACCCAATATAGGTAGAAACATACATAAAACTACACGATATAAACATAATATACCTTTACTTACCTAGGAACATACAATCACATACATATTTAACGTACAATATCTATCCGGCCGCATCCATACCATACAACTTACAAATAACAACCCATTAGCCATAAGAATAAAAAAAAAATATATGGAATAGGTACCTACCTACTCAATGAAAATCAAACATCCTTTTTTTCCTTTACGCCACTTGCACCGTCGCGATCGTCGCCGCCGCCGCGCGCCGCCGTGGCTAAGCATATTGACTTCAGCTATTTTCGTTCATGAAGTCATAAGAAAAAAAAATCCAAATACCTACACTGCAAAACTAAAGACTAGTATAAACCAACCCCTTCCTCTTTCAGCCCACATTTAACAAAACCTACAAAACAAATGAGAATACCCAAAATTGTCATCATTTGACACACTCTTCTCTTAATCTTTCCATATAATAAAAAAACTAACCATCATACAAAATACAATACAAACAAATGTAAACAAAACCAAACCAAAGAAAGCAAAATTGACTACTTTTTTCATTCTGGCCTTTATCTACACATATGTATTTGTATGTTTTCATTATTAAGAATATTTTTTTACAAAAATGTATTATTGGAGACTTGCACTCCACTGAAAGTCAAAAGTCTACGCCCAAATGTGCGACAACAGAACAGAAGATGGCGTTAGTATCGACAGCCACCATGATAGTACTATGATTTAGATATACAAAGGATTTATCCAAATCAATCGGTGGAGTACTTTTTGAGAAAATGGTACCTAAAGATTCATGTAAGGCTTACACTAGTCAAAAAAACATTAAAGGACCAAGTTTTTTTAGTTTTTCTTAGTGTTTTTTGAAAGGCTTTATCTTTGTGATGAGTGGTTGTATTGAGTTGAAACGAAACGCATTTGAAAGTCCAATGTTTTTTGTTATGGAGTTGCTTGCAAATAATTTTTTTTTAAAGTACCGTTATTGCTACATTACATTGCTGGAAATGACACGAGACAAAAATTTAGATATTTTTTTTTTTTTTAAGTAAATCAAATATAATGGTCAGTTAGCTCATTCATTATGTTTTCACTTCTGTTTCTGTTAAAAAAAAACATCAACATCTGAAAAACATCTATATTAAAAGACTATGACTCAGTTTCAAAAACCTCTGTTGCAATTTGGAAGCAAAAAATCAAAAAAATTTTCCTACTTTTTCACTTTTATTGTTTTATTTCTCTGCTACCTTCAAAGGGCACGGGCAATTTTGTGAAAAAAGTACATACTTAAAATGAAAAAAAAGTAGTTAAAAACATCGGGAAAACTTACTACAATGTACCTTATCTGTTTTGAAAGCCAGTAGTCTGTTATTTTATATTTTATAGCGTTATACATCGCAATAGTAAACAAAATTTCTTCCAATTTGTTTGAAAAGTAGTTTTTGAAATCTTAAATTATTCAATTAGATCCAAATATAATTTTACATGATCGTATTTTTTTTCAATTAATTTTCTTGAAAAAAGTCCATAAATTACTTTTAGTAAAGAGAAAGACAACCCTTGGGTTGGAAACCATTTTTCAAAAATGTTACTAAAGATATCTCCCCAAGGAACCATTTTTTTATTTTCAATTTTCTTGAAAATTGATGACTGATTTCAATAATTTTTTTATGCAAATATTTCTATAAAAAATAAAATACATTGTGTATGAAAATCTTCAAGTAAATATTGCTTGGACTTTTCAAAAAAATAAAATGCACGACTGGGTCGCACGTGAAATACGACATTTAAATTAGCTAAAACAACTCTTTTGACAGTTTGAGGTGAAAAAAAGTATGCCATCTTAATTAATGATGGAATATGATTGTATGGGAAAAAAAATTTTAAAATCGTTGGAGCGGTTTTTTTTTAAATTAATTTTTTATATATAAAATTCTTAAAACATTTTAAGAACAAATTTTGGTATGCAGATTTAAACTATATATTTATGTGTATATAAAAACACAATTTGAAAAAAAAATGTCAACCCGTTTTTGAGACATCGAATTTTCAAAAAAAAAGTTTGAAACTTTTTTAAAAATCCAAAAACCTTTTTTTTTAAAAATTTTGATATGCAATATTATTTAATCTTATCCGAAATTTGCATATAAAAAATTCATTTAAATCCGTTAAGCCGATAATGAGAAAACTCAAAATAAAAAAATACGTTCTATGACAGGTACTACTAATAGTTGCTATGTGTAAAATTTTATAATTTTTGATGGTAGATCATACTAATTTTAGTATATGAAAAAAGTTTTATCAAAATCGTAGGAGTCGTTTGGAAGCAAAAAAATATTTTCCTTTGCGGTTTTTTCACTTTTGTATGGAAGGTACCGTTATTTTTTCATAAATGTAAAATTTTTTTCTGAAAATATTTTAGAGAGTACTAAAAAAGTCTTAAATATCGAGTTTCAAAAAAATCTATGATGCCGTTTTCAAAATATTTGATTTTCCAAAAAAAAATTTGAAATATTTTTTAAAAATCCAAAAAATATTTTGTCAAAAATGTTGGTACACAAAACTATTAACATTTTTTGGAAGCTTCTGTATAAAAAAAAATAATTGAAATCGGTCCGATCATTTTGAAGAAAATCAAAAACTAAAAAAATGGTTCCTTGGTAGGTGCCATTAATAACCATTTTTGAAAAATGGTTTTCTATTTAAAGAAAGCCTTTAATAAAATAAATGAATTTTTTTTAAAGAAAAGTTGTCGAGCCGTTTTTGAGAAAAATACGATTATGTAAATTTGCCAAAAAAAAATATATGGGAGGTACCGTTATTTTTGATTCTAAAAAAAATGAAAAAAATGTGTGGGCATAATTACCAAAAACGAGCCGTTTAGGCTGTCTGTTCGTCAGACAGACAGACAGACAGAATTGTGCCACCCGCTTTTTTGGTGTTCTATCATCGTAATATCATGTTTGATTGTTATCTCAAACATTTTTTTTGCACGAATCCAAAACTTGCCTTATACCTATAATCGCAAGTAAAAAAATATAGCATGTATTTGTTTTCTGCATGCAGCAGCTTGGTGCATATGATTTGTAGTTAGGGCTTTAGAAATCGCCATTTTCTGACTAATTTGAAGATCTAGAAGCAAGAAATAAGTACGAATAAATCAGAGATAATGCCTTAACTCCAAATTTGCAGGAAACTGAAAATCGGAAATTTTGTAGATAGGGCATTTACGAGATTTTGGGCAGTATACCTCTGCCTATACTGTTCACCCTACCTTAACGGTATTTATAAACTAATAAACGAATATTTCATAACACAGTTTCCGTTTGGCCCCTTTAGTGGCCAAATAGCCCATGTTTTGCGTTCGGGACCCGTGGCCCCCCGCTTTTTAAAAAATCAACCAATTGGCCTCGGTTTAAAAATGTATGTGACTTTCATTAAAAATTGGGTTTCATATAAAAATAGTTGAACTTCACAAAGTTTCGTACTAAACTCTACAAAATGACATAAAAGGGATAAAATAAAATGAATTTTTGAATTTGTTTAAAAAGTAAAAATAGTTATCTATCTACATTTTTGTTGTAATTTTAGTAAAATAAATTTATTTATTGTTATTTTTATAAATTTTGCTTTAGTTTTTAAATAAATGTTTATCAGCTACTTTGCTCCTTCATGTACTAATAATATTTTTTGTATTCTCTCCTTCATGGCAATTTCTTAAAAAGGCCCCTTTTTTTGTCCCGGGACCCCTTTTGATTTTTTTTCAGCGGCAACACTGTTTCATAGTAAAGTTGGATTGGGCTCTGCGCTAGCCATGCCTATCTGTCACCGAAACGCCTTGTGAAAGGTCTGTACTAAGGACTGATCTCTAATTTAATTCTCTATACTCTTGATTGGTATCCACAACTGGACGAGAAGAAAAGACTATTCTGTAATTTTTTTTTAAATCACTTTATTACATTTGCTGTAGTAAGTTAATGTGAATTGAAAGAATGAAATTCAAATTTGTATGGGCTTTCATAATTTTTTAATTTTGTTCATGATATGTATGAATTACCTTATGGTGGCGGGTGTCATACCAAGTATGCACGAAGTGATATGAATATATGATAATAGTTAGGGTATATCTATGTAGGGGATTGGCAACTCTGGTTTGCAAGAAAGTGTTAAGTTCAGTTTTAAGGTCGCTCTATATAAATTTTGCTTTTTACCAGTAAATAAATTATTAATTAAGATAAAATCTAGTTGCACTAAATTATAATCGTTCACATCACTTTAATCAAGTATTATTTTGGTGAGTTCATTAATTTTACGCATCGAATTTCAAAAATAACACAGAAGAAAGGGCACGTAACAATAATGTCATAACACAAAGGATTCAAAATGAAGCGAACACCTCCACCTAAATATAACAATGGTGATAAACAATAAAACAAAAGACCATACAAGGAACTGAACTCTGAACCCCAACTGCACGAAGAAGAGGCTAAACGCTAAAGACAATTCTAGCCAAAAAAATTCAGCTGTTGGAAGTATGGAAGTGGTAGATCTGAGAATTATGATTCAAGAAATAATGTCAACGATTCTGGATGACAAAATGAAAGGCATGCCAACACGATCGGATCTTGAGCTTATTCAATCAGAAATCCACAACCTACAAGAAAACAATCAGACCTTGAAGATTCAAGTGACTCAATTTAAAGCTCGATGTAAATCTTTGGAGCGCCAAGTGGAATTTTTAGAAACAAAGGCCAATGAAAAAAATGTTGTTGTCCACATACCGGTGCAAGGTGAAGATGATGCAGGCGATAAGGCAAAAAAGTGTTGCTTGGAACTGTTGCAATGCAATGATGACAACATCATTGCATCAACAAGGGTGTTGCGCTCGAAAAACAACAACGTAGCAAACGTCATCGTGAAAATGAACCGAAGGGAGGATGTGCGACGAATATTAAGCTCTACGCACGAGCTGAGAAATAGAGGAATTTCCATCCACAGAGATTTACCCGCCTCTGCACGTGCCCGAAGAAGACTTCTTATTTCACTACGGACGGATATTTACGCGAAAAATAAATCTATAAAAACACAAATACGAGGGCAAACATTACTTATCGAAGGCAAAGCATTTTATTATGACAGCGATAACAATCTAAAATGTAACGGAGTGTGCGGAATGTCAACGTTGAACCAGCTGATACAATATGACATTTCGGACGAACGCGTTCCAAGACAGAGCAAACATTCGGAACGCAGTAGTTCACACGTGACATCTTTGATGCCACCATCATATATTTAGTTGTTATGCCATCTGCCATTCAACTAGTTTTAAGAAAAATAACGTAGAAGAAAATATAAATAATAATTTAAAGAAAAATGTAAAAGTATTAAAAATCTTGTCATACAATATAGCAGGGCTTAGTAACAAATTTATATTCACCGATTTTTTTAGTTTTGTTAAACAATTCAATATATTCTTTTTGTATGAAACATATATAAATAGTAATGATTTTATAAAGTAAGAAAACAAATTTAGTTACTATAATGTGAAAATTATACCAGCAATAAGAAGACATGCGAAAGGAAGGGCGAGTGGTGGCTGCATTTTCGGATATAAAAAAGATATCGATAGTAACATCATTGAATTCAAAAACTATATGGAGAAGTAATATGTCTAGATTTGAACATTTGTGGAAAGAAATTTCGTATATTGCCAACCTACATAAATTGTAATCAATGCGATACTGAATTTGAAAAAATTAAGGATTTTGTTACATCTGTAAATCTGGTCGAAAATTTGCTGCTAATTAGAGATTTAAATGCAAGGGTCGGTAACGAAGGAGGAACTGAAAATGATCGAGTTGGTTGTAACAAAGTTGTTGGATCTATGCAACTCTTACGGGCTCAGGATCCAAAATTGTACCAGTGCGGGAGACATCCAAGGTGAACTCACATTTGTTGGGAAATAGGGTAGTTCTGTTATAGATTATAGCTTAGAAAGTGGAGAATGGAGTTCACTGATAACTGATTTTGAAGTACAAGATAAAAATTATTCAGATCATATGCCAATTATTGTAACATTTAAATGCGGAGGAATGGTGAATGAAGAAAGGGTGGCCTTAGAACTTCTGCCCAAACTACAATGGAGGGTCACAACGGCATCAAATTACAGAACAAAGCTGAATTCACTTTTGCTGTCCGAGGAAAATTATATTAGTTTGAACAAAATCAAATGCTTTATAAAGGAAGCGCATGATGTGCCAAATAATCCTCATCGGCAACAGAAAAAGAATTTTAGAGAACCTTGGTTCGATTCCGATTGCAAGCAGGCGAGAAACTTATCATTTGCTTGGCTTAATGTATTTAGGCGGAGTAACGAACGCGATGCAAAAAACATATATATCAAGTATAACCAAATGTATAAAGCGCTTTGTAAGGAAAAAAGAGTAATCTACTATGAAGCTGAGGCAAGAAAGCTAGCAAGGTGTAGTAATCCCTCCGAATTTTGGAACTTGGCCCGGAAATTAAATGGCACGAAGTTTATTATCAGTCGTGGATTGGATACCTCTACTCTACGAATTCATTTCAATCAACTGCTGAACCCAACTTCTTTGGACCCATTCACGTTTCACTATGCCCAACCGTATTTTCACGATGACATTTTGGACAGTACAATTTCACAAGAGGAGGTTCGGTCATCGGTTTATGCGCTGGCAGATGGAAAAGCGGCAGGTTCGGACAGGATACCAGCTGAATTTTTTAAATATAGCACTGAAGAACTTATAAAGAATCTTGTAAGCATCTATAACCAAATTTTTGAAACTGGAACCATCCCACAGCAGTTTAAAGATGCGTTGATTTTTCCGATACATGAAAAGGCAGCATAGAAGATCCAGCTAATTAAAGAGGAATCTCATTTTTGAACGCTTCTTATAAAATTTTTACAGCGATTCTACTAAAGCGGCTGAACACGTGGATTGACTCGAAGAATCTATTAGGTGAGTCTCAAGCTGGATTCAGGACAGGTTACTCTGCTGACCATATATTTGTTCTAAGGAGCATAGCGGACTCATTTTTGGCAAAAAATAAAAAACTATACAAATTTTTTGTAGATCTTAAGGCTGCCTTCGACATAGTTGATCGAAACGCATTAATGTTTAAGTTATTTGGATCTGGGATGTCGTTTAAGTTTGGACGAGTTATCCAGAATTTGTACGTAGACACCCGAGCAGCGGTATGGAATGGAAAACATTTATCTGAGTGGTTCCAGACACAATCAGGAGTAAGACAGGGTTGTGCGCTTAGTCCTAGCTTATTGGCACTATTTCTTGATGATATCACTGAAGCATTGCCAGGAGGTGTCAACTATGCTGGAGAGGTCATTAAAGCCTTACTCTTTGCTGACGACATCGATTGCTAACTCACAGCAATCTCTACATATTATGATAAACCGATTGTCCGAGTACTGCAAGCGGTGGAGTTTGGTGGTGAACCTAAACAAGTCGAAAGTGATGGTAATTAAGAAAGGTGAAGGAAGGAATAGCTCAAGTGAACAATGGAACTTCAATAACGAAACCATAGAAAGAGTAAATGAGTACAGATACTTAGGAGTATATTTTACCCAAAACTTAAATATGGAAAAACATCTCAAGGAAAAACTGCTTAAGGCTAAAACAGCTACTTATGTGTCTTGGAAAGAATGCTTCAACAACAAAAACATCGCACACAGCAAGTTTTTGAAGCAGTATCCCAATCAATTTTATTTTACGCGGCCCAAGTTTGGGGAGCAAGGAAATTCGAGACTGTGGATAAACTCCAGAGATTTTATTTGAAACGTATATTTCGCCTTCCTACAAGTACCCAAAATTACATGTTAATGCTAGAAACAGGCTTATCCCCACTCTTTATAAAAACGCTGAAACTGCAAGTCGATTATATTTTGAGGGTATTGAATATGCCCAACAATCGTTTACCGAAGAAAGCAGCCTTGCAAGCTATACACAGCAAAACAGGATATTTGTAACATGGCGGAAAGAGAAGATGTTTTTCATTTTGTCGGAAGGTGCCCAGTATTGAAGGAAACTAGAAGACAAGTACTAGGCAGTGACTTTTTATCTGAAAATGAAAACTTTAGCTCTCCTAAATGAAGTAGATGTGCACAAAATGCTTAAATATTGTAAAACAGCACTAAACTATAGAAGCAGAATAAGAAATTAATATTTTTAGCTAAAACAACTGCAACTTAATTTAATTACATATGTATCTTAAGATTTAGTTAAAACCTTGTCAATCAGGCAGACGGCAAAACCATGCTTTATCGATTGTTTATTGAAAATTGTAGGAGTTGTTACGCTTCTATACAAATCAAATCCTATAACATAAAAATCAGGTATTTATTTAAATCAGAATATTAATTATTTCATTGTTTGGATATTTCTTGGATAATTTTTGTGATTAATTTGTTAAGCAATGCCTAACTCTTCATATTGATTTAATGCAGATTCTCATAAAAAAAAACTTTAAAATGGTATTTTTATTGCTTGCAGACAAAATGTTCTATCATCACAAACACATGCTCTGGCATGAATTTCCAGACTTATTTGAGCAGATGTAGTAGTTATTCTTATCCATTTATTTTTATACCATCGCTATCGTATCGCCTGTATTTTCACATGGATTATTCACGAATCCAAAGTGCAGTTTGAGAATACTCTTTAATAAAAATGCTTGCATTGTTTTCCTTTTGTTGATACTTGCGTTATTTTTGAACCTCTGTCAAAGGGTATAGTCGGACTTGATAGTTTGGTCTGGTTAAGTTCATACAACAATAACAACAATACAAAAATAACGACCATAAGGACCAAGAACACATTAACTAAAAATACCATCAACAGCAGCCAGCGTTTTTGGTATGCTCTGCCATCATGCAATACAATGATCATAAAATTTCAGTAGTATCACAATTTTTCACGCGGAATATGACGTTCCTTATAACAAGAAAATAATTCGTATAAATATCCGATTGAGAAAATTCAACGAAATGGAATTTGGGTTTTCACGGGAATGCAATGCAATTACGGTATTAAAATCGAGGAAAATTTTCCATTTCGCTGTGTATATAATACTTGTTATATTCTGACAAAGGAAAATAAGTTCTGCTTCGTTTTTGTTTGTTTGTTTTTTTTTTTGTCTACCCCCGCGGATATTTTGTCGGTCTTTGGGCTCGAGTAAAGCTTTCATATAGGCTGTTCGCCCCTTCAAGAAATCCTTTGAATCTCTTTGTGGTGATTGAATTTTGGGTTTTCTCTCCCAAAAATACCCAAATCTCTGAAATTGAATATTTTTTTTTCAGGAGCTGCATTTTAGCCTAAGTAAACCAAATCCTTTTATGCTGGCTTTAGGGAGCTTAACAATGAACAGCTATTGTAATGTAGATATTGTGTAAGGCATAAAGGATGATACAAATCTAAAAGGGGTTTTTTTAAATCTAACATTGAAAATGTAAACAAATTGTGTTATTTTCAACACACTTAAAGTTGATATTTGAAAAATTTAAGTTTTTGTTAATTGACTTTGTCAAATTGGATCCATTCTTTATTTGCTTATTGATGTCGAGGTGGCTAGTAGTTTGTACTACCTGAATTCATGTACGGTTTTGCTGAATCTCTAACCGAATACTAAACAAAAGATTGAAATTCTGTTCTTATAATTATTTCATTAATGCACAGCTAAATGGCACTTGTCCTTCGTTTTAAATTTTAAAAAGTTATGTATCAAATTTGAACTAATCTGCGGCATTCAATATCAATATCGGAGTAAGTGCCTGCGTTAATAAAGGATATCCTTAAATGAGATTTTTGAATACAAAAAATTTCCGTCTATTCAAACAAATTTTTTACTTGCGATTATAGGAACTATAAGGCAAGTTTTGGATTCGTGCAAAAAAAAATTTTGAGATAACAATCAAACATGATATTACGATGATAGAGAACACCAAAAAAGTGGGTGGCACAATTCTGTCTGTCTGTCTGTCTGTCTGTTCGTCTTCAGCCTAAACGGCTTGATCGATTTTGTTCAAACTTGGTACATAATGGTTTTTGGTGATTATGCCCACACGTTTTTTCATTTTTTTTTTTTTAGAACCAAAAATAACGGTACCTGCCATACAATTTTTTTTAGGAATTTTACATAATCGTATTTTTCTAAAAATCGGCTCGACAACTTTTCTTAAAAAAAAATTCAATAAATTTATTTTAGCAAAGGTTTTCTTTTGGTGGAATACCATTTTTCAGAAATGGTTATTAATGGTACCTCCCAAAGAACCATTTTTTTTTATTTTTGATTTTCTTCAAAACAGTACGACTGATTTCAACTATTTTTTTTACACAGAAGCATCCAAAAAATATAAATATTTTTGTGTACCAAAATTTTTAAAAAAATATTTTTTGGATTTTTAAAAAATGTTTCAAAATTTTTTTTGGAAAATCAAATATTTCGAAAATGACATGATCGATTTGTTTGAAACTCGGTATTTAAGACTTTTTTAGTACTTTCTAAAATATTTTTAGAAAAAATTTTACATTTATGAAAAAATAACGGTACCTTCCATACAAAAGTTAAAAAACCGCAAAAAAAATATTTTTTTGCTTAAAAACGACTCCTACGATTTTGATTAAACTTTTTTAATATACTTAAATTAGTACGAGCAACTACCAAAAATTATAAAATTTTACGCTAAACAACTATTAATAGTACCTGTCATAGAACGTTTTTTTTTATTTTGAATTTTCTCGTTATCGGCTAAACGGATTTAGATGAATTTTCTTTTGTGCAAAATTCTGATAAGATCAAATAATATTGCATATCAATATTTTCAAAAAAAAAGTTTTTGGATTTTTAAAAAAAGTTTCAAATTTTTTTTTTGAAAATTCGATATCTCAAAAACGGGTTGACAATTTTGTTTCAAATTTTCTTTTTATATACACATAAATATATACTTTAGATTTGCATACCAAGATTTGTTCTTAAAAATGTTTTAAGAATTTTATATATACAAAATTAATTTTTTTAAAAACCGCTCCAACGATTTTAAATTTTTTTTCCCATACAATCATATTCAATCAAGAATTAAGATGGCATTCTTTTTTTCCACATCAAACTGTCAAAAGAGTTGTTTTATCCAATTTAAAGGTCGTATTTCATGCTTCTCTACATTTTTCTCTCATAATTTCCATATTTTTATATACAATTTTCTTAAGCCCACAGTGTCTTGAACATAAGAGCAAGTACGTGCGACCCAGTCGAGCATTTTTTTCATTTCACAGTAAGTTTTATCATATTCTACATAAAGTCATGTTGAGTGATGTTTTAAATACATTATCGTAGAATATTTTTAAAATGACATAAAACTTCTTGACGAAGATACAAAACTGACATGATAAATAGAGCCAACATCAAAAAGACGTTTAAGAATATTTTATTCAAAACGTTGAAATTAACTCTGTACTACAGGCGCTAAACGAATTTAAGCGCCTTGCAATCACCAAGAAAAATTAGTCTGTCCCGGCTGGAAGAGTTTTTTTCATTTGACAGATGAATCTCAGCAAAATCGCTGGGTTGGAATATAATATTTTTATTTACAACTTAATATGATTTTTTTAAAGCAAAATATCATGAAATATGGATTTTAAAGTATTCTACGATAATTTGATAAACTAAAAACCATCACTTCACATTACTTTATGTAGAAATATTGGTTAACACTTGTGAAATGTTTGTACACTTTTTGTTTTAGGCGTTTTTACAGGATTTAGCGTGGCACCGCATGTTAATTTTGTATTTTATTCAATATAGTATTTCAATTGTTCATTAAACTTATATTTTTACACTTCTTTATTTAGTTTAATAACCTTTAGCTCGGCAAAATGACACATGATTTTCAATTTGTTTTTTTTTTTTTTCAAAGAGTGGAGATAAGTATTGCCGTATTCTTTTTTAACAGTAACTTTTTCAATACCATAGTACGTTATTTGTTTGAAGAGTTGGGACGGTTTCAATTTTGTTTTATGTATAAAGTTCATAAGCATTATACAAGAACATGCATATTTTGAATATACTTCATAATTTTTTGACATTTGTACATATTAGAACGAAATTTCTACAGAAACAAATTATTTTCTGTCGACATTTTTCACTGTGATATATAATTTCGCATATTTTGTCAGTGGGTATTTTCAGTCTAAATGTTACAATCAAAAATCAAAATGTTCGAAAGAGCATATCTTAAGTCGATCTCGTTTTGGGAATCAGTTTAACTTTGGTTTGGACTAGAATATTGTTTAAGGTTTATTTTAGGGATCAGTAATCGATACTGTTGTTTTCATACATTTTTTGAGACATTTCACTCCTTATTAATTCCAATGATACATTAAACATTAAGGTATGTATCACTGTGATAAGTAATCCAAAGAGTTACTTAACGTATGTTTACATTGTGTTCAAAGAGCACTCCTAAATGAAATTATGAGATTAAAACACTCCGACTTTTGAAATGCAAACGGATTGAAAATGCAAAGAAACGACGCAATTGACATTAATTTCGAAGTGTGTCTTGTTATATTTTTGACAAGAGATTTGAAGAAAAAAATGGTAATTTTTAAAAAGCAAAATTAATCTAATTAACTTACTAAAATGTTTATTAAATAATTCATGTAAAAAGAATGTTAAAAATTCAAACCAAATCAAACATGTACCCAACCTCACATTTACATATATGTATGTAGATTATGTGTATGAACATATTTATATACAAAAATATCATTGTTTTTTTTTTCTATCAAAATTAGACTTTATGAAAATATTAATAAAATTACACAGTAATATTCGAGTAAATTTAAGTACTTATTTATACATAATACATTTATACATAATACTGAAATGTCATTTCACATATTAAAGTTACGACTTTAAACATGGATTTCTGTGTATTAAATTTTGACGTTTTGCTAGTCTCTAGTCTGGCAGCTAAATTGATTATTGGTATGTGGTTTTTCTGAAACATGGAGATTTTTATTTAAGCTATAACTTAATTTGATTATTAGTAAGGCCCATTGACTCATCTTAAGTGGAAATGTAAAATAAAATACATATTTTTCGATGCTATCTTAACTTGTTTCGACACACAAGGCTTGTGCACTTCGCTGATGTACCTGACAGTACACAAAATTATGTTTGTATCGAGCTTGTGTTCACAGGACCTAAACAAACATATTTTAATGACATCACTTCTCTGAAACCAACTTATCGAAAAGCATTGCTTCCAGTATATGAATCTGATAAATAATCAAAACATGCTTGTATCGAGTTTGTATTCAGAGGACTTATACAATAAAAATTTGTTGGATCACTTCGCTGAGACAATCTCTTCGAAATAAATGCTTCTCAAAACAAAATAACACCGTGTTTCAGGCTTTTGTGGAAAGGCCTCAACAAACTCTTTGATGGAGCTTCTTAAAGAAACCTTTTTCTTAGCTTTTATTTCGCGTGCTTCTACAAATGAGTTTAAGGAAGCTTTATTGAAATATTAAGGAAGCTGCACACATATAAGCTTGTAAATAATTTGGAAGTACAGCTTTAATAGGTTTCAATGAAGCTGTTGACAAAAATACACCCTCGAAGATTCAAAATTTCCATGAACAATCTCAATACAGGCCCTGTAGAGGTAGTAACTTCATGAAATTCAAATATTGGATCTTACCGAGGGAAAATTGTTAGTTGGGTTGCCCCCCCTCCGGGAGCCTATGCTCTCACTCAAAGGGTTTTTTTTTTTTTTTTTTTTTTTCTTCCGTGGGTAGGTGCAAAACCTGCATCAGGCTCTATGAGGACCGAAAAACGCGTGCTCATAGAAGTGTGAGATTCTTACTACACTAAAACCACCTCCACTTCCCGATTGCAACTAAGTTGAAACTTATCTAGCAATTTATTTTTTACGAAGTTAAGTAACGTGTTGCAGGTAACTTTCCGGTGAAAGTTCCTGCTTATTCCGCGATTTTAAAGCGGTTTTGTGCTCACCGCACCAAGTCGGAAGGTTTTGTTCTTTGCAGACGGCGTACTAAATTCGACTCGTCAAGAATTTCAATAATCGTTGGATTTGCGTGATCTAATAGCCAGGGTTGATTCAAAAGGGCTGACAAAAATTCCGTGAGGAACACCCCAGCAGACAAACTTTAAACGTTAAAGAAAAAAA
The DNA here is from genome assembly GCA_963921185.1 of Dasysyrphus tricinctus. Taxonomy (NCBI): domain Eukaryota; kingdom Metazoa; phylum Arthropoda; class Insecta; order Diptera; family Syrphidae; genus Dasysyrphus; species Dasysyrphus tricinctus. The sequence continues at coordinate 140,569,429 of OY992530.1, forward strand.
AACAAAAATCTAAGGTTTAAGTTCAACTTTTTTTCAAAAGCAAAAACAATGCCATTTTTTTGGAACAAATCATCTGCCTCTTTAATATGTGTAAGTTAATAGTTCATTTGACAGACAAAAATAATTGGCAGACATCTAGAATATAACGGAATTTTGAAATATTTTTCCTGAACATTTTCGATACCTAAGAGTAGGTGGTGGCCATTAAAAAAGGATAGTGTTGAATGGGTTACCATAGGAATTTCACAATTCATATAAGTAAATGAACTGCAAAAAATGGTTTAAAAAAATTGCGTCAATGAGGCCTCTCGAAAAATCTTTTTAAAAATTATCAAAAATACCCAAATGTCAACTTGTTTTTGTTTTCAAACATTAATTTATTGTGTTCTTTGTCTATAAATAATGAGAATTTGAAAAGCTATTATAAGTTTTGCCGGAACTTCTCTTTGCCTAAAAAAAAAAAAAACTTGCGCAAAAGGCACGAGTACCCCCTTTTGATTCCTTCGTTCGCCTTCAAAAAAAATGTGAAAATTTAAACTGATCATTGTGACACATTTCGCCCGAAATGAGTACTCACAAATAAAGGAAATTTTCATTTTTAGGTGAAACTCACAATAAGCGAAAAGTGAATTATCAATTTTCCGGGTGACATGTTGCTAACGTGGAACTCACAATAAGGCTGAATAGCTTTTAAAATTCCGGGTGAACAAAATTTTTTCGGATAAAATATATTTTCCGGGTGAAACGGAAAAACTATTTTTTCTACATACATACATATCTAGCTTTTAAAATGTCTGCGTATCAAGTGTATTCAGCACTTAGCTAGGTGCCAAATCGATTATGTATATAGTTCTTTTTTTATTTGTGTGATTCCCTTCAGTGTAAAATTGTTTTTTGTTTCAGTTTCAACTACAAAAACAAATAACGTTGCTTTCCCATCCCAACAGCCAACATCAACTCAAAGCATAGCTTGAACTATGTTATGAGTAAAACCATGTTACATTTTTACTTTTGGTTTGTTTTAATAATATCCGCTTGAGACCTTCAGGGAAATGACTATTAGTTTGTTAGTTATTTCCATACTTCTATTTATTGCTTTTTAAACTGCATCAGAATCATTCACAAATGTTGGTTTATGAAAATGTCATCGTGTCGTGTCGTTGAAAAAGAAAACTCCTGATTTACATTTCATTACTTGTGCTTCATTAGCAAACGCATTCGTTAGGTATGTACTGATGGGAGTTTGGAAAAACCGTATTTTGAAAACCTTTATAACACAATCCCTCCCCCGAGCTTCTTTCAACGGTTACCCTACCTTTACCTCTGTATGTATCTTTTTTAAAACGAGATCATTTAATACCATAGAGAGAATGTTTCCATTTCAATTCACTGAAAAGGGAATGAAAACCCGAAAGAAAAAAAAAAAACAAGTAAATAAATACTATGTATGTGGCTATGCATGTGATGAAATGAATAGGAAATGGAAAAGTTAAAACAGCGTCAAATAGGTTGGTGCAACACATCCAATGCAGCCATCATCAGATGAGAGGGTGCATGCATATACAACATCCTGTGAATGCGCGCCATCTCAAAAGCACTCATTTATATCCGTTTTAATATTCGTAATCTCGTGAACTCAATTCAGTGACTTTTTTCATTATTTGCTCCTGTGTGTTGGGATTGGGATTGAAAGATAGATAGAGAGCGGGTGGTGATGGATAGCAAGAGGTCGCTATGCAAATAGGAACTAGATTCTCAGAAGGGATTCGAGATAGGCATGCGATTTTGTGATGTTATAGGCCTCTCACAACTCGAGAGCACATCCTCTATACTCAAATGACATATAATGCCCATTGAAATGGAGAATGGAAAATATATTTACACGTTTCGAGGCTAATATACCAAAACCACTCTTTTGATGCAATTCCACCATCAGAATTTGCCCCAGCCCCAGCCCAACACAGCTCCGCCACAGGTTTTGCATTTCGCATTGGTGTCGTTTTATAATTCATTGGACCGTCTATACCAGTCAGTGTTGTTTGACTTGCCTCAACCATGAGGGATGAGGGTGTCTTCTTCTTCTATAGAAATTCCCTCAGAAGTTTGAAAAGAGTGGTGGAATAAGTAAACGAATTGAAAGCTATCTTGATACTGTAAACATTTTATTTGCATAGAAAAGTCGTATTTTTTGTTAGATGGTTTTGGTACTCTTATGTTGTTGCTGCTTCTTTGTACTTCTGACTCTGCTCCTGCCTTTGCTGTGCTATTCAGGTTTTGAACTCTTAAAAGTATTTTCTACAAAATGATCATTTAAGGGCATGACATCATTTCAAATGGAAATTCTTCCTCAGGAAAGGGATGACTTACTGACGCCGCCGCCGCCGCCGCTCCGCGACGACTTTCAGAGTCTTTACTTTTAAAGTGGGTCTCTCTATGCATGATTTTGTGTTCATAATTTTCAACAATAACTTTGGAACTTGGAACGGAATAATAAAAGAGCTGCTGCTCCTATAGCAATAATGCAGTTCAGTTAGTAGGTAGGTATACTGTTGCATCAGTTGTACTTTCTGGTATTGGTATAGGTACTTATTCCGGAGGCAGTGGAGCGATAAAAGTTTAAAGTCATGTATCTGGAGTTGAAGTGGTGAAATGGAATGTAAGTAGGTATGTATATGGTATATGTTGATGCTCAAGGCGATTCAGTGGAAATGAGGAAATACGTATATTAATGAGCCCTGGTTTTAACAAGTATTCTGTGGTTATGGAATTTTTAATCAGTATATTCACAGTTAAGAATTTGGAAAATTAATTAAGGTTAATATATTCATTTTTAAAGTTAAATTTTAAAATTTACTTGACTGCAGACATCCTTTTTAAAACGAAAAGTATTAGTATCATTTAAAAAAAAGTTGCTCCATTCGTGTGCATTTTATCACTATATTAGTAACTTTGCCGACCTTTCTGAGATACATCTACATATAAGAAAGAGAACGCAACACCACCCATTATGCTGGTCAATAAATTAGACATATAGTCTTGGATGGCCCTCATTGGATTCAAAACAATTAAAAGCAATTTCCCTATTTTTTCAGATTTTTATTTCAACCCTTGGTCTCTTTCTTTTCAATTAAAGTTACTAACTTAAGGGTAGAAGAAAAAATCGTATTGGAGAGTGGGTGTATTTCCCCCTTTAAGGCGGGAGGTCTAGTTTTCTAAGAAGTTGACCCCAAATAGAAGAAATTATAAAAAAAGAACGGGAACACTGACAAATCCACGCTATAGCTTTTTTAAATCCGTTCTCTAATACATATGTTTTTAAATAAAGTTTTTATTGTAGTATTTAAATAATTTTCAAATTTAACATTAAAAAAAAAATTGACCATATAGTTTTCCAAATAATAATTGATTTTCAAAAAAAAAAAAAAAATGAAAATTTTTTAAAAATAAAAAAAAAATGTTTGAAAATTTTAGTAAAACAGCTTCTGCATAAAAAATAACTATCGAAATCAGTATATATCGGTTTGCAGAAAATGGTTCTTTCGGAGGTTTGTAGGTACCTTAAATGACCTGTGGTTTCGTATCCAAAGCCCTTACTTATAGATCTATTGAATTTTGTATAAGAAAAGTTGTGTAGCGGTTTTTGAAAAAATTAAATTTTGTAAGAGAAAAAGGTGAAGCAGTACGGTTAGGTTAGGTTAGGTTAGGAGCCCAACTAACAATTTTGCCCCTATAATCATCCAAAGAAACTTCCCAAAATCATCTCTTGCAATCATATAAGCATTATATAATAGTCCATAGAATTGAAAGGGCGCACTTTTTAAGCTCCTATTGGACCCTTATGGACTAAATTCAGTTGCCCCGGAAAGCACTTACTGGACTCAATTTAGAGGTCTTATAGAAGAAGGTGGAAAAATAAAAAAAAATTTCACAATTGATTTATATTTATTTATTTATATTTTTATTTTATTTTATTAATTTTCTGATATTTTATTTGAAAGTTTTTATCTGAAATATAATCTTAGAATTTATTAGATATTATTTAAGTTATAAAAATTACAAAGTTTCTGTGAGATTCGAACCATGGTCCTCTCGCACTGAAAGTCCACCACGCTAACCGCTCGGCCATGGAAGAATATAATTACGATGAAAAAACGTATTCACTTTCTCCACACTGCTGGTTTGTGTCTATACTCTTTAGTATACCAGAAGTGGTTTGTGTTTTTACTAGTACAGCAGAAATGGTTTGTGCCTGAACTTAGCAAGTAACAGAAACTAACATAGAGATTGTATAATAATTTTACAGGATGACTATAGAACAAAAGCTCCGTCGTCATTTCATAAAAGCAATATAGAGAGATTATAGAAACATTGGTATATCGCTTCTATCAACCTGATAAAATTTGCACCAGAAAATATTCAAGGAAGCAGTAATACTCCAATAAGGTATTTACTTCACGTCAGAGGGTAATAGGCGCGCTATAGAAACAAATAACACTATAATGTCTGAAATGTGAAGCAATTTTGTTAGTTGGGAGGGGTGTGCACAGCACAGAGGCTGTTTCGTACACGGGGGCCTGTTGGTCCATTGTGATCCCCTTACAAAAAGAAAGCAGAGATGCTCCTAAACTAATGATTCAGATAGACTGGCTCATTAACGAACCTGCCTGTGCTCTCTATGAATCTCCTCATATTTACCATTGAGACCTGCGCTAGATCGTCCAGTTCTCCAACAAACCTGTTTCCCAAGTAACGGAGGCGGCTTGTTTGGAGGTTCGGACAATCGCAGAGCAGGTGTTTAATGGTTTCTACTTCTTCAACATCCTGACAGCTCCTACAACAGTCGGGTGCGAGTACACCCAATCTGGTGTGGTGGCCATTTTACCACTGGCTATTGCTTTGATCGCAGCTTGGCTGTCCACGAAAAATGTGATCTCCGACGAGATCAGTTTTTTCTTGTGTACCAATTCTGCCGGTTTTTGAATAGCGTAAATCTCAGCCTGAAAGACACTACACTCATCTGGGAGTTTATATGACTCTCTAATATTAAGGGCTTCACAGAACACCCCCGCACTTGTTCCTTCTTCCATTTTAGACCCGTCAGTGCAGAAGAGGATACCCTGTTCACTAATTAGTGATTTGGGTTCCCATCCATGTCTTTCGGGTATCAGTCACGGTTATTTTTGGTTCTAAAACAAAATAAAATAAAATGCAGAACTGGATCGCACGTCAAGTACGTCTTATGTTCAAGTTGTGTGGGGCTTAAGAACTTCAAAAAATATTCAAGTAATTATAGAAAGAGTATAAAAAAGCATTTAAATCGTTCTTTTAATTGTATAACCAATTAAAAGAACAATTGCCTGATAAATATCTTTGAGCTCAAAAACAAGTATGCCACAAAATTAAAATCGTTGGAGCCGTTTTCTTAAAATTTGATTTTGTATGTATACAATTTTTGTAACATTTTTCAAAACAAATTTTGGTAGAACCATTTTTGATTATACAGTCGACTCCGCTTAACTGGAACACGATAATTGCAGAATATTTGTATCAGTTAAGCGGAGTTTTCAATTAACCGAACTTCGGATAACTGAAATTTGTTTCAAATAAGCGGAATTCCGTCAAAATATAATAAATGTCATCGAATAAAAAATATATTACATTTATTTTGGGTTTCCACAACATTGGTCAATATCTTTTAAGGTTACGTATCCTCCAGGGACGGATTGACAAGAAATGAGTTTTTGACATTCCAAAATCCGAGGGGTGTGCTCGATTCAAGATTTAGTGGCAGCGTTAAATGGTAGTTTCACTTATGCGAAGTTGAATAAGTGCAAAATTAGCATTTGAGACGAAAATATTTGTTTCAATTATGCCAATTTTTCATATAACCGGAGCTCAGTTATGCGGAATAGTTTGTGTGAAAAATGCTTAAAAAGGCTCCGTTATAAATTTCTTGTTTCAGATAAGCGAGGTTTTCAGTTAGACGGAGTGCAGCTAAGCGGAATTGACTGTATATCTATTAATATACATTTAAAACTGAACTTTCAAAATAATTCATCAACCCGTTTTTGAAATATTGAATTTAAAAAAAAAAATGTTGAATCTTTTTTTTTAAATTCTAAATTTATTTGTTTCAAAGTTATGGTTGCAGTCTTACTCCAACAAAGCTTTTGTTGAAAAATTTGTATTGAAATCCCCCCAAAACCTATAGTGAGCCCAAGCAGGGGGGTTGCATACATACCTTACGGTTTATTGCGAATTTTTAAATTTCACAAACCTATAGGTTTATATTATAATAAAACCTCTCCGTTATTTGGTTTGTGAAATATAAAAATTTTCAAATAAACAGTGAGGTATGGATGGATGCAACCCCCCTGTTTGGGCTCACGATAGGATTGGGGGTGGGTGCAAATTTGGGTGTATGCAAAGTTTCTTATGCATTTAAAGAAACTGGATTTAATTAAATTTTTCAATGAAAAAGGAAAAAAATAACAGGTACGCTAGTATTAAAAGTGAAACAGGGCCAAATTGGCCTTATGTCACTTTGTAAAAGCGACACTAGGCCAACTCTTAAAATTTGGCTTTATGTCACTTTTGTTAAGTGACATAAGGCCAAATATTCAAATTTGGCCTTATGTCATTTGGCCTTATGTCACGGCACCTGATCATGTCACTTGGCCTTATGTCACGACACCGACTGATCAAAATCTCGACCTCTTGCAATATAGAGGTACTATGTAACTTGCCAATATGCATTCTTAAACAAAAATTGAACTAGAGATTTTGGTCAGACTTGTCATTGCGATGAAAGGGAAGACGAAAAAAGTGGGTCTCACAATTCTTTCAGTCTGTCTGTGTGTCATCTGTCTGTCTGCCTGTCTGTTCGGCTACAGCTTAAACTGTTGTATCGATTTTCTTTAAACTTGGACCTACAAAGTAATTTTTGGTGATTCTCCCCACATTTTTTTTTTTTTTTTTTTTGTAGTACTTATAAAATAAAGAAATATATTCTTATTTTTATCAAAAACAGCTCCACAACTTTTCTTAAAGAAAACCTAATAAATTTATTTTATTAAAGTGTACCTAAGATAGGAAACCATTTTCAAATAATTGTTGTTGATGACGGTACCATTCAAAGAACATTTTTACTTGCGATTATAGGTACTATAAGGCAAGTTTTGGATTCGTGAAATTTTTGAGATAACAATCAAACATGATATTACGATGATAGAGAACACCAAAAAAGTGGGTGGCACAATTCTGTCTGTCTGTCTGTCTGTTCGTCTACAGCCTGATTGATTTTGTTCAAGCTTGGTACATAGTGGTTTTTGGTGATTATGCCCACACGTTTTTTTCATTTTTTTCTTAGAACCAAAAATAATGGTACCTGCCATACAATTTTTTTTAACAATCTTACATAATCGTATTTTTCTCAAAAACGGCTCGACAACTTTTCTTAAAAAAAATTCAGTAAAGGCTTCCTTCGAGTGGAAAACCATTTTTCAAAAATGGTTATTTATGGTACCTCCCAAGGAACCATTTTTTTAATTTTCTTCAAAACGATACGACCGATTTCAATTATTTTTTTTACACAGAAGCTCCCAAAAAATATAAACAGTTTTGCGTACCAACATTTTTGAAAAAATATTTTTTGGATTTTTAAAAATGTTTCAAATTTTTTTTTTGAAAATCAAATATTTCGAAAACGACATGATCGATTTTTTTCAAACTCGATATTTAAGAGTTTGTAAGTAATGTTTTTAGAAAAGTATTTACATTTATGAAAAAATAACGGTACCTTCCATACAAAAGTTAAAAAACCGCAAAGGAAAATATTTTTTTGCATATAAACAACTCCTACGATTTTGATTAAACTTTTTTCATATACTAAAAATAGTACGATCTACTACCAAAAATTATAAAATTTCACACTAAGCAACTATTAATAGTACCTGTCATGGAACGTATTTTTTTATTTTGAATTTTCTGGTTTTTGGCTAAAGGGATTAAGATGATTTTTTTTATATACAAATTTCAGATAAGATCAAATAATATTGGATATAAAAATTTTCAAAAAAAATGTTTTTGGGGTTTTAAAAAACGTTTCAAATATTTAAATGTAAGTACATAGGCTTATTCACAGTAGATTTTTCGAAAGTTTTAAGTTTTTTTGAGGAGTCTAAAATCACCCAATTTCAAAACTAAGTAGCCCAAATTGGGATTTATCGCAAATCAGAATTGGAAGGAGCGAGTGAAAAGTTCGAGGAGCCCAATTGGCCATAAAGAGCCCGTTCTGGCAACCCTGAGCCTGAGAAAAAAAGGTAGGTTCATTATGCAATTTTTAACTGAACTGATTTTCTTGGCGGGATATGTTCAGGGGCGTCTAGCTCGATGTAAAGAAGACGTAGGGACCCAAATTAATTTATGGAGTCATTTTTCTAAACACCACAGAGGTGGAATCGGCTAAGCTGATAGTCGTTTCGATAGTTGTTTTGACGATAGCTATCTCTATCATATCTATGGGTATATATAAAGAGAGGGCAAACGTCAAAACGACAATAATTTATTTTAATTATCGCTTAATAGAAGGGGAGCCCACGATGCTTAATGGGGATTTACTTGTAAGAAAGAAAAACAAAATGGCGGCTAAATAACTCTAGGTGCAATTGTGAAACAATGTGGTTTTCGGCAAGTGTACTAATACCCTTTGGAATATTGAAACTTCATGTCTAAATTATTTCCCAGCAAAAGTCTTACCTCATACAAAAAGTAAAGTAAGTAAAGTATAGATAACCTTTCACCAGTGTGGGTGGAGCGTCTACTGACATATCGAAATTTTTAAACAGTCTGGCAAGCGAACTGTGCACTCAACTGGTGTCCGTGATATGTGATCCGAGGAGCTTATCTAGGGAGAGGCGAACACCAATTTTGGCTTACAAGATAACCCTTAGAAGTTGCGCTCATATTTTTGTATGCACTGTTAAATTACTAAGGCCACGGTTGTGGACTGCAAAACTTTGAGTTTTTGAATAACCTTTAATGAAGATTTCGGCACCTATACTTCTTTTTTTGCTATCACCCACACCCAAAATCTGCTGTGGGCTCTCGGTGCATTAGTATTAGTTTTAGGAAATATTTGTTAACATGGCACTAGGCCAAGAGGACATATAATTAAGCCATCTGATGCAATAAAGAATATTTACATAGAATTTACTGTATTTTTGAATACGTTTTACCTTTGTGCAGTAATATTTGGTTGGAAATCCGTTCTGTTCTATTCCATCTGCTCATCTCTTTCCAATTTTATCAATCAGCGCTGCACATTGGGGGTTATTTTGTTGGATTCAAGCCAGGATTTGATGACCAGGAAACAGTGTTTTGGTTGTTTACTGGTTGAAATAACCAGGGTAGCCACAAATTATTGGCATAATCCCTATTCAAATGATTTTTCAGAATATCTTTATACATTTAGGGCTTGTTTCACATTCTCTGATTAAAGTTTCACTTAAGCTACTTTGAACTTATTCGTCAATTAACAACCTTATTTACGTTTCACAATATTTGAATACGTCTAACTAGTAGTTAAAGTTCTCAGTATTTTAATGATCAGATGAAGTATTGATTAGGTAATTTAACTGGCAATTAAAAGATTCAAAGCTGTATGTGCGACCGTTAAAACAGATAAATGTTATGGTTTGGACTGTTACTGAATGTATTTGAAGCATAAAGCTGCATTTAGACCTTCGTTCTTCATTCGGTGAACGTTGTTCCACAAACAACGGACGACTTTCAAAGTTCATCGAACATTAAGAAAGGGCTTTGAATTTCTTCGTTACTCATGCCCGGTGGTATTACTTACACCTTCGTTGTTCCGCGTACGGGCAAAATTGAACAACGTAGTTGGACAAATAAATCATAACTCTAAATGTAGCTTAAGAGGATGAATTTGACAAATTTTTTTGCATGGTGTGATGCAATTTTAAAATAATATAAGGGATATTCACGATCGACTACAAATGGCTAAGTATTCTTGCAACTAAGTGCAATTTTTTTGCTTATTTACTTTTTCTATTAGGTACCTCGAATTTTGACATCCAGAGTACCAAAACCTACGAACAAAAAGACGATTTGAGTTCCACTTATGTAACTGCCAAAAAACTTGAAAAAGATCGTGGTGGTTTGAGGACTACCTAAACATCTTTCATTTATGCATCCATACATACTCTGGCTTTAGGGATATGCATATTCTAAGTGATTACCCTTAAGTCCTAAAACGCCCAAAAAAAAAAACACATTTTCGGAAAAGTTTGATAGTGGTCTTGATCAATTTGCCATCCGTTAGTAACCATTATGTACATATGTACATATGTATGTAAAGGGTGATTTTTTAAGAGGTTTAGAACTTTAAAAAAAAAAAAAACACAAAAAATTCGAAAAAATGAATGAAATATTTATTTGAATCGATAGTTTGAACCTTGCAATTTAATGTTTAAAGATAATTTCATGCAAATGTTGACCGCGGCTGCGTCTCAGGTAGCCCATCCGCTGAGTCCAATTTTGGCATACTCTTTCACACATATCGGCCGGTATCTCACGAATGAATGCATGGATGTTGGCTTCCAGTGCGTCAATCGAAGCGGGCTTGTCCCTATAGACATTAGCCTTGACATACCCCCACAAAAAATAATCTAATGGTGTCAAATCGCACGATCTAGGCGGCCAATTGACCGGCCCGAAACGTGAAATTAACTGTTCACCAAACTCGCCTCGCAATTGCGCCATTGTTTCGCGTGCTGTGTGGCATGTGGCACCGTCTTGTTGAAACCACATATCATGCAAGTCAAGAACTTCCATTTCGGGCAAAAAAAAGTTTGTTATCATCGCTCGGTAGCGTTCACCATTGACAGTAACGCTGCGATTCGCATCATCTTTGAAGAAATATGGCCCAATAATGCCGCCGGCCCATAAACCGCACCAAACAGTGGCTTTTTCGGGATGCATTGGTAGCTGTTGCAATGCTTCTGGCTGATCTTCACTCCAAATGCGGCAATTATGCTTATTTACGTACCCATTCAACCAAAAATGAGCCTCATCGCTGAACATAATTTTTCGATAAAAAAGCGGATCCTCGGCCAGCTTTCCAAGAGCCCATTCACCAAAAATTCGGCGTTGTGGTAGGTCGGCTGGCTTTAGTTCTTGCACCAGCTGTATCTTAAAAGGCTTTACGCCCAAATCCTTCCGCAAAATTTTCCACGTAGTCCTGTAACAAAGGCCTAACTGCTAGGAACGGCGCCGAATCGACATTTCGCGGTCTTCTGTCACACTAGCTGATACGGCCGCAATATTTTCTTCACTACGCACAGTACGTAAACGTGTTGGTGGTTTAATGTCCAACAAAGAAAATTTGGTGCGAAATTTGGTCACAATCTTCCGAATAGACTGCTCAGAAGGTCGAGAATGCCGACAATAAAATGGAAGCAGCGCGCGATGAACATTTTGAACCGAGCACGAATTTTGATAGTAAAATTCAATAATTTGCAAGCGTTGTTCATTTGTAAGACGATCCATGGTTAAATTGCAAACCAAACTGAAGCTGTTTGACAGTGACACAAGGTACTAAAAGGTACTAAACACACGTCAGCTGTCAAAACCAGTGTTGCCAAAACCAAACCAGCTAAAAAATCACCCGTTACATATGTACATATGTATATAATCAGGGAGTCACGGGCGTCAATGGGTTATGAATTTGAATTTTCATTTAACTTTTCAACTTCCAGGAAAATTTGTACTTTTGATGCGTTTTTCCTCGGCATGCAGCAGGAGGAATTTGTTCTTATAATTCCCTTCAGCAGGTTTCCTCCAAAAATTTTTTGCGAGCTCTCAGTCTTAATTTGAAGTTAATTATTAATAGGTCTGATCCTTTACTTTGGGTTTCTGTGATTTTTAGTCCAAACTTGTGTCAAAAAATTTTTTTTATATGAACTTTGACAGAACTTTGGACTAAAATGCGCAGAAATGCACAGAAAATCACAGAAACTCAAAGTAAAGGAACAGCCCTAATATTTTTTTAATATTTTCATCAGTCAAAAATATTTTGTCTGGAAAACTGGAATAACTTACAAATAGCTAATTGACACATAAATTTAATACTTCGATCATTGTGAAACGCAAAGTTCGTTGATGAGAGGATTTAATTTGCGGATAATTTAAATGTCGAATAACTAATCAGAACTTTACTCAGACATTGTGAAACAAACCCTTAAACTCTCATTTTCCCATTAATATATAAATAATAGGATCAACTCGAGATGAGGTGAAACATCTCCCAACCATCACCAATGAGTCAGCACACCTAAACAATTTTTTTTTGTGTATTTGGGGTCCGATTATTTTAATGGAGGACGCCTGAAGTATAATCTATTATTTCTTAAAACATTTAACTTCGATTCATCGCATTAGATGAGCCCCCGTGCCGTAAGATTTTGTTCTTGTCTCAAGCCACCCTACACACTCTAACTTTTTGTCACATTTTATGCGAAACACTCTGTATAAACGAAATACCATGTTTAGTGACTTTCGACCCTGTACGTTTAATGTAGTGGAGCCCCAATCGATGGGGAACTTTTCCCAAACCTTTTAAAATCCCTGATAAATTTTTTTTAATTACTGTTTTCTAATAATTTTCCTTGGGGATACTACGCCTTGCACTCAACCTCAAAGGTGGTGTAAGAGATTACCTTCATTTTATATAGATACACAAAATCCGTAACTCTACCGATTGAATTATCTCGAAAAAAGGTTACTCATATGAAAAAGGTTACTTTACATTTTTAGTGGAAAAATTTCTAGGCTACAACCTAGATAAAGACATTTTTCCAGTAAGAGTTACCATTCGGGAGATATTCCCTAAAAACCATTTGAGGGGCCTTTGAACCCCCGTTAAATTGTTAGCGCAGCTCATATCGATTCGATGGGAACTTTTAACAGTTTCTTAAGAAAGCCACGAGAAGGCTACATGAACAGATTCACCCTTTAGTCTAGTGTAAGCAGTTGATTCAGTTTGCACACTGCACACTTGTGAAACAAATTGATAATTTGGGACTTGACACTAGAGATTATCAATAAATAAATTGATAGTCTCTGGTAAAGACCCTTGAAGCAATGTTTTGAGTTTATACTACTAACCAAAATTCAGTAGGCTTGAGTATGCTTAAGAACTCCGATATGACTAAAAATATGTGACTTGTTTGCGAGTTTTTTGAATTTGTGTAGGTGCATTAGGGTGGTCCTTAACAAAGGTAATGTGCCAAGTTTAGAAAATCCTGTAAAATTTTTGCTTAGGTATTATTAAAGCGCTCATCCCAAGACGAAAGAAGTTTTACATATATGGAAAGCACATACAAAATGTTTAATCAAATTTTGAATTTTTATAAATTTTGAATTTTTATAAATTTTGAATTTTTATAAATTTTGTAATAATTGATACAAACATTTAAATTTAAATGCATAATTTTAATTTACTAATTTCTGTACATCAGAGTGGGGCTATTTTTGGCGCCAAGATTTTTCAAATTGGGCTTCACTCGTCTTCAAAAAGCTGGCAACACTGCTCAGGCTACTGGAGTACAAGGTTTTTAGGAAAAACTTCAAATTTTTTAATTTTTAAAATTGTATTTATAAATAATGTTGGACATAAGAATTTTGGAAAAGTTTTGTAGGGCATAGCTCAAAAAAGGTCGGCAAACACAGAGCCTAAATAGTTGAACCAATAAATTTTCTTCAATATTGAAATATATTCTTCTTAAGAACATTTTTATTAAAATTCCTAATTTTAAGAAAACTTAATCAGGCTCCTGCTCGAGGTAAAGTGAACGTAAGGAAGCAAATATTATTTTATAAAGTTATCATGTTCCATTTGCGGGATATTCATAAAAAAATGACATCCAATTGGTCAGGAAATATCAACTAAGTAGTTTTAGAAATTTTTTAGCCATTAACAATTTTAAAGTCAATGGTTAAAGTTTCTTAAGGTCAAACAAGGTCTGGATAAAGAAAATCTATTCTTGACGAATGACTAAAATTAGCTGACCTTTTATGACCATTTTAATGAATTACTTGTTTTCTTTAAAGTATACCAAAATGTTGTTCGTGACCTCGAAAAAACTTGAAAAATGTATTTAAAAAATTCTATCGCTGACCAATTGCTGGAAATAGTTGAACTCTTATCACGATCTAGTGGCTTTCAGCTTTCAGGTGGTATAGGGCTCTTTGCGAATATCCCACAAATGAGCAGGTGACAAAAATTGCACCTGACGTTGCGTGAGCGTCAAAAACTGTAACTACCTAAGTAGATATGTATTGATTAAAAATGTTATGTGCCTTAACAATTTCTTAAACTTAGTTGACCTTTCTTGACAAATAAGATACTTAGCAATAAGACGGCATAATTTTATTTGCGAATATCCCACATACATGGACTCATAAAATTGTCTTTTTTTAAATAAAGTACAATAGTCAATATACATAAATATGTACATGTACATTGAAGATATCTATTTTTAATATTTAAGTATTCAAATAATATGAACGAGTGCCTACATATCTGGATAAAGTACTTTTATGTATAGTAGGTACACACGAGTATATTTGATTGCAAACAATAGATAAAAACCTTTTATCATAAATGGTACGAGCATCAAACAAAAAGTTGAAAAACAAACAAGAATTTCAAACTCCCGCACTCTTTTCACTTTAATAAAAGTTAGGCGTTTAATAAATTAACAGAGATCTTAGCACAAAATTCATTATTTTTAATGAAAATTTCACAAAAATCTTTACATAAATTATCTAAAAGAAAAAGTTGAAATAAAAATATTAATTACCTACCCTGTTGTTTTTGTGACAGAGAACTTTTTCGGCAACGAGAATCTTGCAATTGTTGTTGTTGTGGGTTCTGACTCTCAAGTAAAACTTCCAACTCTTCAATATCAAGAGCCTCATTTCCATTTGAGTGCTTTGCAATGTTTTCATTTACCAAGCCAGAATTATTGTCAGCCTCAGCATCAACATCAGCATCAGCATTATTGTCATCACTGATGGTAGCCCCAGCAGTATCGACGATACCTCTTGCATCAGAGACAGCTAAAAAATGCAAAAATATGAAAACATAAAAGATGAATAATTTCTCTTTACGGCACTTCGATTTCATTGATGACTTTCTATATACATAGTTACGGAGCTGATGGCAGTTTAGAAATATTAATAAATCGTTGATACACAGAAAAGTATTAATTTCAAAACCAAACTGACACATTTTTGTTTTTTGTTTTTATAATAAGGTTAATAGTTATAGACCAATAACCGACAGCAAATTTTGGGAGTGGAGGTATAACCAAAATCGGAGTATGACGGACTAAAGGTACATGTATCGTGATATGGAATATGAAAATCTGGCAGGTTTTTTCTCAGCCTTTGGTGGGGGTGGGGGTTTAAAACCCGCTTGGTTTCCTATTAATATGGAGGGGTCATTAACACTTCAATTCACTTTTAAAAAATAGGAAATGATGCTCTGTCATTTTCCGTAAGTCTCAAGACTTTTATCTTGGTGATCCGATAAATAGGACCCATGATTTAACCTTTTTAAGCACACCTTACTGGCATTTTTGTGGAGACTTTATTTATTGATTTTTTGTTTTGCTGAAAATCTCCAAAAAAGGGGATGAGGTTCACGTAAAATTATATCTTGAGTTCTATTAATCGGAACGTCGAGATTGTGGTGTTTATGCTTAGAAAAAATTACAGGGAATCATATCCGGTTTTTTAAAAAATGAATTAAAGAGGTTATAATCCTGAGAATAAATCAGGGGATCCAGAACTTTTTAACCCCCCATCCCTCCCAAAGGCTGAAAATAAAACCTGCCAGACTTTGGCACCTATAATCTGCACCTGTAATCTCTCATTCTCTGATTTTGGTTATACCTCCACTCCCAAAATTTGCTGTCGGCTCTTAGACTATTACTTTTGAACTGAACAAATTCTCCATTTAATTCGGGAAAACGGAAAATAACGATTTCCGTTCTGTTTGGTTGTTCTCCCTTGGAATCATCGATTGATACTCGACTGCTATTTGATTGATACTTGATAGATACCCAAAGGATTTCAAAATTACCATAAACGATGTCTTAAGTGACATTTACTAAAAATTTATTGGTAGATATTTTGTTAGTGTACCTTTACACTGTGAGCTATGATTTGTCACGAAATTCGGTAAAACATTTTTTGTTAGCAGGAATGTCATTGAGCATTGACAATGTATGTGAACATTATGATGCCTAACGCATTTTCTCTAAAAGACTTTACTGTTTAGCATCTTAATTTTTACTTGCGATTATATAAGGCAAGTTTTGGATTCGTGCAAAAAAAAAAATTTTGAGATAACAATCAAACATGATATTACGATGATAGAGAACACCAAAAAAGTGGGTGGCACAATTCTGTCTGTCTGTCTGTCTGTTCGTCTACAGCCTAAACGGCTCGATCGATTTTCTTCAAACTTGGTACATAGTGGTTTTTGGTGATTCTGCCGACACGTTTTTTTCATTTTTTTTAGAACCAAAAATAACGGTACCTGCCATACATTTGTTTTTGTTAAATTTACATAATCGTATTTTTCTCAAAAACGGCTCGACAACTTTTCTTAAAAAAAATTCAATAAATTTCTTTTAGTAAAGGCTTTCTTTGGGTGCAAAACCATTTTTCAAAAATGGTTATTATTGGTACCTCCCAAGGAACCATTTTTTTAATTTTTTATTTTCTTCAAAATGGTATGACTGATTTCAACTATTTTTTCTATACAGAAGCTTCCAAAAAATGTAAATAGGAAAATCAAATATTTCGAAAACGGCATCATAGATTTTTGTGAAACTCGATATTTAAGACTTTTTTAGTACTCTCTAAAATATTTTTAGAAACAATTTTACATTATAATGAAAAAATAACGGTACCTTCCATACAAAAGTGAAAAAACCGCAAAGGAAAATATTTTTTTGCTTGAAAACGACTCCTACGATTTTGATTAAACTTTTTTCATATACTTAAATTAGTACGATCTACCATCAAAAATTATAAAATTTTTCACATAGCAACTATTAGTAGTACCTGTCATAGAACGTATTTTTTTATTTTGAGTTTTCCCGTTATCTATTAATTATATTATATTATTATGTTATATTATTAAGATTAAATAATATTGCATATCAAAATTTTCAAAAAAAAAGTTTTTGGATTTTTAAAAAAAGTTTCAATTTTTTTTTTTTGAAAATTCGATATCTCAAAAACGGGTTGACAATTTTTTTTTCAAATTTTGTTTTTATATGCACATATGTAAATATATACTTTAGATTTGCATACCAAAATTTGTTCTTAAAAATGTTTTAAGAATTTTATATATAAAAAAATAATTAAAAAAAACCACTCCAACGATTTTAATTTTTGTTTCCCATACAATCATATTCCATCATGAATTAAGATGGCATACTTTTTTTTCACCTCAAACTGTCAAAAGAGTTGTTTTAGCTAATTTAAATGTCGTATTTCATGCTTCTCTACATTTTTCTCTCATAATTTCCATGTTTTTATATACAATTTTCTTAAGCCAACAGTGTCTTGAACATAAGGGCAAGTACGTGCGACCCAGTCGTGCATTTTATTTTCACATGGTTCACTTTACAAATATTTTCCTTGAATTAAACTTTATCTAGCATGTATCAATGGAAAGAACTTCAATTTGTCCATTCACTGATATACATTTTGATGATATTGATAGCTAAAACTGGTCTCTTAGCTGTCACCAACTCCCTAACCACAAAGCACCGGCAAAATAAAAATTAAAAAAAAAAATACTCAAATGCCAAACACAAAAGCCCCCACTTCTCAAAAGTGCCATTTACCTGTTCGATTGGAATTCGAGTTGTTCTTGTTCATTGTAATTTTTTGAGGAATGAAGTGGAAAATTGGACTTTATTCCTTGAATTAAGTATATACTCAGTTGTATAAGAATTAAGTGAAAATAACACTCAATCGTCTTCGATAGGTACACTATTGTAGTTTGTTTTTTCTTATACAAAGCACAATGCACAACTTGAAACAGCTGATTTTATTATTACTTTGAAGGTAGTTAATAACAGAGGCAGACAGGCACTCAATATAACGAATTAATTATAATTTTATTGCTTCGCGAGATTGTTGCTTCCACACTGTGTTCTGTGCAACAGGCACTGAAACAAAAACTGGGAGAAATGTGTATATTTTTTTCTTCGCTAAGAGAAAGAGACTCTATTTTTTAATAAAGGCAACAGAAAACACGTGCTTGAAACTTAAACTTTAAATTCAAAGATTGTGTCTTTGTTTAAATAAATTTGCCTTCATTCATGGAAGCTATTTTTATTGTTGCTTTTTGATTAAACTTTTTCATTATCTCTGTTCGGGTTTTCTATTGATTGTTTTACGCACTGGTGCTGTTAGACTAAACATGGGTAGCTAGTAGCTACCTATAGATAATTGTTGTTTTGTATACTTAAATCTTAAATGAGTCATATATCTATGTACATAGTTTAATTATTTTATGTGCTTATTATGCTTTTATTAAACACATACACAGTCACAAGCAGTGATACCACTTTACTTCAATTGAAGTAGATCTACTTCTTTTTTTCTTATTTTTTAAAAATCTACTTCCTACTTCGCACCATCACTGAAATATGGGAATCTACTTCATTTTAAAATTCTCTGTTTTAACCTACTTCAATTTTTCAAAAAAAAGCCAAATCTACTTCCTTTTCCTTTATTTCATTGAATTCGCAGTTAATTCAGCCATATTGTGTTTTTACCATGCAAATTGTGGCGTAGTTTTGATTTTTTCCCTACTTTATGTAGATTTGTGACTAAAATATCCTGACGTATCATGCTTGGTAAGCACCGTTTTGAGCACAAATTGACTGGAATAAGTGGCGTTTACTATTAGGAGTAAACAATAGATTCGTAAAAAAATTTGCACTTGAACCAGGTGTTGTCAGGTTTTGAAGTGAAACAAATAAGAATTACCGTCGAAAAAAAAAAATAATTTGTTTTATAATTTCAGCTATATTGAAATAATATTAGCTTTTAAAAAAATTACTATTATATTCAGTTCAGGAATAAATTGCAAGAAAAAAGTACCCGGCTCTTGGCCTAATAAATGATTGTACAAGAAAGTACATTTTGAAATCTACTTCGATTTTTCTCAATCTACTTCATATTTTTCTTCAAAACTAACACTTCGGCTTTTTTTTCGGAAGTGGTAACGCTGGTCACAAGCATAAATTAGCAAAAGTGCACAGTGGTTCAAGTTGTACGAATAAGAGGTGGTATTAAATCTTTAAAATTTGAAGCAGAGAACCGATTATGAAGAAATTTTCAGACACGATAAAGGATAGCATGATGATAAAATTTTGGCCACTAACATGGCCACTTCTTAAAAGAAGTTATATTTTGTGAAACTTAATAAAAATTATGGGCGTGCAAAAAGAAGTCTCCCTTTCAGTAAAAGTAGTGAGAAAAATTATAAGAAATTGTAAAGAAATGATCATATCTCTATCAATTTTGAACAAAATTACTATCTGAAGCCTTTGTAGCCCAGGAAAATTACACAAAAAAATGGCAAAACTTCGAAAAAATAGCGACAAAGCTGAATTTTGGGGGAGAGCTTTGTATTGACGTCTGCATTTTCTAACAAGCTCCGAAAATTTGGCCGGGGCTAAATTTTTTAGGGTGGGTAAAAGGGGTACTATTCAAAATTGTAGCTTTCGAGAAATTAAGAAAAAACAATTTTTTTTGGAAAATGATAAAGGTACAAATTGTAGCTTATGTAATTCTTCACAAAAAAGATTAACGTTCTTTTTTTCATACAATCAATAGATTCAGGGAAAATCGTTCAAGAACTTCATGATGGAGCAAATTTTGTCAAAAAATTTATTAAAATTTCATTAATCGATGTGCAAAATTTGTTTACTATTTCTGTTTGGCTACATCTCATAATAAAACCAAATTTTTGGGGTTACCGGGGTAAGGGGAAGGCCACCATCTTGAAAAGGAAAGGGGTTTGGTTTTTATTCAACAACTTGATAGAATTTCATTTTACAACAAAATTATGAGAAAAAAAAAATGTTGTCAATAAAACTATCTTAAAAAATGAGCTATTAATCAACTCTATAAGTTAATTAGTCTTGAAGTAATAGCGTTAGCGTGTCAAAGTAACACTTGTGATTTTGAGCTGTAAAAGGGATATATTACAGTTATTTGTAAATATCTCAACATACATAATTTTTTTGTTAAATAATGAATTTATATCGTTGCTCATAAAATTCTATACAAAAAAAATTTTGACACTTTTTTATCGTAGGAACAATAGATTTTGAGAACAACCGGCACAAACCTAATCATTACCCATTTTACCCAAGCAATATGATAAAATAAAAAAAAAAAACGTTTTTGCACGTTTTTCTCAAAATCTGTTGCTCCTACGAAAATGTGTTACAATCTTTTTTGTGTAGAATTTTATGAGCAACAATATAAATTTATTTATTTAAAAAAAAATATGTATGTTGAGATATTTACAAATAACTGTAATATATCCCTTTTACAGCTCAAAGCCACAAGTGTTACTTTGACACGCTATCAGGGCCGGATTTAGAGGTCACGCTATAACATCAAGACGAATTATGTAACTCACAGAGTTGGTTAATAGATTTATAACTGAGAATTTTTTAAATTTGTTTCTAATGGCTTTTTTGGTCGTGATGATGGTTAAATGAAAGATTATTTCATTTCCTATTTCCAACGTTTCGACACGGTGGCTGCCGTCTTCTTCAGGGGAAATCTTTTTTTATAAAAAAAGAAGTTATTGCACATGTGTGTTAGTGTATGTAGGACGAACATGAAATTAACTTACATAAAGGTTCTTAAAAATGAACTATACGTTACAATATATTTGAAAATATTAAATAATTTAAACTTTGAGTTTGAAAAAAAAAAAACAAATAATGATAATGAAAAAAACACTTCAGAAGAAGTTTAGTCTAACTGATGTTCAGTTTTAGATCTGCTATTGGAGACTAAGGAGCAGTATACAGCTGAAATATTTTGTATGTCTTTTTTGCGGTTCATGTAGCTTTTGTTGTTTATTATGTGTAGTGTTTCTACTGTATATCGTTTAGATGTACTTCTCCGTTGCAAGAATGTCCACCCCATCAAAGTCCAGTTGGTGTCCAGTCTCAATGCTGTGGCAAGCCAGTGCCGTCTTTCCAGTACTTTGAAGACGAATGTCTGATTTGTGATTCGCCATTCTTTGCCGAAGTGAAGCCTGATTCACAATGCGACGGGAAAACGAGACGAGAGCGTGACGTGATTCGCTGTCATCTTTTTCTAGTTATAAAATCGTTTCCCAATTCACAATGCGGCGAGATTCTTTACAACGAAAACTTTTTTGTTAAAAATAAAAATAATAAAAATTATCCAAAAAAGCTTCAAAGACAACAGATTAGGAATTAATTGATCTTTTAATTTCAAGTTATCGCATTTTTTCTTTAAAAATATACTACCATTATGTAAATAACTTGTCAAAAAAGAAAATCGTCGTCTCGTCGCGTCTTTTTTTCAAATTTTCGAATTCTTGGCGTGACGTGACGACGAGAAACGCTTCATTGTGTATATCCTCATATACTTTCATTGTTTGAAATTCGTTTGACAGCAACGACGGGATCTCGTCACGCTCACGTCTCGTTTCCACGTCGCATTGTGAATCAGGCTTGATTGTTTGGTCGTGCCGACGACGACGTAGCAAAGGTTGCAAGGTTCGTTTGACTTTCCTTAATTTAGTAAATTTTGTAAACTACATCTGTACAGCGGTCCTTTTCCGTCTTCTTTTTCAAACGTGTGAAGAGGGAAGCCATGGTCTGGTTCGACTTGTACGCTAAGTTGACTTCGATGTTGTTTTTAGCTATAGTTTCTTTAAAGTTTTCAGAAAGCTTCGCAACATAAACAACACTCTTGTAGGCACTTTTTCTGTCTTCTAATACGCTTTCCAATGGAGCTTTATATTTTTGTCGGAGTATTAAGCTTCTTATTATTTCTATTGGAAAGCTATTGTCTAAAAGGATTTTAGTAATCTTTTCCTCATTAGCGGACAGGAATTGTCACCTCTCATGATACTGATTGAGGCATCGCAGCACCTTGTCAATTTCTTATCTGTCAACAATAGCAAAAATGTCATCAACGTATTTAGCAATGAATTTCGGTTTGTAACTATCTTTGAAGCATTCATCAAGAAGAAAGTCCAACACCGAATTTGCGATTGTCGTCGAGAGTGGATTTTCCATAGGCATTTAGTGCACTTATATATATACCTTTATCCCCCTAAAAAATTTAGCCCCGGCCCAAATTTACGGAACTTTTAAGTTATGCTTAAGACGTCGAAACAAAGCTCTCCACCAAAATTCAGCTTTGTCGGAATTTTTTCGAAGTGAAAGTCTAATTTTTTCCTGGGCTATTGGTCTTCTCTTTTTTTCCTTCTTTTGGAAGCAAAGAGGGTCACCTCCTTGCTTCCAAAAGAAGTTATGCACAATTTAGAAAAAAATTAAAAAATCTGAAAATTTGATTTTTGTTAGGTTGGGTTTGTTATTCTTTTCCTGCTTAAATTATAAAAAAAAATTATCGATTTCAATTGAAAGTTTAATTTTGAACAAAAAGTTTTGAGTGTAAAAAATGTCCAATTCAGCTAAGTTTCCGAGTTAAGTATAGATACCAACTATATTGAAAAGTGGTTGTGTGAACATTCTCTCAGAACCGCATGGGTGATTTTAGTAGTATTTTTTTGGTTTTAAGCATGCTTATGGATCAAACAATCAAATTCAATAATTAAAACCCTTGCACGTGATTGTTCCTTTTTAAAAGGTCTATTCTATTCAATTGCCCATTAATTCAGTGAAGATTGGGTTTTTATTAATTTTACGAAGGCATGTCAGCTAATCGCAAAACATATTAAGCTATTACCATTTATTTTTTTTTGTAGAAAGGGAGAATGAAGAAAAATTCATTTTACAATTTAAACAATAAAACATTACAAAACCTGTTATGGGCACGGTTTTTTTTTAACCAACCCGGTTATTTAATAATCGGTAAATACCGGGAATTTATATATTACCCAATGTCGGATATACATATCCTACTAATATTATAAATGTGAAAGTGAGTTTGTTTGTTTGTTTGTGACGCTTTCACGCCTAAACCGCTGAATCAATTATGATGAATTTTTATACACAGATAGATGGGACTCTGGATGCGTCAATAGGATTCTTTTTTTAAACCATGTGAAACAAAAAAAGAAAAAAATATTTGGTACCAAAACAACTTTATTTTATATAAGAAAAAATTAAATCAATAAAGTTTGAAAACAAATCAATCAGTTTTGAAATTTCATTTGAAAGATAGCTTTATTTTATTATTTTGAGGTTCGTTACTTCTAATTATATTTTTGCGCATCCATATTTTCTTTACTTTTTTTTATCTGTCGCGAACTTTTACTGTTAAAAGTCAGGTTATGTACATTATGTATGTATGTACCATTAATTTGGTTCAATTTGTCCAAGAGTATTTAGCAGCATAAATTCTTTATTTTGTTAATTTATGAGTGATGGATGGATGGAAAATGAAATAAACCATCGTTGCCAATACATCGAAGGAGTTGAATGAGATATTGTATTAACAACGCAATAGAGAACTAGCCTCAAGAGGATCAAAAAGTCGTCATCCATACTGATCGAACTCCGCCTAGCAAACAATAGAGGCGCTATAATGCACCGGCAATTAATGAAGTTGCTGCCGAAGTAAATAGCGACCAGTTCTTTTCAACAGGTATTGTATATACCTACGCACACAACAGTACATCTTTGATGCCTTGCAGTACCCATTAAATTTTAGCAAGGGACAGTCAGGATGCCATTTTGAAACTCCACTCATTAATCCAAACAGCCAATTGTCAATAAAAAGTTTCGATTTTTACACCCACAACATGATGCTTTGATAATATGACCTTAACTTCTTCAGAGGTCAAGACGGCTCTTTCACCAATTTTTAGAAGATTACATAGGTTCATTAAAGTAGAGAAAGAACAGAAAAGGGGTCGGAAGAAAATAAGCGAATACACGGAAAGCATATGACGCGGCTATAATTGCGGTGTGGAATGTTTCGTCAAGTTTCGTTCAACTTTGCTTACGGAAGTGAACGCACCTCACTTAAGTAAAACTGATATTTGGTGAAAAAGGAATGCCCCTCCGACCATTTTAATTCTACCTTAATTCTGCTCAGTTTCGTTAAGTTTTTTAACTTTTGTGATATTAGGGAAGAGCCAATTAAATTTATCTTACTAATATTATAAATGGAAAGTTTGGTTGTGCTCAAACGACTGAACAGATTTTATTGAAATTTTGAATTGGTGGTTATAATGTATTGGAAGAAACTAAAGAATACTTTTTTAATGAATAAGAAAAAAAAAACAAACGTTTGGTACCAGAACAACTTAGTTTTACAAACAAAATCAAATAATGTTTAAAACAAATCTATCAAATTTGAAAACTCAATTCAAAAGTAAAATTAAAAAAACAAAAACATATTACAGTCGACTCTCGATTATCCGGAATTTGACTGAGGACCCATTTAACCGGGAAATTTTTAGTTTGACAGTTTTACTGCATTATCTGACTTTCAAAATCTCGGACCATTAAGACCGAGAGCCCACAGCAAATTTTGGGTGTGAGTGATAGGATAAAAGATATATGTATGTACATTAGGGTGGTCCTTATATTGGGTTTTTTTTGAAATTCCAACTCGGATAGGCATCACATGACTCTAAATGGAGAAAAAAAAATTTCCTAATTTTTTCAGATTTTTATTCCACCCCCCTGGTCTCCCTTTTTTCACTTGAAGGTACAAATAGTGGAGTTAGGGTGATTCTTATAACACGCAAAAAAAAGTCAGAACTTATAGATTAGATTCAGACGAAAAAAAAATCGTACGGGAGGGGGGGTCTATTTCCCCCCGTTCAGGCGGGAGGGGTAATTTTCTAAAAATTTGAATCAAAATAGAAAAAAAAATATTAAAAAACAACGGGACCACTTACAATGGCACTTTATAGCTTTTTTTAAAAGCCATGAATCCAGTCTCTAATATATTTTTTAAATCAAGTTTTTATTGTAAATAGTTTTTGAAAAAATAATTTTTAAAGCATAAAAATAAAAACAAAAATAATAGTTTTTTACGTTTGAAAATTATTTTTTTCAGAAACTATTTACAATAAAGACTTGATTTAAAAAATATGTTAGAGACTGGATTCATGGCTTTAAAAACAGCTATAGTATGCCATTGTAAGTGGTCCCGTTGTTTTTTAATAATTTTTTTTCTATTTTGGTTCAAATTTTTAGAAAATTACCCCTCCCGCCTGAACGGGGGGAAATAGATCCCCCCTCCCATACGATTTTCTTTTCGTCTGAATCTAACCTATAAGTTCTGACTGTTTTTTGCGTGTTATAAGAATCACCCTAACTCCTCTATTTGTACCTTCAAGTGAAAAAAGGGAAACCAGGGGGGTGGAATAAAAATCTGAAAAAATTAGGGAAATTGTTTTTCAATGTTTTGAATCGAATGAGGGCTATCCAGGACAGTGTCCAATTTAAGGACCACCCTAATGTACATATAGGCGTTGAGTGCATCAATAAATTCTATTCAAAATATCAAAGTCTTGCAGTCCACAGCGGGGGCCTTAGCGATTAAGAAGTGCATCAAAAAAAAAAATGAATGCATTCGTATTAGTCGAAATTGGTTTTCAACCCTCTATCAAGGCCGTAGCTACGGTAGGGCATTATGGGGCAATGCCCTATCTTTAAATATACATGCCCTACCTTAAAAATACAATCAACAAACGGCAAAATTTTCTTTAATTTTCAAAACACAGACAAAACCGGATTTGAAGGAAATGGCTCATAATATTGATTTAATGTCAAAAAAATCTGTATGTTTTATTCAAATCTAACATAACGATGCTGAAATAAACAAACAAAAAGTGGTTTTGTCAATACGTCCGTCGGCCTTTGCGTCTGTAAGTCTTTGAGTATATGCGTCCACTGTACATCGAGCTAGATCCTAATCGATGGATTTATTAGTTTCAAATTTGGTACAAGGCATTTTTATGAGGTTTCCTGGAGAAGAAATTCAAATCTTTGTTTTAGCTCATCTCGAACGATAAGCTGACACATAAAGTCCAGTCAATTTGTGCTCAAAAAGGCTCTTTGCGAGCAAATTGTGGGATAGTTTTGCTTTTTCTCCTCCTCTATGTTTTTGGGGGTGCGGAATCCGAATCTGTGGTTTGCCAACAAAATTTTGTGACGCAACACAGAAAAAAAAATGCAAAAAAATTATGCAAAAATGCAATTTTTGGGAGACTTTCACTAATGGCTCGAAGGACCATTGAAAAAATACTCAATTTCCAATAAATCTTTATATAAGGTTTTTTTGTTGTGAAAACCCATTTGGACTCAAACGCTAGTCGAAAATTGACATAGCTTTACTGTTTTCGAAAATCCACTCGAAAGCACTAAGAAATTACTCTGTGTGACAAAACAGTAAAAAAAATGTCAATTTTCGACTAGCGCTTGAGTCCAAATGGCTTGTTGCAGAAAAAAACATTAAACAGAAATTTATTGGAAATTGTGTATACTTTCAATGGTACTTTGATGTAATTTTCGAATAATTGGTAGCTTTCGAGCCATTAGGAAAAAACTGCCAAAAAATGCATTTTTGCATTTTTTTCCATGTTGCGTCACAAAATTTTGTTGGCAAACATCAGATTCGGACTCAGCACCCCCAATAACATAAAATAGCAAACAAATCAAAACTACCTCACTAATACAACAATTTTTTTTTCAAATTGTCTTAAATAAATAATCAAGGATTTCGTTTAGCATTTGTTTGTGTTATTTTTCAAATAGTTTAGGGTTTTTGGTATAAAATTCACATATAGGTGAAGAAGTACTAGTACCTACATAATTATGTACATATTATTCAGCCTTTTTTAAAAGATTTTTTCTCCCAAAAAATGGTGCTAAAACTGTTTCCTTAAGTTGATCATTATTTACACTTTGACAGTTCGTAATCAAAAATGATTCAATTTAATTCAATGTGTGACACTTACAAGTTAAAATCAGGTCTTGACTTTAACTTTAACTTTTAACTTAAGCGCAAGAGCTTAAAAAAAAGACTTTGACATCGTGTATCATTGATACCGATCTATCACCCTCTCCTCACAAGTACAATTTTTAATTCTGCCCTACCTGTTTCCACCGCTGCCCTACCTTAAGTTCGACTCTAGCTACGGCCCTGCCCTCTATAGATAAGCACCTCGGATCACATATCACAGAATCCGAGACTATTTGAGAGGACCGTTAGATTAAGCTTAAATCCTTTTACCCCACGACCCACGAAGTGGGTCACCCAAGTTAGGTAGGTACTACTATATAAGAAAACTAATGAAATAGGTTCTTCTCTTGGTGACCAAACCCTAAGTTGAGCATCGGAGTTGCATAAGCGGGATGGACAGTGGTTCCAAAGAGGGAGTTAAAATCCTTTGAACTCTCGAAGCGCGCTACGTATGGTACTGTTTAACTAACCGGTGATTTTGTAAAATATTAAATTTAATCCTGTCAATTTTGTTCTAATTAATAGTATGTACTTTAGGGGGCCGGTTTCGCGGGTTTAAGGAATCTTCACTCTCTTTTTGGGTCCAACTATTGGAAGTCCGCTCCGCTCAGCTTAGGTTATGCTATGTTTCCACCTAAGGTTTATCTCAGTTTAGATTAAATAAATCTTTTTGGTGTTTCCACCGCACAAAAAGATTTAAAAAAGATTAAATCTGACAAAAGTTTCAAAAATGCAAATGGCGCATTAATTTTTCTTATGAAGTGCGAAAGAGACAGAATGTTTTATTCGTATCAAACAATGAAGAACTGAATCGAGTCTCGAATGAATCGTTCAGCACCATGTTAAAATAGGTTAGTTCGATTTGTAAAACTATTTGTCCTAGGAAGATTTAATGAGATTAATTTCTAATCTCCAAGATTAACGAAATATATTTGTATGGTAAATCTTCAAGATTTAAAGAAGATTTGAGGTAAATCTTATTAAATCTCAGATTAGCGTTAGGTGGAAATGTAGCATTAGAGTATGCTCAATCGCTGAGAAAGCTTCTTTGTATAGTGTATAGATATAGACACAGGATAGTGCAAATGCCTTAGCGCAAATCCTAAAAATAATGGTAAATAATGTTGAATTTTGGTTTTTGTGTTATTTTTGCTAGGTGAGTTCATTTTAATTTTAAAATGTTATCTAAGCGCAAACGAAAAACGAATTAAAAACCATATGGCTTTTGTAGTCCCTTCAAAAGAATAAAAGACTGCATGGCATGGCTTTAAATACTATCCCGGGGCTTATAGCAGTGCACCGGGACTTGGATGCTCAAAATTGGTATTGGGAGATTTCGATAAGGAGCGATTTTTCCATTGCTAAATTTTATTTAGTAAACGAACCAATTTGTGATAAAGAATATTTTTTATAATAGACTTTTGGTTGCGGTGGCCCGGCGAAGCGGGCGGGTAACAGCTTGTAAAATTATAAAGCTGTTTTTAATTTTTATCTGTTTAATGAATGAACCAACAAATCTGAAATTTTAAGATATGCTAGGGTTTATTTATTTTGATGTTTGATGTGTCTAGAGATGCCTAAAAATAAGCACCTTGCCTCGTAGCTTGGTGAGAATCCCCACCTCATTTTAACAAAAATGAATTTCGTAAATCTCCTTTGGATTTTTTCAATACGATTAGATTGCACCTGGAAAGCGGGGCACCAGACAGTATCGCAGTTTTCAAGAATGGATCTCACTAATGCGTTATATAAGGATAATAGAGCATGAGGATCGGTAAAGTCCGCTGTATTCCTTTTAATAAATCCAACCATAGAATTTGCTTTTGATGTTATATAATCAACATGATCACTGAATGATAAAGTCCGGTCAAAAATTACTCCAAGATCTTCAACTTTTTCTAACCTATTCAAAGGGACAGAATCTACAGAGTAACTAAATAAACTAGGCACAGAGCTTCTATAAAATGATACCGCATTGCATTTTTTTTATGTTGAGTAGAAGATGATTTTTCTCACACCATAATAATAAAAATTCGAAATCCTGCTGTATACTGTAGCAATCATTTATGTTTGATATGCTTGAAAACATTTTTAAGTCATCTGCATAAAGAAGAACCTGAGCGAATTTGAATAAAGATGTTACATCATTAATGAAAATAATAAATAAAAGCGGTCCCAGCGGACTCCCCTGTGGCACCCCTGATGTGCAATGGAATTCTCTGGAGAAAAAATTTCCAAGTTTCACCAACTGTATGCGGTCTATCAAAAACGATGCTATCCAATTCAGAAGTTTTGAATGAAATCCAAAGCGCCTTAATTTTTCTATCAGTATGGTATGATTAACTGAATCGAAAGCTTTACTGAAGTCAGTATATATGACATCAATTTGCTTTCCTTTTTCAATCTGGTTAATGGCAGATGAAGAAAAATATGAAAGATTTGTAGAAGTGGACCTACCACTCACAAATCCATGCTGCAGCTCCGAAATATGTTCTTTTACAAAAAATTCAAGCTGGGTTTTGACTATGCTTTCGAATAGTTTTGGGATTGCAGAAAGTTTGCTTATATCTCTGTAGTTCTCAACGTTATTTCTTGAACCAGCTTTGTAGATTGGAACAACATAAGATATTTTCCATTCATTAAGAAAAATCCCCTCTCGCAATGACAAATTAAAAATAATGAGTAAGGCTAAACTAAGGTGTTCAATACAATTTTTTATAAAACAGAAGCAGGGATACCATCAGCACCAGGGATTGTATTTGGTTTAAGCTGTTTAATTGCAGATGTGATATCGTTCATATCCAAAACTATCGATCCTAAATCTACCGGTGTAGTACATATAGTTTCTTGGTTTAAATTAACGTCACGTTTTGAGTATACAGACTCAAAAAACTGAGCGAAAAGTTCACAAGCTGATTGTGTATTATTTGCCGAAGTTGAGCCATACTCCATTATCTCTGGTAATCCATAAGAGCAACGTTTTGATTTAATGTATGACCAGAAACATCTACTATCTTCTTTAAGTTTACTTTTTATGCCCATGACATAATTCTTGTGTAAGAATTTACTTAAAACGTTAAAATCTTTTCTTAATTTACTAAAATTAGCTAAATCAAGTTAATTTCCAGAGTATTTATATTTTTTGAAAGCTCTAGTTCTTAAGTTTTTCAAGTGAGAAAGTTGTCTATTATACCATGGAGGCTTATTATTTTTTTTATTCGATGACAACGGAACAAAACTTTCAACCCCAGTCATAATAATTTCAATGAATCGATCATATATAGATTGTAAACTTTTATTAATAAATTCAATTTCCCAGTCAATGGTATTTAACCAAGCATTAAATGCAATGAAATTAGTTTTAGCATTATTACGTTTTGGCGTAGAGTCGGTTTCGCGAGAAGGGTTATAAAACTCGAATTTCAGCTCAATCTGCTCATGATGAACAGAATTGTTTAACAAAGGAAAAGGACATTTTAACACATCAACCTTAACATCATTTTCGCATATAAAGATCCAATAATCTGTGTAATGAATTATGAACATCATTTATTTGATGTAAGTTCAAAGCATACACATAATCAATAAAAGCAATTTCATAGTCTCCAAGCATATTTGCTGGTATAAACATTTTATCGTCATCAGACCAAAACCAGTTAACATTACCAATATTAAAATCTCCTAACATACAAACTGTTTGAAAATCATTGATATACGAATTGTTAATGAATTCGATATTAGCTATATGTATGTTTTTCATAAATTTTTAACTCACTTCTTGGAGGAACATAACTCACTAAAAAATTTAATTTCCAATCAATGTTTAAACTATTTTTTACATTAATAACAACAGCCAACTGTTCTATATCATCACATGGCAGGATTATACTTTTACATATCAAGCCATTTTTCACAGCAACTAAAATACCACCACCTCGATCATCAGCAGTAAGACATCTATCTTTTCGGAAGACGGTATACAATCTGCTATCAATAATCTCAGATGATAATATTCCACCATGAAGCCAAGTCTCAGTGATAACAATGATATCATAGTCGAGATGCGAGGATACAGCAAAAAATTCATTTAACTTCGTTCTCATTCCACTGGCATTGTGGTAGAACGCCTTAATTGGGCAATTTCTGGAAAAATTTTTAAAGTTGGTTCGAGGTTTTTTTTTTGGCCTATTGAGAATTGCGATTATCTTTTTAAGGGATGAGTGTAAAAGCTCTGGACCTTTGACACCTCATATATGGGAAATTTGATAAAAGAATATGCCATCTAATTGGTCAGTAATTGTTCAGAAAATGTCAACTAGTCCTAGAAATTGGTCAGCCCTATATGAGGCCGTGAGAGGCATAGTGGCCTTACTGCATTTTTCATTATTTTCAGTATAGAGCAAAAATAATGAACAAATTTTTTTCAAATAATTGAAGTTTTAAAAAATTTCAAATACTTGCCGTTTTAAATTAAAGAAACATAGCTTTGAATTTTGTTTGCAATATGATCGAAAAATAAATGTTTTTTGATTTTGTAGTAATGATTTTCAAAATACCGTTATAACTGATCAGATAGGCACTAAAGCTTTAAATTTTTTTGTGGTTGGTCTCTTAGTGCAAAAAGTCCTTTAACTATGGTATGGAGCCGTCAATTCAAAAAATTTTAATGCTAGAATATTGTTTCGATAAAATTGCAGTTAGGCCACTATGGCTCTCATGGCCTCATATAACTTGTAATCAAGGCTTAAAGTTTTTCAAGGTCACGCAAGGTCATGTGCGATTTTTGGCACCTCCATTTGTGGGAAATTTTCAACAAAAAAAATTACAATTCGAAAGATTTCTAGATCTTAATAAAATGTCAACTATTTTCTGTAATTGGTCAGCCCTAGATTTTTTTTTCATATGAATTTTTAAATCTCTCCCAAACAGGGGGAGATTGCAAGGTGTAAAATCGGTTGGACTACAAAAATACGAAATAAAACAAATTTAAATCGTTGGAGCCGTTTTCTTAAGAAAATATTTTTTTATATTTGAATTTTTTGTGACATTTAAAAAAAAATGGTGCTATGTCAACTTTGAGTAGGTTTGAGTATATTAATATACAATTGAAACTGAAACTTAAAAAAAATTCATCAACCTATTTTTGAAATATTGAATTTAAAAAAAAAAAAAATTTAATATTTTTAAAAAATCCTAAATTTGTTTTATCCAAAATTTTGATTACGGCAAGTATACAAAAATTTCAAAACAAATTTCAATTTCCCCTATAAGGAAGTATCAACAAATATTGACTCTAAAATTTAAAGATTTCTATACAGCGGTAAAGGCTGAAGGTAAAAATACAGGCAGACAGACAGACGAACAGAATTTTGCCACCCACTTTTTTGGTGTTCTCTTTCATCGTAATGTCCATGTTTGATTTTGATATTATTATCTCGATTTTTTTTTTTTGCATGAATCACAATCTTGCCCATTTGTAGAGATACCTATATCGCAAGTAAAAATGTGTGAAGGGAGTCGCCAAAAACCACTATATAGCAAATTTTTGTTATGACAAGCCTGATCAAAATCTCGAATTAGATTTTTTAACGAATGCATAACTTTCCTATACCTCGTTCATAATATCATAAGTTAAATCATCGTTAGTATTTTTTTAAAATTACTCATTTTGGTCTGCTTTTCAACTTCCGTAAGCGCGAAAGCCATATAAGTCTTACAAAACAATGATAGCTATTGTTTTATATTGTAGGTTGGTGGGTAGTAATAATTCGACACTTTTGTAAAATTTAATTTTTCTACTTACATTATGTACATAATTATAAACTTTGACTGAACTTTTCACGGAATTCGTAGAAATTCGTAGTTTTGGAAAGTACGCGAACACACAAAATGTTATCAAATGAAATTTATCAAAATTGATTTTATTTTATCTTTTTTCATAAGAATGATTACATCCATTTTTTGTGTAAAATTTAAATTCGTATTTATTAGCAAATTAACTGACCGCAAAACCTATTGATTACTTGCTCACCGCACAATTGATTCATGAGCGATGCCTTCCTAATTGGTTTTATCTGATTATTGAATTTATGACAATGCAGATAATAATAATATTACCAAATTCACCATCAGTATACTTTTTTAATTTATAGAAAACAATGCCTATTTAAATCTCTCTATTATGAAACATTATACATATAAATAAGTATACCTACACCAAATGACACAGAACTAAGAGTAATAAGAACTGCTAATTATAAATTAATAAAATATATAATTTATTGATTAAATTGATGAGGGATAGAAAAAAGTCAATTATAATATTTCGTTATTTTGCAAAACCATAATTAAACTTAACTTATAGTAGAAAAATATAAACAAAAAATATTAAATGCATTGTTTGATGTATTTAAATGATTTAAATAATAATTATAACCGTACCTTTATCATAATGTTCGAACTTGGTGTGTAGGTTTCAAATTTAGGATAAAAAGACATTGGGAATATCGGTTGAGTTGGGTGTTATAAAAATTTCAATTAATAGATTTTAATGTACTGATTTAAGAAAAAAGGGCTTGGTACCACCCTTGCAAGGGGTAGGAGATAGCCAACCAATCCCAAAAATGAACTGCGAAATCTCACTCAGCCTGTTTTTTTTTCATTCAAAATTTATTCTAATTTAACTGTACCTACTATGGGTGAAAGTTACCCTGCTCTACTGACTTCACAGACGTGTTTCCATGAGCCATGAGAAAATCATCTATCCTGTTTATTTTGGCGCCGTTGTATAAAACCAGGTTGGAATAATAATGTTTGTACTCCGATTCTGGTGTTCAGTATAATCCAAGGCAGCGTCTTAGATACTGCCTCTCAAACACCCGAATCTTTTCAATTTGAGATGGAGCAACGTTGAACCAAACCGGGCACCCTTAGGCAATCATCGGCCGGATGAGGGCCATGTAGCAAATCACTTTCACCCTCCTGTCAAGCCGGCTGTTAAAGCAACCGTTTCGTCAGGGCAAAAGCTCCCCTAGCCCTGCACAGAGCAGCATTTATATGTCTGTCGAAATACAAATACTAATTCATCCAGATGCCAAGGTACTTTACTACACTTTTACTCGCCAGTGGCTGTCCATTTGGCCCTACGGTCACCAGCTTACGCCAGTTCTTTCTCGTATCCCTTGTGACTCCATGCAACGGAGTCCTAAACAAGACAGTTTCTGATTTCTGAAAGTTGATTTTCAACTTCCAGTCATCGCGGTATCGCTGAATCTTGTCGAAGTCACACTGCAAAGAAGTTCTTATGTCCTCGACTTTTGGAGCTGTTCTGTACGCAATTAGATCGTCGGCATACGCTATTGCCTGAGTAAGACAACTTATCAGATCGCTGGTGTAAATGCTGAATAGAATCGGTGAGTTGACCGCTCCCTGCTGAAGACCATTTTTAATATTAAAGGTTGTGGCAGAAGTCACATTGCCACTCTTGACAACAAACTTTCTACCATTGAGCATATCATAAAGCATATTTGATAGTGGTTTACTAATGCCAAGTCTGGTCAACCAGACAGGCACCCGTATACTGCTTTTAGATTTGTTCCATTGGACATCAGAAACGAGTTTGGACGCGGGATGAATGGTGTCATGTCACGCCTTAAAACCGAACTGATTATCCGGTATGATAGATATTATTGTCCTCTGCCCACTTAGACAGAGCTCTATTAATAACTTTTTCGAATACCTTGCTGATACTCGGAAGAAGACTTATCGACCGGAGATTCGCCGGATTGGAGTTGTCCTTTCCCTTTTTCGGGAGAGGATGCACCACAGCTGTCTTCCACCGCACTGAATAATATGCATTATTCAGAGCGTTGTTAAACAGTGTGGTATAAATGTCTACTGCTTCTTGCGGTAAATGTCGAAGTACAACGTTGGATATGCCATCAACTCCTGCTGACTTCTTCTTCTTTAATGAATCGAACATGAGCTGAAGCTCCACCTTCGTAATTAACAGGGAACTGGGCCCATATCACTCGGCGATTATGGCATTTGCCAAATGATCTTCATTGAACCCGGTGAAAACGAGGTCCAAGACGGTGGCGTCCTCTGGATCAATTCCTGCTTTCAGAAGTACGTCTTTGTTATCTGTCGCTCTCTGGAACTTAAAGCCTAGTTTACAGTTCCCGTTCGCAAAACGTTTTTTGCCTTGAATATTATTCAATTTGGTGCACAGAATAGATGGAAAATCGTTTTGAAAAATTTGATATTTTTTTCGCATGGGAACTGTAAACTATGCTTGAGACACGGAAGGTCGTTCTGATCATTCCTTCTAAATATCTTGTTAATTTGGGGGAACATACTCGGGTCGCTAGAATTAACGGCCCGCATTTTGTTATCCCAGTACAAATTAATCGACAACCGATAGTCTTCCTTTATTAGTTGGTTGATGTTCTTGATCGACGACTTGTGCATGTCTCAATCTCCAGATTGTGTGGGTCAGTAAACCGTCGTCGGTACAACAGCTTGAGTCTTGTCAGCAGTCCACTTTTGTGTCTGTGTAGTGCGTCAATGAAATTTCTATTTGATGAGCTTGATAGTTGTACCGAAACGCATTGAAGTTGAGGTCAAAAACAAATACAAAGATGAAAAGATCGATCGATGAACAATCATTTTTTTTTGTTCAATCTCCAAAATTCTCTTTAATTCTCTGTATATCGTAATTAAGGGTCGTTAGAAAACTGAGTCAAACGAATTCCACCTCATTTGCCTTTGTTAGCACAATAACATTATTGGCTTAATATTCTACACAAACTTTCCAATTGTTAATAAAAAAAAAACCTTTTATGTATCCTGGTTCAATGTACATTAACTTTTATTAATTTCCTTTAAAAACTATTCGAAGTATCTGACCCATCTCCAGAGACAATAATTTCCATTTCAAAATTACAAAAAAAAACTTTTGAAAAACATTTTAAAGAGAAAAAAAGGTAAAAGATTCTAAAGAAAAATAATAATAATACGATTATTTAGATTTAGAAGCTCTTTTCAAATTCATCGTATAATAGTATGTGTATTGTGTATACTCTAATATTATCTTGTGTGATATCGAATTTAAAGCAATAGTATTCCTCTATGGCTCCTACATACACACAACTCAATCGGACTTCCATTAAACTATTTAATATTCATCCCAAACAGTCAAACGAAGTCCATTAAAATACCTCCTCCATTCCTGAAGTGCTCAAACTATAAGATGGAAGAACCAAATTAAAACAAAATGAACAAAAAAAAAAATCGTAAGAGAAAGCATGAAATACACATATAAAAAAAATAACATCCGGTCACTTTGCTCGTTTGTCGGAATAAATTTTATCCTCACAAACATTTGAAACGTAAATAATGAAATTACTAAGGAAGAAATTAAGAACTCCAGAAACTATCAATGTCCAGCAATCTACATTTATCTATGTATGTTATGGTATGGTATACGGATAAGAGGGTCTATAGGATTCAGTTTCTGTGGCACCGCAGAGACCAAAATTAGACCCATAGATAGACAAACTTTTCCAATGAAATAAACCCAAAGTGTTCTCATCTCCTGTGTTGGCTGCAACTAAAGTAATTCATTTGAATCCATTAGAATATAATCCTTTTGCCAAGCAGCTGGCCAATCTAGGTTCTATATGGGATCGATTTCAGGACACGTTTACATACTGCATGGGATTATCATTATTGCTTGCTCAAATGCTCGCCCCTCACCTTACAGTTTGACAATATTTTTGGAGAATTTATATGGGATAAGAAATTAGGACAGTCTGTCACACCCGTGTTGCCGACGAGAACGCCACCGTGGTGCTCTGCTCCCCGATTTCATGGTCCTTGTGACTGCTAGCTGATGGAGTACTTTTTTCTCTAATGCTCAACCATTACGTGTCAAATTATAAATTCGTTTATTTTTTCATCAACGGATGAAAATCACAATTAGAAGAGCCTTTTTAAAGAAACTTAGTGGAAACACAACTGATTCATTAAGGATTTGCTCTTGATTGCATTGAATAATTTGGTGAAGTGGAAATTAAGATTTAATAATATTCGATTGGTTGTTAACGAATTAGTTTGTTTAAAAAAATCAAGTTGGAGTTTTTAAATTTTAACGAAATTCAAAATAACAACGTTTGTATGCCAAAAGCATGAATATGCAAAAATAATTTGGTTACCTCAAAAGTGTCCTAAAGTGTTGATATGTGTCATTCTAGTAACTATCAGTTAGGTGTGGAGAGTACGGTTTAATTAAAAAAAAAAAAAACAATGACTAGAAATTCTCATCGCAGCCACTCAAATAAAATTTGAATATCTTATCCCTGGATCCCACTACATTTTAATAGTTTTGAAATTAATGCAGTGTAAGGTTATAATTTTGTTTCGCTATTGAATCAAGTAAAGTTTTCATTCGCGATTTGCAGTTGCAAAAATGACTTTTAAACTCTTCTCATTTTAAAATTATATAAATCTTTATAAATGCGGCCCCAATAAACAAATATAACGAATACCTATACATTGTTTACGATCTCACCTTACTCACCATATTGTACATAAATTAAATATATATCTGTTCCGAAACATTATACATAATTTCATAGCAATTTTTCTATGTTTTTCAAGCTCGCTTGAGAAATTATGAAATAGAGGAACTCCTATGAATTGTTACAAAAAAAAAAAAAAAAACTATTAAGAAACCCAACAACCAGTAAAAAGCTTAAATTTCAACAAGGTAAGGATTTACGAAGAAATAGTCAACCATCATAAAGAATCACAATGCATATGTATATGTACAATGTACATACATATGCGTTTATTCGTAACTTATATCTATAGATACTCCTGGCCAATCTCTGCTTCTATAAATCTACATTATATAGCCTAAGGTAAGAGTAAAAAGAAGGATTCCCCTGCATGATAACCTTTTATTCTTCGAATTCGACACCATAAAATTTTTGAATATTAATGGTTAGAAGTAGAGAACCAGAGGGATCCTCTTGTTCCTTAAAAAATATTAACATTGATGTGCAAAAAATATTGTTGTATTATATTACCAAAATCCGCAGTATTGTATTTCAAGAATGTACCGGTAAAACTTAGATTTCTTAAGCAGCATTGGTTCAAAGGATAGACACGATACATTCAAGAGGACACAGGCGTCCAACAGCTTTTTTTCAAACCTCTCAAGTATACCTTTAACTGATGATGGGGTTCCAATCCCTTTGGACGGTTTAAGGCAACAGCAAAAGGAGGAGTGTTCCCACCAAGGCATTTTTCCTTTATCCAGGTGGCAGTGGAAGAATTCTTCAGATGGAATTAACGGTGGCGTCTACAGTTTCATTTAGATTAAACTACTTAGTGAACACCTTATATTGGCTACTGCGATATACTCGTAGCTAAGGCCTATAAGGAGCGGTTTACCCGGCTTCCCACCCTAGGAGTTATACTAACGGGTCATCTCTTGATCCGAGCCAAATCGAAGCCTCTGGTCCTCATGCCACTGGAGCAAGAAAAAATAGAATACGCCAGAGTTTCTTAGAAGCTACAAATGTCAGATGGTCATCCATCGACACTTTTCGGGTTTCAAGGAATCTATGGCCAAATATTTCAAGGAAAAAAACGAATTACTTACTTAATTACGTTACGGGCCACAACTCAATGGGAACCCACATGAACAGAATGGGCATCAGCTCATCGGACTTATGTAGAGGATGTCATGATGAAGAGGCAGAGGAGGGCTCCCCTAACTTCCTTTGCGAATGCCCTAGCCTAGCTAGATCTAGAAAAGAAGCTCTTGGAGAATACTTCTTCGACAAACTGGGCGACATCTCTGTCTTGCCACTAAAGAACATCCTGAAATTCATTCAGAACTCAGGATGGTTCAGGGAGGCAAAACCAAACCTAAAACTTCTCCTTATACCCTGGGGAGCACAATGGATCCACTGAGATCCAAGTAAGATGGTGCGGCTTGCCGTATTATCACCCCTTACAACCTAACTAACCTAACGGTCTGATCCTCCAGGTCGGGGGTAGTGCGTCATGGTAACTTCTCTACCACGCAAAACAACAATGGTTCCGAAGCAACAACAAACCTTGGATATGGATGATTTTAATGGACAAACAAGGACAATTTATTTTGGATCTGCATGTGGAATGTCCGGATCTTAAATAGACCACGTGCAGGCTTACAATTACTGGAGAACCTGGATAGGCCAACGGCTGATTGTAACAGCCATCCAGGAAGGGTGATGGGATGGAGAGGGTATACGAAGGATGAAGTCGTGTGACATCTACTTCGATGAGTGCTGCAAGGAGCAGGGTTAGTGGCTCTTTGGTTGTGGGTTTTGTGGTAAGGGGAAGATTTAGGCAAGAAGTCTTGGGCTTCAGAAATGTAAGCGGCGCCTGGTCCCAATCCACATCAAAGCAAAATTCAAAAACATCACGTTGATCTGTGCCCACGCCCCAACGGAAGACAAAGATGACTCAACCAAGGAAGACTTCTACGAGCTCCTTGAGAGTACGTATGATAGGTGTCCCGTAGTAGTAGTCGTAGTCCATCGTGGCATGATGGTTAGTGCGTAGGACTGTCATGCCGAAGGTGTGGGTTCGATTCCCAGCCGTGCCAACTAATAAAAAAACTGAAATGGTTTTATTCGAGGTACTGCCTATTGCGAGGAACTGACAAATCCTCCAAGAGTATACTTGTCATGAAAAAGTGCTTCTCATTTAGTCGTTCGGACTCGGCAAAAAACTGTAGGTCCCCTCCATTCCTGCCAACAACACGCACACAGGAATGGTTGAGAGTTGTAAGTCACTAGGCCCTGGTTCTCCACGAGTTGTTGCGCCATCCAATTTATTTATTTATTTATGATAGGTGTCCCGAGTATGACGTCAATATTATTCTTGGCGACTTCAACGCCACAGCCTGCACGACAACACTTCCGGTAACGGACTCAGGCTAATTGAATTTGCAGCGGGGCGTAATGTCATCATAGCTACATAGCACTCGATTCCCACACCTCAATATACACAAAGGGACCTGGTGGTCTCCGGATCAACGAACCAGCAACCAGATTGATTATGTTGCGATAGACACCAGACATGCTTCCAGTATCCTGGATGTCCGAACTTTCCGAGGTTCCAACATTGACTCGGACCATTACTTGGTTGTATGTAGCTCAAGTCAATATGTGGATATCTTTGACACTACAACGCCGAGCGGATGCTGTGAAACGATTTGATGTTGAGAAGCTAAAATAACAAGAGATCACTAGGACCTTTGCTGACCAAATCTCTATTAACATTTCCGCAAGCCAGCCACTAGCCACCAACTGCAGAGGACCAGTGCCAACAAGCGATCAGAAGTGCTGCCACTGATGTGCTTGGTTTCACTAAGCGACCACAACAAAGCCCCTGGTTTGATGATGAATGCAGGCTGGCGCATTCAGCAAAGAATGAAACCTACCAATAAATGCTGCAAACTAGAACCAGAGCAGCTGAGAGAACAGCCTGAGAGCTTGACGGGCAAAAACGAAGGGAGGAATGTGGACTTCTCAGGTAGAAAAAGAGAGTATGCGAGAGGGCAGTCAAATCTATTGAGACCTGTAGCAGTAGGGGGGATGTTCGAAAGTTCTACCGAAGGGTGAACCAATCTACCAAGGATTAAAAGGCTAGAACGGAAGCCTTCTGAGATGAGAGTGGGAATATGGTGGTAGACACACAATCCGTGCTAAATAGATGGTCAAAATTACGCAGTAAGACAGAACAATCCATTAAACCTGGACGACGCGCGACGATGGTCAAAATTTCGGTACACCCGGCCTAAATGAAGTGCGGTTAGTGATAGCCAAACTAAAAGCATACAAGACTGCTGGTGCAGATGGCGTACCAGCTGAGCTGTTCAAAGCAGTTGGAGATGACTTGGTGTGGAGTATACACCAAAACTTATCTTCAAAATTTGGTCGGACAAAAATATGCCCGATGAATGCAGCCTCAGTACATAGTGCCCCGTCCACAGGAAAGGAGATGTGCTTTGACCTGTGCCAACTACAGAGCTTTAAGTTTCCTCAACGTCGTATACAAAATCCTGTCATCTGTACTGTGTGATCAAAGCGACCTGACACCGACGCGTTTGCAAGTATTGAATCGGAGGTGGCGAAAATGGCTTTGGCTGTTTATGAGGACAATAAGAAGTATATGCTATTATCGAGAAAGGAATCTCAACATCGTCGACTCGGGCAAAACCTCACGATGGATAGGCAAAACTTCGAAGTCGTCAAGTACTTTGTCTACCTGGACTCTATGTATATTACAACTCAAAACGATATCAGTGCAGAGATCAAACGAAGAATTGCTCTTGCCAACCGCTGTTTCTTCGTACTAAGAAGGCATTTGATTAGTTAAGCCCTCTCTAAAAAGTACCAAGGAGACTTTATATAAGACCCTTATCATCCCGGTCCTGCTGTATGGTGCAGAAGCATTGACACTGTCAAAAACGGATGAGAATCAGCTTGGGTGCTTTGGAAAGAAATTCTTCGGGTGATCTTTGGTCCAGTCTGTATCGATGGATTATGGAGGAGAAGATTTAACAACGAGCTTTGTGGTCTTTACAGCGACATTGACCTGGTCAAAAAGCTGAAAATACAGCGGCTGAGATGGCTGGGACACGTGGAGCGTATGGACAACGACGCATCAGCCCAACGAGTCTTTGAATCTACTACTGATGATCTGCGCAGCAGGGATTGGGTGCGATATGTCGACTTTTAAAATATCGACTCCATAAGATCGACTTTTAAAATCTCGACAGAAAAAATCTCGACTGGTTAAAATACCGACAGATCAAAATATAGACACAAATTTGACCGACTTTTTAAAATGTCGATTTTTCAAGATGTCGATTCTCAAGATGTCGACAGTGATCGAGATTTTATGAATCGAGATTTCAACAGTCGACATTTTAAAAGTCGACATTTTGAAAGTCGACATTTTGATCAGATCATAGTTATCTAATATCGCATTGTCATAGTTCAATAAATCGCATTTTTTGTAATTTAATTTTTGTTGCCTATATTTTGACGTCTTAATTGCCTACTATTCAGGGTCTGTAATGTAAATTAATATTAATACAATAAAAAAACATCCAAAAAATGAGGCAGTTCGAAATGTTATGTTAGGTATAATGTAGGTAGGCAACAAAAATGCGTTTTATTGAACTTTCTTGAAGCTAAACAAAAGGTAATAAAAAATTAATAACTACCTAAATAAGTTAATTATTATAAGAATCCAAGAAGA
The DNA here is from genome assembly GCA_963921185.1 of Dasysyrphus tricinctus. Taxonomy (NCBI): domain Eukaryota; kingdom Metazoa; phylum Arthropoda; class Insecta; order Diptera; family Syrphidae; genus Dasysyrphus; species Dasysyrphus tricinctus. The sequence continues at coordinate 140,612,038 of OY992530.1, forward strand.
ACTTGTGTCTTAAACATAGTCTTAAATTTTCCCAGCATCAAAAAACTGTTAAGTTCCTGTTAAAAAATCAGACAAGAACTTATGAATCTTGAGTTTATAGTTATTCCGTGCAAACATTTAAAGCAGAGCATTGTTCTTTGGGATACTTTCAAATGACCGACAGGGAAAATATCGACAAGTCAAAATGTCGACTGGTGAAAATGTCGATTCATATTTTATATCGACTTTTCTGTATGGGAAAAATTCCGACAAATCGATATTTTTCTCGACTTCTATCAGGGCAGTCGACTTTTTGTGAAATCGACATTTCAAACTCTCGACATTTTAATATGTCGGTAAAAACAAAGTCGGTATTTTAACTTTCAAAAAAGTCGATAAAAGTCGACATTTTAACCAGTCGACATTTTTTTTTTGTCGGTCATTTGTACGTAACCCGCGCAGCAGAGCAAGACCCCACCTTAAGTGGCGCACATATGTGGAGAACGACTGAATGCAGCTAGCTAGGCTCCCAGCTGGCTATTTTTATCAGTTGTACTGAGATTTTTACCAGTTTTACTGTGATTTTTACCAGTAGTAATGAGATTTTTCCAAGATTTACTGTGATTTTAACGGATTCGTCCGCGATTTTTACCAGTTGTACTGAGATTTTACCAGTTGTACTGTGATTTTTACCAGTTGTGCTGATATCTTTACCAGTTCCACTATGATTCTACCAGCTCCAACCACTCATTCCACTGGATTCCGCACGTGATCCGTGCCACACTGGATGCGTATTTATCTCCGTACAACGCGATTTCCGTGAAAAGGACGAAAGCCAGGAGGGTAACCAGCAATAACAACCCAAGGAATCAGCCGTCGGAACGCAGCAAGACTAGCAGTACTATAAGTTACCTAATTAACGCATAGATTATAATAGATATTAATTATAAAGACAATTCTGGATGTGTAACCCAATAAAGAAATTGACTAAAGCTAAAGTTTCGTACTTCTTTAGTAAGAACCCCGTAAACCCGTTGAGCTACCTCAGCCTCTTATAAAAAGGTACATCACACAATTTACCATCGGTTCCTCGTACGAATGTCCCCCACCTACTAATGGAATCCTCCAATATCGGTATCTACCTTCCCGTAAAAGTGTATTCAGAGATATTTTCAAAATTTTAGAGAAATCGAAAAAAAACGAACAAGGCAGTTATTTATTTTTGTAAGTAATAAAAAGATATTAAAAATCTACTTATTACTACCAATTACTCAAATAAATAACTGAACAAAAGGAGTTTAAAAATTTGAACACAAAATTTTTGAAAATTTCGCTTAAACTCTTAAACGGGAAGGTACCGATATAAACAACATTTATGTGTGTTGAACGGTATTATTATTCCACATAGTAGGGGAGCCCACGATGCTAAATGTGGATTTACTCGAGCGTCGTTGGGACCTAATGAATTTTGAAGATTTGATGATAGAGAGAAAAATATGTTAGTAAAGTATACTGTTTCATCGGTGGGGGGAGCATCTACAGGTGTTCAAAAATTAAAAAAAAAAAAACGGTCACGTGGACATATTCGAGCACGCGTCAGATATCGATAGTGTATATGGCCTGGGTCTTTCTAATAACGGTGGTATGTTAATCTGCCGGTTTACGTGGTGGGGGTGGCTGTATGGGAATGTGGAAATTGGAAAACAAATGGATTTACTCGAGCGCGTCAGATTTTAATAGGGAATGTAAAGTGACCCCCAAGGATGCTCACATTCAAAAGACTGACGATTCGGAGTAGAGGCAATTTTCGAGAAAAACGACTTAAATGAAAAAAAATATTAAAAATCAGCGACAATACTTAGAATTCAAAACAATAACGGTTTTAAAAGTCAAAAATCTGTTCTTTTATCTTACATTTAAATTAAATTGTTTATATCAATAGTTTTCAAATATTGTGTAGTGAAAACTAAATTTTCTTTTTGTGGTCAATGCTCATATCAATTTAAAATCGAACACAACAAACCGGAAGGTTCTATGTATTCTAGCTTTTGAGAAAATTGCAAGTTACTGATACTACATTTTTGAGATATTTTTAATTTGCTTGCACTGCCAGCATTACGGCTGCGTTTTAAAAGTAAGATATGTACATTAGGGTGGTCCTTATTTGTATGGAGGAAAAAAAATTGTTTGTTTTTACTGAGCACCATTGTTTTTTGTTCTTCTACGTTAAAAACGTGTACACACAAGATTTGAGGGTAATCGGATTGTATTAACACGTGCCGCAATGAGCTTGAAAATTTGAATGTGATTTTTCAAAAAACTGACCGAACCCAGGGACTGTTAAAAGTTTGATTTACAGGATCAGGATTGAAGTGCAGGATAAAGTGCATTTTCAAATCTGTTACCTACGCTTCGAAAAAAAAAATTAAAGGCACGACTGGGTCGCACGTGCTTGCTCAAAAAGTTCAAATTGCTTGGAAATTAAGAATTTTTTAAAATATTCTAGTAGTTATACAAACATTTTTAGAATTTGTATCAAAATCTTTTGAACCGTTTTTGAGGCTAATATGCTTTTTACTAACGGTTGTATAGCAATTACCGTTATTTTAGGAACTAAAAAAAGATTTAAATAGGCCTTTACTTCAGTGGCGTAGCGTGGGTGGGGCGGGGGGGGCGGCCCGCCCCGGGCGGCACTTACTGGGGGGCGGCAAATTTGGTGGCAATTTAAATTCTTTTTTATTTAATAATTAAATTTTACTGTGAAGTTTCGGCGCTCTTAGAAAATTATTCATGTCTATTATAGAATTCGCAATCCAGGCGGGAAGCTACTCGATCAGTAATGCTTTACATCAGATTTCAATAAGTGAATCTCCCGATCGTTATCCGTTCAATTGTAATACCGACGCAATGTGCTAACCCACCTTGCTTCCACTCCTATTGTAAATTCCGTAATAAGCATGATTAATTAATTTTGCCCTTCCCAAAATATATCCGGGCGGTATTGAAATCAAAAATCATGTCACCAACCAAAAATTATTATCAAATTCATTTAAACAATAGAAAGAATAATATTTGAATGCAACAACAACAACTTGAGTGGTAGCAAACTCAAGTTCAACATTTATATCATGCAAACCCGGACCAGAATAAACTATAGCCAAACTTAATTGTTCAAATACTTTTGTAGGATTGATATTTAAACTTCCATAGAAAAGAAATTTTACTATTACGTTTCACGCTTGGTTATGACGAGGCTTATATGGCAAATTTTGGTTCTCATCGATTTATCTTACAAGAAACCCTTTCAATAGAAAGACATATTTGTATTAATATATTTTCTTGTGAAAGCTAATGGACTCTTTTATGTAAAGGAAGAATTTGTCAAGCCATAAACTGTCAAATTCCATCAAAAAGAATGAAGAAGTCCACAAATAGAACTAAATATTTTAACTTTAAATTGGGGACTCCCAATGGTAGCACATTGAAAACTTTTCTGAACACAGCCCTTTCATTTAAATTATTCGCCAGACGGACAAGTCATTAAAAATTTTGACCAAATCGCTTTTAAGATTGTGAGATGAAATGAGAAAATAGTATACGTGAAAGGCGAAGAAAAAACACAAACAAAAACGAGTAGACTGCTCTTCCTTTTACTTTTTGAAACATTATGCCGTCTTACCAAAATAAAATAACGGGAAAAAACTTCGTTTGAGCTTTGCTTTTCTGTAAAGATACCTACCTACTCGAAATGTAGTAATCAGAAATTGTTCATGTGAAAAGTTTGAAATTTTTTGAAGTTCTTATGCTATTATACATATACACATCATATACATCCATAGTACACAAATCTAAGGTATTCTACTGCGCAGGTTGTCAGTCGGAAATAAAAAATGGCTGTGAACGTGAGGAAGAAAACACATGTAATAACAACAACAAATTCAAATTGAAAATGTCAGAAATAAAAATGGCTGGGAATGTGATGACTTAAATACACGTAAAAACAACAACAAATGTTGATATTTCACACAAATTTTTATAAATGCGCAGAAGAAACAAAAATCAAAACTCTTATGATATTACCTTTAATATGTGTACTGTGATATACATCCACGTAAGTCTAATTAAAATTCTGATTCTCAAAGTGTTTGATTTTTTAAATGGGTTTGAATAAAGAAAAATTTTATTATCATGAAGCTATCTACTTTTCCTGATACCTATAAAAATGTTTGTTTATGGGTCATTTATCATTTCTTTGTTAGACGTCCTCGAAGTAAGAGTTTTCGAGTGCAATTTGCCGACACAGCATCTCAAACATTTTATCATATATATTATTTCTGTAGTATGTCTCCCTTTTTAAGCTCACACGCTGAACCGATTTTAATGAATGAGGTGTCAAAAGATTCGAAATTTCCTGAGGATTAAGCGAATTATATTTTTATTTTATAAATATTTATAATTTTATCAATAACTCGAATCAAAAATTAAATATTATTCCAATAAAAATGAACTTCAAATTCCAATGAAAATGAATTTTTAAAACAAACACTTCCACATTCCAATCGTATTGGAAAATTAGGTCTGTTCAATATATGGGGTGCATGAAAATAAAGGTTAGAAACCACTTGACGTTGACGGCCTACTTCAGTATAAAAATAAGAGATGAACAAAAAGTTTTTAATTCAAAGTTAAAAAAAAACAGAAGAATTTCTTTTCAAATTTTCTTCATATTCAATTTCAAAAAGTTTTTATTTATATATATAGAATTTCAACATATATACATATATTTATATGTCGTCGTCGTTCAATGAAAACTCCCTAAGTCCATTTTGATTCATTTTGAGATATCTGTACTTTTTTTCGATTTTAAGTGACCAGTACCTACGTTCTGTAACTCTCGCATCTATAAAATCAATCGAGAAACGTTGAAAAATGGAACAAAACTCATCAGTTTTCATCGTTTCTCGACCAGTTTTTTCGATGCGAGATTACAGAACGTAGGCACAGAATTTGAAAATGTTTGAATTCGGGTAATTTTTCCTTTGGAAATAGACCAACATAAGATTTAGAGATTTTTTACAGAACTAAAAGTTCTATGTTTTACTATATATCGTATAGACGAAAGGTATCTCAGTGCTGAAAAAAATGGAGCTAAGGAGTTTTGTTTGAACAATTTGAAAATTACAGATAAAAATTAATGGCATTTAGGTTTGAATTTCAGTGCAAAACAATTAAAATTGAATCAACACGAGTACCTATTGAAACTAAATCACATTTATTCATAAACATGCAAATAAACGGTTCATAATGCATTATCTGTAAAACCAACTCTTCGATCCAGGTTATTCGTCGATTTGCAATTTCCCCCGGACGTCAGAATCAAAGAACAAACAAACTTTACAGCTGTTCACTAAGTTGGCATTTACATTGATCTATTTTTCCAAATACAATCTTTTTGTTGTTGTAATAAATTGCTTTCCCTCATTTTGAATTCGATCATATTCCCTCCACTCGAAAAATTGTACAAAAATCGTTCTGTTATATGTACCGACAAACTCTTTTAAAAACGGGAATTGTGAATGAAGTAGTTTTAATATCATGACTGTCATCCGACAGAAACTTTCCAAATTCTTATTTAACTATTTATCACTTTTCCAATCCATGACTTCTATTAAAAACAAAGAACATGGTAAAAGCCTTTTTCTAGCGTTTTGAAATGTTGAGAGTTATATTAACATCATTACACTGCATTTGTGAAAACTTTTTCTGATTTTCATCATCGTCAAGACTGTCAAGAAATATTATCCTTTTCATTGTATCTATCTCCTTTATTAAAGCAAATTACAATGCATTTGAGTTTTGATATTTTGAATATGTATACATTTACGCTCAAAATATCTGCATTTAGCTTTTATGAAGATCAGACATTTATCATTTGCATTTTGCAGTTCCTCCAATGTCAAGTGCGGTCCTAGCTTTATTTTCATCCACCTATTCAGGTTAACAGAACAGACCTAATTTCCCATCAAATAGTCCAAACCGATTTGGAAAGTGGAAGTGTTTATTTTGACAATTTATTTTCCATTCCATACTTAGGTCTGTTTATATAAGGTGCTCTAAAACGAACACATTAGGCATGTTCAGAAAAATGAGATCTCGGAGACCTCAGCAACCTCTCCTCAACAAAATTTTTCAGTTTTGCTGTCAAATTACTGACGGAGCAAAACGAACGCAAACGAACATATTCATCGTTCATCTTCATAATTACCTCTAGAAATGGTTGTTGTTGTGAAAAGTGCATCCGGTGAGAAACATAGACGTTATGTGTGAAAGAAAGAGAACGAAGATTTCACCCAAAATCCACCGATGCGCCACTTTTGAAAATAATTCTTGGATTCAAGACGGATTTTTTTTTGTGCGACTGAGAGATGTATGGACCTTAATTGCGTGAAATAAGGAACGCTATATTGAACAGAAAGGATTTTTTTTGCATAATGAAGACAACGTAGACAGGCTCTTACCTCGACCCAGACCCGGAGATAATAAAATGCAGCTTAAACAACAATGGAAAAAAAAACAAACCAAATGCTTCTTGAAATCTAATTTTCAAAATTATCCCAAAATTATAACTGAATGAATTCTATATAAATACAAAACTTTATGAGCACTTTTTATTTTTATTGGTGCGAGAGGTCTCGCACGGGTAGGCTAGTTTTTATTTATTTTAAAATTTGTACACTACTCAAAATTTTGACACCGAAATGAAATACCAATAGTTTTATAACAATAATGTAATGATATGTAGGTATTTGTTATTTGACTAGTTATGAGTTATGGTTATGACTTCCTAGCAAATGACACTAGAAGTATTTTTTTGTTTGTATATTCTATTCTTATTTTTATTCTTTGAGAACTAGAGATGTGTGCGCCTCGCTTTTCACCACATTTTGCCATTTATGAAAAGCCACCATATAAAAAAAGAATAATTACCTACTTTGTTTTGAATCAAGATGACTTTTATTTTAATGTCTAAAAATGATACTTATATTTTCCTAAATGAATTGTAAAGGCTTTCGTTCAAGTTATATACAAACTGTATCCAAAATTACATAATTTATACTTTTCCACCACTTTTCTGTGTTCGACTATTTCACCAACACTGTTAGGATATAAAAATTAAATTTTATTTTCAACCATCTATGTACATATGTATCTTTACTTAAAATAAATGTTTAATAATAATGTTTTTTCTGATTGACATTCAAAAATAATGATATGTTCTCGTATACATATGTGACAATAATAAATTTAATTTTTCATGAAAAGTTGCTTAGCATTTTTATGTCTATTTATATATGTACCTATATGTAATTTTTATTTTTTGTTTGTCTTGAATTTGTTTGTTTTGAATACATTTTGGGGGGCGGCAAAATTAGACACCGCCCCGGGCGGCAAAAACCCACGCTACGCTACTGCTTTACTCTAACAGGAGCGTCAACTTTAAGCTCAGTGCGGCACGTGTTAACGTGTTTTAAAAAATAAAAAATAGGGTAGTGTTTTAAGATGTCAATGAACTCAAAAAATGGGTGCTCAAAACTTTTTTAAAATAAGGACCACCCTAATGTACATATGTACCCGCTCTGCTTGGGCTCACTATAGGATTTGGGGTATGTGCGAGATTCCGTGTTTGCTATATTTTGTTTGCATTTTATAACTTAGAATGTACCTACTCTCTGTTTCCAATGTCAATAGCTACTAAAGGGAACAGCTACATATTGATACAATATAATATTTCATAAAAAGAAGTATCAGTAATTTACAATTTTCTTAAAAACTAGAAGACATAAAAGCTTCCGGTTTTTTGTGTTCGATTCAAAATTAATACCAGCATTGACCACAAAAAGAAAATTTAGTTTTTTATTCCACGATTTTGAGAAAAATTGATCCAAACATTTTTTTTTGCGTTTTTTTATAAAATTTTTGAGTTTAAATGCAAATATTTTGAAAACTATTAACACAAATAATATATTTTAAATGTAGGATTAAAGAACATATTTCTGGCTTTTATAAATGTTATTGTTTTGCATTTTAAGTATTGTCGTTGGTTTTTAATATTTATTTTTCCATTTAATTCGTTTTTTTCGAAAATCACCTCTACCTCCAACGGGACCAGAAAAACGGCAGATTATACTTTTCCCGTTATCCTAGAATTATCTACTTCACAATAAAAAAATTCAACTGCGCTCGAGAATGTCCAGGTGACAATTTTTTTTGCAAGTTTGTAACCCTCCCACTACCTTAAGTCACACTCAAATCGTCAGATTATTGAAATACACACTTTTCAGCATGTAATTAACCTACCCTATCTTAATCTGACGCGCTCGAGTATTTCGAGCTATCGATTTTTTTTTACTAATCTGACAACCTGCCCTAGGCGCCCGGTCCTACATAGAGGACTGATATATGGTGGAGGCACTCAGCAGGGTGCAAGGTACCCCCCTTTATACTAGTCTGACGCGCTCGAGTAAATCCCAAAATCCCTTAGTGGGCTCCCCTACTAACAAACGAAATTTGTCTCTTTGAACTTGCATTTAAGTTAAATAAAAATATTTATTTTCAACCGCACTGTAAGTTTAGAATGTCAAATTTAGTTGCAATCCTTTTGTGGACTGACGGATGGTAAGATGGCAAAATAGTTATTGGCATTAACGAGCATTCTTCGTAGGATGTCTAAAATATGGAAGTATCCTCTATCGGATTGTAAATATATATTTATGAATGAAGATTGATAGAAACAAGAAACAAGTCTACCTTTATACTGTTATATTATATCTAAGAGTAGTTATACATATATTTACATTAGGTAAAATTTTATCAGGCATTCAAATTACTGCAATTGTGTGTTGGTACTGTGTATGAAGATAGATAGGTTAGCCCATCAGGCAAACAAGGAGTAGACAGACATTGCTATTGCATCTCTATACCTAGTTGTTGTTCAGTAAATGTAACAGATTATTTTGAAAATACATCTACTATGTCGATGTCGATATTTTAAGGAAGTTATTTATGAAAAGCGATTTGCTGTTTCTTTTGGAATTGGACTTCTCCAATTCTATACAAGGACTACCTATGCATATAAATTTTATCAAAATGATAGAAATGTTAATGGTTTAGGGGTTTCTATTGAAGATGAATAAAGGCAGGAGTTAGTACCATCCATAAATTTTACGAGTTTTGAAAATATTCAGAACATGAGAATTGAGTAAATGGTATGTTTGACATTTCGTTTAAAATGTTATCCTTTTTACCAAATTGGAAGGATTTTGAAATTATGAAAGGAAAGCTTTTTAAAATAACCTACGTTTTCGATTTTGATTTTATTTTTAGAAGAACTCAATTTACTAAGCTTTAGTCTTTTTTAAAAACCGAGACCGACGAATCAAAAATTAACTGGCTGTACATAAAAAAAACTACATACATAAGTCCTTCTTATACCATCCCCAAAAAAAAAAAACTCTTTTTAATAAATATTTACTGGCTTCTATTTTATCAGACTCAAGAACTTTAAAGTTATTAAAAAACATGGAATCTATTTAAATTTGAATTTAAGTTAAATCAAAAAAAATCACAATCATATAATATACATTGCTACACATGTCCTTTGCCTAAAAAAAAGGACAAATGATGTTTTTTTGGCTCGGTAGAGGCTTTTGTTTTATATAAGATAATGTTCATACATTTTAACAAAAATATCATATAAAAAAATTGGTACATCCTATGGCATTAATAGTAAACCATGTCGATCAACTTTTTCATTTCATTCAGCAGAAAAACAATTTAACAAACGATATCGGTTGCGTGTTTATTAAAAAATTGCATTTTTTGCTGAACGTGCACATTTATCATTACAGACAGATATGATTTAAAGTATTTTTATTTTTATTTTTATGTTTTTTTATTTTCTTTTTTTATTTTGTGAAATCATTTTAACGCCTACCTTGTGTTTTCGTATCGATTTCTGCTGATGAAAGCATTTCCGTATATCGAAATAAAATTACGCTGAAGAGTTTAATTAAAAACCAGAGGAAGCATGGCAGACAGGAGAACTTAATTGGAGAGTGCCAAGCTAAAGGGCTGTTTGTATTTGTAGTGCTATTATGGAAACCAATCGAAATTTGTTTCTCTTTATACTTAAAGTTAAGTCAAACCAACAGACAATTTAAAACAAAAGACAAATATTTTTTTTTGTTAATATTTATTTGGCTTTGAATTTCATTGAAAAATATCGAAAAGTATAATGAATTTTTATTAAACTTAATTGTGCCAACTGAGCACGTACAAGAATCCTATTATTATTAGTATAGTTTTGTTTATTTCTAAAGTACATTAAACTTTTTGTTAAGAAAAATATTTTTAAATTTTAATTTTCAATGATGCTTGACCTTGCTCAGTGTATTTTTTGTGTCCATGAAACAAAAATTACGATTCATGTAGATTTGTTTCAAAATTCAAATTTGGTCTAGCACATGTGTAACCACCTCCGGTTAGATTTTTTTTTTCTTGTCTACTTCTCATCTATACCTACACGCTTTTACTTTTTTGGCAGATTTAACTCGAATTTCCTGTATGCAAAAAAAATGAAAATTTGATTTACTCCTAGAGCGACTATAGGCGATGTCGGAAAAGCCACAAAAGCTCTCATGATATGCAAGAGACTTGCAGGTAAATCATGGGGCTGTAAGCCAAATATCCTGAGATGGATGTACACCATGATGGTAAGACCCATCATTACCTATGGGGCGGTCGCATGGCACAAAAGAACCGAACTTAGTACAGCTAGGAAATCACTAGATAAGGTACAAAGGCTCGCATGCATTTGCATCACCGGTGCAATAAGAACTTGCCCTACAGCAGCTATGGAAGTCATTCTGGACTTGACCCCACTACACGTGGCCATAGATAGTGCTGCTAAGGGAGCCATCATGAGATTTGCAAGGGAGGGAACTGGGACGGGGAAAATCATTGGTCTTAGGGAAAGACACTCGATTTGCACGTCCACAGAAGAATCAAACCTTCTTGACATTCCAAGAGATGGCATGATTAAAAAGTATAACTTCGTTAAGAACTTTCATACGGAGCTAAGTAGCAAAAAAGAGTGGGTAGACGAAGACGTAAACTACACTCTTAAAGCAAATACCATCAAATGGTATACTGATGGATCTAGAACGTCTGAGGGGACTGGGGCTGGAATTTTTGGGCCTAGAACCAAACTTTTCATACCGATGGGACAGTCCACCAGCATTTTTCAGGCAGAAGTTAATGCCATAGGGAAATGTGCAGAAAGAAATCTCGAAAGAAAATATAAAAACCAAAATATTGCAATCATGTCAGATCCCAGCAGGAAATTTGCTCCTCAATGAAAAATAAAGGTGCATTCCTCGTCGAAATCATCTGTCACATTCATTGAGGAGAAGCTCTGCATAGATTTCATTCATTGAAAGTCATGCAATAGGTAAGTAGATTGCCATTCCAGTTGCATCTTCTGCTTTGCTCTTGAAAAAAGGTAAAGAAAATACGAAACAAAGCAATAACCTTTTTTGACATCATAAACTCAAATGAATTCAATACTGAACGGGAGAAGTAATTCCTGTACCTTTTCAGTGGTTATTGCAATCCACACAGCATTGCGTGTTTTATGCCTGCTATGCGAAAGAGAAAACAACCTTTTCTTTTCTTCCGCATCAAAAAGTTGAATGAATTCTATATAAACCGTGATACGAAGATTTCCTGCCTACAAAATTATGCATCCTTTCAGTGGTTTGTGTGCTCTGAATTGTTACGGTCGTAGCTGTAGTTATACATATTTCTTTTTTCTGCCTGTTGAATAGATATTTGACCTGAAACAAAAAATTCCGATGCGAAAGTAAACCTTTTTTGTCTTGGTTTCCTCGATCGGTCACGTGACATTTCTTTGTTCTAGAATATTCTAGAATGGATTTTGTGATCAAAGAGAACAGACGTATATTTTTTAAGTGTTTTTCAATCAAATTGATAAACATGTTCCTATTTGATAAAATTATAACCATGACCCAGGAGACTAATCACATTCACCTAGGTAATTATATTTTATATTAGATTATTTTCTATAACTCTTAAAGTTTGTATTCCTCTATTCCTTAGCTCCAAATTGAACAAGTATGACGATGATCATCATTTTTAAGAAAACTGCAGCCAAAAAGACGAGGAAGTACCTACTTTCTAAAATCGAACAAATATATACGTATAGTAATTTTGAATAAGATTGTTTGTTCTGTTTATCTTATTTATTTTAGTTACTTTAAAAAACTAACTATCCACTTTTCTCTTTAATATTTTATTATTTAATAAACTTCTTAAATACATTATACGTTGAATTTATTTTATTTTATTCGTCATAAATCCAGCTTCATTCCAGATACTTCGCTTCTTTTGATGAAATCAAAGAAGAAATGCATAATGATTTCAGTCACATTTTTTCTTCTACGAAAACATCCCCTCACAGTTGACCCATTTTTCATGTATTCATTCGCATTGAAGAAAGCATGACATAACGAGAACCATTTTTTTCTGATAAGAAAAAGAAGTTATGAATTCGAAAGTGCCATGAGCATAGTGATTTCATTCAAAAATATTCATGCAGAGAGTGTGCAGGTACTTCCTTCCAATGACAAGCCCATGTTAAATTCATGATAGGATTCCCTAGGAAATTCATGGGTGCAGCTCCTTTTCCGTGAGGAAAAACCTACTTCTTCAGTAGTGAATTTTTGGAAATTTCCTACTGGGATAGCCAGGCCGCACTCAGAGCACTAAGCTCGTATAGCATTAGCTCTAAGCTGGTATGGGAGTGTGTGGGCAGGCTAAATGAACTGGGCAAGAATAACTATGTTACTCTTCACTGGGTACCTGGGCACGTTGGCATACAAGGCAATGAAGAGGCAGACTCCTTAGCAAAAAAAGGAGCAATGTCACCCATAATGGGGCCAGAGCCTTATTGCGGATTAGGAGAAAACGTGATTAAAAACAAAATCAAAACAGCAGAGAGGGAGAAAAGATCAAAAACCTGGAAAGAGCTCCCTAAGCTGAGGCAGGCCAAACTTCTACTTGGGGATTACAACCAAGCACGATTCCAATCCTGCATCAGCTTAAATAGAAATAGACTTAGAATAATAACGGGATTCCTCACAGGCCACTGCAAGTTAAGGAGACACCTCCGAATTATTGGCCTGGAAAACAGTGCCATATGCAGATTTTGCAATGAGCACGATGAAACCCCGAACCACATATTGGGTAGATGTGATGCACTTGTGCATCAAAGACAAAGGCATCTGGGAAATCACCAGATAGAGGAGAAAGAACTATCCTCTCTAAAAGTACTCCAAATACTCAAGTTTCTTAAAGAAATCAATTTGGAGGATGAGCTGTAGAATGAGTAACCTCATCAAGCTCTAGTAAGGGGGCACAATAGATCTTAAGGTCGCAGTGCACTTACACCCTTAAACTAATTCATTCATTCATTCATAGGGGATGAAAATAAAAATCTGAAAAAATTTGCGAATTTCTTTTTCTTCATGTAGATGTGTGTACCTCGTGGCATGAAGGTTAGTGCGTAGGACTGTCATGCCGAAGGTGTGGGTTCGATTCCCAGCCGCGCCACCTAAAAACAGAAATGTTTTATCCGAGGTACTGCATCTTGCGAGGAACTGACAAATCCTCCAAGAGTAAACTTGTTATGAAAAAGTACTTCTCTTCTAGCCGTTCAGACTCGGCATAAAATTGTAGGTCCCCTCCATTCCTGTCAACAACACGCACACAGGAATGGTTGAGAGTTGTAAGTCACTAGGCCCTGGTTTTCCGCGAGCTGTTGCGCCACCCAATTTATTTATTTTTTCTTCATGTAGAGCCGATTTAGGTTTATCCGCGAAAACCCAAATGCACCTATGTAAATACCTACTCGTACATTCTTGCTCTTATGTTCAAGAGCCATTGAAATTATGAGAGAAATAAATGTTTGAAAGCATTAAATTCTATAATTAAATTCGCTAAAACAACTCTTTCAATAGTTTGAAGTGAACAAAAATAATGTTATCTAAATACTTAAATAATTTATGAAAAAAAAAAAAAATTAAAAATACTTTCACAAAGCCCTTACCTAACTATGTCCACTGATGAGTCGAAGTGAGTGTGGAATTACCAGACGAGACGCAAATTTGAAGGACTAAAGGCGTTATGACAACAACTGGTAATGTGTCCCCAAGAGGTAACCATTTTATGGGGATGTGAGATGCGGCATCTTTCATGTACCAGCGTTAATCAAGACGCCTTTATAATAAAAGAAATCGTCAACAAATAGAAGAAGTCTTTCACGAAGAGCAAATGATAGTTTTGGCTACCGCATACTTGCGAAAATCGGAGCATGGAACGTTCGATCCCTGTACAGCGAAGATAGATACGAGCAGGTTGAGCGTGAAATGCTTCGAGTAAAGATCAGTATCATGGGCATTAGTAAAACTAAGTGAAGAGGAAGAGCTGAATACAGATCTGACACAACGCTGGAAAAACGAGAATGATGTATTCCGGGGAGGATGAAAGAGAGGGTGGCCTAAGACTGCATTGTGTTGGATTTATGTTGAACAAAGAAGCAATGCGTAGTCTTACTTTCCTGGGTGCCTATTTTGCAAGCAAGGTTTCGTTTATAAACTCGTAACATAACAATTATTCAGTACTACGCCCGACAAATGTAGCGACCGATGAAGACAAAACCGCGGCGTTCTACACTCATCTTAGCTCGGTTAACAGGAGTGTTCCGTGAGCCGATAACATAGTCGTCATGGGAGGCCTCAACCTCTACCCAAGTTGGATCAGACAATTACGGTCTGGAACGCGTGATGGGAAAAAATGGCTTGGGGTCACGGAACGAAAATGTCGATTTGCATCTATCGACTTTTGTAATGCGAATCGTCTTGTTCTAGGTGGGATTGGGACTGCATTAATCACCTGGGGTGCATCCGGATGGTCAAATTGAAAACCAAATTGACCATTTCATAATTCAGCAGCGATGGAGGAAGTCAATGTGTAATGTTCGAAGTATAAGAAATGGCGATGTAAGAAGCCACCACCATTTGGCTCTGATGAGTTTCAAACTACGCACCGCTGGCGTACAAGGACAAGCGTAAGATGCAGCAAGGACTCGAAATTCAATACGAATGCTTTAAATGACCCCAACATCTTTCGAAACTATGTCACCACCCCCAACGACATTCGTCATAAAACGGAATTCAACACTCAACAATAATTGATGAGGTGTGGGCTGATATTAAAAGGTGTTTTTATGAAGCTGGATCCGAAACTGTTCCCAAGGGGACGAGAGTTATAGACTCTTTCATATCCCACGACACCTGGGATAAAATCGAACTTCGAAAATCGTTGAAAATGCAAATAAATCCCTATCTATCCCAAGGACTGGAAGGATGGTATGATTGTTAAGCTGCCAAAGATAGGTGACCTTAAGAATTTCAACAATTGCCGTGGTATAAAAGTTTTGTTCGTTTTCCCAAAACTAGTGGCAACCATCATTCTCGAGTGGATAAAGGATAAAATCGACTCTACACTCAAGAGGCATCAAGCTGGCTTCGGCAGTGGTCGATCGTGTGTTGACCATATCAACACCCTGCGTACTGTCCTAGAACAGTCGATGGAATTTCAATCATTGCTTTACCTCATGTTTGTGGATTTTTAGAAGGCCTTTGATCGAGTTGAGTTAACCGAGAATGTATATGGAGATCGTTGCTTGGTAGATGAATTCACCCATGTTGCCATTATTAGGGAGTCCAACAACAACGCAAGGTGCTTCGCTTTCCATAATGGGCAGCTATCCGACCTCTTCGTTGTACAACAGGGTATGAGGCAAGGGAATGTTCTATCGCCAATTCTCTTCCTGCTGGCGATGGACGACAAGTATTGACGGCCAGTGTTGGTACAGCTGAGCGACAGGGCATTCAATAGAGAGCATTTGAAAGGCTCAGTTATTTAGGCTATGCCAATGATTTATGTCTACTGGCAAATAACATCAGTGGACTGAACAGGATGTGCCAAACACTGCAACTGAAGGGAGAGTCAAGCAGTCAAGTGGTCTAAGATTAAACAGCAAAAAGACAAGAAAATACTCACAGTCCGCTCCATACAGCAGCAAATTATTCTACAGGAGACGCCATCCAGTGGAAGAAGTCGAACAGTTTAACTACCTCCGCGATATTATTTCAGCAAATGGTGATACTGTCCTTAAAATTTCAATTAATAAAGCTCGCACAGCCTTCGGTACTCTGTCCCAAGTTCGGAAATCTAGTCAAATCTCCTTAGTTGAGATTCTTTGAATTCAAAGTTAAATCCGTACTGTTATATACAGGGTGTCCTGTAAATAATGGATAACCTTGAAACCGGGTATAGCAGGCTTTAAGACCATTCAGAAAAAATATATAAAAAAAATATTGTCCATGTGGCCTCCGTGCTATGATGCTTTTTGAAAAAAGTGTTAAGAATTATGGCTTTACTCAAATACTTGGACACTACGGCCACGACTGAAGGATTTTTATTTTTTTTTTTATTTTTATAATATTGTTAAATAATGGCACTAAGAGATAAGCAATCAAATTTAACAGTAGTTGGTGCATTTTTTTTATTATATTTTTTTGTTTTTATAAATTGAGTAGAAAAATCATAAAATATTTATTTCCTCCAAAATTTGACTTTCTCTAAAACAAAAAAAAATTTATGAGAACATAGGTGGCCAATTACAAAAAAAAGTTGCCTATTAAATGTTCTTTTCAAAATAGTACAACAAGTCTTGGATTCTACAACAATAACCAGCAAAAATAGCTATCAATCTTCCGAAGTAGCTTTTTACGATTTTTTCAAATTAAAATTAAGTTACAGTGAACAGCCAATTATTGGGCTTTTAAAAGTAGCATTGGCAAATATTGAGTGGTAAGGTATTTCCACTTGTTCGAAGCCAACATTAGGTTTGAATGGAATGTAAAATATTTGCAAAACCCATGGGAAAAAACCAAGTTTAGACGGCTTTAGTGAAAATTTAATTTGGAAAACATGCATATTCATTTGGCTACCTGCACAAACCTTGCGTCTGGTCTTCATTTGTTCAAGAAGGACACATGTTATTTGAAAAAGACAGGGACATAAATCGTCAGTCTTACTCTTATGTTTGCAAAATTTACTAAATAAGAAGAATTGTACAGTAAGAAGGCTTTTGTTTTATTAGGAATGTTTTTTTGTATTATCTTTTAATTAACATAATTCACAATAAATGTTCAAACTGCCCTTCATTGACTCTAATACATGCCCTGCATCTCTTAATGAAAGATCTTCTTAGCGAACGTGCATATCGGCGCTCATTTATTATAATTACCGCTTCGGAAACACGGCGACGCAGTTCGGCAATGGATGTAATTGGTTTATTATAGACCATTTCCTTGAGACATCCCCAATAAAAAAAGTCCAGAGGATTAAGGTCTGGCGAACACGGTGGCCACAAAATTGGCCCGAGACGACCAATCCACCTATTAGGATATGTTTGGTCCAGATATCTCCTTACATTAATAGCATAGTGGGCAGGACATCCATCGTTCTGAAGCCACATTGAACTCCTTAACTCTTCGGGTACATCTTGCATGAGATTTGGCAAATTAATCCGTAAAATTCATTAAGTGTGAATTTTGAATTTGCCAGCTGTGCAAATTATGCAAATTTACATACCCATATTTTTTGAGAGATGATTCATCACTCCACAATATCTTGTTAAAGATTTCAGGGTCATCGTTAATTTTTTGCAACATTTCTTGGCAAAAATGTACTCTTGCAGGAAAATCTCTTGGTTGCAGAGTTTACACACGCGTCACATGAAAAGGGTGGAATTTATGTTTTTTCAAAATGTTATGAACGCTTGATTTTGAAATTCCTGTGTGTCTTGCTATCGTTCTTGTAGGTATTGAGGGATCTGCTTCGATTTCATCAAGAACAACATGATCGACATTTGCTCGCGCGTTACGTCCTTCATTAGTGCCACCGACTCCAGTACCAGGCATTCTTCCTTCCGAAAAACATCGGTGGACTCTCATAAATACACGATAGTCTGGATGGCGTGCATTTGGGTATCTCTCTCTATAAAGTGCTGCAGCTGCGTTAGCGTTGCCTCTGCATTCTCCATAAACGAAATGCATATTTGCATACTCGTGCGGTGTATATTGTATGCGTGGCATTTTTTGGAAAAGAATCCAAGTCGTCAAAATTATGTATTTCAAAAAACCACGGTTCAAATCAACACAAAATGGAATATTAAGGCAAATTCAAATTTTAAGAGCACAAATCACAGAAATTACTACATTAATTAACGTTAAAATGAAATTGCGCCTCTTTCTATCCTTTTCTTCTTCAAATGGTATGTGCCTTTCATGAACAAAGGAAAACCGGACCGAGGTTCAAACAGGTAGTCAAATGAATATGCATGTTTTCGAAATTAAATTTTCACCAAAGCCGTCTAAACTTGGTTTTTTCCCATGGGTTTTGCAAACATTTTACATTCCATTCAAACCTAATGTAGGCTTCGAACAAGTGGAAATACCTTACCACTCAATATTTGCCAATGCTACTTTTAAAAGCCCAATAATTGGCTGTTCACTGTAACTTAATTTTAATTTGAAAAAATCGTAAAAAGCTACTTCGGAAGATTGATAGCTATTTTTGCTGGTTATTATTGTAGAATCCAAGACTCGTTGTACTATTTTGAAAAGAACATTTAATAGGCAACTTTTTTTTGTAATTGGCCACCTATGTTCTCATACATTTTTTTTGTTTCAGAGAAAGTCAAACTTTGGAGGAAATAAATATTTTATGATTTTTGTACTCAATTTATAAAAACAAAAAAATATAATAAAAAAAATGCACCAACTACTGTTAAATTTGATTGCTTATCTCTTAGTGCCATTATTTAACAATATTATAAAAATAAAAAAAAAAATAAAAATCCTTCAGTCGTGGTCGTAGTGTTCAAGTATTTGAGTAAAGTCATAATTCTTAACACTTTTTTCAAAAGCATCATAGCATGGAGGCCACATGGACAGTA
Source organism: Dasysyrphus tricinctus (assembly GCA_963921185.1). Classification (NCBI taxonomy): domain Eukaryota; kingdom Metazoa; phylum Arthropoda; class Insecta; order Diptera; family Syrphidae; genus Dasysyrphus; species Dasysyrphus tricinctus. Next base: position 140,631,185 of record OY992530.1, read on the forward strand.
TTTTTTTATATATTTTTTCGGAATGGTCTTAAGGCCTGCTGTACCCGGTTGCAAGGTTATCCATTATTTACAGGACACCCTGTATATGCTTTCGCAACTTAGGAAATCACGGGAGGAAATTACAGGCATTTGTGAAGCGCTGTCTACGCTATATTCTAAAAATTCGCTGATGGCCACAAATTATATCAAACAAGGAATTATGCCGCAGGACAAGCCAGGAGCGGGTGGACGTCAACATAACATAAGAAAGCGTAAATGGCAATGAGTTGGTCACACACTGAGGAAACCAAATGATGAAATTGCAAAGCAATCCTTTGAAACGAATCCTCAGAGTGCGTGGTGGGTTGGAAGATCAACAGTCTTAGCAGAAATAGACTGTTAAAATATTTAGCTGCAGACCGTAAGGGATGGAAATGATTAGTTGGTATGCCCCAGCCGGGGTTAAAGGACTTGACGATGATGATGACCATGAAGATGATAAATTTATTAGACCGAGAGCCCACAGCAGATTTTGGGTGTGATCGATAGCAAAAAAAGAAGTATAGGCGTCGAAAGCTCCATTAAAAGCTATTCAAAAAAATCAAAGTCTCGCAGTCCACAACTGGGGCCTTTGCGAGAAACAGTGCATCGAAAAAAAAAATATGAATGCAACTTCGAAGATAATCGTTTTAGCCGAAATTGGTTTTCACTCCTCCCTAGATAAGCTCCTCGGATGGCATATCACGGAATCTGAGACCATTTGAGTGTATAGTTCGCTCTACCGGACCGTTTAAAAAATTCAAAATTCTAAGTGAAAAACGGTTTTTTAAACAGTCTGGCAGGGCGAATTAAACACTCAAATGATCTCAGATTCCGTGATATGGGATCCGCGGAGCTTATCTAGGGAGGGGTGAAACCAATTTTGGCTAACACGATTATCCTCGAAGTTGCATTTATATTTTTTTTTCGATGCACTATTTCTCGCAAAGGCCCCAGTTGTGGACTACAGGACTTTGATTTTTTGAATAGCTTTTAATGGAGCCTTCGACGCCTATACTTCTTTTTTTGCTATCGATCACACCCTAAATCTGCTGTGGGCTCTTAGTCTATATATTTTCATTTTTTTTTTTTTCTAAATGTGTAATTTTGTTTGAAAATAATTACATTTTTATTATTATTTTGCCAATTGTGTACCATTGCTGTAGTATTCTCCTTCAATTTCTACTTTCATCGGTGTCCAAGGTTGGTGCTGCCGCTGTATATACTAGTATTCTATTATAATTACAGAATAATGCATACAAAGTTTAGCGAAAAGTAGGATTTGAGACATAAATACAGGATTCAGGGTTGATTCAATAATGAATCATGTTAAACTAATAGGATTTTCATGTACAAATTACAGGACAGCCATGTTAAATTAACTAAATTTTCTTGTGAAATTTATAGGATTAGGTACTAATTAAAGGCAGCATTAAATTAACAAATTACCATGTTGACTTTACTTGGCACCTACCGTTGATTATAATCTGGTAGATATCTGGTTAAACCGTTAACCAGACCCACCGAGTTGACAAAAAAAAACAACCCGAAAATCAGGTATAACTTAGCAGAAATTGATCGTTATTGTGGTAAACGTTATCTGCGTGAGTTTTCAAAAGAATTTATTCAAATAATTAATAAGGTCCTCCTCTGACACAAAAAATATTGAAATCAAAATCAGTCCACAAACATTTTTAGTTATTGTTGAATTACTCAAATGATATAACAGAATCATAAACGTTGGATCCTAAGACCACTTCCTTCAAATTTCACTAGATGAATTCAAAAGAATTTCTAATTAGTAAGAATAAGAACGTACAGATGGAGAACATGAACTTATCCTGCTTAAAACAGAATGAAAAAAAACACACAAACAAAAATTGAAAAGCTAAAATAATTTCCTTAACTTTCTAGAAACTTAAAAGTTACTCATACTCAAAGAATTCCTCTCGCCCTATTTCGCCCGAAACCATCATCGAGTAAATAAAAATATTCAATAAAGCATTTATTTCCACACAAAATGATACCCAAAAATATCAAAAAAAAAAAATTTGAGGATTCCATGCCATCACTTGGCATCTTGTATACAATTCGCTTTTTGCATCCTTGAACAACAAAAAAAAGCAAAAAAGGTTTAAAAAATATCTTTTTAAATGTGACAGAAAAGTTGGAAAATAAAGAAAGCCAAGGAGAAAAATCGGAAATGAAATGCAATTTTTAAATTTGAGAAAACCACTGGATTTTCACATTTTTCACGAAAAGCAAAACGCGCGAGCCAACAACTACTGATAGTATTCTATTGACATGCCATTAAATATTACCCGACTGGCAGCATGCAAGTTGCAAGTGCGCGGAATTAATTTCGAAAAGAAGTTTCCGTCAGTAGAATATAGTATAAAGAGAAAAGGAGCAGAAAAAAATAAATCACTTGAAAACAAAAAATCCCTCATCATCCTTTCGCGAGTGAGTCTGCTTCATTGGAAAGGAAACCAACCGACCCACTGCTCGGATGCCTGATGCCTTGTTGCGGCTTCGTTTTCCCCTTTCGAGGACGTGGTTCCACGGGGGAGAACGGAGAAATCACAATTCTACGATTTAATCATTTCACTTTGCAAAAGTGGAAAGCAATTTCCATCAGATGACATTTGCTGGAGACATTTCAATATTCCATGTTAAAGTGCAACGATAAGACTTCTTTCTCTCTTGACTAAGACTCACCGGGAAAAGTTTAATGTTCATATACATATAGAATATACCTATCTGCCATTGTGTTAGTATTGTGTGTGGTGATGATTTGTTTTATCTGACAGACGTAATTGCATGCACAGTCTTATTTTATACTTGTTTGGTGTACAAAGGTAGGCAGCTACTACTAGGTTGCTGTACCTACTAGTACATTGGGAAAACAAGTTCTCAAGTCTGTTAAAAGAAATCAAGACAATTTCTAATAACAAAATGTCAATACAATTTTGTGTGCTAAGCCCAGATTTTCCTAAGGTTTTCGATATCAACAGTTTTAATCTAACCTCCAGATTCACTTCCTCTTATTTCAAATTTTCGAGGTATTCGAAACGAAAAGTAAAAACGGCGGTTTTTTCTTTATTCGAACTTAAGTTAAATGGCGTTTTCAGAAATAATTTTGAAATCAGTCGGTGCTTCATCATCATCGCGTCCTGTAACCCCGCTTGAGGCATATGATGGCGTCAACAAAACGTCTCCATCCTTCATGGTCTGCAGCAAGGTATTTTAACTGTAGCCACGTCTTTCTCTGGAATTCTCCTTTTGCTAAGACAGTTGATTTCCCTATTATTCTTGGTCTTCCCACCCACCGTGTACAATGAGGACTACATTCATCGTTTGGTTTCCTCAGTGTGTGACCAATCCATTCCATTTCCAGCACTCAGCTGAACGGAATCTTCATTAAGCGAGGTACAGGTAAAACTCGCTTCGCAATTCAGCCTTTAGTTGAACATCTTACTTACTTGCTTTAGATAACACTCACAGTCCAGGGTGAACAAGCCCCTGCAGCCAGCTCGGTCCTTAGCTAGCTACCTCCAGTTACGCACTACAAGTTGGTTAAGGTCGTTCTTTACTTGTGTTGTCCACCTAAAGTGGAGTCTTCCTCTTCTGCGCAGACTAACAGAGGTAGATTCAAAGACTCGTCAGGCTGGTGCGTGGGTGTCCATACAATCCACGTGTCCCAGCCATCTCAGCCGCTGTATTTTCAGCTTTTTGACCTCTGGTTGGCGTCGCTATAAGACCCGTAAAGCTTGTTGTAAAATCTTCTGCTCCATACTCCATCGATACAGATTGGACCAAAGATCACCCGAAGAATTTTCCCTTCAAAGCACCCAAGCAGATTCTTATCCGTTTTTGACAGGCTCCATGCTTCTGCCTCATACACCAGGACGGGGATGATGAGGGTCTTATATGTATAAGATCTCCTCGGTTCCTTGAGAGAGGGCCTTACTAGTCAAATGCCTTCTAAGCCCGAAGAAACAGCGGTTGGCAAGAGTGTTATTCTTCGTTTGATCTCTGCACCGATGTCATTTTGATTTGTAATAGTGGAGCCTAGGTAGACAAAATCCTTGACTACTTCAAAGTTGTACTTATCCATCGTGACGTTTTGCCCGAGTATGTTGAGATTCTTTTCTCGGTGATATACTTCATTTTGTTCTCATTAACAGCTAAACCCGTTTTCGCCACCTCTAATTGAAGACTTGCAATAGCGCCAGTAACAGCTTACTTCGTTTTCTTAATGATGTCAATATCATCTGCTTAAGCAAGAAGTTGAACGGACTTTTGAGAAGTTGTATCACTGTTGTTTTGACTTGCGAGTTACGTACAATTGGTTCAAGTACAATGTTAAAGAGAGAGCTTAAGCCTTTCCCGACATCAAAGAGTTCGGGGGTGTTCTTACCAACTTTGACGAAACAGCGAGATTTCTCCATCGTGATCCTGCACAAGTGGACGAGTGATATCGAGATGCGACATGGCTCTGCATAGTTCGTCTCTTTCTATCATATACGTAACTTTGAAATCGATAAAGAGGTAATAGGTATCGATTTCAAACACCTGGTTTTTTTCCAAAATCTGTTGGAGTGTGGTCATTTTATCGACTTGACGGTTGATTTGCTTCGCCTAAAACCACACTGATAGGGGCCAATTAGACCGTTGACAAACGATTTAGCGATCACACAGTACAGATGATAGGATTTTGTATGCGACTTTGAGGAGACTTATACCTTTGTAGTTGGCACAGTTCAGAGCATCTCATTTCTTGTGGATGGGACACTCTATACCGAGGTGCCATTAACATTCATCGGGCATACTTTCATCCGACCAAATCTTCGAGATGAGTTTTTGTGCATACTTTCTACCAAGTCGCCTCCAACAGCTTTGAATAGCTCCGCTGGCAGGCCATCCGCACCAGCAGCCTTATAAGCTTTAAGCTTAGCTATCACTTAACGCACTTCATTTAGATTGGGTGGACGGACATTTTGACCATCATCGTCCAGATTGAATGGAGTGTTCTGTGCTGTCTAACAGTGGAATTTCGGCCATCTTCGCCACTAAGCAGTCTAGAAAAGTGTCGTTTCCAACTCCTTTGCACGGAGTGTGTGTGTTTGTCTACCACTCTCATCTCGACTCGACAGGCTTCCGTTGTGGCCTTGTAGCCCTGGGTAGAGTGCCTCATCCTTCGGTAGAACTTTCGAACGTCCCCCTGCCCAATAAACTTGACCGCCCTCTTTTTTTCCTCCTGAGATGCCGGCCGTCGGCGTTCCTTCCAACGTTTTGCCCTTAGAGCTACCGGGCTATTCTGCTAGTCTGGTTTGAGTATGTAGCATTCATTGTTAGGCTTCATTCTTTGAGCAAGTGCCACCCAGCATTCTTCATCGAACCATCACATCAGTGGCGGCACTCCTGATGTCATTTTGGCAGTGTTTCCACTGGTCCTCTGCAGATGATGCTGGTGGCGGGCTTGTTGAAAGATTAAAAGAGACATGGTCTGCAAAAGTCCTGACAATCCCTTGCGTTTTAAACTTCGTATTGTCACAGCATGCGTTCGTCGTTGTTGTGTCATGCATATCCGCATTTGTACTTCAGCTACCACCAAGTAGTGATCCGAATCTATGTTGGCACCTCGAAACGATCGGTCATCCAGGATACTGGAAGCATGTCTGGCGTCTATCACAATATGATCAATCTGGTTGGTAGTTCGTTGATCCGAAGACTGCCAGGTCCCTTTGTGTATATTTATATAGGTGTGGGAATCGAGTGCTTACCATCATGACATTTTGCCCCGCTGCATAGTCAATTAGCTTCAGTCCGTTACTGGAAGTGTTGTTGCAGGCTGATGTGTCCTTTGACCATAGAACCAAAGATGCCCCCCTTTCCTATCTTGGCATTGAAGTTGCCAAGCACCTATCATACGCATTCTCGAGGAAATGGCATGATCAACGTGCTGTTTTTGAATTTTGCTTTGATGTGGATTGTCACTAGGCACTCGCTTGCATTTCTGAAGCCTAAGTATTGCCCTTACACTCGCCGAAGTAGATGTCACACGATTTCATCCTTCGTATGCTCTCTCCATCCCATCGCATTTCGTGGAAAGGTGTAATGTTAGTTTTCAGCCTATACAGGCTCTCCACTAGTTGAACGGCTGCACGTGGCTTGTTTAAGGTCCAGACATTCCACGTGCAGATCCGAAATGCATTGTCTTATTTCGTTTCCTGGTCGTCAATATTAAAATCAACCATATCCGAGTTGTTTCGGAACCTGTTCGTTTTTCCGTTGTAGGGAAGTTACTCCGACGCCCAACCTGGAGGACCAGATCCTTTGTATAACTCCAAGGAAGCCGGATTAACCACTCCTTACAGGTCTGATCAACGCGTATGTCGTAGTAGCCTATATATGAGGTGTTTACTAAGAAACTAAGTAGTTCAACCTTAAAGGAACTGTAGACGCCACCGTTGGAGAAGTGCCTTTGTGGGAACACTCCGCCCTCTCCCTCGTTTGCTGCCGCCTGAAACCGTCCTCAGGGATTGGAACTCCATCTACAGTTTAAGGTGCTAAGCACCCAATGTTCACCACGGGGAGGTGAGAGTAGGAGTTGATAGACAGAGGCTAACTTTGAAAAAAAGCTTGTGGACGCTTGTATCCCTTGTCTATCCGTTGAACATCTGCTTCGGCATATATTTGCATATTCAACGATTTACCAAGCTCGATTTTACTTTATCCCAGGTGTCTTGGGATATTCAAGAGTTTCTATAGCTATCGTCCACTTGGGTAGAATTTCCAATCTCAACCCCAGTTTAAGAATTGGTTTTACTGTAGCGAGGTGTTACACCTATTCTATGAACTTCCAATTCTACTAATTTGTATTCTGCCTTCGTCTGATGTTAAATACCGAAAGGAAGAATACCACGCTGTTTCCATTAAATTTTGGGAATTAAACAAAATTTGATAGCCACCGATTTTCTTCAAGGTTTTTGATAGGAGCAGGGCCGTATCTCACAGATTAATTCTGAGCCTATCCTCCTTCAAAGAGTATCACAGACAAGTTTATTACCGCAAACAACAAACCTATTTTTCTTCTAGTTTGCTGCTAGGAGAACTGCACTTCTTCTAAATGTATCGTGGACATGGCTTAGCCTACAACAATTTTTCTTCTAAAGTCTTTTGCTAGAAGCAGAGCCGTACCCCAACGATTATTTCTGTGGCTACATATTCTAAGGGTACCTCAGACAAGCCGCAGTCATCGTGGATAGGGCGCCGATTTTTCCTCTGGTGTCTTGCTGGAAGCAGGGCTAACCCCGCAACTCGTATGTGTAATACTATGTTATATTATTGTAAGAATTGTCATTGTTAATTATACGAAATATGTACCTTGTTATAAGAAAAATAATTTAAAAAACGCAAGAACTGTTTACACTGTAACCTTATTAGGAAATAATAAATTTTGATTTGATTTGGAGTTTGGAAACTTCTATCCAAGTGTTTTGCTTTCTATGGGATTAACCCATTTCCATTCTTTTAAGCTTTTTGCTTTGGAAAAAATGCCTCATGGCATTTTAAGGAAACTGTAAAAAGTCCCCATCGTTATGAGTGCCGCTAACAATTTTAGTCACAGGCCCCCTCAAACGGTTTCCAAAGAATATCTCCCGAACGGTAGCTCTTACAGAAAAAATGTTAGGAACTAGGTTGAAGCTTAGAAAATTTCCTACAAAAAATGTTAAGTAACTTTTTGTCATAGGGTATAGAATGCCATTGTAAGTGTTACCGTTGTTTTGTAATATATTTTTTCTGTTTTAAGTCATTTTCTTAGAAACTTGCCCCTCCCGGCGGAATGGGGAAGAATAGTACCCCCTCCCATACTATTTTTATTTTACTTTTCTCAACTCACCCTACACGCTCTAGCTAATTGTCACATTTTTCGTGACCTTCGACACCTCATATAGTTAATGTAGTGGAGCCCGAATGGATGGGGAACTTTCCCACAACCTTTAATTAAATCCCAGTTTATATTTTAAGAGTTGTTTTTAATATTCCCGGGGGATATCATGCAAGAAAAACTCACCTTGTACTCAACCTTAAAGGTGGTGTATAAAAAGTAAATTTTTTACAAGAAAATAAGATCCGTAATTCTACCGATTGAACTATCTCGGAAACGGATACTCTTATGGAAAAAAGTTATCAAACATTTTTTGTAGGAAATTTTCTAAGCTACAGCCTAATCCTTGACATTTTTTCTGTTAGAATTACCGTTGGGGAGATGTTCCTTAAAAACTGTTTGAAGGGGCCTCTGACCCCCCATATAATTGTTAGCGGTGCTCATATCAATGGGGATTTTTTACAATTTCCTTAGAATGTCAGGGGTATGCTATGTACCAAAAACCATGGTCTAAAAATAATAAGGAATTCTTGACAGTTCAGGGCAACATCTCAATTCTTTGTCATATGCAAAAGAAGTTAAACAATACATTATTTTTGTTTTGAAGCTATTTGTTTAAAAAACGACGTCACAGAGAACAAAATATGGCGACCCTTCATCTCATATACAACATACATTTATACCATATCAAAATCCAGCTTACCGCCATTTTTCCCGTAATTTGGCTAATTATTCGACTAATTTAACTGGATTACCTGTACACCGACGATTCTACCTCAGCATCACATTCCTAATAGACAGTCGTGAATTTGTAGTAAGTTTACGTGTACCCCACCATTCTTGAGGTGATGTTGTCTTGTTTATATGTAATTTCCAATTTAGTCTATTTTTTTTTCAGGATCCATAACTATACTTTGTCCCTGCTCCTTTTAAGCTTAATTTTTTTCTACAGTTTCTTTCTTTAGAAAATGAAAATAAAAAAAGCTTAGAAAAGTAAAAACCTTTACAGAAAAAGTAAACTAAAAATCTGAAAAATTGTGAAAAAATATCAATGAAAATAGCTGAGAAGAAAAGAGCAATGAAAAGGAAATAAACGAATTGACATTATATGCAATTTTGCATAATATAACATCCTTTAATACTCACATACATGTAATACATATAAATACTTATAAGTTCTTGTGTAAATGATTTAAATGTAAATGTGTATAGAAAATCAAATACAATTTTCTTCAATCAATGAGACAAGAAACTTTTTGTACTCTTTTGACAACTTTTTTTGTATTGAAAATAAATTTACACAAAATTTCAAAATTTTGTAATTCTCTTTGGCCACCTCAAAATCCAATATGACCCACAAAATTAGTTCTTCAAAGTTAAATAAATACAAATCTATCTCACTTCAATGCCTTATGGATGGACCAAGGAATGAAGTATATACTCGTATCTACTCCAATTAACCTGAAAACATCCCAATAATCCCATCATCAAAACAACTTGTCACCCTCCCCTCTCTCTCTTTGCCCGTACTCCTCAAAAGCAAAACAAACCAAAGTCCTTCGGGAAATAAATTCTTCTCTCTATTTGTACTTATTTCGTTCTGTCTCAGTATACCAGTTACCAATTCGATAGCACAGCTCTCAACTTCTACTCATCCGTTGCTTTTGAAAAAAAAGTGAAAAAAAACATTAAACACCAATCCTAATTTTGAATTCAATCCAAATCGTAAAAGTTGAGGGAGAGAAATGGCTCTGCAAAAAGCAAAAAAAAAAAATCGCTTCACGTGAGAAGATACACCTTGAAGAATATACAAGAAAAAAGAATGTATGTATGTTGCTCCATGTCCTTTTTGTACCTGTGTTGATTGAAAGTGGGCGAAAGCAGGTGGGCGGGATCAATCCACAAGGACTTTATTTTAGGAAAATACAACTAGAACCCTTGTTCTCGTTCTCTTCCGTTTTTATTATTTCGAAGGACTGCCGGTGTTGTTTCTATTTTTTTTTTTGTCTGTTGAATTTTTTTCGGACACATAAATTTAGGTGAATTTCACAGAAATTTTGTATTAAAGTGAATTCGTATTCATCCTAGCTGAATTAAGTTTAAGGTTAAAGGTGCCAATCTGGGTACTTTACAAAAAGAGAATAATTATTCCTTCCAAAAGCTATACAATAATAGAACTTCCAGAAAAAATAGAGAACAAAAAAGGGAGCACGTACAAGAATCTTATTTGTAGAGTTTTTAGAGATAGTGTCTAGAGATTTATTGACAGACAGCGTGGCTGTCTAGAAGGTATTGATATCTGTTAAATTGTAAGTTGGGCCCTTCAGTGATTGGGAAGACGAATGAAGGGAGGAAGAGACTCAGTTTTGGCCTGTCTGAGAACAACCATGTCAACAGTTTTTGATCTTTTGCGTCAGTGTTAAATTGGATCGATTTATCTTCAAGGGACTCCAAGCCTTCTTAGAAATAGGTATCTGTAAAGCATGATGACTTGAAATGTTTATCAGGCTGTTATTGTGGAATGGTGTAGTCAGTGTTACTTTTGGAAATGATCCAAATGAGTTCAGATTGATGGAGTCGCTAATTTCCTTATTAATTCACTTAGACCGATAGCCCAATGCAGATTTTGGGTGTGAGTTGTAGCAAAAAAAGAAGTATAGGTGTCGAAAGCTTCATTAAAGGCTATTCAAAAAAAAAACAAAGTATTGCCAGTCCACAACTGGGGCCTTTGCGATTAAACAGTGCATTGAACAAAAAAAAAGTGAAGGCAACTTCGAGAGGGTAATCCTGTTAGCCGAAATTGGTTTCATCACTCCCTAGATAAGCTCCTCTGATCACATATCACGGAATCTGAGACCATTTCAGTGTATAGTTCGCTCTACCGGACCGTTTAAAAAATTCAAAATTCGACGAGCTATATAGAGCAATGTCTAGTTTTGGCATCCCTCCCAAAATCGTCCGTTTGTGCTGGATGACGATGGAGAATCCACGCTGCTTCATGAAGGTCGGCAAAGACCTCACCGACACCTTTGATGTCAAAAAAAGGTTTTAGGCACTTCTTCAACACCGTTCTTGAAAGAATTGTGCAAAACTCTCACCTCAACACTAGAGGCACAATCTTTCAAAAGTCCGTCCAATTACTCACTTAGGCCCCAGTTATAGCTATCATTGAAAATTTTAATGATAGATTTTGAGATGTTTAGAAAGTAAAATCAATTAATATTTTGATGGACAAATAAAGCTCAAGACTTAATAAATATTTCTAGTCAAAAAAAAATTCAAACATGCCCAACTTTCTTCAAAAAATTAATTTTTATTTTTTAATGATCATTGGTAAGGTACACTGAGGGAAAAATCAATACACTCCGTACAGAACCATAAATGTAAATTGTATGTACCGATGTTTGCAAAGGATTGCCATCGAAGGTATATTCACTAAGTAAAGTTAATGTGTACTAGTTATAATTCAAGTTATGTATCGAATAAAACTAGCAGTCTAGTCTAGAGTACCGATTTGTGTATTGGATACAGACGTAATATACTCATTACAAAACTATGGACCAGCTAAAGTCAAATATGTTTCGATTTAATACAATTTAAATTTAAAAATTAAGCTTATGTGCTGAGTATAAGCAATGCGTACTAAGTCTATCTCGATATCTATTCAATAGAGATGTTTAATACCCAACACATATCAAGTGCCAGCCATCTAAATAAAAAATTATTAACTACATTAAGTTATGTGCTGTGTAAATACGACGTGTACTGAGTCTATGTCTACATTTATAGAATGCAGGTGGTAATCAGCGCATATCAAGCGCCAGCCATCCAACAATAAGAAACATTTGATACATAAAGTTATATACTGAATATATGCAACGTGCACTGAGTCTATAGTGACATTTATTCAATGCAAACAGTTTATACTCAACCGCCAGCCATCCACCAATAAAAAACATTTATTACATGAAGTTATGTACTGAGTAAATATGACGTGTACTGAGTCTATGTCGAGATTTATTCAATGCATATGGTATTTACTCAGTTTATATGAAGCACCAGCCATCAAAGTATAGAAAACATTTATTACATAAAGTTATGTACTGAGTATATGCAACCTGCACAGAGTCTATGGTGACATTTGTTCAATACAGACGGTATATACTCAACACATATCAAGCGCAACCCATGCAACTGAAACTGTTATACGTTACATTAAGTTATGTGTTGAGTAAATACGACGTGTGCCATTTCGACATTTATTCAATACAGACGGTATACTCAATACCTACACATGTATCTATTGACTAGCTACAGTGCTGAGTCCACGCAACTTGTACTGACTCTATGTGTATATTGAGCACTTCAGCCATCCAAGCAATGAGTTTCAACTTATTCAGTTTTGGCACCAGTTTTTTATGCCCCCAAGTGGCCTAGTGGATGCGTGCTATCTTCGTGTGTGAAAGGTTCCCAGTTCAAATCCGAGTAAGTATCACAAAGTATTTTTAAAATAAAATAAATATCTAGAAAATAAACTTTCAGAATATGGTGAAACGTTACAGAGGATTCTCTTAAATGTATGGACTCATAACATAAATGTGTAGTGACATATGGACTCATTATATGTGGAGTACATAGACATATGGACTCATTACATAAATATGAATTGAGTACATAGACTCGTTACAAACATATGTACTGAGGACATACGCACATGGAGTACATAAGCATATGGACTCATTACATAAATATCTGTGGTGTTTGGTAGAAACTTGATAACTCCATTTTAAAATTAGCGTCTTGATGCCCACTTTAAATCAAGCTTGAGGGTAAACGAGGCCACAGATTTTCTTCAAATTTGGAATACTTATGAACATAACCTGTGAAAAATTATGTTTCAAATTTGAAGAAAATCGGTTCACCCGTTTAGGTTGTGGGTCGATGTAAAGTGGACGCAAAGACGCAAATTTTAAAATGGAGTTATCATGTTTCTACCAAACACCACAGATATGTACTCATTACATGCAAATTTGATCTGTCCTCACTACAAAGAAGTACAGTAAAATTAAAATTGTAAATGGAAAAAAATAGCGGCAGGCTGAAATTTTGCAGGTCGTTTTGGAGATAGGTATACAACTTAAATATAAGTTGGCGACCTCCTACCCCTTGCAGGGGCGGTGCCACGCCCACTTTTCTTAAATCCTGGTTTCTGAACAAGCGGCTCCACCGATATGAATGAAATTTTCATAATTTGTTAATATAGTTGTAGAAAAAATGAAAAAATTGTTAAAGTAAAATCCGCCCACTGCCACGCCCACTTTTCTTCTTTCTTTGTTTCTCGAAAATGGCTCCTACGATTTGCATGAAATTTTCAGAGTTTATTCTTATGAACGAGAAAAAAATTTAAAACAAAATTTCATTTAAGTCCGCCCACTACCACGCCCACTTTCTTATATCTTGATTTCTCAGAAACTAATTTGGATAAAACTTTGAGAGTTTTTTCATACTAGTGATATAAATATTTGCGAAGCACTTTTGGTTTTGTGAAACCCACAGGTCCTCTTTCATATATATTTATTAATTTCTACAAACTGTATTAGGGAGTAACGATTTAGTTTTCAAATAAAAAATAAAAACCCAAATCAGTGCCGAGATTCAGCTAATTCGAAGCCGCAGGGAGTGAGTGAGATGAGTCACTTTTCGTCGAAAATCGATTCAGTTAGCAAAAGGAAGTGAGTGAGCGAGTGAAATGAAATGTCAGATTACTCGCCAGATATTTCCGCAGTGACTTGGTGTATGTGTTGGTAAATTTCCAGTTTTGGATAGGTATGTGTGCTTTTCACAAGAATTCCTATTCATGGATAGGAAACGAAATAAAAAACAACAACGTAGATAAAAAAAACTACCCTTTTATTGATTCTTTAATTTTATTTTATTATCATATGCACATATATATATTAAATAAATTTATATTCTATTCACTTTCAACACTTTTAAACTTTTTATTTCTCAAGGGTGAAACTCACATTAAACTTTAATTATGACAAAAAAAAATAATTGAAATAAAAGATACTCCAAACTCCATTATTAAAGATTCCAATGTTTACATTGTTATATTTTTTGTTTCATTTCGTTTTGCGTAACGAGTGTGACAAGGAGGTAGAATTAAGCTCTTTTATATTTATTCTTTGTCTCACTTAAATAGCTGAATCGCTTTTGCGAGTGAAGTGAGATGAGTCGGCGAGTAAGGCGAGTCATCTCATCTCACTCGCTGAAATAGCTGAATCTCGGCACAGGCCTCGAAGTCTTCAGATTAATGAAAATCATTTATTTGAGTTCCTTCATAGCGTAAGGATTTGTTCTTAATTTCGCTGCTAAATGGACAATCATTGTACATATTATAATATTGATTAAAAAAGCACTTTTAGTAAGATCCGCCCACTAGCACTCCGACTTTTCTTCAATATTGTCTCTATAAGACGGCTATTTGGAGTGTGTAAAATTTTCAAATCTTGTTTTTTCGAGCGAGACTTACAATTAGTATTATTCATCAGTGTTCATAGGGGGATGGGAAATCCAATTGTGTTGATTAAGCACATCACTTGTTTCCAAACCACCCTGGAGGTAGCACAGTGGTGTTCTCTGTAGGCCTAATCAACATAATATCTTATTAATATTTTTATATTTTTTTCGTTTTTGAGAAGGAGCTGGTAGTTCATTCTCATTCTCAATCAAAGGCCTAGCGTCACGTTTTTCAATGAAATTTCATTGCCAAAACAACCGTCGTTTTCGTTCAGTAGATAAATCTGACAACTATGGTTTTTTCTCATCTATAAGAACAAACTCTTAAAATTTCATGGAAATCCTTGGAGCAGTTTATGAGAAACAAAGAAATAAGAAAAATAGGCGTGGCAGTGGGCGGATTTTACTTTAACAATTTTCTTAATTTTTTCTTTGATCATATTAATAAATTATGAAAATTCCATTCGTATCGGTATAGCCGTTTCTTAATAAACCATGATTGCAGAAAAGTGGGCGTGGCAGCACCCCTGCAAGGGGTAGGAGGTCGCCAACTTAGATTTAAGTTGTATACCTGCCCCCGAAACGACCTGCAAAATTTCAGCCTGCCGCTATTTTTTTCCATTTGGTCAGTAGTGAAATGTCTCTATTTACTGGACTATCTATACTTATCACAGATAACCGGTTTGTTTTTAGAAAGTGCATACATAAAATATTTATATTTATTTATTGAGTGCATAGACACTGTACTAATCGCAGAAAACTAACAGTTTTTTCAAAAAATACCTAAATAGATATATTTACATTTATTTAATAAGTACATATGAGCTATACTCAGTACATCATCATGCGACAACCTACACATAATTATTTACTGAGTCCATGGAAAGTTTATATTTACGCAATGATACCAAAAAATAGTGCATAGAATCTATTCTCACTACATAATCGTAAGCTGGCGTGGTACATATGCGTGTAATGAGTCTACAGAACTATTTAGTAGTTGCTTCACTGCTAATAGGTTTATGTTGTCAGTAAAGATTGCATTAGGTAATAAGTACAGAAAAGTATGTGTGCAGAAAAATATGGGATGAGTAAATAAAATGATGTGCTTAGTGCATACATTTTTCCCTCAGTGTAGTTCAATCATTGAAATAAGAGTGTTTTTAGGTGCCAGTTATAGCTATCATTGAAACTCATCATTGAAAATTTTAATGATTGATTTTGAGTCGTTTAGGAAGTAAAATCATTTATTATTTTGATAGACACATAAAGGTTAAGACCTAATTAATATTTCTAGCCAAAAAAATTATTCAAATAGGCCCAACTTTCAACATAAAAAGACTTTTCTTATTTCAATGATTGAACTACCTTACCAATGATCATTGAAAAATTAAAAGTAATTTTTTGTGGAAAGTTGGACCTATTTGAATTTTTTTTTTGACTAGAAATATTTTTTTTTTTTTTTACACTTCAGATTCTTAGTTGTAGTGAGCTTAGAGCAAGCTGCAACCTACAATCAGAGGCTCATCATAAGTGCATGTGTTAGTGGTTAGTAAAATAAGGCAATCTAACACATGCATAATAAAATACTAATACATTAACAAAATTAAACAAAAAATCAATATACATACATGCATAACTACACAATATACAAAATATTTAAGTCATACACGTAGTAACAAAAAATAAGAACAATCACGACCGTGGAGCACTGGTTCAAAATATTTTCTTTAATCCCATCTTACTAATGTTAAAATCAACAGAGGAGCTGTTTAAATAAAAAATCTTGCACATGCGGTTAAGAGGCTCATGTATACCATAGTTAGTTCTATGGAAATTAACGTGTAATAGTTCAAATCTTCGCAGGTGGTGAGATCCTCCGCGGTAGTTTATGCCTATACAGGCTAACAAATCAGGAGCATCTATTTGGCCATTTAAAAGTTGGTGAAATAGTAAATCATTATTAACACGCCTTTGATATACCTAAGGTTTGGACCTGCAGTAGCTGGATCCGATGTTCATATGGTGGAAGGTTGTACGGATCAGCCCAAGGAAGACCATTCAAAGCAAAGCGAATGAATTTGCGCTGTATTGATTCAATACGACTTTTATGAATTTCATAAAAGGGAGACCATATTTGCGAGGCGTACTCTAGATGAGGTCGTACATAACAATTGTATAAGGAAAGGGTAACATATGGATCACTAAATTCCTTAGCCCAACGTTTTATAAATCCAAGCATGGAGCTTGCTTTATTAACGATGTAATTAATGTGTTCAGTGAATTCTAAATTTAAGCTAAGGTTAACACCCAAACCCAAGTCCTTGAAACTAAAGACTTGACAGAGTTTTTGCTGCGTGATGGAATAATCAAAATCAGTTGCAATTCGCTTTCTGGAGAAAGTTATTGTTTGGCATGTAATAGGGTTAAGAGAAAGACCGTTCTTACCACACCAAATATTGAAATTGTCAATATCGGTTTGCAGAAGAACGTGATCATGGTTAGCTTTTATTGACTTAAATATCTTCATATCATCAGCAAATATAAGAATATCACTAGAGCGTATACATGAAACAACATCATTTATAGCCAGGATAAATAAAAATGGGCCTAGATGACTTCCCTGGGGCACACCGGAGTGAGCAAAGAATGAATTTGAAAGGCAGTTTCTAAATCTTACTAGGTACGATCTATTTTCAAGATATGACTTTATTAATGTGATAAAGAAAGTTGGAAAACCAAAAGCTTTAAGTTTGAAGATAATAATGTTGTGACTAACTTGGTTGAACGCTTTAGAGAAATCAGTGTATATGCAATCAACTTCACTTCCATTTTCTAAGGCAAATGAACATTTATGCAAGAACGTAAGTAGGTTTGTTACTGTTGATTTTCTTCTCACAAACCCATGCCGTTGATACATATTAAATTCTTGGTATGGAATGCTAAAGTCTCACACACAACTTGTTCAAAGAGCTTTGGTTTACATGACAGTTTTGATATAGGCCTATAATTAGAAATATCAGTTTTATCACCCTTCTTAAAAATTGGAGTTAGGAATGAAGTTTTCCATAAACAAGGAAATTTTCCTGATTTAATAGAAAGCTCAAACAAAAATTTAAGAGGTTCAGCTAGAATATGTCTACAATTTTTCAATAATATTGGGGGAATTCCATCTGGTCCAGATGAGAAATCATCATTTAATGATGATAGTAATTCTAAAACAGTACTCTGTTGCACAGCGAAATTATTGCAATTCGTTTGGGCATAGGAGTGTAAACTTCTGAAATAATCTTCATCAATATCAAAAGGCGTGTCCACAAAAGAGTTACGAAAGTTTTTTGCAAATGCGTTGCAAATATCGATGGTTTCTTTCAACTCACAATTTTCATATATGAAGTTTGCCGGGTAACCATCTGAGTTTTTCTTCGAATTTAAAAACTTCCAAAATGCCTTGGGGTCTTCCTTAAGAGATCTTCCCATTTCGTATACATGATTGGTGTATAGAAACTTTGAAAGAGATTTAAATTCTTCGAAAAGGGCAATGTAAGAGTTATGGTCAACTGAAGAAAGAGTTTTTAAATATATTTTCCATGCTCTATTTCTTCTATTTCGGAGCGACTTTAACTCTTTCGTATACCATGAGTGGCAAAAGTTCGTATTTTTTAGTGTTTTTATAGGGATAGTATTATTTATGCAATTATTAAGTTATTAACTGCTTCGTCAATATTGATACATACTGATATACTATCAATACCAGATCTAGCTAATTCTTCTGATAGCAATTGAAAGTTTGCCTTTCTGAAGTCCAAAGTATATGAGCGATCATAATCGTTGCTATTTTCTATAATATGACTGCTCAAGTCAAGAACTATATCCAAAGGAGGATGATAACTATCTATATTAGACATTCCTGAACTAGATTCTAGAACAAGGGTACTAATAGCGTCAGATGAAAACACTAAATCGAGAATTTGATTTTTTGAATTTTTAATACAGCTTACTTGCTGTAAGTCAGTTGCAATAATTCTATCCAAAAGCTGAAGCTCAGTTTGTGAAGAAGTTAAAGATGCTTCTTGAAAACATTCATCCTCAGAAGGAATCCACTCTATAGACGGTAAATTAAAATCTCCGAGAAGTAATATGGTGCTGTTGGAGCACCATATTTAGTCTTGAGATTTAATCTTCCATAAAAATAATAAATGATTTTGCTTTCTAAACGTCTCAAAATCAATCATTAAAGTTTTCAATGATGAGTTTCAATGATAGCTATAACTGGGGCCTTATGTTGAAAGTTAGGCCTTTTTGAAATTTGTTTTTGGCTAGAAATATTAATTAAGTCTTTACCTTTAATTGTTCATCAAAATAATAAATAATTTTACTTCCTAAACGACTCAAAATCAATCAATAAATTAATTAATTCAGCGTAGAATTTTTTCGAGAACAAAAATTGGTAAAACATTAATTTTGTATGTTTTAAATGGATGTATTTGTTTTTTGTATGAAATTTAATTTTTCGTATCAGCTGATTGCTTTTTGACCGAAAAAGCAACAAATCATTCCACTGATTTGTGTTCCGATTTGTTTATGTTCCACTGAAAGTACTCCATCCGAAAACGTTTTTCTGACATTATCAATCAGAAAAAATCTTGGCGGTTGTTTATCTGTTTTTTAAAAAACTCGCCATGTTGCCTCCGGGCTTGAAATAAACGCTGAACCTGAAATCTTCGTGTTTGCCTTTGTTGAGCTTTAAGAATAATTGCAATTGTTAAATATGTTGAGTTTTTCCTTACACGCGATATAATAGTTTATTTTTAGTTATGTAGATATTTCCAAAGAATAAGCAACACAATTTAACTATGATAGCTATTAAACAAATCGAAAACAAAATCAGAAATGTCAATCGCAAATGATAAATGTCAAATTTTTTCTGACACATTTATTCTGATTGCTATAAACAAGCATCCGATAAAAATTTATTTCACACGGTTTCAGGTTTTACGGATGGGTTTTTCTGATCACTATAACTGGCGCCTTAAAATAATATTCACTTCACTTCATTTTACGAAAAAAAAAATAACTTTCAAGCCTTCACAAAAAAAAACGCATAAGTTTATTTTTGATTCTGGTGTTGAATGCCACATGAATAATTTATGAGCATTTGTGTATGCTGTTTTTATGTTTTTGAAAAAATGTTTCATTTATTTTTATTTATTTACTAGCTGACCCGCCCCGGCTTCGCACGGGTAGACAAATTTAAGTTGCATTACGTATTACACATTTTTAAGTTTTTAGGATTAGCCGCGTTATAAATACTTAATATTTAATTGCATTACGTATGTTTATAGGTAGTATAAAATTTTTCAATAAATATTATGGAATAACAGGTATAATTTTTAAATTTTGATTTAAACGTAAAGTAATGTAGAACAGTCAAATAATATAAAAAATAGTGGGTGGGAGAGTATCATAAAAATCTGTAACAGACTGAATTTGCAAATTAATGTTCTACAAATGCTAAAAAATAACAGGCGAAATTTGTATATTCCCTCTCTCAGCACTTCCTCTCACATTTTGACCCTTTTTTTCTTAATCGATTTATTTCAATACCTTCTGGTCAGTGAGCAAAACAAATATTTATCTTTTGTTTCATTGCTCTCTGTCTGACTCTGTAGTTTGTAACTTAGGAGATAGAGAGCAATACAATTTTCAAAATAACTCAGTTAAACACATTTGGAAACTGATTGTTAGAAGCTTAGAGAGTCAAAGAATCAAATATACGAACAAAATTACTCAAAAATAAATCGATAATACCCTAATACTAAATGCGTTTAGGATAAATGCTTGCGGGGTTGTAAAAGAATGCAATCTTTTATAAACGCAATTATTTAAATAGTTTTATTGAATTCGATCGAAAGATTTCTTGACTTAACTTTGAGACTTCGACTTCAAATTCTGCATCCACCATTAATTTTACATTCAAAAATGATTGCAACTCTTTTTTTCTTTTACTAATTTTCCAGCAATAAATTGAATGCAATTTTTTTAGAATTCAAGCATCTTTTTGCATTATTTGTTTTCTTTTGCATTCTTTACGTTCATTTGCGTTCTTCTGAATCAAAGATCAATAAGTTAATGATTTAAGTTCACAAATGTACACGAAACAAAATTTATTTTAAATTAAATGACTAAGAAAAATAATTCAAAAGTATGCAAAGAATACCTAGAAGAAAATGCAAAATAATGCAAACTATCGCAACAAATGCAAATGAATGCAAGGAATGCAAAAGAGTTCAACAAATACATTCATTCCCAAAATATTGCAATAATTTAATTGCTGTTAGTTGAATGTGAATGAAAAATGATTGCAAAAAATTTCAAAGTTAAATAAATGATGAAGTCAAAATTAAGCAGTTATGTCAATGAGTGCAATCTTGTTATGGAAGTCACAGAAGATTTGTTCTTCTGTTGCATTTGCACGTGATCATCCTGTTTATTAGCATTTCGATTCGTTACGTTGTCTTCAATTTTGTACATTTGTTTACCATTAACATTTCACTTTTCTTCATTTTCATCATTCAATTGAACTCTTCTTTGTTCATATCTTCGTGAGATTCAACCAATATTCTTTGCTTTGGTGGCATACTGGCATTCCAATAATAAATATGGCATTCATTTAGTTTTATTTGCACAAATTATGGTATTTTATAATTACCTGAAAATAAAATCCATTATCCTTACAGTCTGAAACATCAATAATTGTATTTTCTGACATAAAAAACAGAGCTAAGCTTTGAATATAGCATTCGCACATTAAATTAACCAAATCGCAAATAGGTTTAACCTAAACGCAAATAAGTTTCACCCAAGCGCAAATAGATTTAACCCAAACGCAAATAGAATTAACCCAATCGCAATTCGAATTAAACAAAACGCAAATAGAGTTAAACTATTAACAAATCATTTTAACCAAAATGCAAATTGAATAAACCTTAGCTTGATTTATTGTTCCAGGTGTACTTTTTGGGTCTAATGGATTTTGGTACTATCCATAATTGTTAAAAAGCTATTATTAAGGGATTGGCCTTATATTTTTGGTAAGTTCTTGGAAAAATGCGCAAAACTAGTTGAATTTACAATTGGGGTTTTGTCAAAATCTTATGGTGAACTTTCCCTACTGTTATAAGCCTTCCATTTCTTCACCACACAGCTGGAACAACAAATTGAGCCTGGGTTAATTCAATTTGCGTTTTGGTTAAAGTGATTTGTTAATAGTTTAATTCTATTTGCGTTTTGTTTAATTCGAATTGCGATTGGGTTAATTCTATTTGCGTTTGGGTTAAATCTATTTGCGCTTGGGTGAAAATTATTTGCGTTTAGGTTAAACCTATTTGCGATTTGGTTAATTTAATGTGCGAATGCTATATTATATTTATATTAATATACTTTTTCACACATAAATATGAATTTTTCTTTTTTATGTTAAAGTGCAGTGCCACTTATTGAAATTATTTCAAATTACTCTTCAAACCTTACCAGTCATTTTTTGGGTATAACTTATGCATTTGAGCTCTATCCTTCGTGTAGTACTGGAGTCCATAGGTCATACACAGACAAACATTCATTTTTATATATATAGAGAAGATAGATAAGTTTTGTTCAAATAATATTTTTTTTTGAAAAAAACAAAAAAAAATCTTCAGCGAAAATATTAAAACTACTGCTTTTTTTACAAATCTACCGGAAACAATTTTCTGAGAAGTATCAACCCCTCAGAACTCTGAATTGAGAGAATTTACAAATACAAATATGTAAAGCTACAAAAGAGAAGTGTCAACAGGAACGCCATTTTGTTTCGAAATTTGACGGAATTTTTAATTTAAAAAATAGACTTTTGTGTATATTACCCACATAATGAGCAACGGTGATGATTTTGCCGCTCCTAATGATTTGAACAATGATTTGATTCCATCTTCTGTAGTAAATAACGATGATGATTTTGCACTCCTATTGATTTCATTATACCTACCCAATAAAAAATGATTCGAATTACCTATTGATTAAACAAAAATTAAAATTTTGTATTTATGTATTTCCAACTTCTCATGAACAACGAGTATGATTTTTCCACCCCTAAAAATGTTAATACTATAGAAATTGAATGTGCCTTAACAAATATCTTTGTAATTGGTTTACAACATCCAATGAAAAACGAAGATGATTTTCCCTTTTGCCAACCCTGACTCCCGGCGCCCGGGGCGACCGCCCCCCTTAGCTACGCGACTGTCTGTATAAAACACTTATCATCCCGCTCCCGATGTATGGTGCAGAGGTATGGTCACTGTTAACGGTGGATGAAAACACGTAAGGCTATTTTGAGAAGAAAATGGAGAGAAAGATACAACAACGAACTGTACGGACTGTACAGTGACACCGACCTATCCACAAAAAAGAAAAGCCAACAACTGTGATGGCTGGGTCACCTAGGGCGAATGGACACCAATGCTCCGGCCCAGAAAGTCTTTAAATCCGACCCCGTGGAACAGTGCAGTTGGGCTGGACAGCGTAAAAGGTCGCACGCAAGTGGAAGAGGACCTCAACCAACTTGGCGTGCGACAGCTAGCTGTAGACTATTGATTATGTCCTAAAAAAACAGGGCAATAAGGAAGTAAGACGTTCATGGGATTTTATTGTAAAAATCATCAAAGGGGTCATTGAAGATGAGAAAACAGCGGAGTGCTATTAAATTGGAGGGTGCAGTTTTTAGCGGGGGTGCAAAAGCACCCTTTTTGGTTTTTCGCATATAACTGCAAAATTTCGAGAAATTTCTTTTTTTTAGAGAATAAAATTTACCATCAAAATGGATTTTTGAAAAAAAAATTAAAAAAGTTTTTAGTTAGCTAAATTTAAAAAAAAATCATTCCAAAAAAATGTGAAAAATCGCATTCTTTGTGTTTTTTTACGTATTTGCTTATAACTTTCTTACCAGCAGAGATAGGTATAGGCATTGTTCCACATAAAAGAAAGAGAATTAAATTTTCTTTAAAATGAATAAAAAAAAAACAGTTTGGATAAAAATTGGGCGAGAAATAGTCGTTCAAACTAGGCTGATTTTAAGTTTTTACAGCTTTATGAATGGCATTTCTGGCTATTTTGATGGAATTGTTAGATTATACACTCAAACTGGGTGTATTAGTGAGCCATGACCAGTTAAGTCAAAAATAAAACTCAAATTTAAGTTTTTTCACAGTTGTAGGGTTGCCATCTAATTTTTTTCAAAATTTAGAATAATTGCCAAAATTAACACACTTGCTCTTCCAAAGTCGGGTTTTGAAAACATATAAGCTTACCTATACCTTCTCGAACATGAAGAAAAAAATAGTTCCAGACAAGTTTTACGGTTGAAGGTACTTGCCAGACGAGCTCAACATTTTCAAAGTAGGTATTTTTTTTAAATTTCAAATAACTATCAAACCTTGTTTTACAATGCGGGGTTTCCAATATATGTTAGCCAATGTCTCCTTAAATAGATACAAAATTGTGCCAGACGAGTTTGGCTGTCGAAAATGCATGCCAGATGGCCCTTAATGATATAAAGTTGGTGATTTTTGTTCCTTTTGTTTTCTAATTTTGAAATAATTATCAAAGCTCACAAATCTACTTTCACAAACCGGGGTATTTGGTAGCTTATGCCTTTCGTTTTATGGACAAAAAAGTGCCAGACGAGTTAGGTATTCCAAAATAAAAAAGTTATTTCTTTAATACCTACTTAGAAAATGTTGAGCTGGTCTGGCAAGGACCTTCAACCGTAAAACTTGTCTGGAA
This sequence comes from Dasysyrphus tricinctus, assembly GCA_963921185.1. Lineage (NCBI taxonomy): Eukaryota > Metazoa > Arthropoda > Insecta > Diptera > Syrphidae > Dasysyrphus > Dasysyrphus tricinctus. The sequence goes on from OY992530.1 coordinate 140,655,441, forward strand.
CTATTTTTGTTCATGTTCGAGAAGTTATAAGCTAATATGTGTTTAAAGCCCGACTTTGTAAGAGCAAGTGTGTTGATTTTGGCAGTTATTCTAAATTTTGAAAAAATTTAGATGGCAACTCTACGACTGTAAAAAAATTTTAATTTGAGTTTTATTTTTGACTGAACTGGTAATTTCTCACTAATACACGTTTGAGCGTATAATCTAACAATTCCATCAAAATAGCCAGAAATATCATTCATAAAGCTTTAAAAACTTAAAATCAACCTAGTTTGAACGACTATTTCTCGCTCAATTTTTATCTAAACCGTTTTTTTTTATTTATTTTAAAGAAAATTTAACTATCTTTCTCTTATATCAAGCAAAGCCTATACCTATCTCTGCTGGTAAGAAAGTTATAAGCAAATACGTAAAAAAACACAGAGAATGCGATTTTTCACATTTTTTTGCAATGATTTTTTAAAAATTTAGCTAGCTAAACATTTTTTTTAAGTTTTTTTTTTCAAAAATCCATTTTGATGGTAAATTTTATTCTCTACAAAAAAGGTTTCGAGAACTTTCTCGACATTTTGCTTTGTTTTCGAGTTATATGCAAAAAAACAAAAAGGGTGCTTTTGCACCCCCCGCTAAAAAATGCACCCTCCAATTTAATAGCACTCCGGGGTTTTCTCATCTTCAATGACCCCTTTGATGATTTTTACAATAAAATCCCATGAACGTCTTACTTCCTTATTATATGACATAATCAATAGTCTACTAGAAACCAAGCCGACTGGAAGAGGCTTGTTGGTTGAGGCCCTGTTCCACTGCGGAGTGCAGCGCCACCTTTAGTAACTAAGTAAGTAATGTTCGTGACAAGTTGGTGGAAAGCTAAGTTACATTTAAATAAAATTATGATGGCTGTTTTACAATGACGCGTTCGCGTTCGCTATGCGTACGTTACATTTAACAAGCGCTACGGCCACGTTGAGATAAATTGAACAAAAAAATTCTAACTTTTTTCAACACAAGATGGCCGCATACCTAAATTGAAATCGAAATATCAAAACGCCCGCAAAAGTAGAATAATCTTTACTTTCGCGTTGCAGCCGCTTAGGTTACGTTGGTTTGTGTACCTACTAATGGCTGCAAAATCGTAACATAATGCTCATTGTAAACACTAAACAGAAATTCATATGCTAGTCCAGTCAAATGGTGTTCAAAAGGGACTTGAAGTGGAAAGTTCTGGTGTAATTGTTTTTAGTGGCCCCCTTTATGTTTTTGGGGTCGCTGAACACGAATCAGAAGTTGTCCAACAAAATTTTTCACGGAAAATGTGAGAATTCGTCAAAAAACGTCGAAAATTTCGACATTTTTTGTCTTTTTTCCTTATTGCTCAAAAATTATTTTTTTTTTGCAAAAAGCGCTGATGCAAAAATAAAGATAATAAGATTACCTACAATCTACGCTTTAATCATTTTTTTGTACGACTTATGGTTTCTGCGGAAACAGTCGTTGAAAAACAGCCAAAAATCCGTCATTTTTAAAAAATTGCATAAACGATTTTTTTTGTATTGTTTTCTTCATTACATGAAAAGTAGGCCATGCATGAGTTATTATGTTATTTGCATTTTCTAATATTGTAGTTGTCTAAAAGTATTATATTGCAGTGGTTAAGTGTCTAAGTTTCAGTATTCCAAACAGTCAAAATGTCCATTCAAAAGTGTTTTATTTGTGAAAAAGATTGGAGTATCGTGCAGTGAAAGTGGTGATCGAAAAAGCAATTGAAACGCTCCTTCAGGCCAGCAAGAAGAGAAGAGACGAAAATCAGTGAAAGTGCATACAACTTGCCAAAAAAGCTATATAAATGGTAAATGGTAGGTAGAAATGGTGACAAGAGCGTAACACTCGCTCTTTGCCCAATTAGCACTGGATTGCGCCGTTTTGATACCATAACTCGTTTGACCTGTGTATGAAAGCAGTCTAAGGTGAGGATTTGCGAGTTTATTCTCTGAGGGGCTTATTCGTCAGGTGTCCCGTTCTCTGGGTTGGATGTGAGATTTCCTCCAGTGCGGGTTGGAGATCATCTTTCCCAAGAAACCAGAAAAGCGTTCCTTGCTTTGAAATAGGACGGTTGTGAAGTATGGTTGAGGTTCTTGTGAGTCAGTACAAAAGACAGGAGTTGGGTCATAGGACACTCACTAGATTGGATCGCATCTCGATTAGATCGCATCTCGCCCGAGCTTGCTACATTATGCCGAGCTAAGTAGGTTGTAAAATAGCAACGAAGCGCGATCGATCCGACCTTGTGATCATCATTGCCATTGAGCATCATGAAGCCCCGCAGAAACCCGGGTTCCTATTACTCACGGTCTTTGGATCTGGGGGGTAACATGATGCAGAACGCAACCAATTTTCGTCTCAGATTCATTTCGTGGCTTTTAGAAAAGAGATCAAGTCTTTGATCTTCATTTCGGAAAGTTCATTTAGGTCGTCAAAAAAAGCCATTCCAAACGATTGTGCCTCTCATTCTGGATAGAGCTGAACATTTACAGAAAAAATGAAGGACTGTTTCCTTTTCTTGTTGGTCTCCACAGCTGTGACAGTGAGTATTGTAAGGAATACCCAGCCTCGCCGCATGTTCTCCAATTGACCAGTGTCCAGTGCAGGTTGCTACGACCCTGGCTATGTCTCGCTTGGGTCTACACATGAGATCAATTGTTCGGGATTTATTAAAGGCGGGCCAGATCGTACTGGATATTTTGCAGTTGGTTAAACTGCTCCACCTAAGATTGGATTCCCTAAGGAAAATTGACAATATATTGCCCTTCACAACTCCAAGGGGAATGTTGACTTTTTCCGCAAGTGAGATGTGAAGGGCTGATCCTTGCCTGGCTCGTTCACCTGCCCGTTAATTTCAGTCAATGCCACTGTGACCACGAACCCAGATAAGAGTGACCTTGATGTTAATATTTAGACTTTGCGAGCTCATCAGTAGCCGAATCAATGGCTTTCACAGCCGACTGAATGTCTGTTAGGATGGCTGTATTACTATTTTGGTTTGGATCTTGCATGCCTCCCTAATTGCTAGCAAAATTCGGTAGCCGAAATGACTTAGAAATGTTGAAAAACTCAGAAAAGACTCCTGAGCCAACACCGCACTCCATCTTTGAGCCATCAGTATAGATAGTTGTGTCTAAGTCTCTCATCACGGCGTCATCAGCCCAGTCCCCTCTGGATAGGAATAAGACTTTAAAATATTTACTGAGGCTCATTGTAGGAGCACGGTGGTCAGTGGGAGTCGAAAATATATCAGTGGGAATCAAATTTGTGATATTGCTGTGACCATAAGGTTTAGGTCTTAAGGCACTGCAAGATATAAATAAATAAATATTTTATTTGTAGATCAAGTGGTAGGAGGTGCGGAAAAACGCTTAAGGCATCCGTTGGGCCAGACCTGTGGTACCAAAACTAGCTGTTTTTTGAACCTTTTTGAGTTTGTCCATATTATATGCCTTGTTAAGTGCGGGCCACCAGACAATCGAACCATATGTTAGAATCGGCCGTACCACTGCAGTATACGTCCATAAGATCATCTTCACTGCAACATACTCCGATCTTTGTCACAAATAAAACACTTTTGAATGGACATTTTGACTGTTTGGAATACTGAAACTTAGACACTTAACCATTGCAACATAATACTTTTAGACAACTATAACAGTTAGAAAATGCAAATAACATACTAACTCATGGCCACTTTTCATGTAATGAAGAAAACAATACAAAAAAAATCGTTTATGCAATTTTTTAAAAATGACGGATTTTTGGCTGTTTTTCAACGACTGTTTCCGCAGAAACCATAAGTCGTACAAAAAAATGATTAAAGCGTAGATTGTAGGTAATCTTATTGTCTTTATTTTTGCATCAGCGCTTTTTGCAAAAAAAAATAATTTTTGAGCAATAAGGAAAAAAGACAAAAAATGTCGAAATTTTCGACGTTTTTTGACGAATTCTCACATTTTCCGTGAAAAATTTTGTTGGACAACTTCAGAATCGTGTTCAGCGACCCCAAAAACATAAAGGGAGCCACTAAAAATAATTACACCAGAACTTTCCAATTCGAACTACCATTTGACCTGACTATGCGTGAACTTTTGCGTTGACAGGCAAATCTTTCAACGCGACGCACGCCCAACGCGACATTGTAAAACAGCCATTATGTATGTTGGGCACTCGGCCATTCTAAAAATGAGTAACTTTTAGCAAGCGGGGAACGGGGATCAAATAAACAATAGGAGCAAAGATTTGGAACATGAAAAGAATAGTTTTTGTGAGGGTAAATTCGTCCACTGATATCACTTTGAAATATGCCTGTTGCACCGCAGGTATACAGGCTCTTGGTTAAAGAAATTGTTGAGTCTGCCAAATTTTCTCCTATTCCGCAATAAGGTGGCCGGCCGGGCCCATTAAGGGTACCGTGGTTTCTATTCTTGACCTACGATTAGTAGTGTAAAATTATTATTCTTGCCCTACCATACAAGTTAAAAACGGAGAGCATAGAAGTTTAATGCTTTGCTTCATTGGGACATTTTGGTTTTAAGTCAAATTTTTAATATAACAATCCCTTAACTCATTTTCGATCCATTAGTGTACCATTGGCTTGAATAAGCATTAAGCGAGTTTACCTCCATCCATACAAAAGTTTTTCTTGAAGTTATACTTTTAATTATATCATCTTTTGGGATTGTAAGCAGACTTGATACTGTAAACTGCTAGATTAAGTCTAAGCACTGTACATTTCACCGCCTACCTAACTACGGTCACTCCCAAAAATATTCGGAATTAATCTATATCAAATCTATATAATGATTTTTCTTGCTCTGTGGAAATTATAAAAAAAGTAACGGCAGGTAGAGTCTCGTGCTATTAAGTTTTCTTGTTTCCCATATTAAAATGAGCATATAACAAGATGAAACAAACAGGAATGTAGGTAACAGAAAAACAACAATAACAGAACAAAGAATAATAAGAGAAAAAAAAACTCATGTTTAAAAAAAAAAAATTTAATTACGAATAATTTTGTGAGTGACTGTACCTTGTTTACGAATCTCAAGATCATTTTCCTAGCAGCACTATTTGTTGTAGTCTAAGACCAGTAGCAACTTTGACTAACCTACTAGATACAAGGCTACAATTTTATATTCACTTAATTAGGGACTAGTTAGGTACAAAAAACATAGTCTGGCAGGATTACTGCGGTCAAAAGGCTGCCATCAGTTTTTTTTTTTTAAATACACTTTTACCAAGCCGGGTTTTGAATATTTGTAAGCTTACGTCTTTTTAAATATGACAAAAATATATCCAGACAACTTTGGCCGTCGAAAAAGCTTACCAGACGAGTTTACCGTTTTAAAATTAGGAAATGCATACTATTTAACATTTTTATTGAATATTTTTTTTAAGATCACAATCTCTTTAATACTATTTTTAACTATGTTACACTTGATAAAATTACTAAAATATTGTTATATTAAACATTTAGGTGATTTTATTTTTGTTAAATTAAAGCTCTTCAACCTTATAATTTTTTTTAAATAATCTTTAATAATAACTGTTGAACTTCTCCTTACATTCCTCTTATCAAACTGGTTCCTAAGGTGCAATACCAATCTAGAGAGTGTGAGAGGGAGAGAGATAGATGCTATTTAGTTTCGATGAGAATATCGAAAAAATTGTCGCCGCCATCTGGCATCAAATTCAGTACAAGAAATTGCTGTTCCATGTGCCGTTGCTGTTGCCGTTGCAAGGACGACCAACTTTTCGTCAGTGGGTGGACACAACCTGTCCATTTGAGTCCTGTACGTTTGCATTCGATCACAGTTTGGAAGTTTTTCACGTCACAATCGCTGCCGAAATACCAAATGAAAATTGCATGCTGTCGGTTCACTAGAGTGTCGGAAGGAGACGAACAACAACAATGTGAGCTCATCGAACTGGACATCGAATAGGATGCCAAGGACGATGATGATGATGAAGATGATGGAGAGGAGGAAAGGGACGAAGATTGAAAGGAACACCAAGTACATGCATCGACCCCTAGGCCACTATTCTTGTAACCGGTGCGAGCATGGGAATTGGTTGGGCAGTGCCTGACATATCGTGATTGCAAGGAGGTTGTGGACTTCTCCGGTTCGGGATTCAAAATCAAATGGCCGGTGGTTTGACTATGGGTGCCTTTCCGGGTTGATTTTGATGTCGTTTCTATTTTAATGACCCCGGTATATGGTCCCTGGGGTGAGCCAACAACAACTGGTGGAGGTCCTGCGGTAGTATTACCAACAACATCGTAGCTTGGTGGTATATCATTTCTAGGATCTGCATGCACGACGTCATTCATGCAGTTTCGATGGAATCCTTCCTCCTTTTTCAAGTTGCCGTCAGCCATCGTTGATTCATCGCTATCCCCATCTTCGAGAGGTACACAAGCGACGAAGAAGAGTTCTTCACTTGCTTTGTTGACGAGATTCTTGGGATGAACTGTCGTTTTATATTCATGTCCTTGGACTTTTTCACTGCACATCCCTGATGACATAAAAGCTTGCATTAAGTTCTCCTTATCCTGAGTCCAGTTGCGTTTCGATTGAATTGTAATGCATGGAATGGACTTAAAATTCTGCAACAACTGCAATCGGACCGCTTGACCAAAGTCGGTATAATGCTGTGCAACTGAAATTTGATGGACCTGAGTCAAATGCGACAGGATGTCCCATTTCGTGATAAATTTGCCAGAAGTTTCAAACTTCGCCTCCTCACCTTTTAGTTTTCTTCGACGAAGACGAGGACGGCTGATATCGTGTGTCCAGATGCAATCTAACGTCTTGGCTTTAGAATCAAGGTCGGATTCGGGGTCGGGTAGATCGGAGGAGCACAATGATTTCCCAGTTGGACAATGAAAAGTTAACTCCTGTTGTCCGAGGAGTGCACAACAGTGATGGGACTGAGGGAGGTTTTGATGATGATATTGGTGTTGTTGATGGTGGTGGGAGGGCAAATTGCAAGAAGAACCATATTGCTTGTTGTCGGCAGAATCGTTTTTCTTCTTTGACTTTTGATTAAGTTTAAGGACGACAATGTTGACATCCTCGTCGTCGTCAGCTTCTACGTCGACATCATCGTCGTCAGGAGTACTTGATTTACTACCTACAGCAAGTTTATTGTTGTTGCTGTTGTTGTTCCTGTTATTGTTGTTGTTATTTGGTTTTTTCAGATAATTTAAAATTGCTTTCTCCGTTAACTGCTTTCGTTGATAGACTTTTTCCAAAGTTGGTGATGATGACGAGGAAGATGAACAAGACGATGACGATGGTGGTGAATTGTCAATTTTGGTTTTGATGAGTGAAGTCTCATGGCAGTCATTCGGGTAGTTCTTCGACAATGAATTGCTGTTTTTAACTAAAACAATAGAAACAAAAATAAGAAAAAATTAATATGATTTAGATTAAAAGTTTTTTATCGAAAAGATAAAATTTTTGATTTCGGAGAGGTTCATTTGCGTAAATCATTAATTTGACAAACTTTTATATACCTATACTATACTCAATACTACATCTTCTGTATGTAAATAGGCTTAAATAAATTTTGTGGTGCCATTTTCTCAAAAAGTTGTCAAAAAGCTATAGTCGCAAATACAAAAAAGCTATACGAATCACAAAATTAAACACTGCACGTCCATTTAAGCTAAGTACCATTTTATACTGCCGCTCACTGTGCACATTCAAAAAATTAAATTTAAAAATAAAAAAAAAAAAGTTTTTTGCTTCAATTTTCAAATGTTTAATAGCTAGCTTTCATTTTTTTGATTGGTGTCGAGTTTCGACACGGGTTAGGACGAGACTATTACATATAAATACATAAATGTTATAGAATCTTACCAATAACTAAAATTATAAAATTAGAGGGGACTAAAGTATTTAAGTAAAATGGACCATAATGGTACATACATATATTACATACATACTTTATACTTTTTCTTTAAAAAATAAACTAAACGTGGTATGACTTAAAACATTAAGTGCACCCTAAATAATGAATGTTGCGTTAATATTTTTCATTCTATATAATCAAGAGGATTGGGGCCTGTTTAACTAATAGTTTCTATGAAATTTTATCCGGTATCCCTTGAATATTGGACAAATTTCGAAAAAATGATAGGTGTTTTTCGCCGCGATAGGGTGCAAGTTGTACACATGCCTGTAGTGCTGTTTTGAAAAGCTCTAGCGTTTCAATTCAGCAATTCAGCAAACAATTTTTGAAAAGATCCTGGGAAATCTCTTACTATGTAGCTTCATAACTGTGGCTATAAAATCAAAATGCAAGGTATAATCTAGAATGTTTATGGCAATCCTATTTCTGTATGTGGTATATAATTTAGGGCCAGTTTTTCAGTTCAGGCTTTACTCTGAGTTAAATCAGAGTTAGCTAATCCTGAAAATAAATTAACCCTGAGTTAACTCAGGAACAGTTTTTCAGTTGAGGATTAACTTTATCTTTCAGCTGTCAAAATTCTCAGGCCAACGATGTGTGCTATGGATATCACCCTTCTACGCCTTTTACGCATAGGAATAGAGATGGCGCCACAACGAATTGCACTGGCAATAACTTTCAATATCGAAATCGAGATGGCGCCACAACTAAAAAGGCCCTCAATTTGGTGCCTGAGTTAACTCAACAAATTAGACGAGTTAACTCGGAGTTAACTTTCGATTTCAATTGACTGAAAAACACGTTTTTGGAGGTAACTCCGGTTTAACTCCGAGACTAGGATGATTTCGCACTGAAAAACTGGCCCTTAGAGTATTATCCAGAAGCAGAAAACACCTTTTCAGGAAGAGAAATTTAGTCTTTTCTGCTTGGACGTGTTCCTTTAAGTCCCACACTTGGGCAGAGTACAGCATTATTGCTCAAGAAGCGACTTTGTATATATTTTAAATTTTCCTGACTGACTCCGTTGGGAAAAATTATACAATTTCTAATTTTTCCAGATCGACTGTCAGGTTCCATTTAAGCCAAACAAAGGCCAATGAGGAGATTAAAAGGACCAAGTTTATCAAGCGGAGGCCAAAGGTTTGGGGTAAGTACCAAACAGCTTGGATCCCAGATGTTGAGACTGTCGGTCAAGGAGAAAGTCGAGGAAATCAAAATGTGGCAGTGAATGCAATAAAGAGCAGGAAGATGACGACTTCATGTCTTGTGAAAACAACTCTGAAGATGAAGAGAAAAATTATGGAGAATGCGAAACTGTGGAGTTAGTCAAGATTGCCTCGGTGCCTGAGGGTCGGTATTGTGAACGACGAAAAATACGATCAAGCCAGAAAGAACGATAGACATTGAAAAAAATCCAGAAGCACGTACTGATCAAATGTGGCCTTATCATATTGATACACCTATCGATTCTCCCGCCAGAGAGAGATTCCAGAAATTCCGGGAGCTGGAGTCTTTTATAGAACTACCCCCAGGGGCGTCAAGGAGAAACAACTAAGTGATTAAGTATGCGAAAATCTTTCAACTCAAGAATTTTGATGGTCCAAGGTTTCTTGTCATAGCAGATGTCCCAACAAGCAAATGGGACAAGTTCAAATCTGCTCAGCAAACCAACGATCTTGTGATCTATAGACTTCTTCCGAATATCAAATGTCTGTGATGAATGTCATTCTCAAGTGTATACCTGATTCGTAGGTGCCTATCACATTGAAGGAGTAGTACCTAGTGGGATAATATTAAGTGCGTTGGACTGTCATGGTAAAGGTGTTGGTTTGATTCCCAGCCGCTGCCGCATAAAAACAGAAATGTTTTATCCGGGGTACTGCTTCTTGCGAGGACCTGACAAATCTTCCAAGAGTATACTTGTCTTGAATAAGTGTTTCTCATCTAGGCATTTGGACTCGGCAAAAAACTCTAGGTCCCGTCCTTTCCTGTCAATAATACGCACACAGGAATAGTTGAGAGTTGTAAGTCACTAGGCTTTGGTTCTCTACGAGCTTTTGCGCCACCCAATTTATTATTTAATTTATTTATCAAATCGATCACGATTATGCAATGTGGCTAAAGACGATGTGTGGTGAATCCCGTTTTCAGTAAGCATACTAATGGTGACAAACACAAGTTTGAAACATATTTCTGACCAGACTCAACAGTGATTGCCAATTTTTAACCATCCAACTCTCCCCAGCACCAATATTGTGCTTTAAGGAAAATCCCAACTCTTCATTAGCTTTGGTGGCAAGCTTATCACCAGATAGGGTGATTCTCAAGCGTGGTTTCCTATATCCTTAGTGGGCATCCCAAACGAAACAACGGAAAATCAGCTACAGTACGGTGTATGTATGTTCTTCAACAAAGAAGATGTTGGGTATTCCAAACCGATCAATGGATCAAGCTACGCTCGAAGTGTTGATGTGTTGGTCATATTCGCGAGTCATTGGGTTAACACGGACATATAAAGTGCCAATTTGATGGTATACTCAAATCGTAAGATACAATATTTTTGTATCTGGTCAAGAGAGTGTTTCCTAAGTGAACCTATGAAGAGTGTTTGGTATCCTGTGAGGATTAAGATGCGATGGTTGAGTTGAAGTTGTACACTCCTTTTTAATGTAGCGATGCATAATGTATTTTTTGTATAGAAAAGTTGGAATATATTTAGCAATTGAAAGTTGAAAAAAAAAACACAATTTTGTGGAATCTGGCTATAAGAAGTTGCAATTTGGCAGTAAGTACTATCAGACAGAAGCCCTTTTACTATGTCTATATTCATTGACATATTATGTAAAAAACATTGTCAATGAAATGATGAAAAGTAACGCACTGGAAAACACACACTTCTTTGAAGCCTTTGTTTGTTTGATAGAGATCGGTACTATTTTTACCATCCCAAAATCCCAAGCAGGGCGGTGGAATCGCGTAAGGCGATAGTTAACTGTCACTGTTTTGATAATCAATTTTGATTATCAACTTTTCTTTGTTCTGCGTAAAGTGATCGCTAAGAATGTATGATTGCTTGGCAGCACTTACCCAAGTTTGGGAAACTTGGTGAAAATTTCACAGGCATAAATGTCATTTTGATCAGCTGTTGTGTTTTGTTGTGAAAATTAATTTCAATTGTGCTGAAAATATTGTTCCTGTTAAAATGTAAGTATACATACATACCTTGCAATAGTTATAATATAAATTAAGAAAAATTTTTGTTTTCGTTAAGGACTGCCACAAAACAGCAAGTAAAAATGATCTCCTCTTACATGGAATCACATCCCGAGCTGGCGAGGTCCTACTTTATTCCTTACGTTGATTCTCAGCAATTGAACTTTTCTGAAATCATTTCTTGCTCTGTTCGCCTCAATGAAAATTTGCATTAAAGTATACATTACTGTTCACTTACTTTAATATATTTCTCACTAAACTTTCAATTAATAGTGGAGCTGAAGCTAACACAACTTATCTTGCCCAAAAAAAATTGAACAAAATGTATGAAAGTGATACCTAAACAGCTGTCACCAACAAACCATAGCAAAAAAGTGATAATAAATAAATAAATTAGGTGGCGCAAAAGCTCGAGGAGAACCAGGGCCTAGTGACTTACAACTCACAACCATTCCTGTGTGCGTGTTTTATGGGCAGGAATGGAGGGGACCTACAGTTTTTTGCCGAGTCCGAACGGCTAAATGAGAAGCACTTTTTCATGACAAGTATACTCTTGGAGGATTTGTCAGTTCCTCGCAAGAGGCAGTACCTCGAATAAAACATTTCTGTTTTTAGGTGGCACGGCTGAGAATCGAACCCACACCTTCGGCATGACAGTCCTACGCACTAACCATCAAGCCACGAGGTACTACAGCAAAAAAGTGATAGTCAATTTGATAATCACCTTACGTGGGGCAAAATCATTAATTTTGATGATCAACAATCAACTACCGCCTTACGCGATTCCGCCCCAGCTTTTGTCGTATCTTGATAGATTGATCTCAATATTTACCGGAGTGATTTTTGAAAATATTGCCGCTGTAATCTTTTTTATTGACCTGATGAGTTTCTTGGCTGTATCTTCGGGGATTTCTTCCCATACCAGCTGTAAGTTCATTAACTCTGTGGCAATAAGTTGAAAGAGCTTAAGTCGACTTAATTGAAAATCCAGTTTTTTTGCTGGAAAAATTCACGATTTATTCAACTTTAAAGTCCAGGTCTCATTTCTCTACGTAATAATTATAAAACATTTAATTTAATAAAAACTTAATAGCTTACATTTTCTAGGATAAAAACTGCTTTTTTATAACAGCTTATCCAAAATTCTTTCAAATCTTATAAGGAATGCATTTTTTGAAAGATGCTTAGGTAGAAAAGGTGGCAAGAGCGTAACACCCAATAAGCACTGGATTGCGCGGTTTTGATAATGAAAGTAGCTCAAGTCTTGACATAAGCTTTTATGACGCTTTAATTCACTTAGGACCAGTTGTACAAATATTAAACTCGTGGTTCAGCACCGACTTCCGAGAAGGGACTGAGGTTCAACGATGGTTCAGGTATTAAATTAGCTACTATAACATACTTCAACCTTTAACCATCGTTGAACCTCAGTAATTCCACCGAAGTCAGCCAGAAAAAATATTTGAACCACGGATCAAATTCTGAACCACGTTTGTATTATTATTATTTTATTATTTCGGTACTTTATTTAATCATTAGTAAAATATACAATGGTTATTTAAAATTTAGTACATTTAAGCATGGCTTGGCCGTCTGCCGAGAAATGACAACAAATTTAATAATAATTTTTCAAAATGCAAGATTTTAAATAACGAAAAATGAGAGTAGATTTACCAGTACATATAATTAAGAGAAACTTTACAAATAATTAAAAATTTTCATCTATTATTCTTGTTCTATAGTTGAGAGCAGAATGGCAATAGGAAGCAAGTTTAATCCAATTTTCGCTATCGTTAAGTACGTGCCTTATATCTTCCATCATCATAGAATCAACTCCATAGTGATAACGTCTAATTTCTTTCAAGATGGGGCAGGTACCAAGAAAGTGCATCACGTCTTCGTTTTCTCCAGTATTGCATAGACAACAACGTAGTGGAACATCGTCGCGGTGTGGCATACAGTTGAGTTTAAGTAGTTCTCCTCGCACTCGGATTACCATTGAAATTTGTGTAGTACTAAGGCCAGTGTTCAGGTAGTTTATCTGTTGGTGCTCGAGTTGCCGATACAAAAAACGAGTTCTTGAGTTTTCTGCTTGCGATATGCTTTCCATTTTGATAGCCTGTTCCACATCCAGTACGAATTTTCGTGTGATGTTTCCCCACTCTGAAATATTGTTTTCACGTAGATCCAGCACGACGTTGTACTTCAATGCAACATTTTCCCAGTCCTTAAAGAACGTTGTTTTCGCTCTGAGCGCCTTCATAACGAGAACCTTGGTCAGGCGTGAATCATCTTCCTCGTTTATAACTTTTGTCACATAGTTCATGGAAAGCTTAAGTGTGAAAACGAAGAGGGGTGACATGCCGCTTTCAATTAGAAGTATATAATTGGGTGTCGATGACGGTAGCCGTTTGTACAACGGGTCCTTAGATAGACATAAGTTGTTCAAAACTTACGTTCAAATTTTTTTGAAAAAGCTTACGTTGACTTAAGTCTCAAAAATGTAACTAAACGAATTTTTAAAACATCTTATGTGACCTAAGCTATTATATTTGAATTGCATCTTCTTAAAATAGCTTAAGTCTCTTAAAAATAATTTTTTGCTATTCGGTTGTAAGGCTTTTAACAAAGATAGGATTATCTGGGCATTGCCAATATCTGTTCTGAAAATAAATTCCATCTGGCTCCAGTACTTTTTTTTAAATATGTATGTACATAAATTAAACAGTAATTTATAAAAATATGCAAAACTTGTTTTGCTCGTACTGAAAAATGACAAAAATTGACTTAAGCTGTTTTAAATTATAACCACAGAACTTTTTCAGGAGCTGTATTCCTGGCCCTCACTCTTCGCTTAAGACCACTTTAAACGATAATAGAAGTCGTATGACTTGTCAAAAAAATCATACCAAATCGTATGAACGCACTCAAAGAACTCATATGACTTCTCGAAAGCAAAAAGCATATGACTTTTTTGACATTAGAACTGCAGCTAATTCTATTTAAGAAATCAAATAAATACAAAATAATGAGTTCAGAGCTTTGAAAACCAAAAATAAAAATGGATGATTTCAAAAAAGTTATTTTGTTTTACAAAAATTAATTTGTTTACGATTTTTTTTTTCTTTTATTGGATTTTGAAAGATAATAATAGGGAAAATCAAATGCGAAGTAAAGACGTGTAAACATAAGATAAGGAAAACCATATGACTTGAGTTGAAATGAAAGCTCATTTGAGAAATCATACAAAAAATATAATGACAGATCATATGACTTCTATTATCGTATAAAGTGGCTTTTAAACTCGTCCCACAAATGATCGATAGAGCTAAAGTCTGGGTTTAGGACAGTTCATACCCCCATAATTGCGACACTTCCCCGTGCAGTGTGACATCGAGCTTTATGTTGCTTGGAACGAATTATTTGCCAGTTAACAAAGCGTAAGGAGCGACTTGATCCATCACTATTTAGGATAGTACCGATCTGAAATTAAACCTCCTCCACCACCACTACCCGGGCACAAGAACCAGATAGCCTCCATTGGTCCCCTTCCCAACCGTAGTGTGCATGTTCAAATCTTAGTCGAGCTTGCCGGTGAATTAAAGTAAATTTTGGTCACGTGGCAGGACGTTTCAGGCTAAGGACGGCTTCGTCAAGTCGTCTTCTAAGTGTCTATTCATTGACGATTATTCCTCTTGCCTGTCTGAGCTGTTTTTGGACGTCAACGCCAGTCAAATGACGATTTCGGAGAGAAGTCATTACGAAAAATCAGTGATTTCTCCTAATTGCTTCCCACAAACTTTTCAGTTTCCCTCAAACTTCTGTATCTTTTTAATACGCAAGATTGGCTAAGATGGAGCTGAAAAGCCACTGCAAGTTCGTTGGTTCATTCTTTGTTGCAATATTATGACAGCTTGAGCAGCTTCTTCGGGCTTTGTATTATTTTTTTTTTTTTATTAGAATCCCTCATAGACGAAATGGGTCAGAATATACTTTTAATAAGCGTATATTGCGTATTAATGTATCTTAATTTGTATAATTTATAATTTTCCCAATTATTATAGCGCGAAAGCTATGCAATGAATTTTTATTTTCTTACCCTCAACTTAAAGTTTTAAATTCAGGCTCCATAAACATTGAAGCGTAAAACCTGTATCCATTACAAATGAAGTTCTTAGAAGGCAAAAGGGGTGATTCCATATTTTTACACGCAAGGGTATCACCCCGATTACAGAATCGGACAAATGGACTGTGAAGGGAATGGGACTAAATTTCGACATTTTTAGTATTAGCCAAATGTCAAAATTGAGTCTGATTCCCTCCGCTGCTCATTCGTCAGATTGTGTAATCGGGGTGTATATGTATATATAATTTGAAAGACATAACAACCTGGATTGCTTATAACAAGCGATGCTAAAATCTCTAGGAGGGGCTCTTTTGATAACAGATTTACAAATTTGCTTCTAAGCTTTTCCCTTTCTTTGTTTTCAATTATTGGTCATTCATTTAAACCAGAAAACTAATTTATTACGAAATAATTTTTCAGTTTTTAGTATGTGAGGCTTATTTCAGCCGATTGATAGGCACTCATACATACATGCAAACCTTAATTTATTTTAGCCAGACAGGTTATCCACTAAAATCGTACTTTGTTGTTTTCGCTTGTTTCATTTTTGTTTCATCTGATTTATCAAAAAATATAAAGAACGAAAAAAAAAGGATTCCATTTGCCACACTCCATTAGGTGGAGTGCACAAGCCCATTTGGAGAAGGATATTAGCGAAATTTTTTCGTCGGTCCATCTACAAATATGATTCTTGATGCTGAAATTGAAGTCCGTACAACAAGCTGAAGAGGGCTAGAGGCAAATCCGATTTTCTATGGAAACACACATTAAGTAGAACTAGCGAATCCTTCTTGTCTGTTTGTCGTCCTGTGTCCAGAGCTGAATCCCACATCCTTTCTAAATGTGAATATCTTTTTGTTCTGCTTGGAAAAACCCCTTTGGTCAAATTGCAGGATCCTAAAAGCTTTTTTCGTTCCTCCTTTGACTTGATATAAATTACTACCTATATATAGGAGATGATACGCATATGTATACATGCCAGCAAAGAGTTCTTCGTTTTGTTATCTCTCAGATATCTGTATGTTGTATGTACATATGCAGGTGTATATAGTATAACAGGCACTTCGGTATGTATCTATGCCTAATGTTATTTTACCAAAAGAGAGAGATAGATTAATGATTGAAATCCCACAGGACATTTTTATTGCCACTGGTTAAAGCTGGTGTGTTGTAACACACATCGAATAAACCAGAAGAACATATCCTGCTCTTGGTCCTGCATAGAACTGGTGTCCGAACTACGTGTTTACTATCGGCGAACATGACATATAGCTCATGCAATAGCATTGTGTTCGCACCCATAAAGAAGGACACTTAATGCTCCTGGACACTGGCAACAGTGGTACCTACCTACACAGCATAGAGATAACATTTTAAGTCCAAACAGTCCTAACTTAGAAAAATTTGCCAAGTATAGTAATTCGTATGTAATATATGAACATTTATACATATAAACCTATGAATATGTATATATTTATGTGAGTGTGTAAAAATGTACGTTACTACTTTGTGTCCTTACCTCCGTTGCAGGGAAAACTCTCTGCGAGCAGTGTGAACAATTTATCGGAGAGTAGGCATCTTCCTCGTGGTCCAAGTGTGACTCGACAAATGGGACATTTGACTGTACGACCTCGACAACTATTGCAGAGTACGTGTCCATTACAACATTGCCATCCGGGTGGTTTAACGATCTATTAAAAAAACAAAACAAAAAAAAATGGTATTATTCCCCAGTTTACATTAAATTACAAAAGAATTTTAAGTCAGTAACAGAGAGGGTGGATAATTCCTGGGAGACCTACTTGTAAAACCCGACCAAAATGCCTTTAATGCCCAGAAAGTTAAAACCTGTGAGGGGGGTATCGCTTCGGTAATGTTTATTAAATTCTTGCTCCCTAGTTCTATATTAAACAGAAACTTATCAAATATGATGTGGGTACGTCTTACAACCGCATGAAATGTTTAAAAGTTGAAAAATGAGCTGAAACAATTTTATAATGTGTGAAATGAATGATTGGTTTAACCTAATTGGAATGGCACCATCACATCTGACTTAGCATGGAGCGTTCGATCCTTGTGCAGCGAAGGTAGATACGAGCAGGTTGAGCGTGACATGCTTCGCCTAAAGATCAGTATACTGGGCCTTAGTGAAACTAAGTGAAGAGGAAGAGCAGAATACAGATCTGATACTGGGCAAACGAGAATGCTCTGTATTCCGGGGAGGATAAAAGAAAGGGTGGCCAAAGACTGCGTGGTGTCGGAATTATGTTGAGCGAAGAAGCAATGCGTTGTCTTATTTCCTGGGAGCCCATTTCTGTGAGATTAATGACAGCAAGGCCTCGTACAAAAATTCGTAACAAAACAATTATTCAGTGCTACGGCCCCACAAATGAAGAACCAAGTAAGACAAAACCCCGTTCTACACTCATCTTAACTCGGTTTACAGGAGTGTTCTGAGTGCCGATATCATAGTATCGTCATGGGAAACCTCAATGCCCAAGTTGGATCAGACAATTACGGTCTGAAACACGTGGCTTGGGGTCCCGGAACGAAAATGGCGATTAGCTAATCGACTTTTATAACGCTATTCGTCTAGTGGGACTGCATTAAGGCATAAGACGTGCAACAAAATCACCTGGGTACAACTGGACGGTCAAACTAAAAATCAAATTGACCATATCATGATTCTGAAGCGATGGAGGAAGTCGATGTTTGATGTATAAGAAATGCCGATGTGGCAAGTGACCACCATTTGGTTCTGATGAGTCTGAAACTATGCACCGCTGCCGTACAAAGACAAACACAGAATGCAGCAAGGTGTCCAAAATTCAAAACGAATGCTTTAAAGTTTAAAAGAGAAACCTTTGTCATTAAATGGAATTCAACATCCAATAATTGATGAGATTTGGGGTGAATTACAAGGTGTTTTTTATCGAGGCTGGAAGTCTGAAGTCGGACGGTTACAGTTGCAAGAAAACGCCAGGTTCTTTTAAGATCAAGTCTCTCTCGCCCTCTTGAATAGTCCTATGCCGCCAACTTCAAGCTTCGAGAACCAGTGGAAGAATTGCCAGGAGGCCACCAGAGAAGATGCCGCCTCTCTGACGTGCTGGGCTTCACACGACCACCACATTGAATCCTCTAGTTCGATGAAGAGTGCCAGCAAGTACATTAAGCCAAACAACAGGCACATAAAGCGGCACTACATAGAAGGACCAGAGATGCTCGCGAGCTCTACGAGCAGAAAAGGAGCGAGGAACACAAGCTTCTAAGACGGAAAAAGTAAGAGTAGAGTATGAGTAGCGCGCTATCGAGGAAATAGAGGGATGGAATGAAGTTTGGAAGTTTTACCAAAAAGTGAAAAGAACCCAACAGGGCTACAAGGCCCGAACTGAAGCCTTCAAGGATGATTAGGGGAATAACGAGGTAAAATGGCAGTCAGTGCTGAGGCTATAGAAACATCATTTCTTCAAATTGTATAACGAAGCGAATCCCGCTGCCAATCATATTTCACCACTCAACCTGGACGACGCTACCAACGTAGGCCAACAACTTTGCCCACCCGATTTCGACGAAGTAAAGATAGCTATTGAAAGTGGCTGGCGTTGAATTGGTCAGGAGTATACAGCAGCTCATCAGCAAAATATGAGCTTCAGAATTATTTGCCCGATCCGCAAGAAAGGCGATCTTCTGGACTGCACCAACTACAGAGGCATCAGTCCTCTTATAATATCGCGTACAAGATCTTCTCTGCCGTACTTTGTGAACACCTGAAGCCATTCGTCAACAACCTGATAGCAGGTCCATACCAGTGTGGCTTTAGGACAGTGAAGTCCACCATCGACCAAATATTTGCACTACGCCAGATCTTGGTAAAAATCCAGGAGTTTCAAATCGATACCTACCAACTTTTCGACAGCATCTATAGAGACGAGCTATATTGAGCAATGTCTAGTGTTGCATCCCTCCTCAACTCGTCCGTTAGTGCCGGATGACGATGGAGAACGTACGCTGCTTCATCAAGGTCGGCAAAGACCTCACCGACACCTTTGATGCAAAAAAACAGGCTTTAGGCAAGGCGACGATGCGCTGTCATGCGACTTCTTCAACATCGTTCTTGAAATAATAGTGCAAAACTCTCACGTAAACACCAGCGGCACAACCTTTCAAAAGTCCGTCAAATTACTTGCCTACGATGACGACATTGACATAGTCGGACGGACTTAACTTAACTTAATGGCCGCGTTCAAGTTTCAATGGATAGCCTATGCTTTGAATCCATGTATGTGTCTGAACGCAAGTCAGCTGTTGTTGATATTTCTCATAGGATAACTTCGGATTGGGTACGATATGTCGACTTTTAAAATATCGACTCCATAAGATCGACTTTTAAAATCTCGACAGAAAAAATCTCGGCTGGTTAAAAAACCGACAGATCAAAATACAGACACAAATTTAACCCACTTTCTAAAATGTCGATTTTTCAAAATGTCGATTCTCAAAATGTCGACAGTGATCGAGATTTAATGAATCGAGATTTTAACAGTCGACATTTTAAAAGTCGACATTTTGATCAGATCAGATATGAATCGAGATTTTAACAGTCGACATTTTAAAAGTCGACATTTCATCAACATCATTCCCTAAACTATGATCTGATCATTATTATCTAATATCGCATTGTCATAGTGCAATAAATCGCATTTTTTGTATTTAAATTTTTGTTGCCTATATATTTTGACGTCTTAATTTCCTATTATTCAGGGTCCGTAACGTGTTTTAATTGTAATACAATAATAAAACATCCAGAAAATGAGGCAGTTAAAAGTTCGAAATATTAGGTATAATGTAGGTAGGCAACAAAAATGCGTTCTATTGAACTTTCTTGAAGCTACAAAAGGTAGGTAATATAAAATTCATAACTACCTAAATAAGTTAATTATTATAAGAACCAAATAAGAACTTGTATCTTAAACATAGTCTTAAATTTTCCACAGCATCAAAAAACTGTTAAGTTCCTGTTAAAAAATCAGGCAAGAATTTATGATTCTTGAGTTTATAGTTATTCCATGTAAACATTTAAGGCAGAGCGTTGTTCTTTGGGTTACTTTCAAATGACCGACATACACAATATCGACAAGTCAAAATGTCGACTGGTTAAAATGTCGATTTATATTTTATATCGACTTTTCTGTATGGGAAAAATTCCGACAAGTCGATATTTTTCTCGACTTCTATCAGGGCAGTCGACTTTTTGTCAAATCGACATTTCAAACTGTCGACATTTTAATAAGTCGGTAAAAACAAAGTCGGTATTTTAACTTTCAAAAAAGTCGATAAAAGTCGACATTTTAACCAGTCGACATTTTTTTTGTCGGTCATTCGTACGTAACCCGATAACTTCGTATCCTAAAATTTTTAGCATATCTTGGGATCTCTTTTCTTCCAACAGCTGGTTTCATCATCAGCTGTGTCTTAACAAGGGATTACAACAACACAAACCTATCCAGATCGCTTTAGTTCTGTGTTTGAACGCGGCAATGTCAGAGGTGCTTTCGTGAGTATTGAAAAGGAAGCCAAGCAGGTTGGGTTAACGGTGAATGAAAGCAAAACGAAATATATGCTGTCAACATGAAAGGAAACCCAACATCGACGTCCTGGACAGAGGGTCACTATAGACAGCTATGGTCAGAGACTTTGTCTACCTAGGATCCGCTATAAACTCAGCGAACGATACCAGTACTGAGACCAAATTAAGGATTATTCTTGCAAATCGCTGTTTCTTTGGGCTAAGACGGCGATTTAGCAGCAATGCCTTCTCTCGAGCTACTAAAATGACCCTGTATAAGACGCTTCTCATCCTGGCCCTGATGTATGGTGCAGAGGCATGGACGCTGTTAACGGTGGATGTGAATGCGTTAGGCTATTCTGAGAGGAAAATTCTCCGGGTGATTCTTGGTCCTGTCTGCATAGATGGGGAATGGAGAAGAAGATACAACAACGAGCTGTACGAGCTGTACAGCGACACGGACCTAGCCACAAAAGTGAAAAGCCAACGACTGATATGGCTGGGTCACCTAGAGCGAATGGAAACCAATGCTCCGGCCCAGAAAGTCTTTGAATCCAACCCCGTGGGACAGCACAGTAGAGGTGGACAGCGTAAAAGGTGGCGCACGCAGGTGGAAGAGGACCTCAACCAACTTGGCGTGCGAAACTGGAGACAGCTAGCTAGAAATCCAGCCGGCTGGAAGAAGCTTGTTGGTTGAGGCCCTGGTCCACCCCGAACTGAAGTGCTACCTTAAGTAAGTAAGTAAGTTGGTACCAAAGACTAGATGGTATTTCTATTGTTTTCTTACACCAACTACAAAATTTTACCACTTTTAGAACACTGTCGTATTGTTTGCCCTAATTTCTGGTCATCCAAAAATTTGATTCGTTGAATAAAGCCGTTATCTATGTACATTTCTGTCTAGCTTGTTAGTACTTGATCCGATTTTCTTCAGTAGGGTTGGCTTTATAACATCATCCGAAGCTTACTTCTCTTATTCTGATAACCTTTTACAGCTCAAATCAAACCATGAATCCTCTTTTGGTTTGATAGATTATATTTGCATTTTATTAGGCGTCTTCAGGAAAATGAGATCCCAGAGGACTCAGCGTCAAAAACTGAACAAGCGAATCCAATATTTTGTTTCCTCAGTTTGCTATTTACGAGACTGAGATTGCTGAGGGCTCTGAGATCTCATTTTTCTTAACATGTCTACTATATTTCAACCATTTTCGTTTGCAGGCTCTTTTTCTTCTTCCTCAAAAATCAAATCGGTTGAGCGAACTATATAGTACCTACTGATGGCTGGTAATTCATCATCATCATCGTGTCCTGTAACCCCGGCTGGGGCATAGGGCGTCAACAAAACGTCTCCACCCTTCCCGGTCTGCTGCAAGGTACTTTAGCTGTGGCCACATCTTTCTCTGGGATTCTGCTTCCGCTAAGACAGTTGATTTCCATGTTGTTCTTGGTCTTCCAACCCGCCGTGCACCCTGAGGATTCCATTCAAAGGACTGCTTTGCAATTTCATCGTTTGGTTTCCTCAGTGTGTGACCAATCCAACGCCCTTTACGCTTTCTTATGTCGACGTCCGCAGCCGCTCTAGACTTGTCCTGCGCCACAATTCCTCATTTGATATTATTTGTGGCCAGCAAATCATTAGGATGTGACGAAGACAGCGATTCACAAAAGCCTGCAATTTCTTCGAAATGGTAAACGTGACTTTCCTTGTCTCACACCCTGTTTTACTACGAAGGAGTCGGATAGCTGCCCATTGTGTAAAACAATAACTTTGCGTTATTGTAGGACTCTTTAATAATGGCAACAATTTTTGGTGGAATTCCTCTACCAAGCAACGATCTCCATATACATTCTCGGTTAACTCGATCAAATCAAAGGCCTTCTCAAAATCGACGAACATGAGGTAAAGCGGTGATTGAAATTCCATCGACTGCTCGAGGACGATACGCAGGGTGTTATGATATGATCGACACACGATCGACCACTGCGGAAGCCAGCTTGATGCCTCTTGAGTGTAGACTCGATTCTATCTTTTATTCGCTCGAGAATGATGATTGCCATTAGTTTTGGGAAAACGGACAAAACGGTTATACCACGCCAATTGTTGCAATTCTTAAGATCACCTTTCTTTTGTAACACCATCCCTCCAGTCCTTGGCTGGTAATTAGCGTTTGGTATTTATTATATCTTTATAGCAAGTTCTTTATTTACACAAATTTGATCAAAGTGGGACATAAAGCTGCGCCCCACAATTAAAGAAGTGTTCATTTATATTTCCTCTGCTTGCGGTATCTATGTAACTATACAGTGTCTGTATTTCGATACTTATAGCTATAGTTCTGATGGTGCAAGGGCTTCCACAAGAAAAAAAAGCATTTTTAATATAAAATACATTTTTTGTTATTTTAAGAGCCGAGGGACTATTTCATTTCGAAGGTATGGACAGACAATTTGTATGATGTGACGAAAGCAAAATAAAAGGTCACAAAAACCATTAAAATCATATTTCTAAATCATTCAAATTCAGCTAAGAGAAGAGTAGGTAGGTATGGTTGAATGTTCTAGTTAAGCTACAAATAAATTTTCATCATCAAGTTATCATGCACCATTTAGCAAATTTAACCACAATATCACAAATCCCTTGGGGCAATATACACAAATTTCTGCACATCCTCCATTAGGATGTTCACCGAACACCGAAACCTGCAATAATGGTGTCTGTTACTTTAGTTTGGTCTCACAAATTCTTCCTTTCATGACCGACAATGCACTCCAGTACTTTATGATGTTAGGCTTGTCCTAAATGTGTGATGCGTAACTAGGTTAGTGTACTACTTCCTACAGGCACTGTTGGTATATGATACTGCTCGAGCTCGTATTAATGGAAAATACCTTTCACAATGTTAATGTCGTCACCAGCCGTTGTTTGTTGAAATTTGCAGTTGCTATATCTATACTGGAAATAACGTAAGCCATTTAGGCCACAAGCAATATGTATTGGCCTTAGAGCGTTTTGGTCACTGTTGTAACATTAACCCTACTAGGTACTTTCAAACTTTAGATGATATGGGTAATGTTTGTACATTGTGTACCTGCATACATGTATGAAGATGACAATACCTACAGTTTGAGGGGGACTTAAATTTACCTTACAGAGAAAAGCCTGTCAAAAGATTGTTTTTTTTTTGGTTATGAGAATATCATGTGCCTTAAAAAAAATTAATTTATTATTACAAATTTTACCTCAAGGCAGATTGGGCATTCAAGGAGTTGAGCGACATTCTGCAGACATTTTGCAAATTTTTGTAATGAGTCTTGGTTTACAACCTGAAAACAGATAAGAAAAACACAACTTATAACAACAATTTTGTATAAAATCTTAATTTGAATTAAGGATATTACATCGACATGCAAGACCTACAGTCTCTTAAGTGCAACCCGAACTACACATTATTTTTATTAAAGCTGTTAATAAATAAAATCAAAAAATTGAATTAAATTAAAATTTTAAAAATATTTACTCACATTATTTTCAGTCTTATTTCGCCATATCAGCATAGTAACATAACTACTACCTCCTTCCCAATGAATTTGTATTTTTTTTGCTAATTCAGAAATTTTCTGACCTAGCACATCACAGTCATTTAGCTCGAGTACCGTATCACCGGTACGCACTCCAGCCTGGTACGCATTCGAACCATCTTGCACTCCACTTACCCAAGGGTATGGATCCCATGGAGCGCGACTTAAATGTAGACCAAGCGTTCCGTTCGGGTAAGTTGGTATCTTGCACAATTTAAGCATTACCTTGTTATAACAACTGATGGCTTCAACCAAATGTTTAGTAAGTGAGTGCGAGCATGTGGGTTCCGCTTTGAAGGCAGTTTCAGCAGCAATTATTAATCTGAAATGAAATTAAACAAAAAGAAAAAACATGATTATAAATGCAGTCATTGCATTGTTTATAAAGCTTTGGCTGTAAGGTGAATTTATTCAAAAGTTGTTTTCCATTAGTATTGAAGTTTTTTTTTTTTAATTTTTAAAGAAATGCAAAATAATTAAAAAAATTTTTAACCTAACGCGTGCATCTCGTAAAATAAACGTTTATAATTACTTTCGAAAAATCATAATGAAAAACAATTTTTGAGTCTTTACTTGAATCTTTGATATTTAAGTTACTAAGTTTCCCAACTGAAGAATATCTGTCTATGTACTTACTCTCTTTCAATGAAAATAAAATGCACGCCTGAATTTCACGCTTATTGCTCAAGTGGTTATAGTAATTTAAACAGTTTATACCTATCCATAAACGAACATGGATGTTGACGCTGTTGTTCGAAACTTTCGAACTCGAGCCAAGAAACACTTGAAGTCTTATGGAAACGCACTTCCCTTGTTGTAAAAGCCCTCAGGACCCAGGTAATACATAACCAGACTCTTCAGAAGTTTTACAATTAGCACCAGAATTGAAATAGGCCATCATAGAGCAAAAGATTATGTGGTCAATAAACTCGTTCAAATCCTATAAATCAGCTGGACCAGATGAGATTATTCGGGCATTTGATCATTGATCTGCATGATAGGGACCTTCTCAATCCTAACAATAAGTG
Source organism: Dasysyrphus tricinctus (assembly GCA_963921185.1). NCBI lineage: Eukaryota > Metazoa > Arthropoda > Insecta > Diptera > Syrphidae > Dasysyrphus > Dasysyrphus tricinctus. The sequence continues at coordinate 140,680,921 of OY992530.1, forward strand.
CAACTACCAACATGCTTACCTTTAATGTAAGTCAGTGGAGACTGCACTCAGTTTGTCTCGCAAATTGAGAAAAGTCTGAAGCACAAAGAACACACTCTGGCAGAAAACAGTTACAGGAGGCACACCACATGGAGGGGTAGGTTCACCACTCCTTTGGGTCCACGTAATTAACAAAATTCTTACAAGATTAAGGAATCAGAGCATTAAAATTGTGGCCTATGATTTTCTTGGCTGGAGCGTTGTTGTCCATTCGCTCGATGTGGCCGAGCCAGTGTAGTCGACGTGTTTTGGCTCTTTGGACTACATCCACATCTTGGTACAGCTCGTACAGTTCACGATTGAATCTTCTCCTCAAATCGCCCTCTTCGCATATAGGACCAAATATCCGCCGAAGAATTTTTCTCTAGAAAGTGCCAGTATCAATTCCCCTTTTTTACTTATCGTCCAGCACTCGGTGCCGTACAGTAGAACTGGTAAAATTGGCATTTTGTATAGCGTGCACTTTGTCTTTCGAGAAAGGAGCTTTGAACCCTTTTGTTTGGCCAAACCGAAGTAGCAGCGGTTCGCTAGGGTAATTCTTCGTCGGATTTCCACTAAGGTGTCGTTCGTGGAATTGATGTTTGTTCCGAGGTAGGTGAACTCCTTGACTACCTCGAAATTACTGCTTCCAACATTGACGTTTTGTCCTAGACGATGGACAGATGAGGCTTTGTTTGTTGATAGCATATACTTTGTTTTGTCCTCATTCACTTCAAGACCAACGCGTTTCGCCTGTTCATCAATAGCTGTGAATGCTTCAAGTACAGCTCTCTTGGAACGGCCGATGATGTCGATGTCGTCCGCATAACCAAGCAGTTGAGAAGACCTGTTAAAGATAGTGCCTTCCATGTTAACACCACTCTTGCGCACTATCTGCTCCAGGACTAGGTTGAAGAAATCACATTATAGCGCATCTCCTTGTCTGAACCCTGTACACGTCTGGAATAACTCGGATGAGCTGTTACCCATTTGCACGTTGCACCGCGTATTTTTTAACGTCATGCGGCATAGCTGGATCAGTTTTTTCGGGATCCCGAGTTCCGACATCGCCAATAGAAGCTCTTGGCGACTTATGCTATCATATGCGGCTTTGAAGTCGATGAATAGGTGGTGGGTCTCGACTTGAAATTCGTTGGTCTTTTCCAGGATTTGCCTCAATGTGAAGATTTGGTCTATCGTTGATCTGCCTGGCCTGAAGCCACACTGGTACGTGCCGATCATAGTGTTGCAGAAAGGTCTTAGACGCTCACATAGTACGTTGGATAGGATCTTGTAGGCAACATTAAGCAGGGATATTCCTCTGTAGTCCTTGCAGGACATAGGATCGCCTTTTTTGTAGATTGGGCATATGGAGCTATTTGACCAGTCGTCGACTTTCCTCCTCCCAAACTTGGTTGATGAGCTGGTGCATGCACCCTACCAGAACATCTCCCCAATACTTGAAGAGTTCCGCTGGTAGGCCATCCGAGTCGGCGGATTTGTTGTTCTTAAGCTTGTGGATGGCTTTCTTAACCTCTTCAGTACTGGGTGCTGGGACTGGATCTTCATTGACTGGTCTAATGCTTCTTTGTTCCCCTGTCGCCTCTTCCACATAATGCCCATTAAGCAGCTGCTGGAAATGCTGCTTAAACACGTCTACAATTCCCTGTGCTTCGGTGACTAGGTTCCCTTCGCTGTTTCGAAGAGCTTGCGTGCCAGTCCTATTCCTATAACCAGATGCCAGTTGCTTGGCTGTTTTGTAGAACCGGCGGCGGCGGGTGTAAGTGGCGGTGCTGGACTCTTCGAGATACTTGAGCTGAGAGGCTGCGGATGCTCTTTTCTTTCTACGCAGGGTTTTTTTCTCTTTCCTTCTCTTTTCACGGTACTCCTCTCTTGCTGCTCTTGTTTTCTGTTGCAGCATAATTAATTATATATCTAAGCTTTCCAAAAATGAGACTTATCCTCCTTAAATATCAAATCAAATAGTATTTAAGATCGAGTAAAACTAAAAAATATGCAAAAAAAAAGTGGGTTACACCACTTTTGCACTCATGGCATCACTTGTTAGTGAGATATTGCTAACATTCTGGGTCTTAGAATTTTACAAACGACTGCAGAAGTTAAGATGACGATCGTATCGTTCTTGATTTTTTAAATAAAGTATTGAAATGTAGGTAGATTTATATTTTCATATTTTTTATAATTTTTTAAAATATGATATGAACTTATGAGTATTGAAAGCAAAAAAATTAAAGTTTCGAAAAATCTGGGGCCTTTTTTTTAATCAAAATGTGGTAATCTGGGGGTTTATAAGTTTTTCTGGGGGGAGAATTTTTTTTCATCTGGCAACACTGACTGAATAATATTTGTAGATCTAACCGAGTCAAAATCAGTTGTGTTCCTGGACATAGCAATATAGAAAATAGAAAGGAATGATAGAGCAGATGAACTGGCAACTAAATGGTCAGTATCAATTAGAAATAGTAGTAGCTATGGGACCAGACATCCCGATTAAAATGAGAAATAAACCTAATAACGAAAGAGCATATCAATAACTCCTGGGTAACCAGAAATAACTGACTTATCTTTAAAAGTTTTACTTAATTTCAAAAGACTATCTCAGAAGTTAATTCAGAAATATTTTTGACCTACATTTTTTAAATTTGGTACATATCTGCATTAAAATTGCATAGTGATATTACCTATACATTCAAAGATGCAATTTTAACAAAAAAAAACATACATTTTACTGAATTTGTCATATGGACAAAGTTTTTTCTAATTTTGACATTTTCAACAATATTCTAACCCAGAAGTTGAGTGGAAGTCCATTTCGAATAAACGAAAATAGGCAGTTTCACTTAATTCAACATCTCTTAACTATTAAGTGCACCAAATTTCAATAATTTGTGTCATGGATTGGCGTGGGAAATGTTTTTTTTTTTCATAATTCAACAAGTGGGCCATTGTATGCTACTGCTGCGTGCCCGTCGCGAACTGTGGTTCAGGAGTGAACAGAAATCGTTTTATCGAGTATTTAATAGTAAAGTTTTTGAAATGCAGTTCGAATCATAAGGAATAGAATTTTTTTTAGGAAATCAGTTTCTAAATATAAAATTTTGGACCTAAAATTTAGTAAGAAATAAATGAGCTTAGGTATTTTAAAGACATTTTTTTTTAGATAAATAAATCTTTTAAGTTTTGCTATATGCATATATGACCAAACTGCTGAAAGAAAATGTCAGCGTCGTCGTTCAATTCCATATTTAATTCAGGTGGTATTAAGTGGTTTTAGATATCCCTAATTTTTGAGATCTTGAGATCCTGAGCTTTCAGACATGCTTCCAGCTACAGTGTATATTTTCACCCCACCTTGCCGTTGCCACGTTGCCAGCCAAACAAGATTTGCAGTTTTCAAATCACTTATATTACAGTTCGATCAGGAAACCTTTTTCTTATGTTTGGAATTTATTTTTTGAGATGATTAGGATGAAGTTAAGTCCAGAAGTCATTTTTGTAATCCTGTCTCTTGGCCACAATGGCGCCCAACCTGTACTCCAGTTCAGAAAACAAAATCCTGGCACTTTGTGTGGAAGAGATCTTATTATTAATTTTGAAATTTATTTTTGACATGCTTAGGACGAAATTAAGCTAAGGATTCATATTTGTAATCCTGTCGTTTGGACGACATTTTGAAAATTGGCGCCCTATCTGGGCCAAACAGTAAAATAAAGAGAAACTCGTAAAATACTTGGAAAATTTTCATAATTTAAATAACGGTTGGTGTCTTAAGAGATAGGTGTTAAGTAGACGCACCTTCGGGTAAAATATAAGTGTTACCACCAGGGGCGTCTTTAGACAATTGGGGGCCCTGGGCCTTAACGATATGGGGGCCCCTTGAAATTGTTTTTATTGAAAACTATTTCATATTAAAAGTCTTACCATAATTTTTTATTAAATTTAACTATGTATTAACTATTATCATTTAACTATTTCGGGAGTATCAAAAGGCAAGACCCTGGTGCTCTTTTGAAACGTATCTAGACAGTTGTTGTCTCGAGATTTTGTGTTCAAAGAAAATTTTCGTTTCATTTATTTTTAAAATATGTTTAGGGAATATCTTTTTCGAAACTTAAAACGGGATAGTCCCATGGAAAATTGATAGGTTTACCTACCAGCCAGCGTTGCCACGATAAAAAAAATATTGAGGGCCTTTTTGGGTGCCATTTGTAAAAAGTCCGGGCCACATTCCGTCATAGAGAAAATTTCAATGAATCTAAAAGGTGATTTACAAAACGAAACGTAGTATTAATAAAATTGTCAACCACTTTCGAAAAAATTAGAAAAAAATTAGAGCGTTTAGGCAATATCATTTTGATTCTCTTAAAGAAAATATTTTTGTATAAAAACAGAAAACTAAGATTTGCGGGCCATTTCTATTTGGCCAGGGTCTAGGGGCCAACAATCAAAGTAGGAGGCCGTATGGCCCGATCGGGTATTTTATGGCAAATTATTTTCAGTAAAGCTAAAATAAGGACTACACTTGTAGTTTTATAAAAATTAAATGAAAAAATGAATTGATTTCGATTTTTATTTGCAATATGATAAAAAAGAGGTTTTTGATTTTGTATTAATAACTTTACAAAATTCCGTTTCAACTGATCAGATAGGCAACTCTTGCACTCAAGCTTTGAATTTTCTGGTGGGTGGCCTCTAAATGAAAAAAGTCCTGGCATGGTGCTCATCAATTCAAAAAATTCAAATGCAGAAATATTTTTTAATACAGATTCAATTTTTGTAATAAGCTCAATTTCGATAAAATTGCAGTTTGCAACTTTGGCTCTCACTAGCTCATTTAAGAGTTAATTTTCTGGCCACATATTCATTGCATTGCACAATGCACATTGCACATTTTACTAGGGTTGCCAGATTGTTCTTGAAGCTTGACGGGACATATGGCCACAAATAATGAAAATCCCGGGATTAGCGAATTTTGCCCGGGACAAAATAAATTTAACTGCGACAAAAAGAAAATCGTATGCGAGGAGGATTTATTATCCCCATATTTTTAAAGTTGAAAATTCATTCCCTAATTTAATTTCTTGAAAAAGTTGTTTTATATAAATAGATATTTTTGTTTTTAAACAATTTCATAACTTAAACTTTTGACAACAGAAATTATTTTTCTTAAACCAATTTGTTTCAAATCTCACGTTGGCGTTAGTACAATTTTATTTTAAGTATTCATTAGGTATTCAAAGCTCTCATCAATTTTTAATCAAACACTTAAAGCCGTATGCTTGGCTGACAAAAAAAAGAATTAACATTCTTTTGGAATCCATAAGATACAAATTGGCAAATGTTATTATTATAATATTAGACGTGTCCAGGAAAATGAGAACTCAGAGGGCTCAGTGTCAAAAACTGAGCAAGCGAATCCAATATTTTGTTTCCTTATGTCGAATTCCTTACAACCATTTCAAATCGATTTTTTTTGTTGGTTGTAAGGAACACACAAAAAATCAAATTTTCCGTGTGAGTTTGTGTGTGTGTCATTTGACAGTAGCTTTGAGGCAAAAAGTAAACAAACTATGCGCATACAAATTTGTTACAAATATTCAAAAGTGCATTCAGTTTTTCGGGTTTTGTTAGATTAAAAACATATATATTTCCAAGAAAAGTTGCAAAAAGAGACAAAAAATAGCTGTGTGGCCATTAAAGAAAAAAAAACAACCCAAATTCATCCAAGAAACACATCATTCGAGAAACGCATCGGCAAGCTATCTTTATCGACTTTGGGCACTTTGAATCGAAATAAGTTGATATTTTGATAACTTCTTATTGACTATTCACTATTTTTTGATGAATTAATATTAGTTTTAATGATTTATTTGCTCTCAATCTATTTAAATGACCGACGAACAGTTAAGAATATTTGTTAAATCCGTCGCAAAATACTTTCAACTCCAGAGAAATGTCAAATCTTGTTAGTGTGTGTGAAATCGATTTGAAATCTTGCTGAAAATGCAAGATTTGTTTTGATAGAATAAAATCGATTTTGTTTAGAAAAAAAATCGATTCTATTTAGAAAAAAATCGATTATTGGTTGTAAAGAATTCGACATTAGTAATTTGACAGCTAAATTTCTGAGGAATCCTGTTCACGAGACTGAGATTGCTGAGAGCTCTGAGATCTCATTTTTCTGAACACGCTTGTCAGGTTGCCAAGATATCATTTGCACTAAAGGTCACAAGTACTTTAAACTGCATCAAATTCAACGGTCCACAAAAACAAAAATAACAAATTTGAGACCATTGCACATATGCAAGAAAGGAAAAATATTAGACGCGACTGAGGAATACGAAATTTACAAGGCAAATAAACTAGAACAAGACAGACTACTAAACGACAAATTGACATTAAAAACGAACGGAGACAAATATAACACCAAAAAAAAGAAAAAAAAAAAAAGCTCAACTTTTTACAACAAAAGCAGAGACAGCTGGGTTTTAAGTTCAATTGCTATGAAATCTTAGTAATTCGCCGGAAGATGGAGTATAAGCTCCGAAACGCTTCGCATTAAATAAATATAAAAAAAAAAATTAAGTTGTGAAAATAGTTTTTTAAAATTTCAAATAAATAAAATAAAGTAAAAACAAAATAAAACACATTTTAAAAGTTTTCATTTTATTTATTTATTATTATCAATAAAAATAACAAATTTTTTTTTATTATTTACATTTTTATTCCACATTCTCATTCCACGTTAAGTTTGGTAAGATTGATTAAAACTTTAATGCAGCTTTTTTTGCCAACTAATAAAAGATATCTACCTTTTGGTATTTTTTGTGAATGTAGGTCGAAACCCGGGAAAAAAGTTGTCCCGGCGGGACAGTTGAATGTATGCTTGAAATCCGGAACGTCCCGGGCAAACGCAACGCTACATGTTACTCTCAGTTTGTGCCAGAGCCGTTTTAAAAATAATATTGTAGGTACCTATGATGTTTTAAAATTTTCAGAAAACGAAGTTTAAACATAAAATTTGTCCAAGGATTTGGTTCCGGGTGTACAAATTCAAAGTTTTAATTTTCTCGTTTTCGCTTTGTTTTGGATATTTTTATTTTTAACTAGCTCTACCTTTACCAAACTACATCAGATCTATTCAAACGAGCATTTGTAACCTGATCTAAAATTTGTTCTTGTTTTTATTAAAAACAAAAAAAAAACAAGTTTTTGAGTATAATTTTTGCTTCCTTATTATGAAAGCCCAATTAATACTCTTGAGACATAATTGTAATTTTTTCAGAAAAAAAGGGAGTAAAGACAACCAAAAATACAAAATTATATTACTGTGATCGACTTTGTTTTCAAAAGATTAACTAATTTTTCTCATTTGTTTGTTTGTTCCTAACCTAAAAAAGCGTCAGATGTAGTTTTATTTAATTGTGTTTATTTTATTTAAAAATTGAACTTTTCTTGAATTTCATAATGGTACGAAAATACCAAAATAACTTAAATATTCTTTTTTATTAAAAAATTTAAAAGGTTTTAAGAGTATTAAGTGGTCTTTCATGATAAGGATGGAAAATAATGCTCTATCACTTATTTTACTAGAGCCAAATATATCCAATCTCAACTTCGCATATATCTACTTTTAAAAATAACAATCGGTTGGTATACTTGGGCAGTTCAGGGGGCCCCCTAAATCGCGGGGCCCTGGGCCCTGGCCCACCGGGCCCATGCCTAAAGACGCCACTGGTTACCACCTGTCAGGAACATATCGTCCCCTGATTGCAAGAACTAGGTAACTCAATTTTCAATTTTTAAAATATCTTGGCAAAAACGGTATTATTTAGTACAGTTTTCAAGAATTTTGGTCCAATTTTTTTCTATTCTAAGCTATGTAATATAGAATATTTCTAAAGTGTAAGAAACATAAAAATTAAACCTTCCCTCGTCTTCTTGAAGTTAGGCATCTATGAACGTTGCTGTCTTCAAAATTTAAATTGATTAACCTAGTTCTTGCAATCAGGGGACGAAATGTACTTTTTTCTATGTTGATGGGCGCAACCTCCACTTTTTTTATACTCTTTAATATTTTTATCATGAAAAAAGTTGTGGAAACGCCTCCAGATATTAAATGCGTGTTGGAAAAATAACAGGATATGACTTAAAAAATACGTCGTGAAAAGTCTCACCTTTGGTTAACTTTGTTTGTTTTGTTCTTTGGTAGTTTTTCATATTTTGAACAATGAAAAAGTTGTGCAAACGCCTCTTAGATGCCAAAAGCATATTGGGAAAATGACGGTTGACGTTTCACAGTGTAGGTGTTGAGTAGAAGCACCTTCGGTTAATATTTTGTTTTACCGCTCTTAAGGAACATACTTTTTTGATGTCACAGGGTGGAATTTCCACTTTTTAGTATTTTTTAATATTATTAACGTGAAACAAGTGTGAAACCGCCTCCAGACTCTAAACGTGGCTTGAAAAAATAGCGGTTGATATTTCAAAAGTAGATGTTGAGTAGAAACACCTCCGGTTAAAATTACAGTGTTCCTTCTTTTGAGAAACATACTTTTTTGATGTCAAAGTGTGGGATATCCACTTTTTTGGTAATTTTTAATATTTAAAACGCATGTTGGAAAAAAAGTTGAAAGTTTTTTCGTGCTTAAAATATTAAAAAAAAAAAATAAAGTCTCACCCTTTAAAAAAAAACATGTTCCTGAAAAGTGGCAACACTGATATTTTAACCAAAGGTGCTTCTGCTCAACATCTTTCCTTTAAGACATCAACTGTTATTTTCCCATTACGCGTTTGGCATCTGGAGGCGTTTCCTCAAATGTTTTCATGTTTAAAATATTAACAACTACAGAAAAAGTGGAGGTCCTAATCTCTGACATTAAAAAAAGTATATTCCCGAAAAGCGGCAATACTGATATTTTACCCGTAGTTGCGTCTACTGAACGCCTATCTTTCAAGACATCAACCGATATTTTAGCTATGGAAATTTTCTAAGTAATTTATGAGTTTCTCTTTGTTTTACCATTTGGCCCAGATTGGACACCAGTTTTCAAAACTAAAGAATTAAAAAAATGATTTCCAGGCTAAATTTCATCCTCAGCATGTCAAAAATAAATTTAAAATGTAAAAATGATATCTCCCCACAAAAAGTGTCAAGATTTGGGTTTCCTGATCGGAGTACAGGTTGGGCACCATTTTTCAAAATGGCGACCAAGCGACAGGATTACAGAAATGACTTCTGGGCTATATTTAATCCTAATCAACTCAAAAATAAATTCCAAACAGGCAAAAAAGGTCCCCGCCAAAAAACGCGGGGGATTGGATTTGCTGGCCGGACTATATGTACCTGCCCGGAATGCTCACTCATTTATCAATTGAATTCATTAAAGCTGGCGAGAATGTTGAAGATTAAAACAATTATTTAATTTAAAATGAAAGCCTTTGTTGGAAGACCCTATTCGTACATCCAAAACTGTTGTGCATATCGAAAATCAAACTATTCCCATAAAATATATTTTAAAACTACAACTCGTAAAATTATAGGTAGGTATCTAGCTTTACGTTGCAGATTTATTGAAAGTACCTATATGTACTTACTTCATAGAAACAGTCTTTTCCGCTATTTTTATTAATTTTTCCCTTAGGAGGAATATCTGCGATATCTTGTGAATTAAGAGTAGTTTTGTCAAATAAATCTGAAAGTTGTTGCATTCAAATCAGAAATTCTTACCATTTAAGAATAATGCATAAAGACTTTAAATCAATGTTTTAAATTCTGTAAAATATTTTAATCAAATCAAAATCAATCGCAGCAGAAAATGGCAATAATCTATTAAAATAATTTATCTATTTTTATTTTTAAAACTCTTATTTATTTATTTTATTTTATTTTATTTTATTTTATTTTATGTTTCTATACGCATCGGTAACATTAAAACTAAAACGTGTGTCTCTTTTACGAGAGACTGAGACAAGCCGTAGAGACGAAATAATTTTTATTGAAGCAGTCAATCGTGGAACGTGACTAAACCAAGCAATCACCACAAAACCATCCGCCATCAAAGTCACTCCAGATGGAACTTTTAAGATACTATTTTGAGGTTCTTGCGTTAATTTACGATCAAGTTAGCTGCAGACAGACAGCTGAAGGCAGCCATAGGTTATTGAAGATAGGAAGGGGGTTGAATCCAAACTATATACTACCGCCACGGAATACTAATGGTTTTGTAATGCGAGCAATTTGGCAAGCGCACCGATTTAATGGCAAACGCAGAGTGGTGATAACCTTGACGATAGGTGTATTTCAACAGTTAATTTAAAGGCAGGTTATCACCTGCCTTATAGATGGATGCGGTTAGATAGATAGCTAAAGGTCGAACTCCTTTAATGTACCTAAATACGAATTATTATATAGTTTTGGGTGATGAATATGGTGTGATAATACGAGCTAATCGGGGTTGTAATGTTTTGAAATGGATACAGGTTAAGGGTGGCGTATGACGATGGCTTTTAATGACTGACAGTGAGTATATTATAATTATATGTGAGTTGCCTTGCTAACCTATTAATAGGGTATGCGATGCACGTTTTGCTATGAAGATGAAAACTTAGAATGAGAACGAAAAACATAAATTTTATGTACCATAAGGACACATACCTACGTGGAATACTTAATTATCATTGTGACAAGCTGTTTGTAGATATTGTTTCCAAAAATAAGATACATTTCAGTATATGATGTTAAAATCAGCTTTGAATACTCGAATGTGAAAAAAGATCGATAGCTGGTATTCACGCATTATTTCTTAAGAATATTGTACTTTTTATTCTTAAGTGTAAACTCCATCTAAGGCAAAAATCGAAGTGACTTGTTTGATGATAAATACAAACTATCAACTACGACTACCAACCAAACGATAGTTTATTGTTATACCGTCTTGGTCGTTTTTAAATCAAAAGCGTTTCAAAAGTTTAAGGCTTACCAAAATTTAGTTTCCATCTGCACAATTTTTGATCTCGGCACGCTAAACTATTACATACTTTTGAAATATTCACAAACTTGAAATAAAGGTCACACCAAAGTTGTTGAAAATGTTGCCTTGAATATTTTTGTCCAAAATCTCTTTCGTAAAACCAATATTTACGGCAAAAATAATATAAGGCGAAGAACTAGTAGTAAGAATAATGTGGTGAAATCCTCCCAGCCAAATTGAAAAAAAATCCATAACTTGTTGGAATATGCATATTATTGTTCCTCAAAATCTTAAGCATAACAGACAAAATTGGGGTACTCCTCCTCCAAGAGCTTACCCTGTAACGAAGCGTTACACTTTCCTTTCCCTCACACCGACCGACCTTCAATTAAACACCGACCCATCACGTATTAGTGTAATAAAATACACCACCCACCATCCACACCAGCTACCAACACCCTACATCTCCATTGAATCACCATAGACCGGTCATTAACCCACACCATCACCCTGCACAGCCGAACCACTAAATAACAATTCGACACACACCTGCCACCACCGTCACCAAATAATCAACAACCACAGTATACCAGATTGTATTGCATATACGATTGCCAGCAACAACAACAGCACACCGCACTATGTGAAGTCAACGTCATGCGATTTTTTTCATTCGCCTCATATTAGTTCACATTGTCTTGTGACTGAAAAATCATTATGAAGAGGTTGAAAATTCCGAAAAATTCGAAGCTTGTTGACTCATGTTGATTCCGATTTTCGATCAAATCCGAATTATAAGAGACAAACGGTTCCAGCTAATCTCGGTTGGTAGCAACGTTTGATAAGCTCAGGTTACTTTTCATGGTGCATTCGTGAACCATCTAAAGATAATCTTTTTTGGCTTCCGCCGTTAAACACCAAAGTATTTGTTCCCTTGGGTTAGCCTTGGGCAGGAATTTAGATTCCTTCCGTAAACTCCCTGCTTGCTCCTTCTGAGTGAGAGATTGGGCACCAAAGTATTTGTTCCCTTGGATTAGCCATGGGCAGGAATCAGATTCCTTCCGTAAACTCCCTGCTTGCTCCTTCTGAATGAGAGATTGGGCACCAGAGTAATTGTTCCCTTGGATTAGCCTTGGGCAGGAATCAGATTCCTACCGTAAACTCCCTGCTTGCTCCTTCTGAGTGAGAGATTGGGCACCAAAGTAATTGTTCCCTTGGATTAGCCATGGGCAGGAATCAGATTCCTGCCGTAAACTTCCTGCTTGCTCCTTCTGAGTGAGAGATTGGGCACCAAAGTAATTGTTCCCTTGGGTTAGCCTTGGGCAGGGATCAGATTCCTACCGTGTTTGTCCCTGGCTCACTTCTTCAAAGTGAATTGTGGGCCGAGTCTACTCCTGTAGCTCTACCAAACCAAGCTTAGTTGTATATGAAATACCGTGTTATTTATAGTAAGATTAAATAATAATGTAAGTTTGTAAGCCCCTTTTATTATAGTTATAAATAAAGAATAGAAATAATAAAACCGGTGACTTTCTCGAGTTCTTTTACCGAGTTTTACTTGCTTTCTTCGGGAATACCTTGGATTACGACGAGCTTACCTCAGCCTCGATAAAAAAGCATCACAACCCCCCACCCCCCATTTCACCAACAATTTTTTGAAATGAATTTATCAACTTCCAATTGGTAGTTATCATAATTGGTCCGATTTGTCGAATCAAAAATTTTGATATAACTTCTCGTTTCGAGCTCCTTAGAATCGGAATCCATCATTTTTAGAGAGATATCTGTGTTTGTACGTACGTTCGTACGTTCCATTCTTTGTAGCCAGCCGCGGATATAGGGGGAGGCAATGGGTGCAATTGCCCCCCTCTGGGCAAGAACTAAACTAAAAATTTGAATTTAATTAACTGTTATCAAAAATGTATTCTCGTTCGACGTTTATAAAATGTACTCTTGGCAGCCAAAAGAAGATTTCACGTTTTGGTTTTTCTGATTTTTCGTTTCACGAAATTATTATAACCGATGTATCTCACCTCTCACAGCTGAGCCGTATCTTAATGGCCAAGACACACGTGCAGATTTTCTTTCAAGTTAAGGTCCTTAAGATAAATGTCAGAATATATTACTTTTATAACATTTTATGAGAATAGTCAAACTTATTATTTCAAACTAGATCAGATTGAGTCCCAAATCGATTTGATTTTCACTTTTCAAAATACAAATGTGTATGCAAAATTTCACAATCTTGAAAATAGTGTTTTAATAAGTTACTGCCCCAACCCTCCTCTTCAAATTTATTAGTGGTTTTTTTATAGTGAAATGTGACGGGAGAGGTTGCAGGGGCACTTATCTTTAAAAATCTTTAAAATACGTCGATTCAATTAGCTTCAAAAAAATAGACTACAATTGCGTATAAAATTTATTGAGAATTATTAAAAAAAATGTCTGAGAGGGTGAATGAGTTCTTTGTATGATAAATATTTAAATGTGCGTTTCCATTCGAGAGAGTACTTTCACTTGAAAACTCTCAAGAGTGATTCTCGGATACCTATCTTTCCCTCTGGTGAGCTAATTTCATGACTGTGCTCAGTTGCGAGTTTCTTCAGATTTCAGAGCTGTTTTTTACTCTTAAATGCACAATTTTTTCGAGTGCGGTGCTGTACGCAGCGATACGAGCACTTTTGTTTTTTCAGGAAACAACTACAGCAGTCACATCCTATAAGGATAGTTGTTTTCGGCCGTTTTTGAAAACGTCGGGTCAACGTCAAATGATCGTCATTTTTTGACGAGAATATTGGTTGATATTGTCAAATATAGCAATTGTTTTGTTTGCACAAAATCATTTTTATCAAAGTCCTTTCATTTTCTTGCAAACGCATTTGACGTTTACGATAACGTCCACTGGGTTCTCAATATTTTTGTCGTCAACTCGATTTTTTACTGCAGAATTGCATGGCAGATTATGTTTTTGAGCATGTGACTTTAGCAAACTGCATTATTGAGTACAATATTTGTGCAATAAAACTTGTATTTTTCGGATAGAAAACCTTTGGCAGTTTGCGTTTGAGAACATTCTGCAAATGCATTTTCGACGCTAGGCCATTGGTCAAATTATTTTGTCCCAGCTAAAAAAAAAAGAGGCTGTAACTTTCATTCGAACTCAAACTTCATGTATGGGAATAGAAGCATACCGAGGCGCCGTTATGCTTTTCGAAATTCGAAGTGGTGTTACGCAGATCCAGAGGGAAATTAAAAACACTGTAAAAGTGTAAAGACACCATGCTATAGTCACAAATTGCAAAACTTCATTTCACAAAGTTACAAAGTTCCCGCTGTTTAAGACATTGTGACCGTTATGAAAGAGGTAATTGCTTTCTTCAAATTTCAAACACATCCAGTCACATTACTTTGTGTGAAGAGTTGTATAGAGTGGTAACCTCATCAAAATTGTGGAAACTCACGAAAATTGCCCCCCTCTGAACGAAATCCTGGATCCGCGCTTTGTAAATTCGTTCGCTTTGTTTCGTTCACCATATCTGAAGAACCATCTTTTTTGGATCGACTTCGGATGAATTTTATTTTATAAATATTAGTTTTATTAGGTACAGAAAGGACTTTTAAAAAAATTCAATGAGCGTTTTTTTTTAATATAACAATTTAAAAAAAACGTTCTTAAATATCTTTTGTGACGAATATCTGGAGAAATCATGGTATCGAGTATCGACATCGGGTAAATTTATTCTACGCATACTGACGTAATAAGGAAATGGTAAAAATATAAGAACTATAAACTTGTAGTATTTTTTAATAAACAAAAATTGGCTGAAAATTGTTGAAAAAAGTTGTTTGGCTCGAATATCTTGAAAACAAAAAAGGCTTCGGGGTTATTTTATTTTATACACGTTTATACATAAAAATTATAAAAATATTGAATTAGTTTTTTCTAAAAGCGGAAAAAACTGCAAGCAGTTTTATCAATAGTTGTTAAAATTTTTTGTCTGCCTCAATTATCTTGAAAACAGTCAATGATATTGGCTTCCAGTTAATTTAATTCTACTCATTTAATAATTGATATTTGGTAGGGTTTGTAAAAACATCAACAAATAGTTTTTTTTTTTTCAAAACAAAAAATAAAAACAACTAAAAACTTCAACAAAAATTATTGAACGTTTTCTTCGTTTTAAATATCTTGAGAACAAACATTGATAATATAGACATTTGGATAATTTTATTCTGCACACTAGTTCAATATAAGATTTGTAACAAAAGTGATAAACAGTTTTTAAGAAAAAGGCTACATATGTATTACATATTCAACAAACAATGTTTTTGCCTCTAAGATCTCAAAGACAAACCAATCTTTGGTCTTCACTTGATTGCATATTGAAAAGCTGAAAAAGTTTTAGAAGATCGATAGTTGGCAAATCTATATCTATCTATCTATACTATATTATAAAGATGAAACATTTATTTGTTTGTTTGTTTGTACCTATGTAAGGGGTAATCTCTAAAAATATTCGACCGATCCTTAAAATTTTTTAATAAATGGAAAGATATAATGTCCTAGAGTAACATAGTAACATGTTAAAATCTAAATGTTTGTACTTTTTTGGGGTATTTGTGAGTTTTTGATTTTTATACATATTTCGAAATTTCAAAATTTCTTTTTGAGTTTGAAAGGTTATAAAATCAATTTGTAGGGATAAATGGGGTTAAAACAAAAATGGTATGAGATAAAAAAATTCTTTTTCTGTTTGTTAGATTTTACTAAGAGGATATTGTCTTCATACATAGGGTAAAAAGGGTAGAAATTAAAAATGGGTACATGATTTGGGTTGGGAAAGTTATTCTTAAAGGCTTAAGGTCTGGAGACATTTCAAAATTTAAATACTTATTGTGTGAAATGGGGTTTTGTAAAATATGGAATCTGATTTTAAACGTCCTTTTTGTATTTGTAAGGTTATATATAGAGGATGTCATTCGAAAATTTTGCCTAACCGAGCAAAGCCGGGGCGGGCCAGCTAGTTTTTAATAAAAAAAACATTGGGCTTCTAGCTTCCGGGGTGCCAATGGGAAGTTACTAGTGTGGGTCAAACCCACCCTTATTTTTCAATAGCTCTTGGTCGGAGAGAAAAAAATATCAAGCATTCAATTTTGAGCAACCGTTGTGCTCAAGTACCCAGGTTTCTTTAACCTAATTTAACAATACAAATATTAAATAAAATAAAATTAGATTTTTTGTTTTTAGGTGGTAGTGTTGAGAATTGAACTTTTCAGCATCACATTTTGAAGGTTAATTTTATTTTTTATAATACCTTCGAATCATGTTTTGAGTGTAGATAATCATTTTAATCTAGTTCTGTAGGTTCTTGGGTATTCGGCTACCCCCGAATTCGCATCTTGAATTCCTGAATGTTGATGAGTCGCTTGGTGAATTGATTGATCAAATGCTTACAACCAGGGTTATCAATTCAAAACTAGGTGGCTTATCAGCAAGAAGATCTGTCAGTAAAGGTATACCGCAAGGCTGGGTTCTTTATTCTCCCCTTCTTTGAAACTTTGTATAGTTAATGAGCTGCTGAATTGCTTAGAAACGGAGAGCTACAGAGCTAATTGCCTTTGCGGTCGATGCGACCGAAAAGAATCCTAACATTTTAAGAGATCAAATAAAGAAGTTTAAGTGAGTATATGGAGTAGATCTTAATTCATTCGCTCCACTATAACAGAAAATATTATTTTTAATTTTCTTCAAAATCATAATTTTAAGAGATCTTTTACAAAACGCTCTAAACAAGCTTACACGATGGGCAGATCAGTCAAAACTAATTTAAATCATTGGCCACTCCGCTATTCTTAATTCCTTCGGATCACTTCCAAATAATACTGACTTCACAATCCCACCATTAAAATTCGATAAAAACTTTCAAGTTACCATACTTCCAGATCCACCGGAGAGGATTTGAAATTCTTAGAAGATCGATGAATTTACTTCTACACCGACGCACGGATCAAAGACAATAGATGGTGTTAGTGGAGGTGTGTACTCTGATAGATAAAATTTAAGTCTATCATTCCATCATCTTAATCGATATAGCATATTCCAGGCGGAACTTCTGGCTAACAGATGATATTCAAATTTATTTGTGGAGTAACACACTTTTCTGGTTTCACCAACGTATAGCAGAGCATTGCAGAGCTCAAAGCTGTTTGATGTGCATTGTAAATCTATATGTTTGTAATTGAGCCCTCCCACCTATACGAGGGAAAAATGACACACACAGACAATTTGCTTCCCATATTAATGCAGCCTAATCACACTATATATGTATGTTAATCGATAACTGTAAGTGAAACATTTTCTAGAATTCGAATTAAAATCATAACAACATGACTATCTAGTTTTTTGCAAGTAATCGGCTGGGCAACATTTAAGCGGAACAACTACTTAAAATTTAAATAAATGATCGAAGAATACAAAAATATTTGTTGCAAATGAATTGCTGATTATAATCATTTATTCAGAAGGTTTTAATAATAAAAATTTTATAAACATCTGTATGAAATTAGCTAAGACTTAATATTATTGTTGATTCAAAATTGTTTTTAACCCTAATACTACAAAATTTGTCGTTTTGTCCCGGCTGCTTGACTGATTTATTTCAGTTTCCTATGTAAATGTAAAATTTCTATTAATAAAGGACCTTTAAGAAAAATCGATATCTGACTATGGGCAACATTTTTCAGCCTTAAACGTTGACTGCCCACGTGCAAATCAAAAAACATTACCGGAGTGCCAAGTGTCTTTTTTTTGTGTTAAAGTATGTTTTATTATGTGTTAATCAGTGTTGTATCGTTTTTTTGTAAAAGTGTGATGTTTTTTAGTGTTTTAGGAGCATGACCGCCGCCGGTGGGTCATGTGGCACCTTGATATACAGATGTGCATGGTGCCACACGACCCGCCGCACAGTGCGTCGACTAGTGGACAAAAATAAAAAAAATAAAAATGCAATTTCTTTGTTTTAAGCTCTAAACCTGTTCTGGGACATCTTGGAGTACTTAAATTTGTTTTTGTTTTGTTTTTTGTTTTTCTCTTCTTCGTGGATTAGCGGGACTTTCGTAAGCAATTGAAGTAATTTAAGCTGCAGTATAATTAAAGGTAGAAATTTTGTGCCAACAAATTTAGCTCGTGTGAGAAAAATATTTTTCTTTTATAATTTTTCTTATTTAAATATTGAAAATGGATACATTGAGTACTGGTATGAGTTCTTGTTTTATTTTTTTCTTGTTTATGTGAATTTTTGTGATTTTTTCAAAAAATGCTCTTTTTTAAGGCTTATAAATTGTATAAACTTAAGCTTTTTAAAAAATGTTAGCAAATGGCAGCAAAATCTTTTATGCCATTATGTTCTGTTGTTATTGTGCTCTAAGAAAATGTTAACTTTTCTTGCTACTTCTTGCTAACCTTCAAAATATTTGACTTTTTGTAGGACAAGGTCAAACCATTAAAAATGAAAAAAATTTCGAAAAATGGATTTCTTTCGATAAAAACTCTAAAATTGAAAATGTTACCTATTCAATTTGTATTAAATGAATTGAAAATAAAAAATTGTTCTGGTACAACTAAGAGTGATTTGGCGGAAAAAGTGAGACTTTTTGACAAAAATTTGGAACGTAGGTGGAAAGCGTGTACACGAAACCGCGCTCTTTTTGCGAGACGCCATGGAGTCTGGTTAAAAACTCCTTTTATTCTTCCAAAAAGCATTCTCAATTTTCTAGAAAATGCAATGTCTTGTAAAAAACTAAGAACTAGCCGTGGAAGACCGCTAAAAGCATTTTCTGATTTATCTCAGAAAACAAAAAAACGTAGAAATTGTGAGCTTTTAGAATCTATCTCTATACTGAAGAGCTGCTAATTTCTACCATTGAAGATTTTGAAAATAGAACTCCGAGTTTTGATTTTTAAGGAAGAATTGTTCATTTTGTGTATTTTTTGGTCTTGTTTATTTGTGTTGTCAGAATTTAAATTATTAAAAAATATTATTTTAAAATCATGTATTTGTGAAGTATTTTTCACCATTTAAAGGAGGCGTGGCAGGGGGCGAATAGCGTTAACAATATTTTGTCTTTTTCAACTCACTAACTAATTCAAATTTCCAAAATATTATTCAAATCTTACAAGCGGTTTATTAGAAGTAAACAATATAAAAAAGTGGGCGTGGCAGTGGGCGGATAGGGTCCACACAATTTTTTGTTTTTAAACTCACCTAGAAAGTCAAATTCTCTAAATTTTATTCGAATCGTGCTAACCATTCTTAAGATATAAACCATATTCAAAAGTGGGCGTGGCAGGGGGCGTGAAAATTTCGTTAGATTTTAGAAAAATTCTTTTTATTACATTCACAACAAATTTTGTTTGCAAAGTCAACTTATTTTTGTCCACCATTTCCATACAATCGACGCACTGTGCGCCGGTGGTCATGCTTTTATTAGTTTATCCGAATAACTGTTTTATTTGAGAGAAGAAATGGATCCGAGAAGGTTTTATGGAACGTCTTCTGACAACGAAGCTTCTGATGGTATAGACGAATGTGATTTCGAAGGGTCAGATTCTGACGAGTATTTTCCCTCTGCTTCTGATGAACAATCCGATTCTAATTCGAACGCAATGGAACGGTCTGAGGAAGAGTCAGATGAAGATGAGGCGCCTATTTCTGACGCGTGGATACCTGTTGATGGACATTCTTTGAAAAAATTTGATTTTGAGGAAACCAATGAATCTGGCGCTGGATCCAGTTCTACAATGAAAGCTTTTGATTATTTTTCACTCATGGTGACTCAAGAAGTTTATGAACTGATAGTTCTTCAGACAAATTTGAACGCTCAAAATTGTTTGTCTAGTAGAACAGTTACTCGAAATTCACGCATAAAGAGATGGTTTGATACGGATGTTCGCGAAATAAAAAAATTTCTCGGGCTTGTTATATATAGGTATGGGCATTGTCAAATACCCATCTATAAATGATTATTGGAGCACCGATTCATTCTTCAAGAACTCGTTTGTCCCTCAAGTGATGTCAAGAAATCGTTTTCAACTGATTTTGAAATTAATCCATTTCGCTGATAATGCAACAGTAAGCAACAATCGTCTAGGTAAGGTCAGTGGTCTTTTGGAAATACTGGAAAAAATTTTGTGAATACTCGAACTCCTGGTGAGATCCTAGTCGTTGATGAGTCTATGATTCCATGGCGTGGGAGACTACAGTTCCGCCAGTATAATCCTGGAAAATCCCATATGTACTTGTACGGCGTGAAAATCTACAAACTTTGTGATCCTAGCAGTTATACATACACCAGTTCTGTTTATGCTGGGAAGAACAATTGTCGCAATCAAAGAGGTATTCCGACAGACTCAACTTCAAATAGTACGCAAATAGTGCTGGACTTGGCACAAGACTATCTCGACAAAGGTAGAACTATGGCAACCGACAATTTTTACACGTCAGTTGCCTTAGCCAATGCTTTACTGGCTCGCAAGACGCATTTGATAGGAACGCTACGTAAGAATCGCAAAGGAAATCCTAAAGACGTTACAGATGCAAAGCTAAGAAAAGGACAAATTGTAGGAAGAGAAAACTCGGCTGTCGTAATAGCCAAATGGAGAGACAAGCGAGAAGTTCTTATGTTGAGCACAAAACATGATCTTGAGGTAATGGAAACTGGAAAAAGGAATCGGACTGGTGAAGACATAAAAAAACTAAAACTGGTTATTGATTATAACCACGCTAAACAAGGCATTGACATTTCAGACCAAATGGCATGCTATTTTACACCATTGAGAAAGACAATTAGGTGGTACCACAAAATAGCTTTCGAGTATTTGCTCTCGACATCTGTAGTCAATGCCCTGGTGGTTTATAAGAATAAAACAGGAAGAAATATTCAAATCTCCCAGTTCCGAAAATCTATATGTGAGGCATTATGCGAACAAACAACTGCTAACGTACGTGTAGAACCCCAATCTTCTTCGCATCATGCTCTCGAAGAGTATGAATCAAGAGACCAAAGAAATCGAAAAATTAGAAAACGCTGCACCAACTGCTATGAAGAACTTTCCAAAACTATGGGCTGGAATGAAGCATCAAAAAGAGCAAAAAATGTTACAACTTTTTGTAATCAATGCAATGGAGGTCCAGCATTTTGCTTGGAATGCTTCAAGAAAAAACATTGAATTAATTTTTATTTTTTTCTATTATTTATTGAATTTATTTTTCATTTGTATTTTCTACTATTTCTAAGAATGTAAAGTATTAATTTAATCGAATTTTCAAAAAATTAAAGAGTTCCTTTCATTTATGAATTAATTATTTTTGTTTCTTTTTTATTCAAACAAAATTGCTAATAACTTATAAAATATTCCAGATATCATGTTAATTTTTTGTGTAGATCAAAGAAAGGTATTTTAACTGTGTGCCAATGAAGAAAAAACAACATTTTGCCAGCTGGCCACGGAAAAAATGCGAGTCTAGAAACATATAGCACCTGACCCACCGGCGCACTATGGCTGGGCCCAAATGATGGTTTGCGTCTCAAAAATGGTTTTTTCAAAACTATTTTTAAGATTAATTTCTTGGCAGAAATGAATTTAGGAATACTTAAAGTACAGATTCCAATAAAAAAAATTATATTTCCATCCAGTCTTTCTAGTATTTAACCCTTTCTAAAGTGCTCCCTAGAAAAAACATTGTTTGAGTGACATTTTGAAGCTACTTTTGAAACCACTTTATTTTAATTATTGATGATGATAAAGTGTAAGTGTTATATGTTTTTGGAAAGCTTGTTATTACTACTATTCGAATTTGCAAAAATATTTTTTGGAAAATATATATTTTAGAAAAATTTATTTTTTTCAATAACACATGTTTTTTTAGCTTTTGCCAAATTTCTATTGGAGTTTTAATCCACCGTCATCCACCGTTTAGTTCTAGGGCGCAAATTAGTTCACAGTTCATAAGCTAAGACATATACAAAATCTGTATGCTTTTAATTGCTTTTCTTTGATTAAGAACTATAAACCTATTATAAGAAGTAGAACAAAAAATCACAGATTTTACATGTTTTTGCAATATCTTTTTTTCGCATGAAATCCTAAACGTTTAAAATTGGTTCCCAACCATTGTAGACTTAAAATCGATTCCAAGAACATACTAAGAAAATATTTTTAAAGTCTACTTTCATTTTAAAATTAATAAAAGAAGGGTTTGAAAGTTCTAAATTTTCCACCAGTTTGGATCGACCACCTTGCAGTTTGCTAACAGCTTTTTTATTACAGCGGCACACTCACATTATATTTTGATTTCATAGGTTTGCATAATGCTTGTGTGACATGCATATGTATATACAAAACTGGTATCAGTTATTTAAGAGTGTGAAAAAAAGATTAAAAGTTACAAAAATAAAGTGTAGAAAAGTATGTTTAAAAATAGGTGAATTTGAATTGTCAAAGTCTGTCTTATATTTCTATTTTATTTCACTGATCAAGATTTTGCTCTTTATTGATAAATTAATTCTTTTTGCAAAGATTTTTCTTTGTTGAGGAAGTGGGTGGATGCCACGCCCCTTGAATACAAAATAACAAATTTTTCAATTTTCCAGTGCACTACACCCCTAATACTCTACCAAATTTCATCATTCTACGACAAAATTGCCATTTAGTTGATAGATTTTAGAAAGTGGGTGAATGCCACACCCACAAATGGAAAATCTCAAGTTTTCAAATGTAAGCTATGCATGCTCTACAAGTTCTACCGCTTTATCAAATTTCACATTGTTGATAGATGATAACAATTGGGTTGATGCCACGCCTCCTGAAAGCAAAATCTAAAATTTTTCTTCTACATGCATTACACAGCCCTATTATTCCGCCAAAATTCAAAGATCTATGTGCTACGTGGAAGTGCTCTATAATTATGAAAATTAAATACAAATTTAGTGAAAACGGGTGGATAACACGCCCCCTACCCTAAATGGAGAACATCAATTTTTTTCTTTTTTCTTTTGTATGCACAACAAGACCTTCCGTTGTGTGAAATTTAAAGATTCTTCCATAATTTTGACGATCTGTCAATGAGCGAGTGAGTGGTGAGTAGGTCAGTTATATGGTTTAAGTGATGTATGGAGATCTATATATCTCAGGAACCACTAACTCTTAGAAGTTGAAATTTATTGCCACACCTGGACTTGATTAGTTAAGTAAGTGCTTCAAATTTGAAGTATCTGACTTTATTGGTACTGGAGTAAGAGGGGGGTCAATAATTGGTCAGGTTGGATCTGTAAATAAGATGTAGAGCAAGAACTTTACTTGCCATTACCTTGCCCTTTCATTTGTACTACTTTTTTAATTTAATTTGTGTATTTATTATAAATTTAAAGAAAAAAAGCTTCAATCTCAAATAACATGACGCAAACAAATAACGCTGTAATGTGTTTATTCCGTAATTTGTCTGTAGGAAAATGTTTGAATAATTTTTAAGTAAAAATAGCATACATTTAACCTTAAGAAATCTACATTATTTTGTTGGCAGTATATTCAAGAAGATACTTGCGAAATTTTAGCATATTATCTCACAAGACAAAAAAGTTACAGATTTTTGAGACGCAAAACGTCACTTGGGCCCATAGTGCGGCGGCGGAACTGTGGCCTGCTGAGAAAAAATTTCCTGACCCGCCGGCGGGTCAGGTGGCCGTGACAATCAACGTGTTAATAATAAATTATGATGATGATTTTACTCAGACGAACTGAAAAAATGTGCTTCGCGGCTTTATATGAGTCATTGTTCGAATAAGATATTTTTTAAAATCGAAGACCACATTTTGGGCAAAACCGAAGCCGACTGAAGTAAGCCTATCGTTCATCCAAGCTTCAAAATATTTCATTCAAATAATAGCCACTTAAAAAAATAATTTTAGCCAACTATAGGTATAGCCTTAAATATAAATGTTATTAAGACATAAAATCTCTTCTATTTCCATAGCATTTTCCTTAAATGTTACTTCTTTTCTAATTCAAGTTAAAAGTTCAAGTGAGCTCAACTCCATAATTGCGTTTTGCCCAGGTACGATAGTTGGACTCATCAGATAACTTACTATCGTACCCTTCTAAGACGCAATTTTGTATCGATGTTTACCGACTAATATAAAAACATATGCGTCTTAGAAGGGTAAGATAGTCATCTAACTGGTGAGCCCAAATTATCGTACCTGGGCGAAAAGCAATTATGGAGTTGAGCTTACTTGAACTTTTAACTTGAATTATAAATATTCAGTCACCCCACTTAAACAGAAGAATTTCTTTTCAAATTTTCTTCATATTCTATTGTTACTTCTTTTCTTACGTGACTAGGAATTGGAAGCAACCAACCGCATCACTGGTCTGTAAAAAATAACGTAGGTTTACCTTTGCATTTTATGAATAAACATATTGAAATTAATATTATAGTTTCAAATGACCATCAAATCAAAATGATTGTATATAATTAATAATATATCTTCATCTTGGATACCTATACCTACCTTCTACCTACTACTTAAAAGAACATTAATCATTGTATGTTTTTTAACGATGGTGTTTTCAATTTTGTAATAGGTCTTCTTTGATCTAAATCTATAATTCGAATATAAGTAGGCCAATTTATTAATTTAATTCAATGTATTATATCAAATCAATCACCTTGATCACTGAGGTTATTTTATTGATTTTGAATATCTCCACACATAATTAAATCTCATACAATCAATTACCAACATATAATAATCTGTATTTGGTAAATTGTGTGTTCTGGGCAACCTCAGCATTATTATATATGTAAGTTCACTGATGCCTTTGGGAGATTCTAACTAAATTTTGTAATCATCAACAACACTAAACGAATCAAATTGAATGTCAAAATCCCTTAATTTGTATGTGATATGTTGGTATACTGAAGGCATCTCTGTATGTAACACATATACTACATACGTGCATGCATCATTTGGGTTAGGAGGTTTGTTTCAATTTGCACAAATGGAACCTTTATAACAAATTGCTACCGTAATCCCCCGCATTTGTGCCACGGTTATTACTCAAATGAGCCTCGTTGGCTTCCGTGATGCCAGATCAACTATACATATGTATATATAGGTTACCTCAAACACACAAACTCATGAGCATACTAATATTTCACTCAATTAACTGATGCTGCTGATGCAGGAATATCTAATGGTACACTAGGCTCCAAAATTTAATCAGATGACAAACAACAACATAGGTAATCGCCCCCTAAACTATATGTAGGGCAAAGAAAACACCAACCTTAATGTAAGGAATAAGCGGTGACCATGCCATACTACTGGAGACAATACAATACAACCAATCAATATAAAATGAATGCCTAAAAGAAACCGTTCTCTCGTCCTATTACTGAAAAAAATAAATAAGGGTCTAAAATTTCAACAAAAACAAATATTCCTTATAATAAAAGACTTAAGAATATCAAACTTGGGAACTATCTCCTCCTGACCTTATAAAATACAAAATCTCATAAAAATAATTAATTTAATTAAATATTTCCCCTACATACCATACAACAGATGGTCACCTTAATTAGATATTGTATCTATCTGCTTTGTAGACATTAGACACTCAAAGCATGACGTTTCACATTTAATAAGTTTTGTTAGCATGATGACACAACAACATCATTAACATCTCAAAACATCGTGATCATAGTTTGTTGATGTCTTCGTGTCATGTCAATATTTCTATCACAAACGACATTATTCATCCTCTGGTCCTGTTGGTTGGTTGGTTTTCTGGCCAAAGCCAAGAACTTGAAGACCAAGACATCATCCCATTAATGCTAATTTTTCTTTTTTTTGTTGGGTGAGCTCGTATTTTGTGGAAAGAGAAAGTTTTAATGTCAAATTTATGTTTGGTAATTTTGAAATAAGGCAGTTTTTGTTTTGAATAATAATAATTGGAAATGTTAAGTTCTTGTTGACATAGTGTTCCAATAGTTGTGAGTAGCCCAAGAATATTGAAATTTATATGTTCATGGGAAAAGTGCAAGACAAATTTGGGACGACTTGTTATACAAATTGAATATTGAATTCGAACGGAGCCTCGCAAATATAACATTTAGATGAATAAAACTAGATTTTCGAGACTACATCTTAATTGAATGAAATTTAATGTAGGTACATTCTGTATTACCCCCACTCAAATGATGTGCGTGAAGTTAGCACCGCCATTTTGGATTTTCAAAAAAAAAAGTTTTGTTCTGTAATGTGCCCAACTTGTGCTGATATTTGCCGTATTTAAAAAAAATCGTACTAAGGGTTTGGTTTTTAGAGGGTTCCCTCTTTTTAGCGTGAAGTTAGCACCGCCATTTTTGATTTTCGAAAAAAAGTTGTGCTGTACTTTGCTCAACTTGTGCTGGCATGTGCCGTAAATATTTTTGAAAAATTCGCAAATTTGCAAATTCTACGAATATAGTTTTTGCGAATTTTCAAAATTTCTTTTAAAAAAAATGAAAGATGAAAATTTTTCAAATTTTGCAATTTTGTAAAAAATTTAAGTTGTGCTGTTTTCTGCGCTATTTGTTCTGCAATATTCCAAAGAAATAAAAAAAAATCGCATATTTGTAACTTTTATACCAAAAATGAATCTCTTTGGAATATGGCGGCACAAATAGCGCAGAAAACAGCACAATTTCAATTTTTTGCAAAATAGCAAAATTTGAAAAATGTTCATCCTAAAATTTGCAAATTTGTAAATTTTCTAAAAATATTTACGGCACAAGTTGAGCACAATACAGCACAACTTTTTGTTTTTGAGAATCGGAAATGGTGGTGCTAACTTCTCGCTACAGCCCTTCGCAAATTTTAGTTTTGGCCATAATAGATGCAACTATGCGAATTTTTGTTTTTTTTCTATTTGGTTCTTAGTATCATTTTTTGAGCACAGTGCAGCACAACTTTTTTTTTAAGAAGTTTTGAAATTTCGCAAAAATTTCATTCGTAAAATTTGCAAATTTGCGAATTTTTCAAAAATATTTACCGCACATGCAAGCACAAGTTGAGCACAGTACAGCACAACTTTTTTTTCGAAAATCAAAAATTACGGTGCTAACTTCACGCTAAAAAAAGGGAACCCTCTAAAAACCAAACCCTTAGTACGATTTTTTTTAAAGAATACGGCACTTCACAAAGTTTAGTTTTGGCCATAATAGGTGCAATTATGCGATTTTTTTTTTTAGTTCTTAGTATCATTTTTGGAGCACAATGCAGCACAACTTTTTTTTTTAAGAAATTTTGAAATTTCGCAAAAATTTCATTTGGAAA
Source organism: Dasysyrphus tricinctus (assembly GCA_963921185.1). NCBI lineage: Eukaryota > Metazoa > Arthropoda > Insecta > Diptera > Syrphidae > Dasysyrphus > Dasysyrphus tricinctus. Next base: position 140,708,310 of record OY992530.1, read on the forward strand.
ATTTTGCAAATTTGCGAATTTTTCCAAAATATTTACGGCACATGCCAGCACAAGTTGAGCACAGTACAGCACAACTTTTTTTTCGAAAATTAAACATTACGGTGCTAACTTCACGATAAAAACATGGGTAGATACCCTCTAAAAACCAAACCCTTAGTACGATTTTTTTTTTTAAGAATACGGCCCTTCACAAAGATTAGTTTTGGCCATAATAGATGCAATTATGCGATTTTTGTTTTCTTTTTAGTTCTTAGTATCATTTTTTGAGCACAATGCAGCACAATTATTTTTTCTTAAGAAATTTTGAAATTTCGCAAAAATTTCATTCGTAGAATTTGCAAATTTGCAAATTTTTCAAAAATATTTACGGCACATGCCAGCACAAGTTGAGCACATTACAGCACAACCTTTTTTTTTGAAAATCCAAAATGGCGGTGCTAACTTCATGCACATACTCAAATAAAATAATAAGGTGATAAAAATCAAGAACTCGCCATCATAGTCCAGTAACCTTGTCATCCTATAGGAGGAAAACATTGGAGTAGCGAGTACTGTGGAGCACCCTAGCAAACATTTCTTCAGGACCCCTCTTTTTCCTAACATGGGGCGCAACCTTAAATATACATAAGCGTTCTTTCGTGTCATTAAGATTAATAAAAATCACTTGAATCAGCATATTTGAAAAGTTAAATTTAAAAGTATAACAACTAAGGTATTTACTTTACATAGGTAGGTGAGAGAGGGGCCAAAAAGGGCCGCTTAAGCTTCAAACCTCCCAAATTTCTTTAATATTTGTTAAAACCACACCATTTTTTTTTTTTTTTGCAAATAAAAGTTTGAACTTGAGCTTAATCTAGCAAAAATATTTTATTAAACATTTGTACAGGGCTAGATTTTCCATAAAGCCAACTAGGCACAGGCCTAGGGCATGACGATAAAGGGTGGGACCAACTAAAAACCAAACAAAATGAAATAATTGGATCCAAACTACCATTAAACTTCATAAGGTGGATTCATTCAAAATTCTCCAACTTCCCACTTTCCATCATTGAAATTGAAACACTCCTGTTGAGGTACGGATAAAGCTCATCAACAGGACAATGCTAGACATCCTTTGACGTAGAAATTGTTTCGTCGTATCAATGTAGCATAGGTTGCAGGGTTCATTGGTTTTACCTTTGCAGTTGATCCTATATATGACATCAGGTTTTGCTTTAATTTGGTACAAAGATGTCCAATTTGTTTATTAGATTTAAAAGCTAATCAAACATCTTTTAAGTTTTTTGGTACGATCTCCTCGAAGTTCTTGGTTAAACCTAAAACATAAATAAAGCTTTTGAAGAAGCTATCCGCGCGTTGGTCACGACGAGGAGTTTTGTGGATCTATTTGGAAATCAAACTCCGAATGACCATAGACCATAGTTTAAAATTTTGGTAACTCTTTTTTGGTTTACGAAGTGGAATTTTTCATCACTCAACGTAAAAACTTTGTTGATCAAGTTGAAGAATCTTACCCTAATAAACAATTATTTTGCTACACTGTTAACCAACTTCTTCTTGTTAAAAATTTACTACATACTGCTAAATTTTGAGAAGCTGTCTTTCGAAAACTCTTTGTGGGCTTCCTCGTGACGTCCGTCAGTCTGTGTATCTGGGCATCTCTGTGCGTCCACCGTACAATGGGCAAGACACAAAGAGCCAAAAACGGGTATTACCATTTTCTTCAAATTTAATACTGTGCATTTGTAAGTACTTACATAGTTTCTATAAATACGATTTTGATTAAATTTCATGACTGATGTAGTATCCTATATTATAAAAAATTTTGGTTTTATTAAAAAAAACACACATAACGGAAATGGAAAGTTGACGATTATTGAGTGAATTGTCTTTATTTGGGTTATTTTCATATATTTTTTTAATGGCTCAACATATTTTATTTAAACTTAGCTCAAGATATGTATACTTCTTAGGCCGTGTGTCAATTGCGATAAAAGTATGGTTAAATTTGATCCCATAGCTAAATTTTTACATTACTGAAGTGAATATGGACGCTAAAATTTAACCTGCTCAGGAGCTCGTTAAAATTTTAGCCAGTGGTTAATTTTTGACATGGCTATGCTCATGAAGGAGTGAGGGAGATGAATGTAGATAAATATTTTATGCCTTGAAGTCATGAAAAAATGAAAAAATTAAGAAATATAGACAAAAGCCTCATAATTACGGTCCGGATTTGTGCGATAAAAAACTCAAAAAATGCGCTTAAAAATGCACCTTAAAATGCTTAATATGCATGTAAAATATGCAATTAAAACCATTTTATCTTAATTTTTGTTCAGAGTAAAAACACATTTTATTCAGTTTTTAATTTAAAAAATTCAGTCTCTTATTTTCATTGTTTGGTAAAAATGAATTAAAACGAAAATAACGAAACAATTAATAAGAAAAAAAAATAACAAACATAAATATTACATTTTCATTTGTTTAATTAAAATACAAAATAATAAATAATTCAAAATAAAATAAAATAATAATTACTCCTTAATTATTCTCATTTTTAAACTTTTGTTTGCGTAAATCATGTAATTTTTTTTTGAAGTTTTCGAAATCGAAACGTTGCCGATTCGGTCTTAAAAATGTCTTATACACCGAAAAATATCGCTCTACATTCATTTTCATACAAATTTAAATGCGTATAATGTGGGGTTGGAAGTTGAAATATGGTTCAAGTTCATCAAATGAATAAAAAATAAAATGCACGACTGGGTCGCACGTACTTGCTCTTATGTTCAAGACACTGTGGGCTTATGAAAATTGTATGTAAAAACATAGAAATTATGAGAGAAAAATGTAGAGAAGCATGAAATACGACTTTTAAATTGGATAAAACAACTCTTTTGACAGTTTGATGTGGAAAAAAAGAATGCCATCTTAATTCTTGATTGAATATGATTGTACGGGAAAAAAAATTTAAAATCGTTGGAGCGGTTTTTAAAAAAATTAATTTTTTATATATAAAATTCTTAAAACATTTTTAAGAACAAATCTTGGTATGCAAATATAAAGTATATATTTATGTGTATAAAACAAAAAATTTGATACAAAATTGTCAACCCGTTTTTGAGATATCGAATTTTCAAAAAAAAAATTTTGAAACTTTTTTTAAAAATCCAAAAACTTTTTTTTTGAAAATTTTGATATGCAATATTACTTGATCTTATCTGCATTTTGTACATAAAAAAAATCATCTAAATCCGTTTAGCCGATAACGAGAAAATTCAAAATAAAAAAAACGTTCTATGACAGGTATTATTAATAGTTGCTAAGTGTATAATTTTATAATTTTTGGTAGTAGATCGTACTAATTTTAGTATATTAAAAAAGTTTAAACAAAATCGTAGAAGCCGTTTTTAAGCAAACAAATATTTTCCTTTGCGGTTTTTTAACTTTTGTATGGAAGGTACCGTTATTTTTCCATAAATGTAAAAGTTTTTCTAAAAATATTTTAGAGAGTACTAAAAAAGTCTTAAATACCGAGTTTCAAAGAAATCGATCGTGTCGTTTTTGAAATATTTGATTTTCCAAAAAAAATTTTGAAACATTTTTTAAAAATCCAAAAAATATTTTTTCAAAAATCTTGGTACACAAAACTATTTATATTTTTTGGAAGCTTCTGTATAAAAAAAATAATTGAAATCGGTAGTATCGTTTTGAAGAAAATCAAAAATTAAAAAAATGGTTCCTTTGGAGGTACCATTAATAACCATTTTTGAAAAATGGTTTTCCACCCAAAGAAAGCCTTTACTAAAATAAATTTATTGAATTTTTTTTAAGAAAAGTTGTCTAGCCGTTTTTGAGAAAAATACGATTATGTAAATTTGCTTCAAAAAAATATATGGCAGGTACCGTTATTTTTGGTTCTAAAAAAAAAATGAAAAAAACGTGTCGGCAGAATCACCAAAAACCACTATGTACCAAGTTTGAAAAAAGTCGATTGAGCCGTTTAGGCTGTAGACGAACAGACAAAATTGTGCCACCCACTTTTTTGGTGTTCTCTATCATCGTAATATCATGTTTGATTGTTATCTCAAACATTTTTTTTTTGCACGAATCCAAAACTTGCCTTATAGTACCTATAATCGCAAGTAAAAAGTAATTGAAAAAACCTGTAATGATTACTTTTTTTTGTATTCATTACACACAAATGTAATTGATTACACAAAATATCAATTACATTTAACACAATGTGAGGGAAAAACCCTTGCGTAGCATTAACAAGGTTCATAATGGGTGCATAGGCATAAATAAAAGATCGTTCAAAATGCTTTATCACCCAGATGTGAACAAACTAATAATAGGGCTTGTATAACCGTTGAGTTACGTAACAGTTATTTGCGTTTCGCAGAGTTTATACGTAGATTTTAATATTTTTTAGGGTTAGGTAAAGAAGCTTGAAATTTAGGGAAATAATAGAATAGATATATTTATAGGATTATGGGTGAAAAATTGAAATTTTGTACCTACCGTTAAGTTATAGTTTTAAGGTTTTCAAATAATAGGTGTATTTTTTTTGCAATCCCGGGGGAATCGGACGAAAAAAACGACTTCGGGGCTTAGCGACGCCATTATAGAAAAAAAATGGAGTTTCCATACAAACTATCGATAACACGTATGAAATTCGTGCCGGTAACACAGTTTTTGTGTGGGCTTCAGTTAAGCCCCGATAATTCTCTGGGCTTAACTAAGCCCGGAGGGGCTTAGTTGTTGTTGTTTTTAACATGTAAATTGCTTAGCCCCGAGGTCGTTTTTTTCGTCGAAACCCATTCGGGCAAAGAAAAAAACACACCTAATATCTCTTGAGTGCTTGGTTGCATTGACAGGTATACACAAACGATGCATCACAATGCGCCATCAAGTCAATTTACTTGCAAACGAATTTGACGTTTACCACGATCTCTGGCTTTCCAATATCTTATTCGTCAACTCGATTTTTTACTGCAAATCTGCACCGGAGATGATGCTTTCTAATCGTACCCGATCCATTTCAGTTTGGTCAGTATAAAAGCAACAATAACCTTTCAATGTATCCTACGTAAATTCGCCTCGTATCGGCATTCACGATATGGTGGCGCCTTTCATAGTATGGTGCCTTTCATAGTATGGCGGCTGGGGCATTTGCCCCACTGCCCCACCCCTAGGCACGGCCTTGCAACTGGTGCTGAGACGTCAAAGGATCTGGCAAATGCTTTTAAGACAAGTGGATGATTTTTAAAAGTTTTTAGAGAGTTTATTTTTTTTTCTTATTATTGTTATTAACTTAAGAACTCTAAAATTGTAACTTCTATCATTTTTCTATCATTTCCCAAAACTTCAAACTTCTTTACCCAACCCATACAAATATAAAAACCAAAAACTGTCCAAAATTCAAATAACTTTTACGTACCTCAACCGCTCCAAGGAGGATTGTTAGTTTGTTCACATCTGAAGGATACACCTTTCTAACGATCTTAGAGAGTGTTCCGAACTGAACAAAACCAGTCATTTGGTAACTTTGTTTTTTGCCTGTATAAGACCGGTTTTTTCATTTTCATCAGATACTTTGTTTTATAAAACTTTTTATTTTTCTAATTGGTCACTAGTAGGCTTACTATTGTACTATAAAAACATTTTGTAAAGGTAACGGATTCTAACTTCCAAATTTACATGAATTTTCTGTCTAAAAGTGCCTTTTAAGAATTAAAAATTTAAATATCAGATTATACAATTATGATTATGATAAAAATTAATGAAAATTATGGAAAATAAATTGAATCTATGTACATATATCCACTGCAAAAACATTTGTCAAAAAAATACCATTAGGTGCAAATGCAAAAATGCATTTTTTCAAAATTTACAAGCATTTTTATTTTGTGTTATTAAAATTTTGATTAGGTACAAAATTAAAAATTTTCTCCAATAGTAGCATTATAAAAATATGGAATTTCACAAAAAATGCTATAGTGTAAGCTACATTTGCTTTGAAAAACACCCATTTTTGCCATTTTCTCGTTTTCTTAGAGGCTTTTACAAAAAACGAGAGCACAAAATTAAAATATGTTTCCAATGATGTTCTAGAAAACAAGTTTATCTGCCAATCTTCACAATCTTTTTCATGAAATCACCATTTCAGTCCGGAACACTCTTAATTTATGGCTCTTTACCTAATATGAACTTTTTAAATGGTACGCAAAGATTATCCCGCATTGTGTTAAATGTAATTGATATTTTGTGTAATCAATTACATTTGTGTGTAATGATTACAAAGAAAGTAATCATTACAGGTTTTGTTCATCTATTTTTGTTCGTTCAATTGTTTTTTCCCAATTACATGTAATTATTAATTGAAAGTTATTAATTACAAATTACATGTTATTGTAATTGAAAATTTCCAATTACATCATGTAATTGTTATTGGGAACAATCAATTCCTGATTACATGTAATTGTAATTGACCCTGTAATCAATTACAAAATGTAATAATTACTACCCAACTCTGATAAATTTAAGTATGAATTCAAGAAAATCAAAAAAAAGATATATTCAATAATTTGTGATGCAAAAGAATCTTATTGAAAATACTTTTTTTCAGTCGACTAATAGAAATAGTTTTTACTAATGCGGCAATTAGTGGGAGTGGGCGCTTATTGAAGTGTAGCTTTTAATAAATCAATAAAATCCAAATTCCAGTATAATAGGTGACTGTGCTTATCTACTATCTATTCTTAGTAAATTACTTAGAAACAACAAAGTCAAAACCATATCCAAATCTTAAGACAAAATTAACATATCCCTTTCTTTTTTTCAGAAAGTGTATTTTTGTATTTAATTTATTACGTCAAAATTCATAGTTCAAAGCACGAGGCAGAGGTATTCCATCCGTTTCATCAAGAATGCAAATAAAAATAAGAATCTTTTCCTTCTTTAGTTGCGAACCGGATTGTCGAAGCTGATAATATAGTCTATCTTGACCTTGGCAACGAGACGGATTTATTGTTGTTTGGTTTTTATTATTGAACTTCGTAGAGCACCTCCGCTTCTTAATTCTATTATAGAGTTTGAAGAGCAGGCAAGTTGGAAGTGTATGTTGAAGCTTCTTTTTTCAGAATTCTTGATATTATTCTCGATATCATAAAACGTGACGATTCAATTGGAATTTTATTATACGTTCACTCTCCTCACCAGTCAGTGGTGCTTCGGGGGAAAAAAAGTCTATCAAAGTATTATGATGGATGAGTTGATATGAGATACTCAAGTGGATACTTGACTGTATTAAACAACAGACGGGTAGATTTATTAATGATTAGTTTTTCTATTTTGTTTTTACTGCTGTTGTAATTAATTTTGGTTTAATATTTCCATTTATTGGTTTCCTAAAGCCTAAGGGCAATCAACTATGTTGTTGATTCATAAATAATATAAATAAACTGACAACAATGGGTGTCGGGTCATGTTGTCGTCGTATGTGACAAACCCTGTGTCTTTCCAACTTTTTATAGACAATTCTGAATTACTATCACGTGTAGCAACTGATATCCATATTAAAGTGAAATAAATGTAACTATTTAAGTTCTGTAAGTCATATGATTGAAATCAGGTTTGTATGTTGGAACTGGTTTGACTTGCAACTGAACTTTTGACCATATTAACTAAAACAGACATTACCGAATCGGAACCAGTTTTCTTTGTTTTCCATTTCCGTCTCCCATCTGTAATAGTTGTGGCTTAAAGTATTCATGGGTATGTTTGTATGTACGCTGTACCTGATGGTAAAAAAAGTTGCTGGTGTTTTGTTATGGGTTTTACATTTGCATGTAGATTTGCACACATTGATTGTAACCTTGTTGAAGTAATTACTTAATGACAACGTGACAATGTGACATCAGTTAAAGCCAAAATTTAAACTGTTTCGAATTGTTTTTTGTACTTAAGTAGGTCAAACTAAATTACTGGATTGCTCACGATTTATTTCTTATGTTATTTTTTTGTTTTGGTTTTGAGGATTATTTTGAAAATCCAACAAAATTTACAAATCACAATATTTTCAATAAGGAAAACTTATGCAATAATCAATTATTTTTCATTCAAATGATTGCATTCAAAATATTTATTTAGGTTTTCATTTTTGTCTGCAACAGTGCAAGTAGGTACCTACCTATTGCTGAAATAATACATAATGGTTCCTTAGCAAAGAAAATTTCGTACCTACTTATACTAGAATATTGGCCTATTTCTAGACAAGTGTTTGGTTAAAAGTATAATCACTTTAACAGTTGATTAAATTTGAAGAATAATATTTGAAATGAAGAATTTTCAGACGGCAGATTCACCCTCTGGAATCCTTGAAAATAGAAAATAAAAAGTTTCATTGTTTTTGTCTGCGTTTGAATCAATTCAACATACAAATTTATAAAGTGAATCTATAGGAATACCAGTGACGAAGAATACATTTTTTTAAGATGCTATAATCTCTAAATATTGAAGTCTAAAATTAGATTTGATCAGATTTAAAATTTCTTTAATAAAATAATGAAGACAAATCAAAAATATTTGATCAAAAACAAAAGGATTATAGTCTGGAAGGCCACCGTTAGATTATCTACTTATCTCATCCAAAAAGTAAACACTAACCGATTGTTAAAGGTTTACCAAACAATGTAAGGTATAGAATCTGTAAGAACCTCAAAATAATTTTGAAGTCAGTAGCAAATGAATGGTTTAAAGTAGAACTGAAATAAAAAAAAATGCATGTTGTTGATCGATACTTCTTAAGGTTTGGAATGGACAAAGTATACTTAATTATAAGAGGTCATAAACTGGTGGTTTAAACTTGTTTAAGCTTAGACTATTGCTACAAACTTCTATACAAGGATGCAAATTTGGTAGTTTTCTTCCAGATTTCGGTTTTTTTTAACGTTGAGGGGGGGGGGGGAATCTGGAAGGATAAGGGATATTATTCTTAAAGATAAGATAAAAGTATGGGAATTGAAACAGCCAATAATATGTATATTGTGAGTTAGATATTCCTAACATTCCAGATTTTTACGCCGTGAGACAAAATGCTGAAAACTTCCACTAGTAAATCTAGGTACTAAAACGACTGCCAAAATGAGAAAAACGATCTTAATATTCTTGGTTAGATGAAGTAAAAGAAAGGTTATAAAAACCTACATATTTTCATATTTATTTATTTATAATACATATTTTCGGTAACTAACTGCTACTAACATTACCTATGTATCTGTTACCGTTAAAGTTCGAAAACCAATAAATGTTAACATTTACTAGTTAATTCGTGAAATAGCTGGTTAGACCCATAAAAGTGCGAAATTTTACTTCCATGAGCAAGTTTCCGCACTTTAACTAGGTAGTTAATCTGCAAATTAACGTATACGGCTCCGTTAAAGTGTGGAATTTAGTTATCATTTCGTGGCACTTTCAGTTATTTTCCTTGGCTTATTTTATTTTTCCGTTGTAACCCGTTAAAAGAATATCGTGTTTTGTGTGTGAGCTTATATTACGCAAGACAACGAGAAAGTATAACTACAAAATATTTACCTAAAGAAAAAGGATTGTGAAATTAAAAACTCTCGAAAGTGCCACGACATCTAAATTCCGCACTTAAACGGAGCCATATACCTAAATTCGCAGATTAGCTAGTTAAAGAGCGGAAAATTGCTCATTGAAGTGAAATTTCGCACATTAACGGATCGATCAAGATAAATCGCACATTAATTAGTTAATGTGCACATTAACTGGTTTTTTCTTGGCTACCTTACAAACCATGTTTAAATTTCATCTAAAATAATATGTAATGAATTTGGAATGCAAAAAAAGTGAGAAGTTGGAAACAAAATTTATGATAAAATATTGTAATCTGGAGGGAGATTTTTATTCATCTGGCAACACTGCTTCTATTAAACATTTTTTCCTAGTAATTAAAGATACAAAATGTAATGAGGCATGAAATTCTTTTCCTTAATATTGCTTAATAAACTTGTAAAATAGTTTGAGGTAAAAATTGATTTCCTTATTCTATCTACAGTGTTTTGAATTAGAAGCATAAAAATAATAGAGAGTTAAGGTTGTGTTTTGGGTCTTAACTAAAGGCCATAAAAAGCTATTTTGAATCAATAATTCAACAAGTCCAATCCTTAATGCTAAGTCTTCTACTTGGCTGATTTATTTCAGTAGTATATAGAATTTGTATTATAAAACCTTCTTATATAGAAACTATGCCTGGCCCCGGGCAAAAAAAACTTCCAGCTTAATGATTAGGAATTCTAATCTTGTTGGATATAGTTTACAGTGGATTTTCGTTGAAAAATTCATGTAAGTTGAACTGAACTTAATACAAATTGCGTCTGACAAAGCCCTCACTATGTCACTGATGAGTTCAAGTGAGTAAGCCGAACGAAACGCCAATTTGTAGGACTAAAGGCCATAAAAAGCTATTTTGAATCAATAATTCAATAAGTCCAATCCTTAATGCTAAGTCTTCTACTTGGCTGATTTATTTCAGTAGTATATAGAATTTGTATTATAAAACCTTCTTATATAGAAACTATGCCTGGCCCCGGGCAAAAAAAACTTCCAGCTTAATGATTAGGAATTCTAATCTTGTTGGATATAGTTTACAGTGGATTTTCGTTGAAAAATTCATGTAAGTTGAACTGAACTTAATACAAATTGCGTCTGACAAAGCCCTCACTATGCCACTGATGAGTTCAAGTGAGTAAGCCGAACGAAACGCCAATTTGTAGGACTAAAGGCCATAAAAAGCTATTTTGAATCAATAATTCAACAAGTCCAATCCTTAATGCTAAGTCTTCTACTTGGCTGATTTATTTCAGTAGTATATAGAATTTGTATTATAAAACCTTCTTATATTTATATTTATATTTATATTTATATTTTTATTTATATTTATATTTATATTTATATTTATATTTATATTTATATTTATATTTATATTTATATTTATATTTATATTTATATTTATATTTATATTTATATTTATATTTATATTTATATTTATATTTATATTTATATTTATATTTATATTTATATTTATATTTATATTTATATTTATATTTATATTTATATTTATATTTATATTTATATTTATATTTATATTTATATTTATATTTATATTTATATTTATATTTATATTTATATTTATATTTATATTTATATTTATATTTATATTTATATTTATATTTATATTTATATTTATATTTATATTTATATTTATATTTATATTTATATTTATATTTATATTTATATTTATATTTATATTTATATTTATATTTATATTTATATTTATATTTATATTTATATTTATATTTATATTTATATTTATATTTATATTTATATTTATATTTATATTTATATTTATATTTATATTTATATTTATATTTATATTTATATTTATATTTATATTTATATTTATATTTATATTTATATTTATATTTATATTTATATTTATATTTATATTTATATTTATATTTATATTTATATTTATATTTATATTTATATTTATATTTATATTTATATTTATATTTATATTTATATTTATATTTATATTTATATTTATATTTATATTTATATTTATATTTATATTTATATTTACTTGTAACTGATTTAGGCCCATCCCAATAATATACAAACTCAAGAAAAAAAAAACATTTAATGACCGAAACGAAATTTATAGTTTTAAGCACATTGCACTGTCGTACCGAAGTTCTGGGTTCGATTCCCAGCCGCTACAAAAATGTTTTTTTCGAGGTACTAGGTACTACCTCTTGCAAGGAACTGACAAATCCTCCAAGAGTATATCGCTAATTTGCTGCAAGACCGCCATTTTTTCAATTCAATTCAATTCAATTCAATTCAGTTCAATACAATTCAATTCAATTCAATTCAATTAAATTCAATTCAATTCAATTCAATTAGATTCAATTAAATTAAATTCAATTCAATTCAAATGGGTGCATGGGGAAAAAAGAAAGAAACCGATTGAACAATAGCAAGCTTGTGTGTGTTAATAAAAATGCTAGTCGCTGTTGAACTTGATAAACAACGAAACCTGCATTGCGATAGAGCTAACCATGTGGCTCCAGTCGCGCGGTGTGTAGTGCATCGGCCTCTGAATCGCAAGGTTCATGGTTCACTCCCATATGACGGTGTTTTTCAAATAATACGAGCATAACCAGACTAAGCACCACTAAGGGAGTCTGATGATCGAGGTGGCTCTCGTGAAATAGCTATAACTCCAGCCCATAAACTTGGTGGTAACATACACAAGTTGTTGTTGTTCATTCAAAATTATTCAATTCAATTCAATCTAATTAAATTCAGTTCAATTCAATTCAACTCAATTCAATTATATACTGAGGCTGTTTGAAACGCATTTTTAATATATTTTTAACAATATTTTTTGTTTGGTTTAAATATAATATGCAGCCAACTTATGTATTATGTCCGACAAATCATTTCAAAAACTTATTTATTTTATAATTCACTCATACTTGAAGGATTCTTAATTTTATTTTGCTATTAAAAATTAATCTGTATGTTTTCTCCCGACATACTTTCAATATTACGATTACATAAATTTATAAATTCACATTCACTGAATATGCGAATAGTAAATCTGTCTGAACCATTCGCATTGCATATCTACTAATAGATTCCTCTAATATCGGCACTAAAAGTCTTGTTTTTTGGAGGAAAACAAATTATTTTCTTAAGCAAGCGCTGTAAACGAATATAAAAAGTTCCCAAATCTCTGGGAGTAAAATCAGGTAGATTCCCTAATTGGCATGTTTAACATATCGTCGGCTTTCTGTCAGAACCTCGTAAGTCTTAAAATGGCATTTTAATACATTTCAGGCCAAAAAATAACTGAATTCACATATTAATGTCTCGTAACTGTATCATGGTTCCTTTTGGTTCTATCAACCAGTTTTAAAACCTTTTACGATCTAAGAATTACATTTTAATACTTTTTAAATCGGTTTTTTGTGTTTTCTAAGCAAATTTTTAAAACTGGCTTACGCGGTTTTGACAGAAAGCCGACGATATGTATTTATAGCCTTGAATCGTTAAAGCAAGTCCGTTGACTTCGGTAGGTAGGTACATACACTCATATATGTACAACTTGCCAAATCTATTCACCTTAAATCTATTCACGCTTGCATAATTTGGCAACTTATTGATTTCAGGCTTTTCGAAATATCTATAGATATCCATTAAGCCACATAATAACAGATCTTCAGATGGTATGGATAAGAGCCAAATATACCAATAAGCAGAGGCGTGTGCGTATAATCACGTACATAACAATAATTTATGAAGTTGTTTGACCGACCTTGTCCATTCTATTCGGTTAGTGATCTATTTAGTTTATTAACCTATCTTTTTTAAAAATAAAAAAATACTCGTTTCTAAATCAATTAAAAATACCTTTTCACTAATATTTGTATGGCTTGATTATCTGATGATTCTTAAGTCAATTAAGTCAAGAAAAACACAGAATTCTTTTGTTGTGATTACTTCCGGTTCAATAAAACCCATAACACTAAGAAAACAATTATGCGAGTATTCAACCTGTTTGAAAATACCACTCACTGCCGGAAGTTAATGGGGGTTAAGTACTCCCCTCAAGGTAAAACACCAACCACTCGTATAGTCAAACAATCACTTTTCGAATAATTCAAAGTAAAAAGGTAGAAATACATGCAATCAGATGTATGACTTACCTTTATTGTAAGTTGATGGATAATTGGTTTTAAATCTTTTTTTTTTTATCGACAATAAGTTTGATTAATAACTGACAACTTTTAAAATATACTCAACTCAGTAAATCAGCTTCAAACCGAAAAAAAACTATGTAGAGTCGCAACCTCTCTGCCGACCGATAACCGTTAAATAACCTTTATTACCAGCAATTCACAAGCAAGACTTGTTTTCAGTTAAAAAAATTAAATAAAATATGAAAGAAAAACAAACAGAAAGCAAAACAAACATCGAACGCCAACAACTCGCAAAGCTTTCGATTTCAGCAACAATTTGGATTCGATTGCATCACAAGCTCATAAACACACACCAGACGAGAACACAACAACAACTACAGGTCCAGTCGGTGGCATGCGGACGCAAATGATAAATGAATACTGTGGCCGCCCGAAGCTGAATTGCCGCAGATTTGTGTTGAAGTGTTTCTTTATTTCATAACACTACCGCTAACTGTAACCTGGATCTGAATGACACACCCGCAACCACTACTTCTATTGCAACTTACAACAACAACAACGATCATTCACTTCTTCCCAGCTTCTAATCTCCCGCACTTCACTTGAGTATTGAATACCGCTTAGATTCCGCACCGGTCGCTGCGTGGACTATGATATCCGACAATGCGAGTATAGAGCGTTACTTTTGATTGCTTTTAGCAAACACGCGATCAGGAGCAAATGCGACCGTGCTTCGAAACGTTTGAATATCTTCTGAATCTGAATCTTTAAGCCAAGTTTGATGGCAGCTGAAACAAAATAGTTTGCCTGAGGAACAAAATAAAGATTTCTGTGTGAAGCTTAGGTATGATCATTGTACCAAGTTTGAGTTCGGTTAACGGGTTATGAATGAACATTTCACTGTCATTCCTAGTTTAAATGTTGATCTAGTAGAATACATTGCATACTTTTAGTTACCTTTTTGGAAAATTGAAGTCGATGTTTAGGAAAAAAACTTTAATACCCAACCATATCGCACGTTATTGCTTAAACATCTTGAAAGTTCTCAAAGAGTTTTCCTCTTTGTTTTCCGAAGATTTGGTATTGACTGATTTCGATTTCACAACAATATTCTCAAAACTATCTATCTTTTCTCAGTCAATTGAATTTTTTTCGACAAAATACACTAATAGCATAGTCTTGGATGCAGCCTCTTTACCTTTCGTTGAATGCGCGATATTGAAGCAGGAGACGGAAAATGCACGAATGCAAATGCTGCAACGGAAAAAAAGAGCACCAAGAGAGGAGTACCGTGAAAAGAGAAGGAAAAAGAAAAAACCCTGCGCAGAAAGAAAAAAGCATCCGCAGCCTCTCAGCTCAAGTATCACGAAGAGTCTAGCACCGCCACCAACACCCGCTGGTTCTACAAAATAGCCAAGCAACTGGTATCTGGTTATAGGAATGGCACGCAAGCTCTTCGAAACAGCGAAGGGAACCTAGACACCGAAGCACAGGGAATTGTAGACGTGTTTAAGCAGCATTTCCAGCAACTGCTTAGTGGGCATTATATAGATGAGGCGACAGAGGAAACAAAGAACCATAAGACCAGTCAATGAAGATCCAGTCCCAGCGCCCAGTACTGAAGAGGTTAAGAAAGCCATCAACAAGCTTTAGAACAACAAATCCACCGGCTCGGATGGCCTACCCGCGGATCTCTTCAAGTATGGAGGAGATGTCTTGGTAGGGTGCATGCACCAGCTCATCAACCAAGTATGGGAGGAGGAAAAAATGCCCGACGACTGGTCAAATAGCTCCATATGCCCAATCTACAAAAAAGGCGATATGCTATGTCCTGCAAGAACTACAGAGGCATATCCCTGCTTAATGTTGCCTACAAGATCCTATCCAAAGTACTATGTGAGCATCTAAAACCCTTCTGCAACACTATGATCGGCACGTACCAGTGTGGCTTCAGGTCTGGCAGATCAACGATAGACCAATTCTTCACATTGAAGCAAATCCTGGAAAAGCCCAACGAATTTCAAGTCGAGACCCACCACCTATTCATCGACTTCAAAGCCGCATATGATAGCATAAGTCGTCAAGAGCTTCTATTGGCGATGTCAGAACTCGGGGTCCCGAAAAAACTGATCCAGCTATGCCACATGACTTTACAAAATACGCGGTGCAACGTGCAAATGGGTAACAGCTCATCCGAGTTATTCCAGAAGTGTAGAGAGTTCAGACAAGGAGATGCGCTAACATGTGATCTCTTCGTCACTATTGGTAGCAGTAATTTCGAGGTAGTCAAGGAGTTCAACTAGCTCGGAACAAACACCAATTCCACGAACGACACCTTAGTGGAAATCCGACGAAGAATTACCCTTGTGAACCGCTGCTACTTCGGTTTGGCCAAACAAATGGGTTCAAAACTCCTTTCTCGAAAGACAAAGTGCACGCTATACAAAACGCTAATTTTACCAGTTCTACTCTACGGTGCCGAGTGCCGAGTGCTGGACGATACGTAAAAAAGGGGAATTGATACTGGGCAGCTTTGAGAGAAAAATTCTTCGGTGGATATTTGGTCTTATATGCGAAGTGGGCGATTGGAGGAGAAGATTCAATCGTGAACTGTACTAGCTTTACCAAGATAGGTATGTAGTCCAAAGAGTCAAAACACGTCGACTAAACTGGCTCGGCCACATCGAGCGAATGGACAACAACTCTCCAGCCAAGAAAATCTTTGAATCCCAGCCCCCAGGCTCGAGACGACCAGGAAGACCAAACCTCCGCTATAGGGACCAGGCGGTCACAGACGCAAGAGCGCTTGGTCTCGACGACTGGGAGGGAGCGTGCGAGGGACCGCAACCGATGGTACACCGCAATATCTCAGGCAGAGACCTTTCATGG
Organism: Dasysyrphus tricinctus; assembly: GCA_963921185.1. NCBI lineage: Eukaryota > Metazoa > Arthropoda > Insecta > Diptera > Syrphidae > Dasysyrphus > Dasysyrphus tricinctus. The sequence continues at coordinate 140,724,995 of OY992530.1, forward strand.
ATCGGGAGCCGGATAAGTAAGTAAGTAATATACTCTTGGAGGATTTGTCAGTTCCTCGCAAGTGGCAGTACCTCGGATAAAATATTTCTGTTTTAGGTGGCACGACACGACTGGGAACCCACACCTTCGGCATGACAGTGCTACGCACTAACCATCAGGCCACGAGGTGCTACCTTTTTCACAGAGCTGACAGCAGGGATATTTTTCGACACTATGGAGGACTTGATCCTGCAAGAAGTCATCGATATTTCCATAGTACATACCTCCAGAAATCGCAGCGATTCTTTCAAAGTTTTAATGTCTGATGTATGAGTAATGCATTTATATTGTAATATTTTCTCCCAGGTTCGTTAATAAAACTAATTCACTTTATTTAAATTTATAAATTTATTATTTCATAACTTAACTTTTCTTACTACAAAACAATTTATTTTTCACCATTCAACTTTACTGATATTAATTCACCAATTTTACTTTTCACTTTTTTACAACCAAATTTATTCATTCACAATTAAAACAAAACTGTCCCCTGCAAATTCTGGAAATTGATAGAATGTTCTGGTATCTGCTTCTAGAGCTTTCCGTAAGGGAAATTTCCCATAATTTCCTTTCATAAAGCTTTTATTTTGACATGTAGAATCAAAACTCTAAAGCTCACGAAAACTCTGTCTAGGTTCGTCAGCATCAGATGACACATCTTCATTCGAAAGTCGTTTAAATAAGTTAAGCTCTATTGTGCCCGATTGTTTGCTATTGTGAGTTGTTACAGTTCAAATATGAAAGTCATTACAATATCATTTCGAGACACGTAGTTTTTGGTTACTTAAAGTCCGGACTACCTAGCACTTTCCACTGGATCCTGAACAAGATCCTGAACTTATAGAACAGACACTGCTGCCTTACTTCGATAGAACAACGTGACGATGCACAGCCCCGGATCTATGGGGGGCAAACCGGAGCCTGTGTCCCGGGCGGCAGCTTACAGGGGCGCCAAATCCATGTGACTGAAAAAATTGAGAATTGCGAAGCTTAATGAAATTAAATGAATTGAGATGCGGCAATGGAATATCAAACGGTATTTCTCCGGCAATCTTAAGCAGTTTTTTTTATCATTATTTCACCATTTACTTGATTGAAAAATTAAATAAAAGAAACGAGCTATAATACATTGTTTAAAGTTTTTTTCTGTTGATTTTTAACAATTGTTTTTTAACCTACAGAATCAAATTAACCTACAAAATCAAATAGAAATTTTACTCTTAGTTCTATAGGAGCCGAGAAAATTGCATTTACCTTTTTCAACACCCTTTTCAAAATGGGGTATAACTACGGTGACCATCCGTTCATTATTATAATGAACAGTTCTGTACTTGAAGACATTGTTCATTATGAATATTTTGTATAAAAAACATATGAATGTTCAGTATTTTAGAATTTTAGTATAAATTTATTTTAAACTGGACTTGGATTTTGTGTAGGCCCAAAATCATTCAAAATTTAATAACGTGTGCGCTGCCTGTGGTGTGTTAAAATTGAAATGTTTAAATTTTACTTAAAGTTATATATAAAAATGTTAAAAAAATAAGCTAACCCTGATGCCACCTAAAGGCGAGAAAATGTTTATATAATGTCGACTTGCAAAAAAAGTACAAATTCTTGAAGAAAACGACTGGCGATGTGAAATGCAACAAATTCATGATTTTTTTTTCCATAACCAATTTGGAAAACTCAATCTCGAAAATCATTTGAAAACAGTAAAGTGCAAAAAACAACTTAAACTACCTATATTTAAAATAAAGCAAAGACTTCATTCCTTACAGCTTTAAATTATATTCTATTTTCCGTAAAGTTATTTTACTTGAAAATAGAGAAAATAGTTCATTATTCGGCATTCTAAAACATGGTCACCGTAGGTATAACACAATATTTCCCACGTTGACGTTGCTTAGCTCTCGTACTATTAAGGAAATTGTGTGTGTCAATTTCATTGAAATCGTTCAAGATACAACGAAATTATAGGATGTTGTCATTTTTTGAAACATCCTGTTTTGAAATTATTTTGTCTGTTACAATTCTGTATCAGCTATATCACCTGCTAAGATTTCATGGCAATTATTGGAAATATTTTTTTTTCCGATATCACTCTGTCTCAGCTATCACCTCTGTCAATTTCATTGAAATCGCTCAAGCAACAACGAAGTCCCGGGAGTTTCAAATTTGTTTTCGGAACTTTATACTTCGACACTTTATCTTGCGTAACTTTGGCTTTTCGAAATTTTGTCCTTTCGAAAAATTACATTTTTATTTCTTATTTGAATGGTTCGTGAATGGATCTTCAATAGTTCTCCCATGATAAATTCGGGAACGAACCATATTTTAAAGATCCTTGCAGAATTTTATTAGGAACCAAAAAATAAGATTCGCGATCGAATCAAAAATAAAATTCCCCTTTGAATTTTTCACAAGAAAACGAATCATATGTTATCGTTTAACGAATCTTGGCTGTGTATCGTCTTTGTTTAGGCATTGCCAATTTTCGTATCTATAATGAAAAGTTTCTGAATAGGTATGGACTGCACATCTATTAAAAAGTTCTATTCTCCCAGTGACAAAAAATCCAACCAAGTAGATATGTGGTTTTGTTTTCATTTTTATCAAAAAAGACAGGGGCGCTAAAATCAACTTTTTGCCCCGGCTCGAAAAAATCGTAGTTCCGGGGCTGGAAAACTTCATATCTGTGCTTAGTTACGTTAGAGTTTTGTGTTATATGTGTGTTATTGACAGTGAGTAATTTCAACAAAATTCAATTCAATAATTTCAAATATTCGTCGGCTAAGGAAGAATTTTTTGCCGTCACACCAGCTATTTTCCATTGAGCGAAACTTATAAAACTCTCCCCCAATTAAGCCATTATTCCCGCAAGGATTTCAATACTATATGGCTTAAATTTAAAGTCCATAAGCAAGTCATCCATTATTGTTTCATAAAAGAAGCCCAAATCTAGGCAGTGCCTCAACACTCAACTAGTTTTATTCGCTGCCTGATTGCATTCAAGGAATTATTTCCAAAAATTCTAACACTGAGATCGTCATTACGGGCGATTTCAATATGCTTAAATCCAATAATTGGCCTCGCCGTTTTGGCCCGACAACACCCGGAAGGAGGTATGCCGTATACCAAAATCTTTTCTGAGTCTTACCTTCTGTCTGACCTCGTAGATGAGTCAACACGAATAGCAGATGTTGCAGCCCAAATGCCTAACACCCTTGACTTTTTCCTCATCTCTCACCCTGAAAAATATACTATCAGTGTAAAAGCGCCCTTCGTTAGTTCAGACTATTCAGTTGTGGCAGCTTTTTTTCTGTGCTCCCCGCTTTCAGTTAAAGTAAAAGTTTCCAAAAGAATAGGATGGGAATACGAGAAAACCAATTGTGATGGTCTTAAAGACTTTTTCCAGAGCTTTAACTGGTGGATAAGCTTTCTCGATAACGACGTGCATGCATTTGTGATAACAACTATAATCATGAATGGCTTGAGAATGTTTATTCCTCACATACAAAGATTATCAAAACGAAAGGAAAATTCTGGTTTGACTCTGGCTGTAAGGAAGTTATAAGGGTCAGAGAAAGAGTTTTTTCGGTCATACAAAGCCATTAGGCCAACCCTTCGGAGGAAAATCGAATACAATTTAAGCTGCAAGAAATGCTTGTAATGGCTGGATTCAAAGCACCAAATTCTTGCATAGACAAAGAGTAAAACAAAAAGTACTGTAGTGCCCAAAAGGCAGTAAAAACTCTTGGTACTTCGTCAAAATTATTAGAATTTCTACCTCCCATCAGTTTCTACACTTATCGACAACGATAACGCTGTTATAAGTTCTATTGACAAGGCCAATTTGTTTGTGGAAAACTTCGCAGAAAACTCAATTTTTCCGGACTGTGATATGAGGCCACCTGTGCTTGAGAAAGTACATTTCTCCATGAACTAAAATCATTCTCGCACTCGTACAGTCGCTAGAGTACTCAAAGATCTCAACATACACAAATCCGCCTGTCGTGATGGTATGTCCCCCATTGCTCTGAAGAGGTCTCGTTCCACCGTTGTGTAAGCTTTTCTATTCATCATTATCGTTAGGCATCTTTCCGAGTTAATGGAAAATAGCATTTGTACAACCATTTCCTAAAAACCTGAATCTTCTTCACCCTCTAATTATCGGTCAATTGCATTACTGTCCCTTCTTTCCAAGGTGTTTGCTGATCAATCGTCAGCTGAAGAAATATTTAGAAGAACGGAAGCTTCTTAATGACCAGCAGTATGTTTTTGAAGCAATACTACTGGTGATTTGATTGCATATCTCTCCAAAAAGTGGAAACAATCTTTGCATAGTTTTGAAGAAAGCAAGATCATTGCGCTTGATATTTCTGAGGCATTCGATAGAGTTTGGTATCCAGCTCTTTTTATCAAAAATGTCTGCATTTGGTATCGATGATTTTCTGCTTCTGCTACCTTCTCGACCATTCAATTCATGTCATTTTGGATGATTTTAAGTCTGAAGCTCGCAAAATAAATGCTGGTATCCCCCAAGGCTGTGTTTTATCTCCAACTCTTTTTCTCATAAATGGTCTCTTGTCTGAAACTATACTAATCCACTTAACTCTTTTACTGACGACAGTGCGCTTGGTTTTTCATACTCATTTCCATATTCTCATCCCAGTTATTCGAATGTGGAACTGCAACGGCAGCGTATGATAAGCTCATTAAATTCCTATTTAAAAAGTATCGTCCGTCAAATGGTATCAATAATCATGTGGAATTTAATGTTTCCAAGCTCAATGCTGTTTGTTTTCGCTAAGCAAAATATCCCTCCTTTACCATTATTCATGAATGGTACTTGATGCATCAAACAAACTGAAAGGATTTCAGTCCTTGGTATATGATCACTGACAACATTTTATGGAACGATAATATATTAGTTATTACTAAGAATTCAGCTAAATATAGGCTTCCTAGGACGATGTAAGAAAATTTTGTCTACTTCTGATCTGGCAACAATTTATGTATAAACTCTTTGAAAAGCTGATTATTAGGAACGCTCGAAAAATGCTGCAGCATGCTGCAGCGAAAACAACGTCATTCCAAACATGCAGTTCAGTTGTACGTAACAGTTTTCAGGAAAACAATTATTCTCAACCAGAAACATCCAATTCTAATAAAGTTACATCATTAAATTACCATAATCACCGACCTGAAGGTGGCTGCTTCCTGGGATGTTGAGAAAGCATATGACAGTGCATCTCTATTGACTTCTACACACTAGGCTTTGCCTTTCCACTGGTCGAGCTTTTATTTCTTTTCTGTCTTCCATAAACTCTCCAACTTTAGAACTTTAATTCAACAGTAAGGGGTGTCAAGCTGTCGTGTGACCAACTTATGCGAGAATCTTCTCTTTGCTGATGACGAATCGCTCACATATGTACCTACTTTAGATTGCTATCACCCTGATAGCTAGCCAAAAAGTCAACGCCTGCATCCAAAAGTTCTTCGAATCTTACAACAACTATCCAAATCACAATTTGTCTGCTTCAAAAGACTGGGAGGCTAAGCTGAAAACTGCAAAAGCATCAGCATAGCACTTTCATAAGTAAAAATAAATTGGGGGCGCAACAGCTCGTGAAGAACCAGGGCCTAGTGACTTACAACTCTCAACCATTCCTGTGTGCGTGTTGTTGGCAGGAATTGAGGGGACCTACAATTTTTTGCCGAGTCCGAACGGCTAGATGAGATGCACTTATTCATGACAAGTATACTCTTGTAGGATTTGTCAGTTCAAGACGCAGTAACTCGGATAAAATATTTGTTTTTAGGTGGCACGGCGAAAACTGATGAAGGGGTGGGTGGCGGTGTGTACTCAGAAAGACTTAAATTAAGTCTCTCATTCCGTCTTCCTAATCATTGTAGCGTGTTCCAGGCGGAACTTATGGCGATTAAAGAAGCCTTATCTTGGCTGAAGGAAAACGTGATATCAACTACAGATATCCGCATCTTCTCGGATAGTCAAGCAGGTATTAAATCCCTGGAATCGGTGTCTACTAACTCTATAACAGCCCTAAATTGCCGTTCGTCTCTGTTGGAGATGGCACAACAGTTTAATATTCACCTGTGTTGGGTGCCAGGGCATAGGGACATCCCAGGCAATTGTAAGGCCGATGAACTCGCTAAAAATGGTACAACTTTACCTCTTCTACCTAGTAGGGCAGAAATAGGTATACCCATCGCTACATGTAAACTTTTGCTGAAGCAAGATGCCTTAGAGAGAACAAATCTTAGGTGGAATGATATCACCACTTGTTTGGCAACAAAACAAATCTGGCCAGTAATGGATTTAAAACGATCTAAGCGTTTGATATCTCTAAGCAGATTGCACATCAGCTCCATGATTGGTGTTATAACCGGACACTGCCTCATAGGCAAGCACGCAACGCGTCTTGGCGTATTCGCTAACGATTTTTGCAGAAGCTGTATGGATGAGGAAGAGATAGAATCGATCCCTCACCTTCTATGCACGTGCCCTGCTCTATCTCATAGACGAAGACTTCACCTTGGTGAGTTCTACTTCAATGATCCTAGTGATCTGATAAACTTAGACATTGGCAGTCTATTACGCTTCATAAGAAGCTCCAAATGGTTCACCGAGTAAGGAAAAGGGTTTCCTAGATTCATGTGGTATCACAATGGACCAACTCATGGTCTAAGTGTGTCAGTCTCCATGACTGGCAGCCACTTCAACCTAACCTAACCTAACCTAGGTGGCACGGCGGGGAATCGAACCCAAACCTTCGGCATGACAGTCCAACGCACTATCATACCACGAGGTACTACCTGCACTTTCATATCAAACAAGATTATGAGCCATTCAACCCAATCTCACAGACACTGTCTTCAAAAACCCCACCTTATCTTCGATCACCTATCCTATACTCACTGTTCACCAGTGATAAAAAAAGCCAGCAGAGAAAAACTCTAATTTAGTTGCCCTAGAAGGTTATGGCTTTGGTGAGCAACTGATAGAGGGTAAAGGAAGTGACAAATTGTTATGATAAAGTGCCTCTAATCTTTGCCATTAAGATTTGAATAGGAATTGTAAGACAACTCCAATCCTTTTCACTATAATAACACTCACATAAGAATGATTGAAAGTATACACTGAACCAAAAAATTTTCAGAATTTTAACAAACGGCGTTTATTAAGTGGATATTTATTGTCACAATAAACTTTTTATTGTAACAATAAACGGTTTATTAAAAAAATCTTGAAAATTTAATCACCGTTTATCAATTCCGTTTATTGACCGTTTATAGGGGTATTTTGGTTATTAAAATTAACAAATCGTTTATTGTTACAATAAACAGCCGTTTTGCGATTGAAAATTCTTCAAAATAAGCAATGAGTTATTGTTTCAATAAACTTGTTACTTGTCACAATAAACTTTTTTTAATGAATTTAATAAATCGTTTATTGTGATAATAAATGAAATTTATTGAGAGCTAAATTTTAAAATTGATAAACGGTTTATTGTTTTTTTCAATTTTCTTAATTGAAACAATAAATTTTAGTTATTAAAATTTAATAAATCGTTCGTTGTGACAATAAACGACATTTATTAAGAGCTGAATTTTGAAATTGATAAACGGTTAATAGTTTTATTTCTTTTTTTTTATTGAAAAAATAAATTTTAGTTATTAAAATTTAATAAATCGTTTGTTGTGATAATAAACGACATTTATTAAGAGTTTAATTCTAAAATTGATAACCGGTTTATTGTTTTTATAATTTTTTTAAATGAAACAATAAATTTTAGTTATTAAAATTTAATAAATCGTTTGTTGCGACAATAAACGAAATTTATTAAGAGCTGAATTTTAAAATTGATAAACGGGTTATTGTTTTTAATGTTTTTTTTTTTTGAAACAATAAATTTTAGCTATTCAAATTTAATAAATCGTTTGTTGTGACAATAAACGACATTTATTAAGAGCTAAATTTCGAAATTGATAAACGGTTAATAGTTTTAATTATTTTTTTTTATTGAAACAATAAATTTGAGTCATTAAAATTTAATAAATCGTTTATTGTGATAGTAAATGACATTTATTAAGAGTTTAATTCTAAAATTGATAAACGGTTAATTGTTTTTATAATTTTTTTAAATGAAACAGTAGATTTTAATTATAAAAATTTAATAAATCGTTTGTTGTGATAGTAAACGTTATTATTAAGAGCTGAATTTTAAAATTGATAAACGGTTTATTATTTTTAGTTTTTTTTTTAAAATTGAAACAATAAATTTTTGCTATTCAAATTTAATAAATCGTTTGTTGTGACAGTAAACGACATTTATTAAGGGCTGAATTTCGAAATTGATAAACGGTTAATAGCTTTAATTATTTTTTTTATTGAAACAATAAATGTTAGTTATTAAAATTTAATAAATCGTTTGTTGTGATAATAAACGATATTTATTAGGAGTTTAATTCTAAAATTGATAAACGGCTTATTGTTTTTATAATTTTTTTAGATGAAGCAATAAATTTTAGTTTTTAAAATTTAATAAATCGTTTGTTGCGACAGTAAACGAAATTTATTAAGAGCTGAATTTTAAAATTGATAAACAGGTTATTGTTTTTAATGTTTTTTTTTTTTGAAACAATAAATTTTAGCTATTCAAATTTAATAAATCGTTTGTTGTGACAATAAACGACATTTATTAAGAGCTAAATTTCGAAATTGATAAACGGTTAATAGTTTTAATTATTTTTTTTTATTGAAACAATAAATTTGAGTCATTAAAATTTAATAAATCGTTTATTGTGATAATAAATGACATTTATTAAGAGTTTAATTCTAAAATTGATAAACGGTTAATTGTTTTTATAATTTTTTTAAATGAAACAGTAGATTTTAATTATAAAAATTTAATAAATCGTTTGTTGTGATAATAAACGTTATTATTAAGAGCTGAATTTTAAAATTGATAAACGGTTTATTATTTTTAGTTTTTTTTTTTAAATTGAAACAATAAATTTTTGCTATTCAAATTTAATAAATCGTTTGTTGTGACAGTAAACGACATTTATTAAGGGCTGAATTTCGAAATTGATAAACGGTTAATAGTTTTAATTATTTTTTTTATTGAAACAATAAATGTTAGTTATTAAAATTTAATAAATCGTTTGTTGTGATAATAAACGATATTTATTAGGAGTTTAATTCTAAAATTGATAAACGGCTTATTGTTTTTATAATTTTTTTAGATGAAACAATAAATTTTAGTTTTTAAAATTTAATAAATCGTTTGTTGCGACAGTAAACGAAATTTATTAAGAGCTGAATTTTAAAATTGATAAACGAGTTATTGTTTTTAATTTTTTTTTTTAAATTGAAACAATAAAGTTTAGCTATTCAGATTTAATAAATCGTTTGTTGTGACATTAAACGATATTTATTAAGAGCTGAATTTCGAAATTGATAATAGTTTTAATTATTTTTTTGATTGAAACAATAAATTTGAGTTATTGAAATTTAATAAATCGTTTGTTGTGATAATTAACGACATTTATTAAGAGTTTAATTCTAAAATTGATAAACGGTTTATTGTTTTTATATTTTTTTTTAATGAAACAGTAAATTTTAATTATAAAAATTTAATAAATCGTTTGTTGTGACAGTAAACGAAATTTATTAAGAGCTGAATTTTAAAATTGATAAACGGGTTATTGTTTTTAATTTTTTTTAAATTGAAACAATACATTATAGCTATTTAAATTTAATAAATCGTTTGTTGTGACAATAAACGATATTTATTAAGAGCTGAATTTCGAAATTGATAAGCGGTTAATAGTTTTAATTATTTTTTTTATTGAAACAGTAAATTTGAGTTATTAAAATTTAATAAACCGTTTGTTGTGATAATGAACGACAATTATTAAAAGCCGAATTTTAAAATTTGCAAACGATTTATTATTTTTTTATTTTTTAAATGCAATAAATAATTTTAGCTATTAAATCTTAAAATGGTATTGCTTTTATTGTTTTTAATTTTTCTTTACTGAACCAGTTAACTTTCGTTATTAAAATTTTAGAAATTGATTGTTTTGATAACGAACGACATTATTATGAGCTTAATTCTAAAATTGATATGGATATTATAGTTTTTTAACTGAAACAATGAATTTCAATTATTAAAATTTATTATTATTTAATTGTATGATGCGATTATGAACATCTTACAAAAGAAATAATGTCAACAATCAATGTAATCAATTATCAATGAAACCTTTACAAATTGAATTAATACAAAATTGATTTTTTTTTAGAAATGTATTGTTTTTATTAAACGAGTTATTGAATTAAAAAACAATTTATTGTTTTTAATAAACAGGTTATTGGATTATAAAGCAATTTATTGTTTTTAAAAAACAAGTTATTGAATTAAAAAAAACTAGTTATTGTGTTTAATAAACAAGTTATTGAATTAAAAACCAATTTACTGTTTTAAATAAACAGATTATAGAACTAAAAAACAATTAATTGATTTTAATAAACAATTTATCGAATTCAAAAACAAATTTATTAAATATGATAAATCGTTTTTAAAAACCTGGTTTGGGTTTTTTAAGTTTCATTAAGGCAGAACTCACACTTTTACTCTCCGTAGAAAAATTATACTAAATATACTTTCATTACATAAATTAGTAACAAATTCATTTTCTGCGTACCCATATGTGCTAGTATCTACATAATATTAAATTTTAACGTAGTTCTGCTTTTTAAAATAATATCATACATCATATAATGTTGAATGATTAAATTTATCAAAGAATTTGGAGAGAAAACGAAAGTTTTGCTGTAACGCTATAAGCGGTTCAACATAGTTTCTTGTATTGCAGTCACCCTTGCCTTCCTATTTGTTGGATTACATACTACTGCTCCTACTGCCCTTTCATTACCACAATTTAATTTTAAGTCTTATTTTCAAACTGACTAATCCATGGATTAAGAATTTTCCACAATCAAAGTGTTTAGTGTTCCAGTTCAGTCCAGAACATTCATAGTCCATGGATTAATTAACTTGTCATTCTCCAATAATAAAAAATAATAAGTAGAGATACATATATACAAAATATTATCCGCTTGGTCCAACAGAGTGCGGACTAGTGATCTTTGAAAAAGTTTGCAAACTTAATTTGACTGTCGTGTTCTTACTTTCCAATAGTAAAGTAAAGAATTGACCAACCTTTCGTTGGCCCGCACACTCTTTGGAAGGCAACAAAAAAAACCAAAAGAGAAACAAGAAGCTAAATCTATGCATTATATACATTATAATACATCAAGATACAAACAAACTATGTAAAGCGATCCCAAACTTCGGCTGTCATACCTACTAGCTTTGAAAAATAGCTTAGGTTTGTATTATATTTGAAAAAATATGTATCAGTGAATAAAAAACACTTATATTTCTAACTCCCTGTCCGCCACCACGTATTGACGTCTCTATATGTATCGAATGAAAGAATACGAGAATTCTTTATCATTTGACTTTAAGCTCCGATCATATTTAACCAAACTCAAAGTATGGTCCACTTTGTGTGTATTTTTGTAAAGCCCATAAATTATCACTGTTGTACAAACGTGGTTCAAATTTTGATCCGTGGTTCAAATATATTTACTGACTGATTTCTGACTGATTGAATAAACAAGTTATTGAATTAAAAACCAATTTCCTGATTTTAATAAACAAATTATTAAATTAAAAAACAATTTATTGATTTTAATAAACAATTTACTGAATTCAAAAACAAATTTATTAAATATGATAAATCGTTTCTTAAAAAACCTTGTTTGGATTTCTAAGTTTCATTAAGGCAGAACTCACACTTTTTCTCTCCTTAGAAAAATTATAATAAATACACTTACTTTACATAAATTAATAACAAATTCATTTTTTGCATACTCAAATGTACGAGTAGTTACAGAATATTAAATTATTACGAAGGTCTGCTTTTTAAAACAATAACATACATAATATAATGTTGAATGATAAAATTTATTAAAGAATTTGGAGCGACAACGAAAGTTTTGTTGTTCAACATAATTTCTTGAATTACAATCATCCCTGCCTTCCTATATTTTGGAGTACATCCTACTGCTCATACTGCCCTTTCATTACCACAACATTAATTCTAAGTTGTTCACATTGGGTTAAATCTGTAATAAGTTTTTCACATGCTCTGGTTAAATGGATCTAATCAACCAATATTGGCTGATTAGTGGTTTCGATAATTAATAACTCAAACTATGGATTCATTAAATAAAACTGTGGTTAACAAGCAGATTCGCGGATTAACCAGTCATAACAATCTTTGATTAAAGATGATTAGCTGTGAAAAATGTGTGTTTATTATTAAAATACATTTTTTCTCCAAGGAAATATTTTAAAATCGATATTAAATGGGTTTAAATTATCTAAATCGTCAGTAGGTAATCGAAAAATTATCAGGAATGTTGTGGAAAAAATATTACAGCGTAATCTAGTATTCTTTCATTCATGAATGGACCTTTGGAAACAATGCACCTATTATCGATTCCGAGTGACAGAAATATCGAGTACACTTTTATCATTTTAGTTGGCCATCACCTAAATAAAAACCATCATAGCATAAAATTTAACAGAAGGTGTTTTTTGTGAGTGAATAATTTGATGATTAAAAATGTTTTACTTTCTGAAGAACAAGAAAATAACAAAGAATGTTAATCAAAAAACAATAAATAAATTGTGCTGTGCAGTGTGCGTCCCATGGCGGTCGCTTAAAAAAGGTAAGTAAGTAAGTAAGGCAATAAATTATAATTATAATAGCTTTTATTAGATGAATAACAGAGAAACACAAAAATTAACAAAATTTTCCCAACTCCGAAAATATTTTTACTATGTAAATGTTTCTAGTGATTACCAAAAAAACGAATGGAAATCATACTTGGTATTGCAAAAACGATAGTTTAGAAAAAAAAACATGCTCATTTTCAAAGAAACAACTAAATTTTTTCACTTGCCCAAATAAAAACGCAGCATAATTGTTAATTGTTGTTTATGTTTATCGATTTTATAATCCCATTTACTGCCACAATAAACTGTTTATTGTATCAATAAATTGTTTAATCTTCCCAACACGGTTTGTTCAAAAATTTAACGAAGCGTGTTTTCTAAAATTTGCTGTAGATTTGTAATAATAATCTTGTTTGTTAAAATTAATTAATCGTTTATTGTCATAATAAACGTATTTCTTCTTCATTGCAAAAATTTAACGAAGCGTGCTTTATAAATTTACTGTTGATTTGTAATAATAATCTTGTTTATTAAAATTAATTAATCGTTTATTGTCATAATAAACGTATTTATTATTTATTACAAAAATGTAACGAAGCGTGCCTTACAAATTTACTGTTGACTTGTAATAATAATCTTGTTTATTAAAATTCATTAATCGTTTATTGTTATAGTAAACTGTTTATTATTTTAATAAACCCTTTTATTTATGTAATTATCTTGTTAATTAATTTTAATAAACCTTTTATAAATTGCCAAGTTCGTGGCTAGTTAAAAATTAATGAAATAATACAAGATATTATTTTCTCAACAACAGATTGTTTACATCGGGTTAAATTGTAATAAGTTTTTCAAAGGCTCTGGTTAAATGGAGATAATCAACCAATATTGGCTGATTAACGATTTCGATAACTAACAACTCAAACTATGGGTTCATTGACTCAAATGTTGTTGATTAAAAACACTTTTGCGGCTTTATCGGTCACAATAATCATTGATTAAAGATGATAAGCTGAGAACAAACTGGCCCTAAAAGAAGATATTTTTCACTGGGAAATATTTTCAAATTGATATTAAATGGTTTTAAATAATCTAAATCGTCAATAATCCAAAAAAAAATCAAGAGTGTGGTAGAAAGTATTATTATTTTTGCTATTGTTTTAATTAATAGAACATAAAGTACACAATACTGAATTGATAGATAGACAAGAAAAAAATCAACATAAAACCAAATTTAATTAACTTAAAAACTTCCCGTCCCTATTCCGTATTTTTGTATTCTTTCATTCATGGTGTGAACAGAGCTCAGCAATGTTCGTATAGAGGGAACATTTTTTGACGAACTTAACGAACCAAGTTAAATGACGCCGACTTGCAATTGGCCATAGCAACGAACAACGATTCAGTTAGTAAAAAGAAGCAGCCGCCGCCACATCTTCCAGCAAGCCAGACCAAGTGAGTGAACAAAAAAAATTAAAAAGCCGAACAAGTGAAGAAAAAAGTTAAATGAAAAATTAACAGGATTAATTTAATCCTGTTGGAGGCCTCCACCGAAAATTTTTATTTGTCCACCCAGTCACGTAAGTCATTTTAATATATTTATTTATTCTAAATTATACCTATATAAGCAAAAATTCAATATCGCTGCCATGTGCTGCGTAATACTATGGCGGCCGGCGACAAAATTAATGTAAGTACCTATCTATTTTTACAAATATTTTCGGTCAGAGATATTGTGAAATCACATTTGAAGATTTAATTAGGTTTTTAAATTGAAAAAAAAAGTTATTCCAAAGTTAATTTCCAAAACTTGAAACTCTGTGCTGAAAAGACGACTCCATCAAAATGGCCGCCATGTCTGGCGAAGATAAAATGTTTTTATTGGTGAGCGCATTGTGTTTTTTAATCATAATTATGACTTTTTTTACTACCCACGACGGTTGGCATTATTTTCATGGGAAAAAAACTTGAAAATTGAAAAAAAGTTTTCCAAACTTAATTTCCAAAACTTGAAACTCGGTGCTGAAAAGACGACTCCATCAAAATGGCCGCCATGTCTAGCGAAGATAAAATGTTTTTATTCGTGAGCGCATTGCGTTTTTAATCATAATTATGACTTTTTTTTCTATCCACGACGCCGACGGTCGCCACAATTTCCGTGGGAAAAAAACTTCATAAAATATATGAAAATCAATCTTAATAATTCGATTAAAAAAAATATTTTTGGTAGCATGTAATTTGAAACGAGTTTCATTGTGACTTCCACTTAAAAATGTCATTGTGAACTATAAAGTGAAATGTCAAATTGGTATTCTTCAAAATAAAATTAATTCATATAACTTTAAATCACATTTAATTTAGCTTTTATCGTCGCCGTTGTTGTTTTTATTGGTAACAAAATTAATGCGTCCGACTCCAAAAGATTTTGCTGTTGGATCACCATCAACCGCTGCTTACGAACCTGTGCACTCGATAATTTTGTTAATTAAAAACAACCTACCTTTTTCCAAATCGCAAGTTTTTCCAAGGCAAATTGCTGTTTTTGCTCCCTTGGGCAGCTTTAAGTATTCGTGAAAACTCATAAAAGTGGTCAAAATATCAGTCCATGCTTTTCTTAAAAAAATCACTGCCAACGATAACTATTTTCTTCGAGTGAAAACTTTTGTTTCAAGCGTCAATCTCAAGTTTGTGTGCTGTCGGATCTGACGATGCAATTGAGGACATTCGATTGAACCAAAATAGATGCTGCGAATGCTCGATTGTATCGATTAAACTCGATTGTAACAAGTTACTTGCTGGCACCCCAGACTTGGAACAAAATACATTCACCCCTGTTCTGACTTTTGATAGGAATCAAATCGTCTTGAGTTGAATCACTAAGAAATAAAAACAAATCTGAGCTTACGAACAATTTTTTTCGAATACATACGGATTTCATTCCAACCGAAAATCGGAACAGGGGTGATAAAAGTTAAAATTTCCTTTGAAACAAAATAACTTCACGTAAATTAAAAATATTTGCAACGAACAACGATTTAGTTACCAAAAAGAAGCAACCGCTGCCGCCAGCCATGGAGAACAAGTTAAATGAAAAAGTTAAATACAAAATTAAAAGGATTAATTTAATCCTCTTGGAGGCCTGCCTCCAAAATTTAAATTTGTACCCAATCACGTAAGTCATTTTAAGTCATTATATGAAACTAATATATTTATATATTCTATGTTATACCTATACAAAAATTCACTTTCGCTTCCATGTTGCGTATTACTGGCGGCCGACCTATTTTTATAAATATTTTCGGTCCGAGATATTGTGAAATCAAACTATAAAGTTTTAATCAGGTTAATAAATTGAAAAAATATACCTAAAAGTTCATTTCCAAGACTCGCGAAGATAAAATGTTTTTATTGGTGACCGCACTAAGTTTTTTATTCATTATTATGACTTTTATTTCAATCCACCACGGTCAGTATTATTTTCGTGGGAAAGAAACTTCATAAAATATATGAAAATCAATCTTCTTTATAATTCGGATCGTAAAGCACGGGCATGAAGGTCAGACTTGGAACAAAATACATTCACCTTTGTTCTGTTCTGACTTTCGTTCGTACGGATTTGACTTATAACTATAATAGAACCTTCAGATTTTCGTTTTGAGTCAAATCCCTACCAATTCAAAAACAAAAATAAATGTTCTGAGCTTATAAAAAATTATTTTTTGAATACATACGGATTTATTCCGACCGGAAACAGGGTTGACAAAATTTTAATTTTCCTTTGAAATAAAATGACTTCACGTGAATTAAAAATGTTTGCAGAATAGGCCTTAAAGTAATACTACTAATCCATATGAAGCCAAGAGAACCAAGATGATCTCGCTGATTAAATTAAAATATTGCGTTTTTGGAATAATTATTCTATCTAACTGATTGAAGTATCATATATATAGGTAGAGGGCTCGAAGCTGTACCGAACCAAGTCATAATTTTTTTTTTTTGCAAATTTTTGTGAATATTTTTCAACTCAAGTTTTTCGTTTTTAAATAAAAGAGTTATAATAATAATTTAGTTTAGAGAATAAACTTGTCCTTTTTACGAGTAAAATATTCATTAATTAATGGCAGTTTATTTACTAATCCTCTTATTACCGTCGAATTTTCTTTTTTTTGACTTGGTTCGGTTCAGCTGTGAGTCCTCCATATGTAGCTACTAGTTGCAAAAAATTCAACAATAGTTTTTCACGTTTTTAAAAAACAATGCAAATAAATCATAAGATCGCTCTGCTTCTCATGGCCTCATTTAAATTTGAAAGAACATATATGTTCCTACATGTAACTAAAAGTATTTTTAAACATTTTTACAGATTTTTTAACGGAAAAGTACGGTATCCCAGCGAGGTGTTGCACAGCAGTCATCAAAGTTATTTAAAGCGTAAGTTATTATAATTTGTATATATTACGAACACATTATAAATTTTTCGTGACAAAATCTTCCTTTCCTCTTTTTTAAGACAAAATTTTTAAATTTGTTTCTTTGACAAATTCTTGGTC
The DNA here is from genome assembly GCA_963921185.1 of Dasysyrphus tricinctus. Taxonomy (NCBI): domain Eukaryota; kingdom Metazoa; phylum Arthropoda; class Insecta; order Diptera; family Syrphidae; genus Dasysyrphus; species Dasysyrphus tricinctus. Next base: position 140,742,426 of record OY992530.1, read on the forward strand.
TTTTTTGGCTTAATATTTCTTAGTGTTTATCTCGCAAAGAGTCTTTTTTTATGAAAAATTTGCTCTCTCTTTTTCTCGAAAATTTTTCTAGGTCTTTTTTAAGAAAAAATTTCTGAGTCATTTTTTTGGAAAGACAGATTTTGAACAAAATACAATACTTAATCAACTTCGTTTGGAATAAATAAGACAATAAAAAGAAAGTTGAACCCTATACATAAATAAGTAAAAAAGATTTGAAATTTTCCTTTTAAAAATACAGTTGATGACGGATATAAGAAAGTCAAAAAATCCAAAGAATTCCTTTCTTATATCTGTGTTTTATGAAATATTGTATATAACAAAGAAATTTTCTTTTATTAGTCAAATGCATAGTAAGAAAGTAAATTTCCTTCAAATATAACTAAATCATTTAAATTAAGTTTCCAAAGCATTGATTGAAATTAATGTATCCTGTATTTGCCTTAATTTATAAAAAAATATCGCTCATAACATTTCATTCTAAAAGCAAACATTAAACTAAATTAATTTCTTCCAAAATCGCTTTAACACGGGATTATTCATTATAGCCGTTTAATTTTATATGCATTGAGACTAATTTTGTACCAGAATAAGTTTCTGGTACAAGTTATAAGATTCAACTTTATGGGAATGTGCAGGGTGTTTTAGAATGTCTGTGTTTTAAACGAGTTTTTCTTATATTCATCATCAAATGTACCTGTTTTGGTAGGTACATAAATTAATGGTTAAAATTTTGTGATTTAAAACTTTTTTGCTTATAAAATTGATCAACCATGTTAAGTTTCACAAGGATCAGCATTATTCTATGCTAAGAAAAGTTTAACCAATTGAGCTTTAGAATGCAAAAATAATTTTTTTTTTCAAAATAATTAACTGATGAGTCAAAATCATTACAGGAAGGTAGGCCATTGAAAGAGTACTTTGCTGAAAAAATCATTTTTCAATAGATTGGTATGATTATTACAAATATTATTTTTATATCTTTTACAATATCAAGGGGTAGGGTATAGCAGCAAAGCTGTAAATGTTTTCAACATTATTTTGCGTGGTTTGCTGTTATACCTACTCAACCGATACTTTCCTTTTACTTAATTTTTAAAACAAAATTTCAACAAACCTTAACATAAAATGAGACTTATTTTGCTTTGATACTGGATTTAATTTCGTATACTATTCTTCTGTGTTAAGAAGAAAAAACGCATCTGCATTTTTGACATTTCGAGATAATCGCGTTTTTCTGTTTTTATCTCTATCTTTTCTGTTTTGTTGATGAATGTTTTTCTGTCGTATTTACAAATAAATCAATTTTTTTTTGCTTAGATTATTTCTAAGATGTACAAATGCTTGTATGGGAGTCACTTTTTTTCTTAAAATAAGTGCTAAGACGGCAAATTTTCTTAAAAATTGCAGGGTTCTTTGAGCGAACATCATTTTTTGCAGCGTTTTAGACCATTACAAAAGCGAGTTAGGGCTTTTATTTTTAAAGAATAAAATAGCAAACATATCAAAGATGTCAAAACTGGCCCTAACTAAAAACAGCCAAAATGTCAGTTACGTTTTTCCTTCTTAACACGGCAATATTCTTATCCAAAAAAAAAAAACAAGCAGACACTAACATATCCTCCAGCTAGCCAGAACAAGTGAAATAAAATATTAAAAAGCCGAACAAGTGAAATAAAAAAGTTAAATACAAAATTAACAGGATTCATTTAATCCTAGTGGAGACCTCCACCCAAAAAAATTAATTTTGCCACCCAATTACGTAAGAAATAAGTAAGAGAATTTCTGCTTTGATACCGGATTTATCTTCGTATCTTACTTATTCTTATCCATTGAAAAGAAACTATGTAGGTCTTAATTAAATAAAAGCGTATAAATTGTTATTATTGGTATTAAAATCAAATTTAAACAAATATTACGGTCATGAAAATTCCACAAATTAATATTGGTCACCATTTGCCACCTTTGAAGCAAAATGATATGACTAACATTAAAAATGTTTGCAGAATAGACCTGAATAGAAAACTATTAAACGATATGATAGGATAAAATATATACAAGTAACTAAAAGTACTTTTAAAACTTTTTACAGATTTTTTTAACGAAAAGGCGTAGTGTCTCAGCGGGGTGTTGCAGCAGCTGTCAAAATCATTGCTCCTGAGAAATCTCAAAAGTTAATGCAAAGATGTGAAGATTTTGGCTGAATCACTGAAATCTGGCATTTTTTTCACTGAAAACATATAACTACCTAGTAACAAGATCGAATCCAAGCTAAGTCTATTGCTAAAGGCCGTTTTTTAGTCCGTAAGTCATCATATTTTTTATATATTACATTAACATATAAAATATTTTTGCTGGCTTTCAATTCGTGATGGTCAGATTTTCTCGAAAAAAATTTTAAGCCTTTTTTTGACTAAATTTTTCTTTCTCTCGAAAAATTTTTAGAGTCTTTTTTAAGAAAAAAAGTCTTTTTCTCTTGAAATCGTATAGCAGCAAGCTGTAAAAGTTTTCAACATTCTTTTGCGTGGTTTGCTGTTATACCTACCAAGCTTACTTTCCTTTTACTTGCGTTTTAAAACAAAATTTTCACAAACTTTAATATACATGCATTCATCAGACTTAGTCTGCCTTGCATCCGAATTTGCTTTAGTATCATCCTATTCTTATCCTTTGAAAAGTAGGACTTATTTAAACAAAAGCATAGAATGTTATAAATAATCAAATTTAAACAAAGATTATAGAACTATTAATTGATATGAAACCATGAGAACAAGATGACCTAGCTGATTAAATTGAACTTTTTGTTTTTGAAATAGATAATTCTATTAATTGAAGTATCATATAGCTATCTACTATATCTAAAGAAAATATTTTTTTTAGATATAGTATAGTTTTTGTCGTTTTTAGAAAAGTGAACAAAATCCAGTAGTTTGCTATGCTCCTCATGGTCTCTCTTAAAGTTCAAATATCTGTATACAAGTAACTTAAAGTACTTTTATACAATTTACAGATTTTTATAAATGGAAAAGTGAGGTGTCCAAGCGAGGTGTTGCAGCAGCTGTCAAATCAACATTTAAAACGTAGGTAAGTCATTATAATTTATATATATTACGAGTATTTAAGTTTTGTATTAATAATAGTAATAATTATAATAATGATAATAATAATAATAATAATAATAATAATAATAATAATAATAATAATAATAATAATAATAATAATAATAATAATGATAATAATAATAATAGTAATAGTAATAATAATTATAAGTTCAAAAGTGTCGTAGTCTTTTTTTGAAAATTCTCTAATTTTGTCATTTTAAAAGCGTTTTAGACTATTGAATAAATAAAATTTTTCATTGCTAACTATACCGATTTCCGGTTAGTGTTGACGCAACGTCACATTTAACGACGTTTGGAACTTAACTGATGATAAATTCAAATAATCTAAATATTGAATTTGTGAGTTAATTGAACTATCTAATTGACCTGTTTTTGGACTTTTTTGTAAAAAAAATGTTCATGTGCTGTTAAAACCTTCGAAGTACGAAGGATAGCGTTGCGAAAACACAATGTGAATTTTCTGGAACACCAAAAGCTTTTCCAAATTTGTTTAAGATTTCCTATAATTGCACAAAGAGCAGACTGTATGTAACATTTCAAGTTTCTAAGTTAACTAGAACTGGTAGCCACCGGAAATGGGTCAAAAAAACAAATGAAGCGTTTAGAAGATGAAGGCGCTAAGTGACATTTTCAAAGTTTTGAGTAATCAGCTTTTGATATATAACATTTTTGGTAAAAACCTTAAAAATAATATACGGCCAATTTAAAAGTAACATAACTCAAGTGTTTTTAATACTTATATTCTTCTTTGTTGAAAACAAAGGACTTGCGAGTTATTTACGGTTTTGTGTAGTTAATATCTTTATCGACGAACTTTACTGTGATTTTTTAATTATTTTTCTCATAGAGGTCTTATGTGGCATCTATGTACATATGGAGGGCTCACAGCTGTACCGAACCAAGCCATAATTTTTATTTTGCAAATTTTTGTGAATATTTTCCAATTCAAGTTTTTCATTTTTAAATAAGAGAATAATAATTAAAATTTAATTTAAAGAACAAACCTTAGATTATCCTTTTATGAGTAAAATATTCATGAATCAATGGCAGTTTATTTACTAATCCTCTTATTATTTTAGAATTTTATTTTTCTGACTTGGTTCGGTTCAGCTATGAGCCCTCCATATAACTCTTATGATTTATTTATTTTGACCTGTTTTTTCTCTTTAATTTTCATCAGCACCTGTTAAATTAGCATTGGAATAGAAATATGATCTACCTCCACTGGAATGAAATTAATTTGCTCATTTAGATTTTAGAAACTGAGAAACTTATAGATTTCATATAATATGAATGGGTAATTGTATCCATTGCTCACATATCACCTTCGTGCACATAATAAAGTAAAATAAAACGTTTAAGTAAAATTGTTTTTGCATATAAATGAAGGTCTTAAGCACGCTCAAAACATTTTTCCAGTTAGTTTGTTGAGTTGCATATATAACACTTTCATCCTTTGCTAAATTTGAATCGAGAAGTGCAGATGAGATGGAAATTTAAGTTTTAATATAGGGCCTTCATCTGTACGAAAAAACGATATGTCAAAAAATGTCACTTAGCACCTTCATCTTCTTAACGCTTCAATGTGTGTTGTTTGAAAAAAAGTGTCAGTGTACTTTTGCAGTTTTGTCTAAAATGCAGATGTTAATAGAAGAGCAAGATATTCAGTAGTTAAGATGTTTGAATGATTTTTGCAAATAATATTGTAAAGAGAACTAGGAAAAACGCTTCAATTCAATTTTTTTTCATTTGTTTCTTTATTTTTAGCTTATGATTCTCATGTAACCGAAGCCATTCAAGAAGATATAAGGTTTGACATTAAAACCTATCTATATTCTACAGCATCGATAGTTATTTAATAATGTTATAATATTATATTAAAAAATACTTATATATTACTTAATTATTTTTAGTTCAGACAAAAACTATAGACAAGAGTAGTCAAATTTAACAAAATGATTTGCTTTATCTGTAAGGTTAGAATTTCATCGGTAAACTTGTTTATACAACACCTAAAAAAAACACATGATCTGAGTACTTATAGTAATTTTAAATGTAGGGAAAGTAGTTGCTCACAAGAGTTTCAAAATATAAGTAGTTTTAAGAGACATATAATCAGAAAACATGACGGAGGTTCAATACCCAACGTGAATAGTACAGATAATTTTGATAAACAAAATGATGCACCTCAAAATCATTTCTGCGAAAAAAACCAAATATCTAATAGTTTAGAGGAAAGCTCAGAATCACGCGAAAGTTATATTCATGAAGCAGAAAGCGTTGAAACCAAAGAATTACCTATAGAAGACAGTCTTAATAATATGTTCACCTCTGCTACGCGTTTTGTATTGAAAATGCATGATAATAATAGTTTTTCAAGAAAAAATATTTTAGAAATTCAAGAGGATATACAAAAATGTATCTTAAATCCAATGCTTGAATTATTTAGATCATTTTCAAACGAAAAATTGGCAAAAACGAACATGAAAGTTCATAATGAATTTGTCAGTCTATTATCAAAGTGTCGTAACCCTTTTAACTATTGCAACACCGAGTATAAACTATTTGAATGGCTTAAAAAAGAAAATTTTTTGGGCAGTTTATATGAATTTTCGGTAAACAATGAAATCAGTACAGTTTTTAAGAACGGATGTCTTGCGTATGATGAGAAAAACACTAAAGGAATATTGATGCCTCTAAAATTTCAATTTAAAAAATTTTTTGAGGTCGAAAACATCTTAAATAAAACGAAACTTCATATGGAAACATTAAGTAAAGAAAAAAAAATTTCAAATTTTGTTCAAGGTGAGCTTTGGAAGAAAAAAATTGAAAAGTATCCGGGAAAAGTTCTAATTCCATACTTTTTATATACCGATGACTTTGAAATTAATAACCCTTTAAGCTCTCATGCAGGTGTTCACTCGATATGTAATATTTACTATTCATTTCCTTGTCTTCCTTGGAAAGAATCAAAGTTGGATAGTGTTTTTTTAGCAGGAGTTATTAAAACAAAGGATCTCAAAACATTTGGCAACGAAAAATGTTTTCAATCATTAATAAATGATCTAAAGAGTCTTGAAGTTGATGGTGTAGAGATAAGCTTAGGCAACGAGATAAAAATAAAAGTATATTTTATCTTAGGTCTTGTGTTAGGGGATAATTTGGGCTTAAATACTGTTTTGGATTTTAATAAATCATTTTCAAGCAACTCTTTTTGCAGGTTTTGTAAAGTAAAAAAAATAGAAACGCAGTCGTTGGCAATTGAACGAAATGATTTGTTGAGAAATCGTTCAAACTACGAAGAAGATCTTCTTCTTAACAACCCTTCTGAAACGGGTATACAAAACTATTCACAACTTAATGAAATTCCATCGTTTCATGTCGTAGAAAATTATTGCGTGGATCTTATGCATGATGTTTTTGAAGGAGTTTGTCATTACGACATTTGCCATATAATTGAATATTTCATTAACAAAGCTAAATATTTTAACCTGGAAACTCTTAATTTAAGGAAACGAACATTTCAGTATGGTGCAATTGAGATTGACAATATTTCAGGTGAAATAAAAATCGGCCAATTAAAATGTAAACATCTAAAAATGACTGCACGAGAAATGATGACATTTGTTTCTTTTTTTCACTTAATGATTGAAGATTTAGTGCCACATGATGATGAAGTGTGGCAATTCCTTCTTAATTTAATTGAAATAATTGATTTATTGCTTGCATTTGAAATTTGCGATGAAATCATCCCAATGTTAAAATTAAAAATTGAAAACCACAACAAAGATTATGTTCGTCTTTTTAATGACAACTTGAAACCAAAGCATCATAATTTAACTCATTATCCCAGTGTCATTAAACAGTCAGGGCCTGTTCGTAGTTTTTGGTGTTTTAAATTTGAAGCTAAACACAAACAATTTAAGCTTTATTCCCATGCTATCACATCTCGTAAGAACATTTGTTTGACCTTAGCGAAAAAATACCAACTTAAGACTGCATTCAAGTTTTTATCAAATATTGATAATAATTGCATTTGTTACTTTGAAATATATGACAAACATAAAATCGAAAGTGATTTTACGAATTTAGTATCAGAAATACTAAGAGTCTCTAAAACAGATATAGAATTTTTCTCTAAAGCAAAAATCGAAGGTTATAAATACCAACAAAGTTTTTATATAGCGCGATCTAGAGCTGATATCGAGTTATACGTTATAGTTGACATAGGTCTTTTGAAAAAAAGTCAAGTTTTTTTGTTTTGCCAAAAACTAAATAGGATCCAGTACAACCCAAGTATATTATCATTTGAAGTTGACGAAAAACAGTTGGGTGCTTTTTCTATAATTTTTGGCAATGAAATTGTCGGCCCACCAACTAATTTGATAAAAACGGCTACCGGAAAAACTTTACTAAGAGTTAAAGAGTATTATTTTTCACAATAGGCAAAAAAATCATCTCAAATTTTTTACTAACATAAGATAAAGTATTATTAGAGAATGTATATAGGTATCTAGGTCCCAATTCCGCAAGTCTGATTTTACTCTGTGTACACATACAATTGTTAAATATATTTTCGTTTTCAAAATATTAACATTTAATTATGCTTGACCAATTCAAAAACCACTCATATTTTGATATTTAATAGAATAATTATCTAACTAAAATCATTTTGCGGATTTGAGATCTGGGCTTTAGTTTTAGTTGTCTAGAAGATATATGTAATATTTTTTGTAAATTATTTTAATATTTTGAATGTCTTGTAATTTTTTAATGTTTTTAATAAATTAATAATAGTTGTCTATACGAAAACAGAATTTAAAACTAAAAATGGCAACGCTTGATATATCTGTGTGTGAAAATGGGTTGGAGGAAGTATTAGTCGATGAAGTAGAGGTCGATGAAGCAGAGGTCGATGCACTAGAAGTCAATGAAGTAGAGGTCGATGAACTAGAGGTCGATGAATTAGAGGTAGATGACGTGGAGGTTGATGAACTACAGCTCAGTGAAGTGCAGGTTGAATCAACTGATGAAAGGGAAAGCATTCCGACATTTTCAGAAGCAGAATTTCAAACATTTTTGGGCGACAAAACGATACCAACGAATGTTAACATAGATCCATGCAAGGAAATAAAGGATTTACTGGCAAAATGGGGCCTATTAGAATTACTTGAGCATTTCAAAAGTAAGTTTAAATTAATTTTTTAATAATTAATTTATTTTCATCAATGTTTTGCAAACAAATTTTCTAAGTCTTTTTTGGAAACATTTTTTGCCTTGATATCAATCATTTTTCTTCCTTTTTTTCGAAAAAATACTAAAAAGTTTTTTGCGGGCAAACATTTTTCTTTTTCTCCAAAATTGTTTAGTCTTTTTTTAGCAAAAATTTCCAAGTCATTCTCGAAAATTTTCCTAAGTTGTTTTTAAAATAGAATTTCCTAAGTGTTTTTCTTGAAAATTTTTCGAAGTCTTTTTTACTAAGACTTTTTCTCGAAAAGTTTACCGTCTTTTTTAAGAAAAACTTTGTCATTTTTTCGAAAATTTTTCTAAGTCTTTTTAAAGAAAAAATTTCTGTGATTTTCTCGAAAATTGTTCTTTTATGGGAAAAAACTTTGTCATTTTCTCGAAAATTTTTCTGTCTTTTTTACTACGTCATTTTCTCGAACATTTTTTTAAGTCTTTTTCACTTAATCTTTTTCTCGAAAATTTTTCTAAGTCTTGTTTAAGAAAAAATGTCTCATTTTCTCGAAAAATTTTCTAAGTCTTTTTAAGAAAAAATGTTTGTCATTTTCTCGAAAATTTTTCTGAGTCTTTTTTAAGAAAAACTGTCATTTTATCGAAAATTTTTCTAAGTCTTTTTTAAGAAAAATATCTCATTTTCTCGAAAATTGTTCTTTTATGAGAAAAAATTTGTAAGTCATTTTCTCGAAAATTTTTCTAAGTCTTTTTTACTACGTCATTTTCTCGAACATTTTTCTAAGTCTTTTTTACTGAGTCATTTTCTCGAAAATTTTTCTAAGTCTTTTTTAATAAAAAAATTCTGTCATTTTCTCGAAAATTTTTCTAAGTCTTTTTTACTAAGCCTTTTTCTCGAAAATTTTTCTAAGTCTTTTTTACTAAGTCTTTTTCTCGAAAATTTTTCTAAGTCTTTTTTAATAAAAAATTTCTGTCATTTTCTCGAAAATTTTTCTAAGTCTTTTTTACTAAGTCTTTTTCTCGAAAATTTTTCTAAGTCTTTTTTAATAAAAAATTTCTGTCATTTTCTCGAAAATTTTTCTAAGTCTTTTTTACTAAGCCTTTTTCTCGAAAATTTTTCTGTCTTTTTTAAGAAAAAATTTCTAAGTCATTTTCTCGAACATTTTTCTAAGTCTTTTTTACTAAGTCTTTTTCTCGAAAATTTTTCTAAGTCTTTTTCAAGAACAAATTTCTAAGTCATTCAAGTCTAAGCTTCGAGATAAGAACAATACATCCATAAGTAATAATTTAATTTAAAACTTTATAAAATTTATGAAGTGGTAAGAGAACCTTTACTATTTTAGAATTAAAAAAAAAAACAAGGAAAAAAATTTATTGAAAACTTGTTGACAATACAAATTATTTAAAATTCAATTTTAGCTCAAGAAATAGATATTGAAGTTTTGAAAAATTTGGAGTGTCACCACCTTGCTCAAATTCTAAAGCCCTTCAAATACCGAACCTTAATTATGTTCGAATCAAAGCTAAGAGAATGGCGAGAGTTGATTGGAATGCCCCTTTTCATGTATTCCAACTCGGAATGTGGTCCATTTCGTAATATCACTACTTGTTTATCAGAAGCATCCTCACCTTATCACCTTTCAACAAGATCGAATACACGCAGCTGTCCAAGTTCGCCAACAAGTGCTTTCGAATCTGCCTCTTCAATTTCCCTAGCAACAATTTTGAACAGTAACTTAAAAAGTAGTTCACTGGTTGAAATTTATGAACAAAATAAAAAATTCAACAATCAGCAAAGAACACAATTGATTACAGCAATTGCTAGTTATTTTGATCACAACAAAATTCATTTAGATTTACATTCAAGTTACGCCATTGAAAAAGAAATAATGGAAAGATTTCCTTCTGAGCAATTGGTAAACTGTTTATTTCTATTCTGTTACTTTCTCTTATTTTTAATGTCAATTAAATATTATAAGGTATATTATCGCACTGGTAAAAGAGGAAAAATTTATAATAAATTCTGCAACTTGAAATTCTCAAATAAGACGACGATGGAGAAAACTTTAAAGCCTTCAACAAGCAAGACCGAAACAACAGATTACAGTTTGGATCTAGGTTTGTTCAATTTTGAGTAAGACAGCCACCCCAATTCTGACCTTCGTTTAGATTCGTACGGATTTGAATCTGACTGGAAGTCAGAACAGGGGTGTGCATTTCAATTCTTCGTTAGATTTGTTTTGATATGATAGGTGTCACAAAAGTAATGGTCAAAACTTATTTAGTTCACAGATAATAAACAGCTATAATATTGTTTTAAAAACAATCATTGTTTTAAGAACAATCAGTGTTTTTAAAACAAACTGTTTTTTCTAAGGCTTGATCTTGGATTATCAGATGGGTACAAAACCATAATAGCTTTTCTAAGGAACCAAAAATATATTTCCCAGTCTCGATTACTTACTATTTAGGTTTGGTATGTACAAGTAACTCTTTTATAAGATGACCATTTCTTTCGGGATTCCCTGCATGAACATTTTTACAACTAAAAACGTTTTTTTTTGTCATTCTCTTACTCCAAATTGAACAGCTTTCATTATGATGAACACACTTTTCATAGATAATTGCATTGATAACGAATTCTAATTTTTAGTTCCCGAAGAAGATTCGGAGCAAACTATTAGATCCTTGAAATATGACAAATTATCGGGGGAAGCATTAGACCGATGCTGGAAAGCGTGTACAAATACAAGGCTTTTAGATATTAAGAACTCTTCCTCTACTTCTCAAATACTATTCAAGTGGCCAAACTATAAATGTCCTACTGGCTATCGTTTCGTAAGTTTGAAATTTGTTGGATGCCGTTAAAATAGTTATAAAAAAAATACATTAATTCATTAGATTGACATGGACTTTAGCTACTTATATAAAAATGCCGATTCATTTTTGGATAATTGGGAGCAACTTAAACAGCAGATTTTAAAGTTTCTTCTGACTGATAACCATGTGAAGGATAAAAGTACTCTCGAAGTTTTGACACAATTGTCATCAAATCAAACAGATACAAGCAGAACCGCCAATAGTAAGTTGTCGGTAACTAAATATGTTTTTATATTTGCATGTCAATGTAAAAATATATTGTTAGCAATTTGGTTTTCATCATGATTTTCAAATATTATATCCCAATATTTTGACGCAGTAAAGTTTTTATTTAAAAGTTTTTTAAGATTTGCTTGAAGTTTTTTTCTGTTCTATCTATCACTAGCCACCTGGTTATTCTTTATTTTGGGGTTTAATCGAAACACAGAAATTTGGCCCAAGGTCACACTGAACACCAAATTTCTGTTTATTTTTATTACATTTTAAATTTTCTTGATTATATGAAAAATCAATTTAATTTGAAACTTCAATAAAGTTTTTATATTACCAGATTGCGACGATGCAGCTATATTGTGGGCGCTACACGGATATTTCGTTCCATATCAAAAAGTTGCAAGGAAGAGCAATGAAGGAAGGAAAAGCATGACACGATTTAGTATCAAAGACTCACAAAATGCATTTGTTTGGGTCGGTTCAACAATCCAGGAGATTGAGGACCATATCGGATACTTAAACGAAAAGTCTGAAAATGTTCAACCCTTCATCGTTGTGCATGGCAGTTCAATACTGGACTTTAATGATGTTTTCCTGTATTTTGATGGGGTAAAGTTTGTATTTAAAAGCTTTTTAAGAGCAGTAGACATTTGTTTTAAGATCTTTTATCTATTCAATCTTCAATATCCCTTAGCTTGTTCCTCATTTTGGGGTTTTATAGAAACAAGATATTTTAAAAAAAATAAAAAAGAAATTTGTACAAAAACTCATATCTTGCTGAGCGAGATAAAATCAATGCATATATAATAATTTATTTTAAAATTTTGTATCTCTTCAATCTTCAATACACATTAGCCTGTTCCTCATTTTGGGGTTTTAAAGAAACGAAATACTAAAAAAAGTATTACGTATAAAAACTTACTATGTTCCTTAACGACATAAAAACAATTCTATTATAAAATCAAACGAGATAAAAACAATCTTACGCAAATTTGATACAAAATAAAATGTTAAAAGCAAAACAAACAAGTTAATCTCTTTTTCAGTTCTGACTTCTCGATTTTCAGCATAAAGTTTATATTTTGAGCAGAGATATGGTTTCAGTTTGAGAAGCAAGATAAGATGACTCTTTGGTACTGTAAACAGGTTTGTAACTGGAAGTTTTGAATCCCCTTTAATTTTAACAATACTAATAATGCGATTTCTTTTGTAGGCTTCCGGTGAATCTAATGCTGAACGTACACGATGGACAAATCGCCGTAATGTCTGCCATTATAATTCCATATTTTTGTCATAAATCAAGTTTATGACAATGAATGGCTAATATATCGCAGATATAATGGATTTCTGTCAATTGTGTTAGTACAACATTATGTTTGATTTATGGGACTGACAAAACGCCATTATTTCTGCAGAAATAATGACATTTTGTCAGTAGTGTAAATCAGCAAAAAGGAGGCAGGCTTATTTCAATAAGCCCGTTTGTCATTTTGATAAAGGGTTTATTAATTTAACAAACCAAATTATTAAATGCATCCATTTATTTGATAAACTGGTTTGTTAAATCAATAAATTCATTTATCAATTTAATAAACGGGTTTATTGAATTTATAAACGAAAATAATAAACGGTTGTTTGTATTAATAAACGCGTTTATTAAATCAATAAACTCCCGTTTCTTGTTGTCAATAAACGGTTGTTTGTATTAATAAACACGTTTATTAAATCAATGAACTCCCGTTTATTGTCGTAACAAACGCATTTATCAATTTAATAAATGGTTGCTTGTTTTAATAAACACGTTTATTAAATCAATAAATTACCGTTTATTGTCATAACAAACGCATTAATCAATTTAATAAACGGTTGCTTGTTTTGATAAACACGTTTATTAAATCAATAAATTCCCGTTTATTGCCGTAACAAACGCATTCATCAATTTAATAAATGGTTGCTTGTATTAATAAACACGTTTATTAAATCAATGAACTCCCGTTTACTGTCGTAACAAACGCATTTATCAATTTAATAAATGGTTGTTTGTTTTAATAAACATGTTTATTAAATCAATAAATTCCCATTTACTGTCGTAACAAACGCATTAATCCATTCAATAAACGGTTGCTTGTTTTGATAAACACGTTTATTAAATCAATAAATTCCCATTTATTATCGATACAAACGCATTCATCAATTTAATAAACGGTTGTTTGAATTAATAAACACGTTTATTAAATCAATGAACTCCCGTTTATCGTCATTACAAACGCATTAGTCAATTTGATAAACGGTTGTTTGAATTAATAAACACGTTTATTAAATCGATAAATTCCCGTTCACTGTCGTTATAAACGCATTTATCAATTTAACAAACGGGTTTATTGCATTTTAGAATTAAATAATAAACGGTTGTTTGTATTAATAAACACGTTTATTAAATCAATAAATTCCGTTTATTGTCGTTACAAACGCATTAATCAATTCAATAATCGGGTTTATTGCATTTATAAAACAAAATAATAAACGGTTGTTTGTTTTAATAAACGGTTTATTAAATCCAAGCATTTCTATTCACTGTCATTATAAACGCATTTATCAGTTTAATAAATAGGTTTATTACTTTCTTAAATGATAATAATAAATGAATATTTGTTTCTATAAACGAGTTTATTATATCAATAAATGACTGGTTTATTGTTTTTATAAACTCATTGTTTAATGTGCAATGGTTGAATCGAATTGAATGAAAATAACAAACGGTTTGTTAAATTAACAATCGTTTATCAATTCTATAAACGACATTTTATTGTATCAACAAACGAGATTATTGGTTGAATTTTAAGAAACGGTTTATTGTGACAATAAATATTTTGCTTGATTCTACGTACCTTTTTGGTTCAGTGTAAGTATCTAAGTTGTAGTTTGCAGAAGCTGCTATACCACTATATTAATTAACTTATTTAATTGTCCGGATAGAATATAGAGATATTCAATTCAATGCTAGATATATGTGTGGTATGTTTAATGTACTGAAAATGAAGAAATGTCCTTTTGAGGTTAATTAAAACAAACATTAATGTCAAAAGATAACTGCTAGGTCATTTATTCAAGAGAGGAGACTATAAGCAATTGACTATTCTTTGTCCAATTTTAAATTAATTAATATCAGCACCTGTTTAAGCATATGGAATTTTGAATCCTTTATAAAATGTGTGCCTCTGTGTTAAATTTGTGAAACTTTGAAATACCATGGCAATTTCTCAAGCATGTTGAATTGAAAGCGTTTGCTCTAACAAATGCATCTCTCGCATTAATGCGTTCTCTTATAATCCCTTAGCAGCAAATCTGATTCAATATTGATTTCTGGAATATATGAGCAATTGAGCGGCCAGTTTAAATTGCATATTCCCAGACATCAAACATTGTTGAATGTTGATCCTTTAAAATTCAATCATATGTCCTGATACGATAACAACAAGGTATCGACTTTCATTGCCATTAAAACAAAGGAAAAAACAAACAAATCATTATTTCAACTTTCCCACACACATATACACAGGTAAAGTATTTATTGAACTACTATACACAACACATACATACTTTACAATGAGGTATAATAAAAGCTGTATGTTACTACGAATTACAGATCATTGGTTGTGCATTTAGTTTACACACCTTCCCGATAGCAAAGTAAACAAAACGTAAGCTCAATGGATATTTGCTTTGAAGCCTCAGCACTTATTCGACCACAAAAGCCCTACCTTTCCACCTATACGTTGTATATGAATGATGAAGGTAGGTATAGGTATGTAAGTATCCTATTTGAATGAATAACTGACCCAATAATAGAGAATGCATGGAATGGACTGGATGGATGAGCGTCCATAGTATAGGTTCAGTCCATCCATCAATGGACGAGGAACACAATCCAGAACCCAGTAATTTTCAAATGAATGACACTTTGTGGTTGAGTTCTGCAAATGTATACTCGTAGATGAAACGTAAATGCCACGTTTCGAACTTAATTTATGCCAGCAGCTTAATTTAAAAATATTTACCTTCCACTTGGGACGTCGATGACAACGACGACTGGACTGACCCACACATCACGGACGGAGGGGAGTTTAAATTTCCTGGGCTGTGTCTTTCTGTCGTGATGATGGAATCCTTCATTGTGGCTTTGAAAGTTAATTAATTTAATACGTTCCATTTTCATGTTTATTTTGTCCCGTTTACCGCGGTGCTGTCATCGTGGCAACCAGAGGTCCTGTCAATATACCAACCTTAGAAGAGATTCTTGAAGCTTTGTTGGGTTGAGTCTTTACAATCATTCCATTAAGCTAACATTATGATACGAAGGACCTAAATCTACATTGTCCTGTCTCACATCCTCACTTCAAATGCGTTTTATATTCAAAAAGCTTTTATCAATCCTTTAAGCTGGAGCAATACTTAAAGCCCGAATGGACAGTTCAGCAATAGAGCTGAATGAGCAGATTGTATCTCAAGTTCTATATACTCAATATCTCATTATCGTATGCATATCTCGCATAGTCTCGTTAGTTTAGGTCGCGTACTCGTATATTCAGATTCAGTGGCCCGGATACCGTATTTGATATTTGCATATTTCAAGTGCCATGCAGCAGTACGGCCGGATATGAATGGTGAAAGCATCAGGACGCAGAGTCAGAGTGTTTTATCTTTGCACGTTTTAATCGTATTCTCACCTCTGTGTAAACAAAACACTCAGCCAGCCACACTTTCAGGAACAATGATCTGATGGCTTGAAAGCCATTGGAGTGGGTTCTGAATCCATTCAACATCAGTTTCGTTATAGGATAGGGTACTCGATTGTCGGCGCTTGCCATTTCAACGTAGAATATTGCATTCATCATAGAGTGAATAAAGACACAAGCAGTAGTGGTGGCAGAGTGGTGATGTTGAAATAAACTAAATTTGAAAAGTCAACTACTCGTACTATCTAGAGACAAAACCAATGTCTTTTGGGAGAGTATCGTGTGATTTTCAAGAATTTCAACATCGCATATTGATATATTTCACGCACCTGTGGTAAATATTAGCTTATTTAAAAAATGAACCTATGTAGGTATATGATAATCGAGGCAGTGAGAGTCATAGTGGCCTAACTGCATTTTTAATTATTTTCAGTAGAGCCAAAATAAGGAGAAGATTATTTTTAAACACTTGTAGTATTAAAAAAATAAAAAAAATTGTATTTTTTAAATAAATTAACATAATTTCAATTTTTATTTAATAAAATGTTCTTGATTTTGTATCAATGATTCTTCAAAATACCGTTATAACTGATCGGATAGACCACTTCAGCACTCAAGCTTTGAAATTACTTGTGGGTGGCCTCTCAATGCAAAAGGTCCTACAAGTATGGCAGGGAGCTATCAATTCAAAAAATTTAAATGCAGAAATATTGCTTTAAGCATACAGATTCAATTTTTGTAGTAAACTCAATTTCGACAAAATTGCAGTTAGGCCACTATGGCTCTCACTGCCTCAATTGAATTTATGGATTCACGGATGTTAACTGAGGTGAGGACTTTAACTGGTCTATGAATCAATTTTTATGAACAGTAATCATAAAAATTGATTCATAGACCAGTTTGTAGCTAGGATATCTCCCAAAATTTAAATGTATTGCAACAAATACGGTTTTTAGTTGCGATACTAGGTGCTATAAAAAGCAAGTTTTGGATTCGTACAGAAAAAAAATTGAGATAGCAATTAAAGATGACATTACGATGATAGAGAACACCAAAAAGGTGGGTGGCACAATTCTGTCTGTCCGTCTCTTCGTCTATAGCCTAAGTGGCTCGATTGATTTTCTTCAAACTCGGTAGGTACATAGTTGTTTTGGTGGTTCTGCCCCCAACTTTTTTTTCATTTTTTTAGAGCCAAATATAACGGTACCTGCCATACAATTTTTTTTTTAAATTTTACATAATCGTAGATCTTCAAAACGGTTTGACTGATTCCAATAATTTTTTACAGAGAAGCTTCCAAATAAATAAAATAAAAATATTTTTGTATATCAATTTAAATACAAATATTTTTTGGATTTTTAAAAAAAGTTTAAATTTTTTTTTTTGAAAGTCAAATATTTTGAAAACGATAGTTTTCAGTTTTTAGTACTCTTTCGATATCTCAAAAATGGGGTAACATTTGTTTTTGAAATTTAAATTCTATATGCACATAAATAAATACTTTGCATACCAAAATTTGTCCTTAAAAATGTTTTAAGAATTTTATATATAAAAAAATATTTTTTTTTTTAAACCGCTCCAACGATTTAAATTTTTTTTCCATACAATTATATTCAATGAAGAATTATTAAGATGGCATTCTTTTCTTTCACATCAAACTGTCAAAAGAGTTGTTTTAGTCAATTTAAATGTCGAATTTCATGCTTCTCTACATTTTTCTCTCATAATTTCCATGTTTTTATATAGAATTTTCTTAAGGGTTGGCTACGAAATCTCGCAAATCAAAATCTCGCATAACGAAATTTCGCAATTTCAAAATCTGGCTTTTCATAATCCCGCAATTACAAAATCCCGCTTTTCATAATCCCGGAATAACGAAATCCCGCAAACTAAAATCTCGCAAAATTGAATTGCATTGCAACAATACATTTTACTGCTAAATATATGGGTACTTTTAGACCACACTGTTATTTATTTATTTGAACTTTTGATTTTTCAATATTATTGTTTTTAAAAGAACAAGAAAGAAAAGGGAACTTAGAGATGGTATATCCACTCCAGTTGTAAAGTGTCATGTGCAAATTGCATTACTCGTATTTGGCCTTGCACTAGAAAATACTTTTAGTTCTTATACATAAACGCGTAAAAGACAACCAAAATGGTTATAGAGGTTATTAACAGTAATTAAGGATGTACACATTTTTTATTGACGGGTATAGTTATTAGTTGGAAAAAAAAAATTATCCAAAGTGATCTTTGGTAGGTATATTCTCAAAAAAAAAATCTAAAAGCTGTGAAATTTGAAGTTGCGAAATTTTGATTTGCGAGATTTTAAATTGCGAGATTTTGGTTGAAATTTTCGAGATTTTTAGGTTCGAGATGTAAATGCGAGATTGTAAAAAGCGAGATTTTGTAATTGCGAGATTATGAAAAACAAGATTTTTAATTCGCGAGATTTCATTATTCGAGATTTAAAAAAAAATGCGAGATTTCGTTATTCGAGATTTTGGTTTGCGGGATTTCGTAGCGCTCCCTTTTTTTAAACCTGCAGTGTCTGGAACATAAGAGCAAGTCTGTGCGACCCAGTGTGTATTTTATTTAATTAAAATCTCGTGCGATATTCTAATTTGTGAGATTTTAATTAAAAAATATGTACGACTATTTGTTGCCATGCCATTAAATCTTACGAGATTTTGATTTGCCGGATCTTAGTTTGCGGGATTTTGCAATTGCGAGATTTCGTTTAGCGAGATTTCGAATGCGAAATTTTGATTTGTGAGATTTCGTAGCCAACACCACATCAAAGGCTCATTATACTTATGTACAGGGTCTTCCAACAAGAAGTTTCATTTTAACTTTCACACCATTTTTTTTTGTCAATATAAAATTGCCAGGGCTATCACTTTTGATTAATTAAATTTTGATGGGATCAATATGCTATTCACAAGGTGTTGAAATGATGAAAATCTCGCGAGTCGTTTCGTAAAGGTCGTACTGCTTTTGGTTACCATCAAGCACCATCTCTCGCAGCTATAGCGAATTTAATCGATAAGTTTAAACGTTCCGGCAGGGTTTGGTGAAAATATTGCCATTGAAAATGAGTGTGTGGCTGAAAAGCTCTTTGTGTCCATTTCAAGATTGTCTCAGGAAAATTTTGATGAACATCAGCGGCGTTTACTTTCAGCAGGTTTTTGTGTCACATGCCACTCATCTCTTGAAACCATGGCTCTATTGCGTGACAAATTTCCAAAATTTAAAATCGTTATACGGCTTTAGTAAAAATTCGCTGCCAAAACATTGCTTTAAATAAAATAAGTAAATACACTATGAATATTAGGGTGTTCCTTAAATTAGACATAGTCTTGAATAGCCCTCATTTGATTCAAAACATTGAAAAACAATTTCCCTTATTTTTTACTTGCGATTATTGGTACTAACTATAAGGCAAGTTTTGGATTCGTGCAAACAAAAATTTTGAGATAACAATCAAACATGATATTACGATGATAGAGAACACCAAAAAAGTGGGTGGCACAATTCTGTCTGTCTGTCTGTCTGTTCGTCTACAGCCTAAACAGCTCGATCGATTTTCTTCATATTTGGTACATAGTGGTTTTTGGTGATTATGCCCACACGTTTTTTGATTTTTTTTTTAAGAATCAAAAATAACGGTACCTGCCATACAATTTTTTTTTGCAATTTTACATAATCGTACTTTTCTCAAAAACGGCTCGACAACTTTTCTTAAAAAAAATTCAAAACATTTATTTTAGTAAATGCTTTCTCTGGGTGGGAAACCATTTTTCAAAAAAGGTTATTAATGGAACCTCCCAAAGAACCATTTTTTTAATTTTTCATTTTCTTCAAAACATTACGACCGATTTCAATTATTTTTTTATAAAGAAGTTTTCAAAAAATATAAATAGTTTTATGTACCAAAATTTTTGAAAAAATATTTTTTGGATTTTTAAAAAATGTTTAAAATTTTTTTTGGAAAATCAAAGATTTCGAAAACGACATGATCGATTTTTTTGAAACTCGATATTTAAGAGTTTTTTTAATAATCCCTAAAATATTTTTAGAAAAAATTTTACATTTGTGAAAAAATAACGGTTTCTTCCATACAAAAGTTAAAAAACCGCAAAGGAAAATATTTTTTTGCTTGAAAACGACGCCTACGATTTTGATTAAACTTTTTTCATAAACTAAAATTAGTACGATCTACTACCAAAAATTATAAAATTTTACACTTAGCATCTATTAATAGTACCTGTCATAGAACGTATTTTTTTATTTTTAGTTTTCTCGTTATCGGCTTAACGGATTTAGATGAATTTTTTTATATACAAATTTCAGATAAGATTTAATAGTATTGCATATCAAAATTTTCAAAAAATAAGTTTTTGGATTTTTAAAAAAGTTTCAAAATTTTTTTTTGAAAATTCGATATCTCAAAAAAGGGTTGACAATTTTTTTTCAGATTTGGTTTTATATACACATAAATATATACTTCAGATTTGCATACCAAAATTTGTTCTTAAAAATGTTTTAAGGATTTTAAATATAAAAAATTAATTTTTAAAAAAACCGCTTCAACGATTGAAATTTTTTTCCCGTACATTCATATTCAATCAAGAATTAAGATGGCATTCTTTTTTTTCACCTCAAACTGTCAAAAGAGTTGTTTTAGCCAATTTAAATGTCGTATTTCATGCTTCTCTACATTTTCCCTCATAATTTCCATGCTTTTATATACAATTTTCTTAAACCCGCAGTGTCATGAACATAAGAGCAAGTACGTGTGACCCCGTCGTGCATTTTATTTTTTCAGATTTTTATTTCAACCCCTTCGTCTCCCTATTTTCACTTTAAGTTTAGTATTGTGGGCTAAGGGGGATTCTTATAACACAGGAACAAAATATCAGAGTGTATAGATAAGACTCAGACGAGAAAAAAATAGTATTGGAGCAGGGGTTCATTTCCCTCCGTTCAGGCGGCAGGGGTAATTTTCTAAAAAGTTGACCCAACATAAAAAAATTAGTAAAAATCAACGGAAGTACCTACTTACCTTTTTATAAGGCCACAAACCCATTCTTCAATCTGCTTTTTAGATCAAGTTTTTATTTTAAATCAGGCGCGGATACAGGGGGGGGGGGCAATGGGTGCAATTGCCCCCCCCTGGGCAAGAACGAACGAAGCATAAGTCATGAATTTAATAAAATGTTATCAAAAAAAGGTTATTTCGTTATACGTTTATACAATTTTGTCTTGGCAGCGCAGCGTTGCGGCAGTAAGTGGTTGTGCGTTGGCCGCTGACTGATCAGGATCAGTTGAAAAAAGTTCCGCTATGCACAAATAGCCTTCAAATCGAATGAGTGGAAAGCTTATAACTTCGTTTTAATATGTCAAAGTTAAGGTCTTTAATTAAAAGATAAATGTCAGGCTACATTACAAATCGATTTGATTTTCACTTTTCAAAATGCTGTGATGAAAAATAATGTTTTAAAAAGTTATTGCTCCACCTCCAACCTTGCTCTACAAATGTGTTACTGTTCTTTTATAGTTAAATGTAACGGGAGAGGTGGCAGGGGCACTTATCTAAATTTTCAACCTTAAAGTTGATTTTAATTTCAAAAAAATTAAATTTTTAAAAATACGTCGATTTTAATAGCTTCAAAAATTTCTCACTTCTTCTCCGGCTAAAGATATCTAATTAAAGTTAAAATACATATTAAACTACATTTGTGTATAAAATTTATTGAGAAATACCAAAAAAATTCATACTAAAAGGGTGATTAAGTTCTTTTTATTGAGGGAGCACTTTCACTAGAAAACTCTCGAGAGCGACTCTCGGATATCTTCCCCTCTGGTGAGCTTATTTCATACCTGTGTCTGTGTCCACTTTCGAGTTTTACTCTCGAGAACTTCTTCAGAGCATGTTCACCGTGTTTTTACTCTGAAATGGATAAGCACCTTAAGATTATGCACATGATGTGTTTCAGACGTGTGTGTGCGGACGTGCTGGTGCTGCATATCGATTTTAGCCATAAGAAGATACGTTTCTGATGTATGTAAGGATTTGTGAGGATTTTGTCCCTTTCGTGGATTTTAGGAACTTCCGCGTTCCATATTATTATACTGGCGAAGAGAACGAATCCAACGAAGAAAATTGGAGAAAAACCAGAAAACGACTACAGCAGTCACTGCCGAAGAGTAGTTGGATGGAAATTTTACACCTAAGGATATTTGTTTTTGGCCGTTTTTGAAGTCAAGTCAGCGTCAATTTGATTGTCAAATGAACGTCATTTTTCGACGCAAATATTGCTATTTTATCGAACTGCATGAGTCTGGCAACTCTAATGTCGATGTTTTGAGCTTTAATGAAACATTTATATCAATTTAATGAAGGCTAAGTATATTGTAAATGAAATGTATGACGAAAGTTAGTCACAATCGAATGCTGAGTGGTTTTTTCTTTGTATTTTCCACTATTATCATTGCGTTTTATTTCAATGTCGGAAAGTTTGGTTTTGTATCGGTGGACGAAGGCATCTGAGATCTCGGTTTTGATCTATAATTATAGTTTAGCTAAAATACAGCTATTGCTATTACGTTCTCCAGCTTCTCAATATTTTTGTTCCCAATTCGAGTTTTTTACTGCAGAATTGCACCACACATGATGTTTTCGAACATGTGACTTAGTAAAAGTTGTATGAATAGAAAACTTTTGCAATTTGCTTTTGAGAACATTCTGCAAAATGCACAATGACGTTCTGCAAAATGCTGATGACGTTCTCCAAAACGGCCTTTTACTGGAAAGGTTAGGTTAGATTGTCCCAGCTAAAGAAGAGGCTGGAAATTTCACTCGAACTAGAACGTCATGTGTATGAAAAGGAAAGTACCACTGTGCCATTATGTTTTCCGAGCATAATTGTGGAGTTACGCAGATCCAGAGGAAACTCAAAAACGCTGTAAAGACCCCATGCTATAGCTACAAACTGCAAAACTTCATTTCACAAAGTTCAAAGTAGAGAAGCCTGGCCTAAAATGGCAGACCTAAGGAAAATGATCCATATCTCGGATTCGAAGTTCTGAAAAGCTGCAATATAATTTTTAAGCATAGAATAAACAATTATGCTTAAATGTTTTTGATATATTCAGGTTAAAAAGCAACCAAAAAGTTTTTGAATTTATTTTTTTTTTTTCTAATGGTCCTTCCATGACACTTACAAAAAATACTGGGGTAAAATGGCACACCAGTATTCCATTTAACCAAAGTGAAGCAGAAACACTTCTTATTTAGTATACATTTTATTTATTTACATTGTGCCATTTTGCCCAAAAATATGGTGTGCCATTTTGTCTGATCTTAGCCATTTTATTTAACGTCCCACATTAAGTTAAATTTCATATATTTTGGGCATTTTGGATTTTAAACTAGCAATAAATACTTTTTCCTTACATGCGCTCACCTTGTGAAACAAATTTATCAACTTTTGAGCACGGAATTTCATTTTGAAGCTCTACCTTTACTTTCGCACTTCCTTTTTTAGTGGTGGTTCAACATAAACTGACCTGCCAATTAAAATATTGCAGCTGGAAGCTTCCGAAACTTCGTTTTGAGCAGTGTTGCCAGAAAAACTAAAGGGCTGCGTTTACAAATTACCTTAATTCGGTTTCCTTACACGTTTGTTAGCCAGCATTTTAGGCCAAGTTCACCTGCTGTTTGAGAACTGTGGGAGTTATAAAAGAGTTATTAATAACTCATCAACTCACATTGTTTTGTGTAGAGCGGTATGAAGTGTAATCAAATTTTCTGTAGACCTCATCAAGATTTTAAAAACTCACGAAAATTGCCCCCCCCTGAACGAAATCCTGGATCCGCGCCTGTTTTATATACAGTGGTGGTCCAGTATAACGAATGATATAATGTCCAAGATCCATTCGTTATATCGAAATTTCGTTATATTGAATACTTTTTTTCTACAAAGAAGTAGCTATTACTTATTTTTCAAGACTTTATCTAATAGCATTTTCCAATATAACCCAGACTTGACAAAAATACAAATTTTAACATTTTCATACTTTAGATAAGCAAAGATGAGAGGATAAATTAAGCAAACCAAAACAAAGTTCATACATACTATAAGGATACGAACAAAGAGTCGGTTTATACAAATTTCTTTTTTTAATTCGTGTCCGTAACAGAAAAATTAATTATTTTTAAAAATGTTTAGTTTAATTTTGTGAAATTCGTTATTTGTTCGTTATATAGAATACCTAATGGGCTTTCAAAAAGTGTTCGTAATTTCGATCATTCGTTGTATCGGTATTCGTTATACTGGACCACCACTGTATTATTTTTCGAACAAATAATTTTCAAATTTAAAATTTAAAAAAAAATTTATAATTTTTGAAAGGCCAAAAAATGGCAAAAAACACGTTTTTACCAAAAACTTTGGTAAATAAAATGCACGACTGGGTCGCACGAAAGACAGGGTGTAAGAAAATTGTAAACAAAAACATGGCAGTTATGAGAGAAAAATGTAGAGAAGCATGAAATACAACATTTAAATTGGCTTAAACAACTCCTGTGACAGTTTGAGGTGAAAGAAAAAGAATGCCATCTTAATTCTTGATAGAATATGATTGTATGGGAAAACAAATTTAAAATCGTTGAAGCGGTTTTTTAAAAAATTAATTTTGTATATATAAAATTCTTAAAACATTTTTAACAACAAATTTTGGTATGCAAATTTAAAGTATGTATTGATGTATATTTAAAAACAAAATTTGAAAAAAAAAAACTGTCAACCCATTTTTGAGATATTGAATTTTCAAAATAAAAAATTGAAACTTTTTTTAAAAACCCAAAAACTTTTGATATGCAATATTATTAAATCTTATCTGAAATTTGTATATAAAAAAATTCATCTAAATCCGTTAAGCCGATAACGAGCAAATTCAAAATAAAAAAATACGTTCTATGACAGGTACAATTAATAAGTGCTAAGTGTAAAATTTTATAATTTTTGATTGTAGATCGTACTAATTTTAGTATATGAAAAAAGTTTAATCAATATCGTAAGAGTCGTTTTTAAGCAAAAATATATTTTTGTGGTTTTTTAACTTTTGTATGGAAGGTACCGTTATTTTTTCAAAAATGTAAATTTTTTTCTAAAAAGATTGTAGAGAGTACTAAAAAACTCTTCAATATCGAGTTTCGAAAAAAAAAGATCATGTCGTTTTCGGAAATTTGATTTACAAAAAAAAAAATTGAAACAGAATTGTGCCACCCTCTTTTTGGGTGTTCTCTATCATCGTAATATCATGTTTGATTGTTATCTCAAAATTTTTTTTTGCACGAATCCAAGACTTGCCTTATAGTACCTATCGCAAGTAAAAAGAGTTGTAAGGTGGTGCAAATTTGGATTTAAGCCTTTCACCGAAGCCCCCATCGATCCATGAAAAGAAACAGACCATGTCCCTGCGCGCAAGGTCAAATGACGCTTTCACAGGACTATTAAGTGTATTTCATACCTATATATTTACTAGCTGACCCGGCAAACGTTGTTCTGCCATTTAAATCGGCATAAAATTTCAACTTTTGCCAACTCCTGATTTCAATTTTGCAGCTCTGTTACCACGTTCTGTAACTGTGGCATCGATAGAATCGGTCGAGAATCGATCAAAATAGAAACAAATACATGACTTGGGAGCGGGTCAAAATGCTATATTTGAAAATACTGTATGGTCAAAATTCTGTATGATACTGTATGATACTGTATGGTCATAATACTGTATGGTTAATATTCTGTTTTTCAAAATACTGTATTTCAAAATATTGTATGTTCAAAATACTGTATGATCAAAATACTGTATCTCATAATACTGTACCCCAAAATTATTCATCTCAAAATGCTGTATGAGCAAAAAACGCTGTATCTCAAAATTCTGTATCAAAAAAAAAATTATTTTTGCATAATTCCGTTCTTAAACTAACATTATAGAAAAACTAAAAGCAGAACTCGATTTAAGAATATTTATATCATTTATTGAAAATCCAAACAAATGAAAAACCAGAATACTTACATTAATAAGTCATAGTTAAGTAAATAGATAATAAGCAATATTATTTATAAGTAACTATCTATGTATTGTATGTAGAAATGCATTAACAAAAACAAAGTAATGACAAGTTACAACAAAACAAATCAAAATCACAAAATTCCTTGTACATTAATGATAACCAAAAGAATTAACTTAAGATTATAAGCAAAGCTTTAATATAAACCAAGATTTTTTGCTATTCTAAACCAATATGGTTTAAATCATTAATCTTTCACATTACACGTGCAATTTTTTTATTTCTAAGAACAGTTTTCTTCTTTTTACGAATATGTTCACCATTTCTAACCCTTTCCACTAGCGCTTTTGCAATTGTTTATGTAATTGTTGAATATGATCAAAACAATTCATGTAAAAATTTGAAATAAATACAAATACAATATTGTTCAAGGGAAGCTTATCAGAATATTATGCTAATGAAATATTATTATAATATAAGTATTCTTAAAAACAGTATTTTGTTTTCAAAATTCTGTATTTGAAAATTCTGTTAATAGGCTGAAAAATAAAAATCGTTTTGATAATGTAAAAAAGTGGCACTTTCTTACAAAACGATTTTTATTTTTAGCCTATTTACAGCTTTTTCAAATACAGAATTTTGAATTACAGAATTTTGAAATGCAGAATTTTGACCAACCAGAATTTTGAAATACAGTATTTTGATCATACAGTATTTTGTACATACAGTATTTTGAAATACAGTATTTTGAGATACAGTATTTTAAATACAGTATTATGACCCATATAGTATTTTGATTTTGACCCCAACCCACATGACTTTTGTTTCCCTTTCAACGTTTCTTGAGCAATTTTATCGATGCAAGTGTTACAAACGTAGGCACAGATTTCTCCCCGCGAGAGAAAACCTGGTGTGCTGTGCGTGAGAGCGAATTCAGTGCACGCCCGAACAAACATCGGGGTGGTGGTAGAAGAGTGAAAAATACATTGCAACCTAATTATTCTCATGCCTACCATAAACAAACAAAATTTCATAAAAATCGGTCGAGCCGTTTCGGAGGATTTTGACCACAAACACCGTGAGACGAGATTTTTATATACAAGATTTAATTTTGTTTGGCTCTTTCTTTTTAGCTACTTCTCTCCTGTGGCAAGAAAAATATTGGCATTCAATTTAATTTAAATCTTAATTTAATCGGTGAATTAAATTAAATTGATGAACTCACCACCTCCCCAATTTAAACTAGTCGAGGTGGCAGGTGGTAGCATTCTAGGTTATACCTGTTGTTGCAGTATGAATTATTCTATTATAATTCTCGTATCTCGTTTCTTTTGTTTGACATTTTTTTCTAAAATAAAATGCATACATAAATCATATTGTAGCTCTGTCAGCTTCTCACTTTTTTTTGTGTTCGTCATCAATCAATATTAATTAATAGTTAATTAATTGATTGCTAGTTTGCGTTGAAAAAGTGCAACAACATTAAAAACCTGAAGACTAACCGGTTGCTAGAAGAAAAATAAATCATGATGAGAACAGTTACGAGACATTGATATTCAAATTAAATTATTTTTGTGTTCATCTTAAAACCACTTAAATGTCATTTTTCATAAAATTTGGATAAATGAGGCTTTGAAAGAAAGTCAATGAACGAAGTTATCTAACATTACCTTATACTTATCGAAATATTTTGTTCTGCAAAAATCTTTATGCTATCTATAAGTAAACTAACTTTTCCAGACATCGTTATGCTATTTTGAGCTCTACTTAACCCTATATGTACATTAGGGTGGTCGTTGTCGTTATATGGGTATTTTTGTGTTTTTATATTTTGATGGGCCTAAATCAGTTCCAAATGAAGAAAACAAAAATCCCTAATTTTTTCAATTTTTTAATTTTATCCCCTATAGTCGATATTAGGGTTAATTAAATTCCCTATTTTTTTTTGCATACAAGGATACGTAAGAGTAATTTTAAAGGGTGGTAATTTTAGATAATTGCGTTTGTCAAAATATAAGAAGGTTTTATAATACAAATTCTATATACTACTGAAATAAATCAGCCAAGTAGAAGACTTAGCATTAAGGATTGGACTTGTTGAATTATTGATTCAAAATAGCTTTTTATGGCCTTTAGTCCTATAAATTGGCGTTTCGTTCGGCTTACTCACTTGAACTCATCAGTGACATAGTGAGGGCTTTGTCATACGCAATTTATATTAAGTTCAGTTCAACTTACATGAATTTTTCAACGAAAATCCACTGTAAACTATATCCAACAAAATAGCCATTTTTCAAAACTCAAAAATTTAAAAAAATAAAATGCATGACTGGGTCGCTCGTACTTGCTCTTATGTTCAAGACACATGGAAATTATGAGAGAAAAATGTAGAGAAGCATGAAATACGACATTTAAATTGGCTTTAACAACTCTTTTGACAGTTTGAGGTGAAAAAAAAAGAATGCCATCTTAATTCTTCATTGAATATGATTGTATGGGAAAAAAATTTAAAATCATTGGAGCGGTTTTTTAAAAAAATAATTTGTTATTGGTATATTCAATTCTTAAAACATTTTTAAAAACAAATTTTGGTATGCAAATCTAAAGTGTATATTTATGGTATATAAAACCAAAATTAAAAAAAAAATTGTCAACCCGTTTAGAGATATCGAATTTTCAAAAAAAAAATTGAATTTTTTGTTTTAAATCCAAAAAGTTTTTTTTTTGAAAATTTTGTCATGCAATTTAATAATATTATTATAATATTATTAAATCTTATCTGAAATTTGTATAAAAAAAAAAATCATCTAAATCCGAGAAAATTCAAAATAAAAATACGTTCTATAGGTAACAGGTACTATTAAAAAAAAAAAATTGAAACATTTTTTAAAAATCCAAAACTTTTTTTTTGAAAATTTTGAAATGCAATAGTTTCAGAAAAATCGATCATGTCGTTTTTGATTTTCCAAAGAATTTTGAAAGATTTTTTAAAAATACTTTTTAAAAAATTTTGGTAAACAAAACTATTTATAGATTCAAAATAAGCTTTTTATGGCCTTTAGTGATCCATGATCGGTGTCATAACCGGACACTGTCTTATAGGCAAGCACGCAACGTGTCTTGGTGTATTCTCTAACGATTTTTGCAGAAGCTGTATGGACGAGGAAGAGGTAGAATCGATTCCTCATCTTCTATGCACTTGTCCTGCTCTATCTCATAGGCGAAGACTCCATCTTGGAGATTTCTACTTCAATGATCCTAGTGATTTAGTAAATGTTGATATGGGTAGTCTGTTACGCTTCATAAGAAGCTCCAAATGGTTCATCGAGTAGGGAAAAAGGCTTCCCAGATTCTTGTGGTATCACAATGGGCCAAGTAATGGTCTAAGTGTGTCAGTTTTCATGACTGACAGCCACTTCAACCTAACCTAACCATGGCCTTTAGTCCTACAAATTGGCGTTTCGTTTATTTCAGTAGTACATATAAGAATTTGTGTTATAAAACCTTCTTATATAGAAACTATGCCCGGGCAAAAAAAACTTCCAGCTTAATGATTAGGAATTCTTATCTTGTTGGATATAGTTTACAGTGGATTTTCGTTGAAAAATCCATGCAAGTTGAACTGAACTTAAAACAAATTGCGTATGACAAAGCTCTCACTATGTCACTGATGAGTTCAAGTGAGTAAGCCGAACGAAACGCCAATTTGTAGGACTAGAGGCCATAAAAAGCTATTTTGAATCAATTATTCAACAATTCCAATCCTTAATGCTAAGTCTTCTACTTGGCTGATTTATTTCAGTATAGTATATAGAATTTGTATTATAAGAAAATATAAATAGTTATAATATAAGAATTATAACTATTTATATTTTTTGGAAGCTTCTGTATTAATAAAATAATCGATATCAATCAAACAGTGTTGAAGAAAATCGAAAATTTAAAAAAATGGTTCTTTGGGAGGTATACCATTAATAACCATTTTAGCCGTTACTAAAATAAATTTATTGAATTTTTTTTTAAGAAAAGTTGTCGAGCCGCTATTGAGATGAATACGATTATGTAAAATTGCTAAGAAAAATTGTATGGCAAGTACCGTTATTTTGGTTCCAAAAAAAAAATGAAAAAAACCTGTGGGCATAATCACCAAAAACCACTATGTACCAAGTTTGAAGAAAATCGATCGAGCCGTTTGGGCTGTAGATCAGCCATACTCAACCATTTTTTCATAAGGGCCACAAGACGTTTTAGCTATTTTGCCTCGGGCCGCAACATGAATTATCTCTTGCACTTAGGTCTTCAGTAATGTATATTGAATGGTTTATTTATTTTAATATAAAAATAAATTTTATTTCTGAAATTTAGAACACGTTTTCAAGATCCGGATTGTTCCTGCATGCTAAACTTATTCGTTTATTTCATTTTTTGTAGGATTGAAAACGCTGATTCCCAAACGTTTGAAGATCCAAGATGTTAATATTTCAATCCAGCGTCGACTTTCTGATTTTTTTTCTGTCAGGAACATTATCTATTACTTGAAGTAGAAAGATGAAAATGTATGTTGTGGTCACTAATTTTTCACAGTCTTATTTTTTTGTTGTTTATTCACTTTTGAGAGCAAAACCGGTCAAACTTCTCAAAATTAGTTGCGATTTTAGTTTAATCAGCTGCAAAATCAGTTTCTTTCACACGTTAGCAAAATTTTTGCTTTGTATAGTGTTTTCGTTTGGTAATCCGGAAGAACCCTCCGGAGCTCTTAGATCCAGATTCCAGAATGCCAAACGGACAAGTTGCAACCCTTTTCTTGATTCCGAAGTTTAGGTTTGGTTATTGTGCGCTGGGTTGTTGCATTTGGGTGATCAAACGTTCACACAGCTGTTCTGTGAATATTGATATTCCTCAATAACAGCAACGAATGTCTCCACCTTGGGCTTTTATTTTGAGTAAAATCCTTACCTAAGCAAAAATCTACAGCAAGGTATGAATATGACGATAATAGAGAATTGGAGAGGATGAAATGTTTGGCCTGTGCATTTTTTTTCATAATTGTTTCCTTTTAACTCCGTAGTACCTCGTGGCTTGATGGTTAGTGCGTAGGACTGTCATGCCGAAGGTGTGGGTTCGATTCCCAGCCGTGCCACCTAAAAACAGAAATGTTTTATTCGAGGTACTGCCTCTTGCGAGGAACTGACAAATCCTCCAAGAGTATACTTGTCATGAAAAAGTGCTTCTCAATTTAGCCGTTCGGACTCGGCAAAAAACTGTAGGTCCCCTCCATTCCTGCCAACAAACGCGCACACAGGAATGGTTGTGAGTTGTAAGTCACTAGGCCCTGGTTCTCCATGAGCTGTTGCGCCACCCAATTTATTTATTTATTTATTTTATTCCTTTTAACTCCAAATGCAATCCGGAAAAGCGATTCGATACGTGTGAACGCTTCTCATTTCGATTCTGAAATCAAATTCAGAACAATTTCTGTTCAGAACAAGAACTGTCATTCTGTCCCCAATCGAAAACAAATACATAACATTTGACAGTTTGACTTTTTAATTGTGCGCATGTATGCCTGGTTTTGATTTGTTCTCCAATCCAGAATCGTTGATCTCTTCTTTTCAGACAAAGAACTGTCATCTCGTGCCAAATGAACTTTTTCAGAAGCATTTGAAAGGCTTCCGGACGCTACGGGAGGACCAAGCGAAAATGCTTTCAGTCATTCATGACAACGAAAAGACAAAGTGACATTTGATGTCGATGGAGCTTTTTCCACTTGTTTTTCAAATTTGATGTTTTTCACTGACAACACTCTTTGTTTGGAAATTTTACCTTTGTTGGGCTTTATTTTCCATTTTATTTATTATTTCGGGCATTGTTTCAATTTAAATATTCAGTCTTTTTTTGGGTGTTGATTCCAAAGTGATTTATAGCCTATTGAATAGACCTTTTAAAAAGGAACAATTACGTGTAAGGGTTTTTATTATTGAATATGTTTGTTTGGCCCATAAGCATGCTTAAAACCGAAAATGCTACTAAATTCACCCATGCGTTTCTGAGAGAATGGTCACACTGGCCACTTTTCAGTATTTTTGGTATAACTCGAAAACTAAGCCGAATTTGACATTTTACATATAATACTTGTTGTTCAAAATTAAATTTTCAATCGAAATGGATATTTTGGAAAATTTCTTAAACAAATTTAAGCAGCAAAAGTAAACAAAAACCAACATAAAAAAAAATCGAAAAATCAAAGATTTTTAATTTTTTTCTAAATTGCGCATAACTTTTTTCGGAGCAAAGATACGCTCAAGACATGCGCAAACAAAGTAAACTGGAGTTTAAGGGCTTAAATATGACATGTTAAAAAAGCCATATTATTGGAAAATTGACAGAGATATATCCATTCAAACTTTACCATTTCTTATCAATTTTCACAGTTTTTGCCCGAAAGCCTATTTTTTGGTACTTTATGACAAATTTAACGTTCCTAGCAACTAGTACCAAATCTAATGTTAATCGGACCAGCCGTTCGGTCTTTAGGTCTGAAAGCATTCAAAAAAAGCCGAAAACGAAATTGCGAACTTATATCCTTTTTATAAATTCTCTATAGTTCTAATGTCATATTATATCGAAATTTTTAATTCGAACATTTTTACGAAAGTGAAATTTGCCATATTGTACCGAAAAAGGGACTTTCGGGTCAAAACTGCGAAAAATTATAAGAAATTATGAGGTTTGAACGGGAATATCTCTGTCAATTTTGAACAAATATTAATTTTTGAACATGCCATATTAAGGCCTTAAGTCTCTACTTTATTTTTTCTCTGCATGTGTTGACCCTATCTTTGCTTCAAAAAAAGTTATGCACAATTTATAAAAAAATTTAGATATCCTTGATTTTTTGATTTTTTTTAGGTTGGTTTTTGTAAACTTTTCCTGCTTAAATTTTTTCGTAAAATTTTTTGAACTATCCATTTTGATAGAAAATTTAATTTTGAACAAAAAGTATTATATGTAAAATTGTCAAATTCGGCTTAGTTTTCGAGTTATACCAAAAATACTAAAAAGTGGCCAGTGTGACCATTCTCTCAGAAACGCATGGGTGAATTTAGTAGCATTTTCGGTTTTAAGCATGCTTATGGGCCAAACAAACATATTCAATAATAAAAACCCTTGCACATAATTGTTCCTTTATACCCCTCATTTTCCGGGCTATTCAATAGGCTATTAGGCGCTTTTTCCAAACGGCTGTATATTTTAATTTATGGTATTCTGTTTTTCTATGAAGTCGCATAGTTATGAAAGTATGCCAGGTGGGCCACGTAAAAAGCTCGACGGGCCACATGCGGCCCGCGGGCCGCAAGTTGAGTATAGCTGCTGGAGATGAACAGACAGACAGACAGACAGAATTGTGCCACGGCCACCCACTTTTTTGGTGTTCTCTATCATCGTAATATCATGTTTGATTGTTATCTCAAATTTTTTTTTTGCACGAGTCCAAAACTTGCATTACCTATAGTAGATAATTATCTCGCAAGTAAAAATTAAATAGAAAAAAAGATGTGAGAAAATGTCAAAGATCAAAAAAACAATATTTCTAGGGGTGGTCACAAAAAGTATAGCGGTGGTCATTGATGTTCAAAAAACTACCTATCGAAAATAATAATCAAATTTGAAAAAAAAAATTATTTTGACGCGCAGCGTTCTTCACCGTTCAGCCCACCAATTTTCAAAATCGGTTTTCTCGAAAACTGTGGTTGGTCAAAAATAGTAAAAGGGTGGTCAACAAATTGTCATTTAAATGGTCATCTCTTCCCAAAAAAAAAAAAATTGTACACTATTGTGGGTCAAGTGAACACTGCCGAACATACATACCCATATCTACACTGTTTTTCAAGGGGAGCGCTACCATATTCTGCAAACCAAAATCTTGAATAACGAAATCTCGCAAACTAAAAATCTTGTTTTTTATAATCTCGCAATAACAAAATCTCGCTTTTTACAAATTTCGACCAAAATCTCGCAATTTTAAATCTCGCAAATTCAAATTTCAGAGCAATGAGTGGCACACAGCTTTTAGAAAAATTTGTTTTGTATACCTACCCAAGAGTACTTTACGTAATTTTTCTGTCCAACTAATAACTAACTATACCCGTCAGTAAAAAAAATTGTACATCCTTAATTGCTGTTAATAGCCCTATAATCATTTTGGTTATCTTTTCTGCGATTATAATGGAACAAAAAGTATTTTCTAGTTCAAGGCCAAATACGATAAATGCAATTTTCGCATGACAGTTTACAACTGGATATACCATCTCTATGTTCTCTCCCTTTCTTGTTCTATTGACAACAATAATATTGAAAAATCAACAATTTTTTACAATAATTGATAAATAAAAGTGTGGTCTAAAAGAACTCAGACACTGGATTGTATATTTTGCAGTAGTTAGGATATCTCGCAAAATTGAATTGCATTGCAACAAAAACATTTTGATTTTGATATGCGAGATTTTAGTTTGTGGGATTTCGTCATTGCGAGATTATTAAAAGCGAGATTTTATAATTGCGGGATTATGAAAAGCGGGATTTTGTAATTGCGAGATTTCGTTATGCGAGATTTCGAATGCGAGATTTTGATTTGTGAGATTTCGTAGCCAACCCTTTTTCAAAGGAGGAGATAAACGAAATAAATTTTTTTTTATGAAAAATAAGATAAAATTTTGTCGCCATCTGGTATGCGGTACAGTTAGTATCTATAAGCAATCACTATCTAATCTATGTACTATATTATATATGAAATATGATACTTCCACTATTTTGTAATTGCAGGATTTAATCTTCTTCAAAGATAAACTATTTTTTTTTTTTTTTACTTTTATTTTTTGTTGTGTAGTTATGTTTGGCCTCCTCAATTGTCAAATTTCCCAACGCGGCATCATGTATCACTCAATAGTTAGACAATAACTCGCAACTAAACCAATAAACGTTAACTAGAGCCAATTCTATTCCTGAAACGGGCGGAAATTGAAAAATTCACTGAGCCAAACAAATTATTTTTTTCAATAAAAAATTATTGAATAAATGATTTGCTTATTAATGGCGAAATGTTCTTCAAACGTATCTACATAAAAATATAGTCCAGTCAAGGAAAGAAAAAAAATGTCATCACCTCAAAAAAATTCAACAGTTCTGAAACTCGGCACACTTATTAAGAATGGTGTATAGTGATGAAGTGTTAAAAAGTCTCCATGAATCCTAGGTGAGCTCTAGCGGCATTAACGAGCAACATTTTAATTTTTTCGTTTTTCGTCTTCATCTTAGAAATTATTTGTTTTATCAAAAAAAATTCTGAGAACAAAAGATAGATCAAATTCTATACCGTATTGATTATGAACAAATTTTACATATCGTTTATAGTTAAAAAATGCCTTAAAGGCGCTACATTTTCAGAATAATAAATGGGTGATTCTCAGCAAACGGATACTCATGCAGTGATGCCAGATGAGATTTCTAAAATCCCACCAAATTCCAAAAAAAATCCCAC
Organism: Dasysyrphus tricinctus; assembly: GCA_963921185.1. NCBI lineage: Eukaryota > Metazoa > Arthropoda > Insecta > Diptera > Syrphidae > Dasysyrphus > Dasysyrphus tricinctus. The sequence goes on from OY992530.1 coordinate 140,778,216, forward strand.
CATTTTTGTACTGGAAGGAAAAAAAAAACACCATAACCTTTTCTGCTACAAATATTACCAGGATATACAAAAAGAAGAATGTTGGCTCTGCACTCTTGGTACTTCATATTCGCAAAAAAAGTATGTCATCTAATTGGTCAGTAATTGGTGAAGAAAGTTAACTTGTCCTAGAAATTAGTCAGATCTAGCAAACTTGTAATCAAGACTTAAAGTTTCTTAAAGTCACGTATAATTTTTGCCACCTCATTTGTGGAATATTCACGAAAAATGTATACCGATCCGAAAGATCACTAGATCATGATAAGATCAACTATTTTCAATAATTGGTCAGCCAAAGTTTTTCTTATGAATTTTTAAAGTTCGTTTCAAGGTTACAAAAAAAATGTTGGCATCTCCCTTGAAAGGCCACTTAAAGGTCGTAAAAGGTCAGCTAGTATGTTTTAGTAATTGGTCAGCCATTGATTTTTATGAATTTTGAAATATTTGTTAATTTTTTCAAGGTCAGTGATTTGTGTGGTATTCACAAAAAAAATATTTTTAAAGTTTCTGTTTTTTTGTGCCAAATCATTATAGGTGATAAAATTCGAAGATAGGCAGGTATCGTGAATTGTGGTTTTTCCCACCAAAAAAGAGACCATTGAAAAAGGAATTTTTTCCAACCACTTTGGTTGGAAAAACCACCAATCTGGGAACACTGACTCATGTCCGTCAGCGATTTTAGGTATTTACTAAGTATTTTTCCCACTTTTTACAACTGTATAAGCAAGTCGATCATGTGTTCGATATATGGCAAGCTCGATTCCGAAAAAATTACAAGTGTATATATTTTTTTAAGAACTGTTTTATACCTCCAATGTCACTACCGTGGAATGTCCCAACCGTGAGGTTACCAACTATTTCGTTAGAGCTCGACTTTAATTAAAAAACTAAAATTGATTTGAGTAATATTTACGTCAAATATATAACTGCAGCTTTAAAATTGCATATTTTTATAAGTTATAACTCATTTCCAGAATTTCAAGTTTGAGTTCAAAATCTGTCCCAGAGTTTTGAAGAAAATAAAATGAAATAATTTGCAATTTAAGTTAGGTCTTGTGTGTAAATGGAAATTCACACACAAGTGCAGTACATGCTGCGCATTATACATCAATTTATATTGAATAATTTTGAATGAACAACAACAACTTGTGTGTGTTACCACCAAGTTTATAGGCTGGAGTTATAGCTATTTCACGAGAGCCACCTCGATCATCAGACTCCTTTAGTGGTAAACCACTATATGCTTTATGATATGCTCAATGGTAGAAAGTTTGTTGTTAAGAGTGGCAATGTGACTTCTGCCACAACCTTTAATATCAAAAATGGTCTTCAGCAGGGAGCGGTCAACTCGCCGATTCTATTCAGCATTTACACCAGTGATCTGATAAGTAGTCTAACTCAGGCAATTGCGTATGCCGACGATTTAATTGCGTACAGAGCAGCTCCGAAAGTCGAGGTCATCAAAATTCTTTTGCAGCGTGACTTCGAGAAGATTCAGCGATATTGCGATGAGTGGAAGTTGAAAATCAACTTCCAGAAATCAGAAACTATCTTGTTTAGGACTCCATTGCATGGAGCCACAAGGGATACGAGAAAGAACTGGCGTAAGCTGGTGATCGTAGGGCCAAATGGACAGCCACTGGCGAGTAAAAGTGTAGTAAAATACCTTGGCATCTGGATGGATCAGTATTTGTATTTCGACAGACATATAAATGCTGCTCTGTCCAGGGCTAGGGGAGCTTTTGGCCTGACGAAACGGTTGTTTTATAGCAGCCGGCTCGACAGCAGGGTGAAGGTGATTTGCTACATGGCCCTCATACGGCCGATGATTGCCTATGGGTGCCCGGTTTGGTTCAACGTTGCCCCATCTCAAATGGAAAAGATTCGGGTGTTTGAGAGGCAGTGTCTTAGACGCTGCCTTGGATTACACAGAACACCAGAGTCGGAGAACAAACATTATTATTCCAACCTGGTTCTATACAACGGCGCCAACATAAACAGGATAGATAATTTCTTGCTGAAGCTTAGCGGAGCACCTTCGGTTCAGTAGGACTGGGTCCGATCGGGACCGAAGAGATAGAGTAAAGCAGGAGAACCAGTTCTGGTGGTTGAATCCTGAACACGAAGTTAATTCGGATATCTAAAAGTTGTCTATGCATTTTTCTATGCCATGGCCGACTTACATAGGTTTAGGTATTTACTTTTAAGCAGGGACAGTCAGGGTGGCACCAAAAAAATATAAAACCAACAAAAACACCAAAAAAAATTATAAAACCAATAAAAACACAAAAAAAAATTACAAAAACCATAAAATGCTTGCTGTGTAAGTAGTTTATAAGTAGCTTGTAAGTAGTTTTATAGTACTTTTAATTAGTTTTAATTAGTTTTAATTAGTTTTAATTTAGTTTTATTTAGTTTGTAAGTTTTATATAAAACCAAAAAATTAAAGATATAGATACCAAGTTTTTTTTTCAATTCTTCTTGGTGAAAAATAAAACCAACATGAATTCTAGTTTTAAGATAGTCATTAGGCCGAAAGGCATTAGCATTAAGTTATTAGTTTTACTTAGAGCGCCCGACTGGGGCCAATAAGTTAGTTGTAAGATATTGATAAGTAGGCTAGTTTTTATGAATTTTGTTCTAGCTTTAAGATAGTTTTAAGATAATGGAAAAATAAAAATGAATTTATATAAAAAAAAAACAAAAACTCCTTTAGTGGTGCTTAGTCTGGTTATGCTCGTATTAATTGAAAAACTCTTTGCCGTCATATGGGAGCGAACCATGAACCTTGCGATTCAGAGGCCGATGCACTACACACCGCGCCACTGAAGCCACATGGTTAGCTCTATCCCAATGCAGGTTTCGTTGTTTATCAATTGCAACAGCGACTAGCATTTTTATTAACACACACACGCTTGTTATTGTTCAGTCGGTTTCTTTCTTTTTTCCCCATGCACCGATTCGTATGCCAACAATTCGTTGGTCATACAAGGGGGGGGATGAGTTGAAAGAGTTGACACTGGTCAAGAATTAATTTACAATTTAAGTTGGGTATTGTGTGTAAATGGAAATTCATACACAAGTGCAGTGCATGCTGCGCATTAAACATCAATTTATATTGAATAATTTTGAATGAACAACAACCTCTGAATCGCAAGGTTCATGGTTCGCTCCCATATGACGGCAAAGAGTTTTTCAATTAATACGAGCATAACCAGACTAAGCACCTCTAAAGGAGTCTGATGATCGAGGTGGCTCTCGTGAAATAGCTATAACTCCAGCCTATAAACTTGGTGGTAACACACACAAGTTGTTGTTGTTCATTCAAAATTATTCAAATAATTTGCTTTTATTTTCGTATCCGTACAGCTGTGTTATAAGGTGGATTTTGATATGCCATGCATCGATTATGACCAGCCTACTTCACTGTTATTTACATGATAAACAAACGAATCTCTCCAAATTGGTTTGTATGATACCGAGCATCAAAAATTTGACATCAGTTTGGCGCGAAAAAATAGTCAATACCGTGGTATGCGTTATTTCGAACGTAATATACTTTCATTCATGGATCGAAAATTTTTTGATAGAGTTTGCTAACTTATCTTTAACCTATTCGGAAATATTTTGACTAGTAACAGTTTTTATGCAAATTGGATTTAAGTATGAAAATGTCACTACTGTGGCAAGCAAAGAGGTTTCACTACCATGCCATTTCATCATTTTTACATCTAAAATCTGATGTAAAAAAATGTACACTTGTAGTGCAACCACTTTCAGCATTAACTTAAGTTATCATAACAATCATTATGGCATCAAAAAAGTTTGAGAAATCTAAAGAAAAAATGTTTTTCTTAAATTTTGCACTCACAAAAATATCAGTTTACTTTAATTTATATATTAAAATAAATTATATATTTACGATGATCACTGATTCACTGACTGACCCACTGACTGACTCTGTAACGCTGGAAAATATTTTGAATATACAAAAGTTGAGGAAACGTTTCCAAATGCCAAACGCGTGTTGGGAATATAACGGTCGATGTCTTAAATGATAGGTGTTAAGTAGACGCACTTTCGGGTAAAATCTCAGTGTTGCCGCTTTTCGGGAAAATCATTGTTTGTATGTCAAAGGGTGGGACCTCTATATTTTGTTGGTAGTTTTTAATATTTTGAACATGCAAAAGTTGCGCAAAATACCAGTGCTGCCACTTGTCGGAAACATTCTTTTTTTGATGGCAAATGGTGGACATCATCATGCCAAATGCGTCTTGGATGTCATAAGAGAAAGGTGTTGAGTAGATGCACCCAAGTGTAAAATGTCAGTGTTGATACTTTTTGGGACCATACTTTTTTATGTCAAAGGGTCGGACCTCCACTTTTTGGTAGCTTCTACATGCCAAACGCATGCTGGAAAAATAACAGTTGATGTCTAAAAGGAAAAGTTTTGAGTATACACACATTCGGGTAAAATTTATTGGGAAAATAAGGTTTGATGCCACGGCCGTAGCCAGGCCTACGCTAGGGTGAGCTCAGCTCACCCAAAAATAAGTTAAGCTCACCCAAAAATGTTCTAAGGCATTTAAGGATTTTCCAAGTTTTCATTATCAGACAAAATATTTGTTTGCTTTGAAATAATATTTGAAATGTACTTATGCCACAATACCAATCTTTCCGTTTTATTCCGCACACTTGGATTTTTGGGTCAGCAAACCAGGGACTCTGTGGTTCATTGGTCTATTTGTGCTCTTGTGTGCTTTTGTTAACAATCACTTGATCTGTTATTTTTCAGTAAAAGTGTGTTCCGATTATGAAAAAATATGGAATACGCAAAACACATACATTTATTCAAAAACAGCTTTGAAGATTTAAAACTCATTGGTTTCCCCTTGTGTTTATAGCTTAAAATTTACAGGACTTCACGAATCTGTTAACGTCAAAAAAGACAGCTATCATTTTATAAGAACTGTCAGATGCGAAACTGCAAAGCAAAAACAAAAGTAGGTTTCTTTACGACCGTTTCGAATGTCAATCAGGAAAACCGATTCGATACGTGTACGATTTTTATTTTCGATTTTGAAATCAGATCCAAAAGCTTTTCTTCTTCTTTTCACGACAAAAACTGTCATTCTGGTTTCAAGAACTGCCATTCTGGCTTCAATCGAAAAGGCTAATAAATGAAGTTGCGGAAATGCCTACAGATGCCAAACAATATTTTTAAAAAAAGTTATGGTTCTATTATTTCGATCATATTTGATGTTAAAGTGTTTTCTATATATTCATTAATTTTCAACGGGCCCCTCAGAGGCGTTACAACCAACTAGTTAGAAAATGTTTACCCAAATTACAAAATATTTCAATAACGTCATCGGGTTCTACCTCAATGTCGTAATTTATGTTGAGGAGGCCCAGCCCGTTTAATCGGCCTTGAAGCATTGTTGTTCTAGGCCGAAATTTGATTTGACGCAAAGAAGAAAATGATCTTTCAACGCTAGGGTTTGTGGTTGGTAAGTGCAAGAAAAACAAAGTACGGTATTCATAGTCAGGTATATGTGCTTGTGGCATTGTTTGAATGTTTCGATGGCAGATATTAGCCGAGACCCGGATTCAGTTTGCACCCTCCACTGTTGTTGCCAAATCACTTATTCCGCTCCCTGCTTCAATTTCATTTGTTTTTCATCCTCCTGCCAAATGTCACCAAAGTGTTCAATGAGTCAGGTGATTAGTTTGTCAATGTCTTCCACTTCTAATTCAATGTTAAGCTTAGGTAACAGCAGGCTGAAATTGAAACTTTTCGGGACTTGGAATACCATCTTCAAATCCCTTGTGATCATTTCGATTAATGGAATGTATGCAAAATCTGTATTGTAGTCTTCACAGCGGCGTTGAGATGTATGATTGTTTCGATGACTTTGGAGACCGCAAGTTCTGAGTTTTATTACTTCAACGTCTCACTTTTCAGCTAACTTTTTGGCATTCAAGAAAATTACGTCAAAATTATCGTCTACATGGGTTCCCCGATTGCTAAGTGCTGCAATCTATATTTTATCAGGGTCTGATGCTTACGGAAGGTCAATTGTTTCTTTCTGCAAAATCACACATAGGGGCTGCAATGATAATAAAATATAAAACATTGTGGTAACAAATGATGGCTGATTGGGTTTCGGTTCCTATGGGGAGAGTACGATAATTTTGGAGCCAAAAATTGATAACGGTTTTCTGTAGAGGGGTCATAAAAGAGCATTTTTTAGTATAGGAGGGGGGTGGGGGGTCTATCTCGCCTCGTTTAGGAGGTAGGGAAAATAAAAAAAAAAATACTTTAAATGAAAAAAAGTATTAGAAAACAACGGCAACACTTACAAAGAAGTGTTAACAATCTGTTCTTTAATTCTTAGTTTAAACTTTTCGTGTGTGACTAAAATTAGCATAAATTTAAAATGTTGATAAAAAAAAAACTGTAAGGACTATTTTTTTTTTTCAAAATTGTGAAATGAAATGCTAAATTGGCTCTTTATAATCAATGCTAATATCAGTTCTAAATCGAACACAAAAAACCGAACAGTTTTATGTCTTCTAGTTTTTGAGAAAATTACTAAAACTACTTTCTATGAGATTATTTTTTTTTTGGTTTCTCACTTTGAGGATTGATGTTGATGATAGGTTGATCTTTGAAAGTAAAGTACAACAATTCATTTAGCGTTACCCAGAATGCACCACAAGGAGGTAGAATTGCATTGCATTCCGCGTCTCCCAGTCTGTCTTTTTGGAAGTAGCTCATGAGTTAGTTAAAAATAGTGAAGTCAATTTTCAAGTCAATTAAAAAGTCAATTTTGAAAAAAATTGGTCTAAACTTTTTTCTTTAATTTTGTTTATCAAACTTTTGAGTTTGTATGAAATTTTTTCGAAAACTGTTGACACTAATAATTTAATTTAAATTAAGGGTTTAAGATCAGATTGTTGGCTTTCAAAAAAGTTATAGCACTTCATTATAAGTGTTGCCGTTGTTTTTTAATACTTTTTTTTCATTTAAAGTCTTTTTTTTTAATTTCCCCTACATCCTAAACGGGGTGAGATAGAACCCCCCTCTGTTAGTTGTTTGTTTTGACCCTTCTACAAATACCACTCTTAATTTTTGGCGTCAAAGTTATCGTACTCGTGCCCAAAAGATTCTTGAGAATGCTGATTTCTTTTATAGAATTGAGATCTTTGGTAACTTAACTGGGATGGTGACAATGATTGGGGACTTTTTTACACTTCATCATTAGACCATTCTTAATAAGTGGCCAAGTTTCAAAACCATTGAATTTTTTTGAGGTGAAAACCTTTTCTGACAGGATATAATAAAAGAAGCTAAATTGATGGAGGGTATGCTAGGAGAGGGAGTTTTTATTTGAACGCAATTTTTGTTTTGTTTGACGTCATCACTAAGTACCTACCCGAATTTATTGCGCTTTTAAAAAATTGGGCAAGAGTTGCATTCGATTTTGTAATTGAATAGAAATAATTTTATTCTGAGAACAAAACTCTTTTGACGTATTTTTATTTCCAAAAATAATATTTCTTAAAAATAGCACTATTTCTATAACCAATAGCGATGCAACGTTCAACTGGCTCTGCTAGTGTTCTATAAAGTTACATAATATCAAAAGTATAAATCGATTTAGTAGAAAAAACATACCCTATAAAATTATACCTACTTAGATGCATTTATTGTAATCGTCCAACTGGTAGCGGTAAGTACGTGCTTCATTAAGAAAACTAGAAAAGTCACTGCATACACAAATAGATATAAAAAAAAAACTCAACCTGTTTACAAATTAAGCTCAGTTTATCCAAAACAATAATTTGGATCTATGCAACTCGGTGACGGTACCAAACAACGTTGCAACTCACTCTCAACGATTTTGTGTGTTGCCATTTATAAGTAGATAAGGTTCTGATAGAAAATGCCTCACTCTCATTGAGTTATTGATTAGAGCTTCTCAGCCTTTATGTACGTTTCCATCGACGACGTAATGGTAAACTAGGTGAAGGTCGATCGTGAAGTAATCCCGTTTGGAAGAGCTTTTCAGCTTTGAAGATAAAGTATCTCACAGACTGAAGTCAAAGCGGCACATAAGATAATATTTTCAAAAAATATCAAAGAATAAAGTTTGCTTTCAGTTGAAATCTAGTGCTTGTGTCGTGATGTATAGTCGGAAAGCTGATTGTGAGATATTTTACGATCGTCGTGAATCGCTCGGGAGTACAAAGTCTGCATTTGAGAGTGTTGACTATGGCAGTTCCAGGGATGACTCATCATCGTCAGATCACTACAATCCTACGTTACGTTTACTACAAATACCAAGATCATCAAACGGATCTATGGGGTTTCATTTGAGTCGCAGCAAGTGGGATCCGTATCCGTGGGTGCATATTGATTTTAGTGAATTAAAAAGTTGAACGACTTATTTTCAAAGCCAACTGTTCATATTTCAGATAAGTGCTGTGGATGCGAACACACCAGCCAAATTTCATGGTTTGAAGGCCGGTGATTGTGTCTTAGAGGTCAGTGTACAGATAAATTTATGTACCTTAAACTATCTTTGGTGAATCTATATTGTCTAATGAATGTGAATGTGTCTAGAGAAATAGCTAAAGATACATTTTCATTAAAACACCAATCAACAAAAAAAAAATATTATGCTAATTTTGAATAAGCAAAGGTCAATTTGGACATTACTTAAAGTTTAAATCACATCTGCACTCTGACAATGCCTTTTTGTTTTGATTGAAAAGATCATTATTCATCTTCTTATTAACGGTTTTGATCAATATTTGATGTATTAAGGGCAAAGTTTATTTTACTAATTGCATAAAGTTGAGCGAAATGTTTTTTTCATTTTTTTTTTTTCAAATTGAAACATATTGATACACTTGGAGCTTAAAACGTGTTTTCAGTTTGTTTTTAAAAATAAATTCCCCTTATAAGTCGTGTTGGAAAGTAAATGAACACACTTCAGCTATCAATTTAACAAATAAGCTAATTAGCATGATCATCCCATTGAGGTGATAATTTCTTTGAGTGGAAATTTTATAAAGTTAGGGTTAATTTATTCTATATATAGAGGTAGACACAACAAATCTTGTTTATTTTTGATCGGTGACAAGTTATTTCTTAAGATGTTGAAATAAGTGATAAACATAGGTACATACAAACATACCACCCTAAAAAATGGAAGTTGAAAACTGCAATGACTTTATTTAATAAAATAACACCTTGACTGATAGATGTTATTAATTTTGCTTAAACTAAGTAAATATGTATTTAGATTTAATTTCTTGTTGATTTTTACCTTATCACAGTTGAAATTTAACAAATAAATTACTGTAGACTGGATTTTGCATTTAATTGTAGCTTCTAAAAATCTGAAGTAATAATTCAACAAAAGACTGTCTTATACCTCGTCACACCCATTCCACTCTTTCAGTTTTATAACCGATTAATAATCTTCCATTGCTATAGCTATTGGTCAGAAAGAATAAGTGCAAGTCAAAAAATATTTAACCTGCAACTTTGATCACTTGCTGTCATAGGTCAAATTCTCTGTAAGGCTTGCAAAGAAAAATGGCGGGAAGGTTTCCAAAAATCAATTTGAGTGATCTTTGGAAGTTTCGTTACCATCTACCGTTCAACGGCCATTCCTCTCAGTTGGCTGTGCCAATCCCAAAATTTTGGCTTAAATAAACGACAGTTCTACAAACAAGTTGTTTGTACTTAAACTTGGATACATAATATCCTTTTAAATAAAAAAATAATTATAAAACCAGCAAAACCTATTCCATTCACTGCAACCCCGACGTGCTATATTAATCCCAAACAATAGGTACCAAGTACCTATCTCATTTATATTTTTTTACTCTCAATTTCGGTCTCGTGTTGGCGAAAAAATTTGCGCTATCAAATCTCCTACAAACTACACTATTATTCCCGATGTGTTGTCTCCTTTTGTCTTTAAGAACCGACAGAAATTACCACACCTGAGTAGAAAAGTTTCGTATTTGATTTTTATCTTTTTAAGGAGTGGGGCTAGAAGACTAGTCAGATGATACAAATTATTAATTTGAATATGAATACAAAAAATCAGTATCCAAGAATACCCTTGAACGGATATAACGGCAATATTTGAGTGCTTTCACATATGAACTCATATCTCTTGAGTGCATGAATGGATTACTTAATTTTGTTTATTTTGATACCTCATTAATTATACACTGGGCAACAAATTTTGGCTTTGTAACGGTATTGTTGCTGCGAAATAACTTATAGTTTTAATGCGCTTAATTCGAAAATCAGCATGACAAAATTAAATTATATAGTTCACGTTTTTGAAAAAAATAATTATTGAAATTTTTTTCACAAAAATGAGATGAAGTTAAAAAAAAATAGTTTGTTACTATTTTTTTTTTTAATTTTAAGTTTAAAAAATTGACACTCCTACATAATCTGGGGGGGATACGCCCCCTCCTGATACAATGTTTTAGGTTATTTTTAAGCCCGATTATTTTGATGCATCTTATGCAAACTCTAAAAATCAAAGTGTATATAAGCTTCACAATCGTAATTTAAAATTGATCGAAAAATAAAAAAAAAATAATAATTTAAATTTCCTGTTTCCACCATTTCCTACCAGTACTAGTACCTAGTGTTCCTTAAACATCGATAGTTATCCATAAATGACTATCGAAAACTTCGAAGGTTTTTAAAACTATCGCATGTGTCATTATTGCTCAGTTTATATTTATCACAGCGCTCACCTAAGGAGGCGAATCCAAAATTCTTTATACTAAGTAGTATTTGACAGCAAAACTTGGGAAATTCTCTGAGCCCTCAGAAAAATATAAACTGGACAAATATATATATATAAGTTCTTAATTTTTCCACTCATTTATTACTAAACATTTCAAATAACAAATTTAATACAAGGTGGTGTTTTTTAGTGTTAGTGCTCTTGTCTTGTTTCTATATGGAATCGGTTTCTGTTCTGTCACCCAATGATAAAAAATAACTGCGAAGAGCTATTTTTCTAAAGCAAAACTAGGCTATCTTTGAGAAAAATTAATTTTTTTTTGTAAGTATTTCTGTCTCCTAATAAGCATTGTCTAGTCACAGATTTTGCTAATAAAATGACGACTTGCGTACTTCCCGTAGCGGATCCAGGATTTGGCTGTGGGGGTGCTTGGAGTTCCCTTAGACACATCTTTTTTTAAAAAAATTCTTAATCATATACGAATGCCCTACCAACCCAAATATTCTTTTCTCAGAAAGTACGCTAGTAAATTGTATGATTGGAAATGGAGCATCTAGAATTATTGAGCTTCAGCTGGTATTTTAAAAAGACACTTTGACCAGTTTCTCCACAAAGACACATGGTATAAGAAAGTTGTTAGGATATGTTTATAGGAACTTTAAATAAGTAGCTAACTTTCTCTTGTTCTTAAATTTTTTAACTTGGACCACGGAATTGGTTGTCCAAGATTTGATGAACTAGACTGTCTGTTTTTGACATTAAAGTAAGATCGGTGCGAAAAATATATGGACAAAATTGAAACAAAAGGGCGTAACGCCAAGGGAGGCAACTAGATGCGCTTGCCCCCCCCCCCCCCCTAATCAGAATATATTTCATATATTATTCAATCTTTAATCTTTTGAAAACATTTTAAAGCAAGATTTCTGTAATAAAACTATTTTTTGAATAAGTTTGCCCCCACCTAATCGAAATCCGGCGTACGCCCTTGATTCTCACCTATCCAAATCTTAATATTTATTTAATTATTAAAGAAGAGAATCAGAATGCTATGCCCAAAAAGAAAGGTAATTAAGCTCCCTATAAAAAAGACAGTTGCAAATTTTGTGTACAAGTAGCTGTTCCAAGAAATTAGCTAAATCATGTTTTTCAATAAAAAAAAAATGAATTTGGTTGTTCTGTATCTATTCCATCTAAAATGACTTTAGTCCATGAGGATTGGTATATTTCGAACATAAAAATTTATGTTCCGATCCGATCAATTACTATTTTAAGTGAATTCCATTCTTATTTTTTGTCAATTGAAATCTTACAGTTTGACGAAGATTTGAAAAAATTTGAGTTAAAATTTTAAAAATTTTTTCTGCCCTCCAATTTCTTTTTATTTATAGTTATACGAGTATTTCGTTCATATAGCATTCGCAAATTAAATTAACCAAATTGCAAATAGGTTTAACCTAAACGCAAATAAGTTTCACCCAAACGCAAATATAATTAACCCAATCGCAATTCTATTTAAACAAAACGTAAATATAGTTAAACTATTAATTAATCATTTTAACCAAAACGCAAATTGAATTAACCCGGGCTCAACTTGTTGTTCCAGCTGTGTGGTGAAGAAATGGAAGGCTTATAACAGTAGGAAAAGTTCACCATAAGATTTTGACATAACCCCAATTGTAAATTCAGCTAGATTTGCGCATTTTTTCATTAACTTACCGAAAAAATAAAAGGCCAATCCCTTAATAATGGCCTTTTAACAATTATGGGTAGTACCAAAATCCATTAGACCCAAAAATTACACCTGGAACAGTAAATTAAGCTAAGGTTAATTCAATTTCCGTTTTGGTTAAAATGATTTGTTAATAGTTTAACTATATTTGCGTTTTGTTTAAATCGAATTGCGATTGGGTTAATTCTATTTGCGTTTGGGTTAAATCTATTTGCGCTTGGGTGAAACTTATTTGCGTTTAGGTTAAACCTATTTGCGATTTGGTAAATTTAATTTGCGCATGCTATACTAAAACAAAAATGTACCTATATTACACTTTTTAAAGAAAATAAACATTGAACGTTACAGCTGATTTTTACATTTCGGAAATGAGTTCAAAGTGAATTGAAATTCTTTTTCATTTCATTTAATGAATATTGCTCGCGGGAAGAGCTCTCTAATCTTCCGTTAGAGCACAAAGGAAACCACAAGAGAAACTAAGATCAAAAATCGCTTCATCTTAAATCAGTCTTTGAAATCGTCAAAATATCCTTCGGTACACGAAAACAATCTGATATAAAAACATAAGTTTCAATTTTTAAAACAATATTTTGATGTTATCATGAAAATTATCCATATCAAAGATTACCTATAGCATCCGTCGAATGAACTGTGGAGCGAATCAGACTGAATTTTGACATCTTTACTATGAGCCAAATGTTAAAATTGAGCCTGACTCATTCGTCGTATTCTGTAATCAGGGGGATTTTTTACACCGGAAGCTGAGTTTTTTAACTAAAGCCCCAAAAGTTATCTGGGCTCAGCTAAGTCCGAAAAATACCAAGAGGAGTTGAAGAAAAAGGTAACATTGATTTATTTTGTCAATTTTCATTTGATATTTAAGAAATATCGATACCCAAGGAAATCTAGGTAACAATGATAGCATGATGGGCAACCTCACTCGTTTCAATATAAGGACTTGGAAAAAAACACAGCATTTAGGTATGCATACTTACTAGCCTCAAACTTGTTATTTTTTTCGTCCGATTCCCTAGGGGCTTGGAAAAAACAGAGCTCACATACAATTTGTTAAGCCCCAACCTCCATTTTTCCCAACAACAGCTCTCATGCTAATTTTTTAGCTCTTGTCTCTTATTTTCGTCGGATTTCTTTAATGCCTTTGTTAGCCCTATCAGTGTTATAGTTTTCATCAGATTTCCTTGCAGGCTTAGGAAAACGCTTCGTAAAGGCCTAGCCCCAAGCCTCAATTTTTCGTCTAATACCTTTATAGGGCTTGAAATAAATAGAGCCATTTGATTTTTTATATAATCGCCTTTTTTTATCAAATTCCCTTGGGGCCTCGAAAAAAAACACAGTTGCATATAATATGGCTCAGCCCAACAATTCGTTCAATTTCCCTAGGGCTTGGAAAAAGACAGCTCGCATGTAAATTTTGTAGCCACAATCTTAGTTTTGATTGTCTAACTCTCTTCTGAATCAGCCGTGGGGGGGGGGCTTCAGCCCCTATAGCCCCCCCTCTGGATCCGCCACTGCGTACTTCCCAAAACTACGAATTTCTACGAACATAGCCGAAAGTTCTCTCAAAGCTCATGAAAAATTAAATTAGTAGTTTTGGAAAGTACACGAACAGACATACAAATTGTTGATTCATAGAATTTAACTAATGTTGTTTTAGTTTATATATGAAAACTATCGATAGACTATCGATACTATCGGGTATTTTTTTAAAATAATCGGCAAGTGCCGACTATCGATGTTTAAGGAACACTTCTAGTACCAGTTATTAGATTTTTTAACAAAAATTATCAATTTTTACATTGAATTTAAAAGAAATGTAAGAACATTGAAGTTAATGTTTGTCTGTACAAGAGCTCTTGAGACTCGAGTACCCGAAGGCCCGTCTAGCTGCCCGGGTCCCTGAATACCCGGGTAGCTACTGGGTAGTTCTTGAATACCCAGGTACCCGAAATACCAGGGTACCCGAGTTTTTGTTCTTCGAAATGTCATGCTTTCAATGCAGATAATTAGCTTTTATACTCCAGTGCTGCCGATCTTTGGGTACCCCAGACACACGGGTACCAAAATGTAATTTTTTTTTTTAAATTAATGAATTAAAATTATTGTTCAGTAGATACTACATAAAACGATTACGACACTTTTTTTCGTTTGAGCTTTTTACTCAATGAAATGTTTGGGAAAGTAGGTAATGCTGCGTTTGGGGACGAGTTTTCTCAAAATCTGCTGCTCCTACGAAAAAAGAGCGTCGTAATCTTTTTTGTGTAGAATTTTATGCACAACAGTTTTAAAAAACCCTTAAATATCGAGTTACAAAAAAATCGATAAAGAAGTTTTAAAAATATTTGATTTTTAAAACAAAAAATTGAACATTTTTTAAAAATAAAAAAGAAATAATTGAAAATTTTGGGTAAGAAACTGTATATTTTTAAGAAGCTTCTGTATAAAAAATTGTTGAAATCATGGGTTCCATCTTGAAGAAAATCGAAAATAAAAAAATGATTCTTTTGGAGGTACCCGCATCAATAGTCATTTGTTGAATTTTTTTAAAGAAATATTGTGGAGCCGTTTTTGACAAAAATAAGATTTTGTAAATTTGCTAAAAAAAAATGTATTTTTGGTTCTACAAAACATGAAAAAGAAGTGGGCAGAATCGCCAAACACCACTAAGGTAGAGCGAAAAGGATTTGACACAAAAGTAGTATTTTATAGTTTTGGACCAACATTTAGCGGACTGGTAAAAACGTCATGGTGGAAGATGATCCTTAGTTATTTGACTTCAAAATTATCAATATTCCAATATTATATTCGAAAGTCTTTATGATATGAAGCTCAAAACCAATATTCAAAATGTGACAAAACCTCCTACTTTTTAGGAGGATTTGACAGATCTATAGGAGGTTTTGACAACTGGTGGTAGGATTTGCTAATCTAAGAGCTTTTACAAAAATGCACTCAGGATCAAAATGAAACGTAAAAACATTCATTAAATTCTTAGATAATTACTGGAATGGTTATAAAAAAGTTTAAATAAATAAGGGCTCTTAAAAAAACTAAAGACTCGTAATTCCTCCGAGTTTGTATTTTAACGAATATCGAGACTTGCAAAGTCGACGTTAAATCTTATGTGGTGGATACGAAAGCATAACGATCCCATTATCAAGGCAATACAAATAGCATCGAGCGAACAGTGCGAAGAATAATTGCCCAGGAGCAGGAGAATAGGATCATCTTTTGAGCATTTCGAAAAACGTTTTAAGTGTTTTAAAACTTTAAGATGCATTTCTGCAGTCATCCAGCCACTGTCAGAAATTAGCCAATGTCCCCAGATATAGCCCCTTTCATGAACAAAGGATTTGACTTCTTTCGAGGACATATACATATAGACAGGAGGAATAAGGTTTCCAGCTGCATTGACAATTGCAACCATTGTCACTTAAGCCCCCCTTTCACCTGAAGCGGGTTGAGACACAGTTCTCTTACCCTTTTGTGCTATGATCTGCAAAAATATATTGGCGGTTATAATAAAATGTTTCTCTTTCATAAAAAAGTTGTAAGTCCAGTTTCATCGAGATTTTAAATATTTTCGGGCTTGAATGAATGCTTCAAAAGGAGACCTTTAAGCTTACAAAAAAAAATCAGCCACAGCAGTTTTTGTAAAAGCTCGAAGGCGGGCCAAACTTATGTTCTCCGGTTTTCACAGACTTATTGATGGATTGGGCCTCATGAATACCGATAGCCAAACTTTTCCAGCTGCTTGCTCATAAGGCCAGGATGAGGGACTTTTTATCTTATTTTGTATGGCATAATCGTATACAAATCGCTTTGCCATATCAAATGTCAGACCGTGGTGCAGATATGAACATTTTTTTTTAAATATTCCGTCAGCTCGGTCTCTCCCGATGTTGTTAGGACCTGACCTATAGAATATTTACTGCAAGCCTTACTTTCAAGCTCGTTTGGGACCCCCTTTTCTGACAAAAGTTTAAGCCGATATATTAGTGTTGTTCTGTTTAAATTATATTTCCGAGCGGCACTTGTTGGTATTTCAATTTTGTTTTTGATCTCCGTCAATGCTTTCTTAGGGTATTACCCTTTCAGGTTGTTACTTTTTGTAAATATTCGGCATATTTTCCTAAATAATTATATCTTAAATCTTATTTTCTACTTAGGTATATTAGAATCATTTTGTAGGAGAATTTGACAATTTGTCAAATCATCCTTTTATTTAGATGTCAAATCCTCCTTATGTCACACTAAATAAATATTTTTAAATTTACCAAATTTTTGAAGTAGCCAACACTGAAACATATATTTATTGTTCAAACCTTTTGATTGGTTAATCAAACTACAAAATATCTAAAGAAAATAATTGTCACTGAAAACTGTTATCCGAAAAAACGAAATTACAAAATTATCAAAAAATGCACCACAAACAATAGACATATTGCATCGCATATTCAATATGCGATATTTGAAAGTAACAAATTCTCCTTTCTTCAAACCCTCCTCGCTCTACCCTATATACCAAGTTTAGAGAAAATCGATCCAGCCGTTTAAGCTGTAGCCGAACAGACAGATAGACAGACAGACTTTTTTCGTACTCCCTATCATCACGATAACTGATAGTTATCGAAAAATTAAGAAAAAAAAACGAATTTTACCCCATCTGACCCCTCCTATTTTGCGCAGCCCAAATTTATAGAACTTTTAAGGAAATGCTTAAGACGTCAAAACAAAGCTCTCCACCTTTATTCAGCCTTGCCGGAATTTTTTCGAAGTGAAAGTTTAATTTTCCGTGCGCTGCTCCCCGAACATGGGAATTGTAGGAACTCAAGCATTAGACTAATAAAGGCCTTATACAGTCAGATCAGAAGGATAAACAAACAAATTTCTCGCACCGACGACGCGATGATGAGAACCTAAACATCGAGTATTAACTATCATCTCACAAAAGGTGCTCTGTGATTTACATACATACCTATGTACGTACCCAGGACTGAAAGCTATTCGCTTTCCTCGGTTCAAGTGTCACTTATGGATAGCTAGTGGTGGATTTCGCAAAAATGACAGAAGACAGCATTGAGTTTTTAAAGTATTAAATTCAACACAATTTTTATTCATCATTGTACAACGTTAGCCCTGTTTTTTAGTACATTTTTATCTTCGTTTGCAAAAAAGTGGCATGTTAAATACAACAACAATACGGAGTTATACCAAATAGTTGTTGTATTCAACATGCTACTTTTTTTCAAGCGAAGAAAAAAATGCAGTAAAAAACAGGGCTGTTATCAAGGTCAGAATTTAATGAGTGTATGATAAAAAGTTGCTCAAGTTCCACACCCGAAGAAACTCTGGAAATTAGTAAAATGTTCTGGTATCTGGTATGGTAGGGGAAATTTCCCATAATTCCCCTTTCTAAACCTTTTATTTGACAGCTGGTTTTCTGCTATAATCCAGAAGATGGTGCTTTTTTTATTTGAGAGTCGTTATAATTAGTTAAGGGTATGTGTGCACTGCGACCATAAGCTCTATTGTGCCCGTTTGTTTGCTATTCGGAGTCGTTATAGTTCAAATATGAAAGTCATTACAATATTTTCGACTGATGAAAATAAGATAATAATTAATAATTAATAATTGTGAAATGGTTTTTCAAACATGAATAGATTAAGCCAGGTTGAATTGCTTATTAAATTAAAACTATAATGGCCGAATAAGGTAGGTACCCAGCACGTCACGTTTCTAAGTTATGATGTCATAACGTCTTTTAATAGAAAAAGCAGTTTGTTACAATGCCATAACTTTGAAAAGGTACGTTTTAGAAAATTTTGGTTAATATTTTCAATTTTATGAAAAAGTATTTTTTGAAAAATGTTATTAAAAAAACTAATTTTGGGGCAGTTTTAAAAAAATCATTTTTAAAAATTATGATGAAATTTTGACACAACAAAAACATAAATGTTAAAAAAGGAGCCAAGTTCTTATGTGTACAAGAAACTTGTGCGTAAAAAGTCAGCCAAAAAAAGTAATGAGATCTAAAATATATGCCAAGTTTTAAGTTCATGAAGTTTAATATCAAATATCTTAAGTAGAGTAATATCGAAACAATTCCAAATCATGACAGAAATTTGGTAATTAAAGATTACTGATTAAAATTTGGTGTGTTCACTGGTCAAGTTTTCATACATTTTAAATTTGTGATTAAGTAAGTATTTAAGAGAAAACTTGCCAAGTAAATCCACCAAATTTTAATCAGTAATCATTATTTCTTTCGATATTACTCTACTTAAGATATTTGATATTCAACTTCATGAACTTAAAACTTGGCATATATTTTAGATCTCATTACTTTTTTTGGCTGACTTTTTACGCACAAGTTTCTTGTACACATAAGAACTTGGCTCCTTTTTTAACATTTATGTTTTTGTTGTGATTTCACTCCTTTTTGCAAAGATTTATTTTGCCAGGTGAAAGTCAAGCCCTACCGCTCTACAAAGTTTCATTATTCTACGACAACCGAAAGTGCTCCATACAAATAATAGCAATTCTGATAAAGTGGGTGGATGGCACCCCCCCCCCCCCCCCTGAATGGACAATTCCAAATTTTCGATTTTTTTTCTTTCTAAATACTTCAAGTCCTACCGACCTACCAATTTTCATCGTTCTACAACAATCAGAAGTGCTTCATATAGTTTAGAAGAATTTTTAAGAATGTGGGTCGATGCCACGCCCCCTGAACTGAAACTCCCAATTTTTCGATTTTTTTCTTCTTAGTACTTCAAGGCATACCGACCTACCAATTTTCATCGTTCTACAACAATCGGAAGTGCTCCATATAATTTATAAGAATTTTTTAAGAATGTGGGTGGATGCCACGCCCCCTGTATGGAAAATTCCAATTTTTCAATTTTTTTCTTTTTAAGTACCTGAAACCCTACCAGCTTACCAATTTTCATTGTTCTTCAACAATTGAAAAGGCTCCATATAATTTATAGAATATTTAAGAAAGTGGGAGGATGCCACGCCCCCTGAATAGAAAATTGCAGATTTTTGATTTTTTCCTTTGTATGTACTACAAGGCCTACCGTTGTGCGAAATTTCAAGTTTCTACAATGTCGGGAAGTGCTCCATAATTTTGATGATCTGTCAGTGAGTCAGTCAGTCAGTGAGTCAGTGAGTCAGTGAGTCAGTCAGTTACGGTTTTTGCGATTTTTGAAGTCCTATATCTTGGAAACTACTAATGCTAAAGAGTTGAAATTTGGTGAGCCACCTGTGTTTGATCAGTTCAGCAAATACTCCGAATTTGAAGTTTCTGACTTTATTGGTACTGAAGTTAGAGGGGGGTTGAAAATCGCCTGAGTTTGTTCCTGTAAAAAGGGTGTAGTGCCGCGAACTTGGCTGGGCACTACCATGCCCTTTGATTTCTTAAGTTTTAATTTTAATTTTTGTCTGCTACATAAACCCAAATATAATTTTTCTATTGGCTTTTGGTGAACTGGTCTCAGAATTGCTCTAGCACATCAAGTTTTTGAGATAACCCATTCTTAAATATCTCTAAGGGATAAGAAAAACGTTTTTTTTTTTAAATTAAGGTTATGTTGCCACAAGATCATTTTTGTTCACAAAACTTGCAAGTTGCAACTCGATCTAACAAAATGAATCTTCTTTTATAAAATATAGCTGGATTTTAATAAAATTTTCAGAAAAATATATTTTGATTCATGTTAGAGACAAAAATAAAATTTTTTTCATACAGTGTAATCATCAAACTAAGACTGAGGGCTCGCATAAGATTTTTGACGGAAGTCTGCTGAAGGTTATAAGAAAAATATCTCCGTCTGCCTGCACCCAGCTAGTGGTATAATTACTGAGAAAAAAGCATTGAAATTATAATTTTTTTGAAAATTGAATAAGGGAGAGTTACCACTTCGAATTCATCAGACGTTGACGCCCAGGACTCACTGATGAAATGGGCCATCCACGTTAAAACTGTTGTAAATGTATGTATCTTGAACGACAGGACTTGACTCCCAGAGTATGTGTACGTGTAAAGATACGCTTATGAAAGACGCTAAAGTAGCCCTCAAACCACTGCGAAGAATCGGTATTTTCTTAGTAAATACATTAGAAGTGAAAATTTTAGGTAAGTACTAGAAATTAGAAATAAAAAAATAAGTTCACGGAAATATTACATTTTGTTGCAAGAATACTCAGCCATTTGCACCCGATGCCGATCGTGAATATTCCTTATATTTTAAATCTAAAATTGCATCACGTTCGTGCTCCTAACTGCATTTAGACCTATGGTTTAATTGCACGTGTACGTTGATGCGTTGTTGGCCCATACGTGGAACAACAAAGGTCTAAATGAAAACACCGAATTTGAACAACGAAGTAATTCAAACCCCTTTTGTCTGTGGAACAACTTTTGCCGAATGAAGAACGAAGCAGCTTTATGTTTCAAATACATTCAGTAAAAGTCCAAATTATTACTTTTATTTGTTTAAATGGTCGCACTTACAGCTTTGAATGTTTGTGTCAGTAATTCATCTGACCATTAAAATGCTCAGAACTTTAATTAGCCTTGTACACTTATAAATCAAATAAATTTTAGTCTAACTTTATTTATGAATCAAATTTTCTCTTCAATAGGTCAATGGTGAAGATGTCCTAGGTATGCGTATATCGGAAATAGCTGATCTAGTCAACTGTGAAACTAAGTCCATTGACAATGTTTCCCTTCTGCTTTGGAGTCCTGGAAGTGATATTAATTGTAACCCAAGGGTATGAACACCATATGCGTTCTCATAAAATTTTGTGTCATTCGAACTTGACTAACCCTCTGAATTATCCATCACCATACACACCATCACTGGTATACTACTGCAAAAGTTAATTCCCCAAGCCCATTTGCATATATATAACGCATACATCGGTATCATGCAATCTACAATCTCATTCTTTACATCCACAGAATCTATGTTGCGGACCGATGCCGTTGAATTTAGAACGCCTCACGGCGTTTACACAAACAATCCTGGCAATAATCGAATGCCCCGTCTGCCTTGAAACAATAGTCCCTCCAATTCTGCAGTGCCAGAATGGCCATATCCTCTGCGTAAAATGTCGCATCCTTTCGCATACTTGCCCTGTGTGCCGAGAACATTTCTACCCTGGCCGTTGCTTAGTAGCCGAACAGATTTACAGTTCCATCACGGGCACATTTAATTTACGCAGCCCGGACAAATCGCAAGGCCGCGATGGCCAGCAACTCTTTGGAGCCAAATACAAAAAGTTTTCATCCATATCGATGTCGACTTCGTCATCCACAAAGGACGAAAGACGACGACGACACGAAAAGCAACAGCACAATGGCATCCATCTAAAACCTCCTCCGCATGAAGTCAATAAATTCGAATCACAGCAACCCTCGACAAATAAATTTCTGGCCAAGTTACTGGGTAGAGCTTACTCAATGGATAACCTAAGCTCACCCTACCATCAACAATCAGCGCCTCTATTGTCTCTGACAAGGATAACTTTGGGAAAGGTTGTAGATGACAACGTTGGTGGTAAAGACAGCAGCGACTACAATTTCAACAGCAACGATGGCAAAGCCAATTGCAATAGCACAGCTGATTCCAATAAGCAATTAGAGCTTAGAAATCTATACAGGGCAGCCACCTACCAGCTACGACCCTCTGCCATTTCAAAACAGTTCTCCTTATCGGCACAAGATTTATCAAAAAAGGATAACGACGGATTAATAGCCATCCAACACGAGTGTGTTTCGAAAAATCGCCTACAGTACCTTTGGCTCGAACGTAATTCAGTCCAAATGGCTCTGCTACCAATTTTCCCACTGCTGCCAGCACCACCGCCACCGCCAACCTCACCGCCCGCAGTAGGCCAACGAAAAATATCTGTTGGTAGTGTGAAACATTTGAAGGATGGACGTCCTTTAGAGTCAACAATACAAATATCCTGTTGCACGGAGCAGCCCGTCTTCTTCTGCCCACTCAGTTGTGGTAAACAATTTAGTGGTATGTATTTGTATGAGTATGTATGGAATTCTCCTTTTCATAAGGATTATATCGATTTAATACCCCTTTCCCTCTCATTGAACAGGACCAGCCCTACAGCAACACATCAAAGTGGATCATTCTGCACCAATTTTATGCTATAACAGTTCAAGTGCCGAGCTCGCTTTGCCTTTGAGAGCTCCACTCGATAAAGCTGCAGTACTTCTGATGTGCGATGGCAAGGATTTCTGGATAAAATTAAGGGCACATGGGTAATGACTTTTGCTTCTTCATTCAATTATATATATATCTCTGTTCCCTTTGATGGTTCTTTGCATTAAATTTTGCTGGAATTTCACCAGTTTTGTAAGCGGCTTTTATCTATAAATTTCTTGCCTGTGTATCCTTTTGACTATTCCATTCTTCAAAAACAAGGACAAATCGTCAATAGCTCAAGGGAGTGAACAATTATTGATCGAATAAACTAAACAAAAATAAATTGCTAAACATTTTCTGTGAAGCTCCACTCACCCGTTGATAAGGAGTAAGGTTTCTTCCTTATTTGTTGTAGTTACTACCATTATAACAATATTGCAACAGTTTTTAAAAATGAAGCGGTGGAAGATCAAATCAATATTCATAATTTCTAGGACCCAAAAGTCTATTAGAAATTTTAGGAGCTTCCAATTTCCATCATATTCTTGAAAAGCAATTGAAGGTGAAATTCACCCATTCACATTTAAATTTCTGTAGTTGTTAGTTTGCATTTGTGTTAATGGGCCCAAAAGAGTGGATGTTGGTATAACTGTTCGAATGATCCTTCTTTATTTCTGGATCTAGAGATCCTGTGAAATGCATTTAGATTTTTTTCTTTTTTTTGTCATGAAAGCTTATTCACATTTTAAGTTTGTCTTCTTTTCCTTTTCATATTATGGTGCGTCTGTATATAAAGAGATGAAAACATAACCGCGTTAGCACTTTTTCAAGGACCTGAAGATGAAAGTTCAGATTTTATTATGGAAACTCGATTAAGGACTCGAACCGGCAAAGACCAAGAATACGATGATGGGGACCACCACGATGACGACAACGACGACGGCTATGTCAAAATCGTCGTCAACAATGATAATAGGATACTCGAACGGGAACTGATAACGAGGTCAATTGTTCGTTCAATGAATGTTACAACATGGAAGGATACTTATGCTGGTGCTGATAGTAGTGGTAGTGGTGTAGAGAAACGTAGAGAGTTTTTATATAATCAAGAAGATATTCGAAAGACTTTTGGCGAAGCCATTGACTATCGAAATCTTTTTCTTAAAATTATCATTACGAGAAGATAGAGTATAATAAGAAAAAATTAAATAATTTATAAGATGGTTGGCTCTAGGAACAAGGTACATACATTTATTTATGAACGTTATAAAATCATGTCAAAATTCCATTATTTCTGTATTTTCTTCTTTTGACAAAATGTGAGCACAAATCGTAAGAAAACATATCGATTTTTTTAGTGTTGTAAATTTAATAAATGTTGGGGTTGTCAGATGTACGAGCATTGGCTATGCCTGGAAAGAAAAATTATATGTTTTACGTACATTTAAGAACTGGGAAGTTAATGTTTGTAGAATTGACCATTTACCTAAAAAAAAATGAGCAGGTAATTTCAATTAATGTTGGTAATAGACAAATTAAAATACCACTAAGAAGTTTGCACTGTTAACTAGACCGTGACTTTGTACAAAAAGTGCCATGAAATATAACCAAATATGGGTATTGGACTCTATTTTACTTTCAAAGAGCGATAAAAGTGCATTGAGTGAATTAACCCAAACACTTTCCATATTAGTGCGGGATAAAATAGTGAGTTTAATTTGTATCTTGGATATTTATTTTAGAAAAGAACAAGTTCGAAGAAGATAAAACAAAGTTAAAAAAATATAATTTTTTTTTTTTAAACACGTATACGCCAACGTGACCTGATTTGTTTTCTTATTGAAATAAACCACAGGCAACCCAGAAAAAGATTTAACAGAGTCTTTTAAAAAGTAATTCACTAAAAGTCAGATATTGTGATGTGCTTTTTGCGTTCCAGCCGAGGTTTTGCTCGTTGGTTTGCCAGAGGGTCGGTTTTGATTAAAAACACCAAACTTCAATTTGAAAGGCCTTATAACCTTATAATAAATTCTTTATTATACATAAAATAAAGCATACAAATCCATATAGTAAAACAATATCCAATGATAGACCAGTTTAGGAGATGGGCTTATTAACTAACAATAATAAATCGGCAGTTATACGCCCCTGATGGAAAGATCACAGGTATACGCCCCTGGTGGCAAGATCACAGGTATACGCCCCTGGTGGCAAGATCACAGGTATACGCCCCTGGTGGCAAGATCACAGGTATACGCCCCTGATGGCAAGATCACAGGTATACGCCCCTGGTGGCAAGATCACAGGTATACGTGTCCCTGGTGGCAAGAGCGCAGGTATTCGCCCCTGGTGGCAAGATTGCAGGTATACGCCCCTGGTGTCAAGATAGCACGTATACGCCCCTGGTGGCAAGATCACAGGTATACGCCCCTGGTGGCAAGATCACAGGTATAGGCCCCTGGTGGCAAGATCTCAGGTATACGCCCCTGTGGGCAAGATCACAGGTATAGGCCCCTGGTGGCAAGATCACAGGTATACGCCCCTGGTAGCAAGATCACAGGTATACGCCCCTAGTGGCAAGATTACAGGTAAGCCCCTGGTGGCAAGATCGTAGGTTAATGCCCCTAGTGGCAATACTAACTAGGCTAATGCACTAGTAGATCACAGGTACCGAAGCCTCTGGTGGCAATTACACCTAATCGACTACACTCGTCCACAGCTTAAGTGAAACTGATTTATTGAATCAAGTTTACTCTAGCTCTTTTGACTTGAGCACGGACCGAAAGGGTAATTTCGTTCGCCGGAGTAAGCTCCTCATCATACCTTTTCCGTAACCAGTGGGTGTTAATTGCAATGAGGTGAATGGAAATATACTGTGTATGTTGTTGGTGTGTTGGACTCATATGCATATCTCATGCTGTTGGGTATTGCAGTGTCGCTGGTTATGGATCTCCAATTTTTAAGTTACCTGCTGGGTATAGCGATGTTGGTGGTTAAAGGTAAGCATTTAACACCTCATTACAATATCTGAGGCAAAACAAAATTGTTAAATATGAATATTAATTCAATAAAGATTTGATTGACTCAAAAAATAATTTCCATAAAAATGACACTCTTCAATAAAAAAATATTAAATTTTCATTTGAAATTTTCATTTGAAAATTTAAACTTCTTACAACTTTTGCAATAACGATATCTTAACAAAATATTTCAAACAAATCTTTAAAAAAAAATGAAGCATAGCAATTCTGTTTGTTTCATCTCAATAATGACCACTTTTCACAGATATACCTACAGCTCTTCAATAAACTCTAGACAATTGAAAAAACTCTTTTTCTCTTTATTTTTATATACTAAGTAGTAAAATTTTAAAAATATTTTGAAGGAAAAACTGTGGTATTCAAATCAAAAATATTTATTAATGTGCATATACGATTAAACCTAAAAGAAAATGTCGACCTATTTTTGAGATAGAATTTTCAAAAAAAAAAAAAAAATAAACTTTATAAGAAAAAATTATGAAGTGATTTGATATGCAATTTTTTTTCAGCTTATTTGATAATTATATATAAAATAATATTATTAGATGCATTCAGCTGATAATGATCAAATTCAAAATTAAAAACCGTTGTGGTAGATACCATTTATACATAATTTTGCATATATGGTAAAAGATCGTATACTAATTTTAGCAAACTGAAAGAAAAAACTAGTATGTATGCAGCTATGATTTTCACAACAGCATTGCTCTTTCTCGCCTTCAATTCCGGGTAATTGAAATTTCTCCATAAAATTTTATTTTATTTTAACTCTTTTACGAAAAATTAATTTTAGACGCCACACTTTAATTTTCGCTTTGAGAAGGTATTTTTGTTTCTTCCTCTTCTTCTAACTGCATGGAAATTCAACAGTTTGAGATGAAGACCTTTGAGTCCGAATTCAGCGCTGCCTGATCAATCCCACATGTGAGTTTATGCTCGTCTGCTTCGATTCTGCAATCTTGCTCCTCCTTTAGTATGCAACCCAAAGTTGCAGGATTCACTTTTTTCGCCTTTCTTGCATTAAGTTTGATCTTAATCTTAAGTTCGATGTTCTAACGATTCATAATTTGCCTTGTAGCACCAATATGTACAAGCATATACCAACATACTTATCCATATTGGTTGGAGGTAAGGAGCACACACATATACCTTCACGTATTTAATTTTTCTAATTATTGAATTGATTTGAATAAAAAAAAACGTTATAAATGGCGTATTCCCACGATATGTATCGCTCATTTGGCCTCAAACAAAATAAGTACTAATATATATTTTTAATTACTTAATACGTAAGTTGAACATAATATTTTTATTATGAAATGTTTTGTTCTTTATTTATGTGATTTATCTAACAATCATCGATATCACTCCACAATTTCAAATAAAAGTGCATTATTATAACATTAAAGTAACTTTTTTTCATATAACTGGCATGTTTTTTTTGTTTTTTTGTTTCTTCATTTTAATATCTTCTAGGCTGGAGAGTTATTTTTTTGCTCTTCAAAGAGCATATCGATTTTTTTTCATGTTTTTTAAAACATGTCAAAAAATTGCTTTTTTCAGAGGATTCGTAAAAATGCCATTATTCGATATTTAAGTAGACATTCTATATAAATTGATTTTTTTTTCATTAAACACATTTCATTCAACTAATTAAAATTATTTTGATTAATATTTTCGAAATGAGAAATAAAATAGAGCTTTTAGAGTTTCGGTCCCAGAGACCGTACGCGGGTATATGTGTTATTTTATTTGGCGCGGGTATAGGAAGGTTAAGAGTCTTCCGAACTGAAATGGTGATTTCATGAAAAAGATTGCGAAGCGTATACTTGTCCGATCAAAACGATTAAGGTGTCTATGGACAGAAAAACTTATTCTTTAGGACCTCATTTTGAAAAAAAATTTTCTTGCTCCAGTTTTTGTAAAAGCCTCTAAGAATAAGAAACCGAAAAAATGGCGAATTACTGTTTTTCAAAGCAAATATAGCTTACGGTATACCTAGCTTTTTTTGTAAAAAAATGTTTAGTAACATAAAATTCAATACTTTTATTAGGGCACTATTAGAGATTTTTTTAAATTTTGTACCTGATAAAAATTAAAATAATACAAAATAAAAATGCTTGTAAATTTTGAAAAAACGCATTTTGACGGTCAATTTTTTATACCTAACGGACTTTTTTTACATTTTTTTTTGCAGTGGATATAAATTCAATTTATTTTCCCTGATTTTTATTAATTACTAGATGACCCGGTGAACTTCGTTTCACCATAAATTAATTTTAAAAAAATTGAGTGTAACTCTCCATAGGCTAAGCCCAGCGGACGTTGTATCGCATTAGAAAATAAAATACAGTTGATGGCAAACTCCGAATATAATTTTGAACAACTCCACTCCCGATGGCCACACTACCAAACATTTTTTTTTTTTTTCATTTATATTAAGTATAGTAGATCGTGGTCACCTCACTTTGTAATAGAATATTTTTTAAGTAGGCTAGGCTATAGAACTTCTGAGTCTTAGGAATACTTGATAGCCTGGTACAGGTAAAGCTACAATAAGCGAACACTCATCGTCACCTCTTTTTTGTCCGGTTATCAGAGTTGTCGTAAAGAGAAAGATTGACCAATGGCAACCTACTCTTTTTGGCATCGCAAAATAAAATTACTTCGAAAATAAGAGCTGTTTAGAAAACAGATCCTTTGCTTCTTCCATTGTGTCCGTTTGTTGTGACGTTTTCTATTTGAAATGAGCAAAAATAAGTGCCCGAGTCAGTAAAGGAGTGTCCGTATAAACTATAAAGGAACGCAATTTGTATGAGAAAAATATGTCCGTTTAAGGGAATTTTCCGCTTATCGTAGCTATCCGCAAATAGAGCTTTCACTAGGTATATTAATACCTTGTTGAAATTTGGTGGGGTGATAATTTTTTTTTATTTAAAATCATTTAAAAAAGTTAGATCTTTAAAAATACACATTTTTTACCTTCAACCCTTCAAACACAAATATCAATTTTTAGAATCTGACCGGAAGTCTCTTAGATTAAAAAAAATCAAACAAAGTAAATACCCGACCCCATTGCTGGTTCACAAAACCAATTTCTTACCTATTCCGAAGGTCAATTGAAACTGTTGAAAAACATAAGGCTGTTGATGGAAATAAGAAGACATATGGCCTTTTCGATTGGAGTCAGAATGACAGATCTTCTTCCTCTTCTAGTCAAGTCAAGGTCTTCCAGATTTCCAATCAAAAAGGCCATTCATTTTTCACTGTCTGCAATATTTTGTAGTTCAATGGTTCATCATTTTTGAATTTTTGCTAATTTTGCATAATGCGCTGAAATTTCAAAATGCAATTTTCGTCCCCACGAACTATCTTGGACTATACAAAATATTCTGTATTAATAATTTATTTACATTAATTATACCAAACTGATCCTAATCCTTAGTAATTTTATATTGTAAGTGAATGAAATAGACCGCACTTAAAAATCTCGTTTTGATATTCTGGCCCTTGCGATCAAGATTCGACTTACCTTCAAGCTATACCATCCTTTCGCTTCTCAGAGTGCATCTCGCTTACTTTTGTTGGTATATACATACGTATTCATCCCGCTATGTTTCTAGCTTATTCTTCTTATTTTTTCTTTTCAAAAGGAAAAAAAACAAACGAAACAAATTATATGCATATAGACCTTCATCCTTTGATTATGACCTTTTAGACTAATTCCATCACCAATCCGCGTTAAGCACCTGAGAACATATTTTAAATTTTCTTATGAAGTAAACCTTTATATATCCGTGGTGGTCGTGAAGAAGAACCAGGTAAGTCGAGATACCTGAAGTGAATTATTGTTGATAACATTTTACGAAATTTTATTTAGTTTTACCCTTATGTAATATTTTCCTAATGCATCTGAAAATACATTATGAACACTTTTTTCCACATTAGCATGGTTTTGTGTATGATATTCAACATAAACCCCGACCTTATAAGCTTTTTAAGAGTTTGAGTTACCTGGTTCTTCACGACCGCCAAGGATATTTAGTACCTCTTAGCTACCAAAAGTCATATCATGTTCATGGTCTTCAACTATGAATGTAGCTCAATGGACTATACCATTTTTGAATTTTTTTAGAAATTTTGCAAAATGCACTAAAATTACAATACTCAAAATGTAAGTCTTTGATCCCCCTAAAAACATCTTGGATAATAAAAATACACCGTATCAACAGTTTATTTGCATTTTACCAAACCGATCCCAACGCATTTTCTTATGGGTTAAGTATAACTTTGGCCACACTTTAAATTCTCGTTTTTAAAATCCGGTCCTCGATAAACGGAATTCCGGATAAGGGAGACTCGACTGTAATATTAATTTTTTAATTTTATTTTGTCAAACAAAAATTTCATAATAATTGATTGATTGATGTTTTCAAACTCAAATTGATTTATTTATTTTTTTTATGTAAAACAGGCACTCAAATTGCATTTTTGCATGTTACTGGCAAGCCGCAAGATCGATTTAGACCAAACTTCATTTAAACACCCACCGGTTCATACCAAACACTTTTTGAAAAGAATCATCCAAATCGGTTCAGCCGTTTTTGAGCTTTTGCAGGACTAACGCACAACGATTGATTTTTATATATGTATAAGAAGAAGATTTTGTGTATTCAGTACTGTGGATAGTTCACTATTTTGAGATTCACTTAATCGAGCGTCTACCATATCTTGTCTAAAAGTGAAGCTATTATTCCTTGGTCTGCTTTCATTAACATACTTATTAATCATAGCTTAGTTCTTATTTTGAATACTATTTTGTAAAAAAAAAGTTACTTGAACCATAACAAACCCTAAAAAATATAAACAAAAATCCATTGTACCTATATGTCAAAAATTTCAAGAATTACAATTTATCACACAAATTGCGGTCTTAGAATTTATATAGAAAATCCAAACATTTCATTAATATTAGGTTCGTGTGCTAAAAACTACGAAATTCATCCCATGCTCCAAAAAGGACCATTCTAGCCAATACTGCATATTACTGAACATTCTTTTGCACACTCCATTTACCTTTATCCACTGGAAATACCATATAACCCATTAGATTAGGACTATCAATAGAAAAACATTATTCTACGAAGACTACCAACGACGACGGTGATGGCATGCACTGAACATTTCTTGATATAAAGTCAGATGATATAGAAATGAATGGATAAAAAGCCATCCACGTGACTCAATCATTTGTCACCCATTCAAGATAAGAAATCAGTCACTCAGTTCTTTGTCCAATTTAGCAAAACCTTTCAGTGGTCTTTCTATTTTTTTTTATCAAGTTCCTGGCTGAATTTCCCGTGCATCACATTTCTTCCTAGACATGGTGTAACTAAGCTGAGTTCCGGAAACTTAAAGAGCACATTATCGTCCATCATCTATGACACTGGAGTGCAAGTCCTTTTTTTCTGCCTCTTCCGTTTAGGTGTATATGTTCATATAGGTACACTACACACATTCAGCTTGTACTACGCGGCGTGCACATTGCACAGACATCCATATTGAACACACATTTTACTGTTCTAAGGCGGAAGAGTGAAAAAGTGGCTAAAGCTCAACGTGATAGCTGCAAGAAGTTCATCGTCTTGATTTATCACAATTGTCGGAAATTTATGGGCGGTTGGGAGCAATTTGTTCGCTGAATGCCTAGCATAGCAGAGAAGTCGGGTGTTAGAGAAAGACTTTTGCAGGGATGTTAAAAAAAAAATATTATTCATTTCTAAAGCAGGATAAGTGTTATGGATTATAGTAAGTTTGCAAATATTGTCTCCCTTTTACATATATGCCTATATTCGATCGAAAAAGTAGTCTAAGGTTTGATTTATGATGCTTCGGAAAATATCATATCGAAAGTAATTCTGACAGCAAACAAAGCAACTACAAGTCTATCAACAAGAAATCTCCATACCTAAAATGTAACTTATAAGTTGTTTAAGGATCCTTATGTGCTATGGGAACTTGTAGGGAAGATATATAAGTTTAATTCAAAACAGAAACTTGAGGCTAAGCTTAGGTATAGATAAATGTCAAAAAAACATTAAGCTCATTCTTTAAACTAAAACGAGTAATTTGAAAAACCTCCAATTTTGACTTCAATGGATCAAAAAGATTTAGAATAGTGATTTTTCTGAATTTTTTTAAGAATTCATAATGAATTTCCAATAAAGTTTGTCCACTGTATAACATCCCTGAACAATTTCATATAGTTATCGCCGAACAAAAGTCAAACAGAGAAATAATGCGCCTTCCTTCTATATGCGTCGACGATACGGTTCTATGGCTGACAAATTCCTACCAAAGGGTGGGCTAGTTCCTAGTTCAAAGGCAGACAATGAAGAAAGGCTAAGCATGGCTAAGCTGTGAAGGCTATCATGGAAGCAACTTTTTGTGGTGGTCGCTTAGAGCGATTCTACAACTATTTCATTTCCCTGTTTCATTGCGCTTTTGATCAATGTCATAGTTACGAGTGTTAGCGATATGTAGGTATAGGGAAAAGTTTCTTCTTCTCAAAACTAGGAACAAAAAAAAGGAAAACCATAGCCAACCAACGAACAATCTAACAAAAATATTTTGCTATTGTGTTTGCAATGTGCGGGAGCACATTTTTCCATTCCAAACTCACAACTTGGAATGTTGAAAACGAGTTGTTAATTGGTATTTTTGAACTCCTCGTTCTCGTTTGATGAGGTTTATGAATATGTGAGTTTTTGGGGTTTTTCTGTTTTGTCCCTGCAGATATGGTTTTGTCAGGGATGTGAGTGTTATATGTATGTATGACGTGTGTTAGCAACATCCATTACTCATTTTAATTGAATAAATTTAAAATTGAATCAAGGGTTTGTTGTTGTTGGGTAGGAAAAGCCCAAAGAAAAAATAAAAAGAATCATCAAAACTAGGAACATAACATTTTGACAGGGATGTGACTTATAGTGACAAATGACCATACAATTGCTCATAGGTATAGCTATAATTTATGGAATTAATTTTTAATAAAGGATATTTTTGAGCAAGGCTGTGTTTTCTTTAAACTGGTTGCTAGGAACAGGCAAAAAGCATTGCCTGTTTTCTAAGCAGAAGGAAAAACTGTAGTCATTTAGTAACCTAAATTATAGTTATATGTAATTACTGAAGACTGATTAAACCAACTTCCAATTTTCTTAGAAAAGCGAATTCCAATACCTATTTGAAGCTTATAATATCTAAAAAGATAAATAGTCAATCAAACATGTGCTTGGCAGTAGGCAGATTTGTTTTGAAATATTTTAAATTTTTGTCTTTCTCATTAGAGTAAATACTTCAAATATCACACAAGTCATTTTAATCGATTCCATGAAATATAGCGTTTTCGAGGAATCAAGAAATAAGAAAATTGGGCGCGGCAGTGGGCGGATTTTACAAAATTAAATGTTTGTATTTTTTTCTCAGTCATAGGAACAAACTCTAAAAATGTCATCTAAATCGTAGGAGCTGTTTGCGGGAACCCAAATATATATGTACAGGGTGTCCCGCACCTGAGTGGAAGTATCTTAGGTTGTGGTTCCTGGGTATATTCTTAGAAAAAAATTGTATGGGGGAAAGTTGTACTCTCCTCTCTGAGGCAGGGGGGGGGGCAGTTTCTGAAAAATTGACTTAAAATGCCAAAAAAACATTAAAAATCAACGAAAACACATCTAATAATGTGCTTTAATTTTTTTGAAAGTTAATACATTCTTGCATTTGGTTTTCAAATCAAGTTGTTTAAGCGAATAGTTTTTGAGAAATTAAATTTCAAAGTCAAATTTGTTTTAAAAAATTGAGATTTTTTTTCTTAAGTCGATATTTTTCAAAATTTTACGTAATTAAGTGTCTGGTTGTCTGGTTCTTGCACCGGTTGCTTCAATTCGAGATGGGTTTCCTACTTCCTAGCACTGTTGATGGTTGTTGGGGTCTGTAAACGAAAGGAGGAGGAGTGTTTTCACTAAGGCACTCCTCTTTTCATCTAGGTGGTAGCAGAAGAATTCCCCAGATGGAATCAACGGTGACGTCGTCAGTTACGGTCAAGTGAAACTACTAAGTTAACACTTTATAAGGGCTACTCTACTACGACATATTCTGAGCTCAAGCCTTTAAGGAGCGGTTAATCCAGCTCACCGCCCTGTGACTTATATAATGGGTCTGGTTTTCCAGTTTGGGGTTCGTGCTGTCGGTCGGGGTTACTTCCCAGCCATTTAGTTGCGATGCAACAACGAGCCTCAGATACCGACGGATTTTCTGTTGACGAACCTAGCAAACGAAGTAAGGACAAGGAACTTCGGTTCTGCATGTGGAATTTTCTATCTCTGTATAGAACACGTGCAGCTGATCATTTAGTGGAGGCTGTAGCTAGACTGCTACTGCAGATATCACTGCCATCCAAGAAGTGCGATGGGATGGGCCAGACAAAATAAAAGGAAAGACTGCTATATCTACTACGGCGACTGTTACCGTCAATAAAGACACTGTCTTTTTGTCGTTAAAGCCTAGTACGCTGCTGATGCGAAACGAAAAATCCCATACAAAAATGACACAACGAAATCATAAACGAAAAATTTAGTTTCACTTTTCGTTCTGCAGTACGCTGTTCGATGAACGAAATTGAAAATCGTTGCATATTTTTTGGAGAAGTCATCACTCTTTTTTCGCACACAATTAATTATGCAGGCCATTTATTGTGTGCGGAAAAATAACATTTGTGATTTTTCGTGTGTATTTTTGTTGTTTCTTTCATTACAGCGAGGCTCTCTGTGCTCTTTTTTTTCAGTTACATTTGTTTTGAATTTTTGAATTGGTGTAACTGTCAATGAATATTTTTTCGCTGCGTTTTCGTAAGCATTTCGTTGTCTTGTTGGAGACCAACTAAATATTTCGTTTCGCATCAGCTGCGTACTAGGCTTAAGGGCAGACTCAGACAAGAAGTATCGAGTTTCAACTATGTTAACAAGCGCGTCAAGAAAATTAGACTTAAGTCATAAGCTTTATATGCGTACATGCCCTCACAGAAGAGAAAGATGATGATACCAAGGACGAGTTCTGCGAGCTCCTGGACAAGACATACATATGAGTACTTCACTAGCTATGACATTAAAGCCTAGTACGCAGCTGATGCGAAACGAAATATTTAGTTGGTCTCCAACAAGACAACGAAATGCTTACGAAAACGCAGCGAAAAAATATTCATTGACAGTTACACCAATTCAAAAATTCAAAACAAATGCAACTGAAAAAAAGAGCACAGAGAGCCACGCTGTAATGAAAGAAACAACAAAAATACACACGAAAAAACACAAATGTCATTTTTCCGCACACAATAAATGGCCTGGGTAATTAATTGTGTGCGAAAAAAGAGTGTAGACTTCTCCAAAAAATATGCAACGATTTTCAATTTCGTTCATCGAACAGCGTACTGCAGAACGAAAAGTGAAACTAAATTTTTCGTTTATGATTTCGTTGTGTCATTTTTGTATGGGATTTTTTCGTTTCGCATCAGCAGCGTACTAAGCTTAAGAGAAGAAGAAGAAGAAGCCAGCTCCTTTTGCAATCGAGTCTTTTGCACTTTCTTAAAAAATAGTTCTATACTTCAAGTATCGGGAACCAGCGGAATAATTGCCAGAATGCCATAAGTGATGCTATCTCTGGAGAACTGGACCTTAAACGAGCATCACTGTGAAACCCTTGGTTCGACTAAGAATGCCGGCAAGTACATGCAGCCAAGCTCCTGGCATGCAAAGTGGCGCTGCTTAGCAGGACCAGAGCTGCACGCGAGCTCTAAGAGCTCAGAAGGGAAAGGAAGGAGAATAAGAAGTTGCGATCAAGGAAATAAAAGGATACTATTGCAGGAATGAAGTTCGGAAGTTTTACTAAAGGGAAAAAATAACTTCCCAAGATTACAAGGCTCGAATCAAAGCCTGCAAGGACGACCAGGGCAACATCATGGAGGAATCGCAGTCGGTGCTCAGGATATTGACAAAAAAAACATTTCGGCAAAATGTTAAACGGCCGGCGATGACGGAACGAATATCGCTGCCATGCAGGTTGCACCATTCAACCTGGATGACACCGGCATATAGCCCAACAATTCCGTCGATACTATCTCGAATAAGAACCGAATATAACTATATTTAAGCTTAAGTCTAATAAAACTGCCGGAGGTAATGGCCTTGTGGTCAAGCAATTCAAAGTGACTGACGATGAATTTGTAAAGAGTATGTACCAGCTCATCTGTGCAAAATACGGTTGGAAGGAAGCATACCCGATGAATGGAACCTCAGTATTGTTTTCCCAATCCTCAAGAATGATGATCCTCTGGACTGCACCAATTACAGAGGCATCAGTCTCCTTAAAATCACATTCCGTATAATTTGCCGTATAATTTGTATAATTTGTACAATTTGTGAAAGCCATTTGCCAACAATCTTTTGAACATTTTGATATGCAGTAATGAGAATACTTAAAATAAAAAAAAAGGTCTACGCTTAAGAACAAAAGGTGACATTCTCACTTTGTATGGCCTATATCAGTTTGGCTTTAGGCCAGGAAAGTTCACCATCGACCAAATATATGGCAGAAATTGCAAAAAACCCAGGAGTTTCAAATCGATACCCTTTTCCATACCTTTTCATAGATTTCAAGGCAGCATATGACAGCACCTTTAGAGACGAGTTAAATAGAGCAATGTCTTGTTTTTAGATCCCTCCTAAACTTGGACGAATCGCTATATATGTAGGACTAAAGGCCATTAAAAGCTATTTTGAATCAATAATTCAACAAGTCCAATCCTTAATGCTAAGTCTTCTATTTGAGTATTTGGCTGATTTTTTTTCAGAAGTACAGCTATGAACATGAAAATAGCAGTGTTTTCAAAGACATTTTTGAAAGCCTTCTATTTTCGGTTCTAGACTTTCCAATTAAAAAAAGAATGCATTTAGTGAAAGCCTTAATTATTAGCATTATTAAGAAAGAGATAGCTTTAGTTAGTTTGCCGTGCGTTCAGAATAACGGTAGATTTAATCGTTAGGGATCGTTTTTGAAGTGAACATTAAAATAGCAGTATTTTGTAAATATTCTATTTTTTTACTTTTTTGAAGTGCTATAAACCAAAAGGAAGTAAAATGTAGTAGAAGAAATGTTTTTAAAGAAATATGAATACAAACAAGCATTTTTAATATTTTGTTTTGCAAAAGTGGGCAGTATTAAACACTTCACTGATGAGCAGTGCAAATTAATTCTGTTGCAGCTTAGAGAAGGCAAGTCATACCAGGACATGCACAGCATTTGTTGTTGCTCGGCTTAAATGATCCCAATTTCTATAAAATATGCGCAAAAGCCAGAAAGAAAAATAACACCCCATGACGGAAGGAGAATCATGGGATTTTCTCGAGAGAATCCACAAAAATCGACAATCGAGATTAAATCAAGAGATCAATCTTTCTATTTGTGATATGAACTGGAGAAGACGACTCCTAGAGGCAAATTTAGCAGCAATCATACCGAAGAATAAGCCACCTGCCAACAAAACACATCCAAAAAAACGGATGCAGTTTGCAAGAAACTATGTTGGATTTCCTGTGAGCGTAATATTTTATGGCAGATGAGTCAAAGGTTGTCTTTTTTGGTGGTATTTGAAACTGCTAGTATGTGCGACGTCTGCCCAACACTGAACCTTAACCCGAGTATTCCACAAGAACGGTTAAAAAATATCATTTTTTCGTTTATTTTTAACCCACTGTTATTTTCGTGTTCACAGCTGTATATAGAATTTGTATTTTAAAAAAATCCTTTCTTAAAAATATTATTCATATTGATAAAAATGAAAACGCAAATTTCAGTGAAAATTGTAAGTAATATCTTCTTATATATAAAAATCAATCGTTGTGCGTTAGTCCTGCAAAAGCTCAAAAACGGCTGAACCGATTTGGATGATTCTTTTCAAAAAGTGTTTGGTATGAACCGGTGGGTGTTTAAATGAAGTTTGGTCTAAATCGGTCTTACGGTTTGCCAGTAACATGCAAAAATGCAATTTGAGTGCCTGTTTTACATAAAAAAAATAAATAAATCAATTTGAGTTTGAAAACATCAA
Source organism: Dasysyrphus tricinctus (assembly GCA_963921185.1). Taxonomy (NCBI): domain Eukaryota; kingdom Metazoa; phylum Arthropoda; class Insecta; order Diptera; family Syrphidae; genus Dasysyrphus; species Dasysyrphus tricinctus. The sequence continues at coordinate 140,816,165 of OY992530.1, forward strand.
TCAATCAATTATTATGAAATTTTTGTTTGACAAAATAGAATTAAAAAATTAATATTACAGTCGAGTCTCCCTTATCCGGAATTCCGTTAATCGAGGACCGGATTTTAAAAACGAGAATTTAAAGTGTGGCCAAAGTTATACTTAACCCATAAGAAAATGCCTTGGGATCGGTTTGGTAAAATGCAAATAAACTGTTGATACGGGGTATTTTTACTATCCAAGATGTTTTTAGGGGGATCAAAGACTTAAATTTTGAGTGCATTTTGCAAAATTTCTAAAAAAAGTCAAAAATGGTATAGTCCATTGAACTACATTCATAGTTGAAGACCATGAACATGATATGACTTTTGGCAGCTAAGAGGAACTAAATATCCGTGGCGGTCGTGAAGAACCAGGTAACTCAAATAACTCTTAAAAAGTTTATAAGGTCGGGGTTTATGTTGAATATCATACACAAAACCATGCTAATGTGGAAAAAAGTGTTCATAATGTATTTTCAGATGCATTAGGAAAATATTACATAAGGGTAAAACTAAATAAAATTTCGTAAAATGTTATCAACAATAATTCACTTCAGGTATCTCGACTTACCTGGTCCTTCACGACCGCCACGGATATATAAAGGTTTACTTCATGAGAAAATTTAAACTATGTTCTCAGGTCCTAAACGCGGATTGGTGATGGAATTAGTCTAAAAGGTCAGCATCAAGGGATGAAGGTCTATATGCATATAATTTGTTTCGTTTGTTTTTTTTCCTTTTGAAAAGAAAAAATAAGAAGAATAAGCTAGAAACATAGCGGGATGAATACGTATGTATATACCAACAAAAGTAAGCGAGATGCAGTCTGAGAAGCGAAAGGATGGTATAGCTTGAAGGTAAGTCGAATCTTGATCGCAAGGGCCAGAATATCAAAACGAGATTTTTAAGTGCGGTCTATTTCATTCACTTACAATATAAAATTACTAAGGATTAGGATCAGTTTGGTATAATTAATGTAAATAAATTATTAATACAGAATATTTTGTATAGTCCAAGATAGTTCGTGGGGACGAAAATTGCATTTTGAAATTTCAGCGCATTATGCAAAATTAGCAAAAATTCAAAAATGATGAACCATTGAACTACAAAATATTGCAGACAGTGAAAAATGAATGGCCTTTTTGATTGGAAATCTGGAAGACCTTGACTTGACTAGAAGAGGAAGAAGATCTGTCATTCTGACTCCAATCGAAAAGGCCATATGTCTTCTTATTTCCATCAACAGCCTTATCCTTTTCAACAGTTTCAAGTGACCTTCGGAATTGGTAAGAAATTGGCTTTGTGAACCAGCAATGGGGTCGGATATCTACTTTGTTTGATTTTGTTTAATCTAACAGACTTCCGGTCAGATTCTAAAAATTGATATTTGTGTTTGAAGGATTGAAGTTATAAAATGGTTTTAAATAAAAAAAATTATCACCCCACCAAATTTCAACAAGGTATGAATACAGTGAAAGCTCTATTTGCGGATAGGTACGATAAGCGGAGAATTCCCTTAAACGGACATATTTTTGCGAACGGACACTCCTTTACTGACTCGCGGGCATTTATTTTTGCTCATTTCAAATAGAAAACGTCACAACAAACGGACACAATGGAAGAAGCAAAGGATCTGTTTTCTAAACAGTTTCGAATTTTTGTTTTCAATACAAAAGCAAATTTCTAATAACCAAACAGATTACTGTTGCTTTGAGAGCTAAGTACGGGATCTCCTGGGTAACTATAGGCGTTTTCCTTTGGAGGTGGCAAAGTACTTGCAAGTACTTTGCTAGCTTTTTTCAATGGAACACGTCAAACTGCTTTCCCATGTAAAATGTATCTACTCGCACATGAGAGCATGTGCAGTTGGTAGTACTAGATTATGGTTTTCATCTACTCATAAGTACTTTGCCACCTCCTAAGGAAAACGGCTTATAAGTTAACTTTAGTTTAGAGTGTTTCATTCCTATTTCTCCAACGCGTTTCGGCATTGTAAAGTTTTACAGCTCTTATTTTCGAAGTAATTTTATTTTGCGATGCCAAAAAGAGTAGGTTGCCATTGGGCAATCTTTCTCTTTACTGCAGCTCTAATAACCGGACAAACAAGAAAAAGAGGTGACGATGAGTGTTCGCTTATTGTAGCTTTCACACACTGTACCAGGCTATCAAGTATTTCTAGGACTCAGATTTCTATAGCCTAGCCTATTTAAAAAATATTCTATTACAAAGTGAGGTGACCACGATCTACTATACCTAATATATGAAAAAAAAAATGTTTGGTAGTGTGGCCATCGGGAGTGGAGTTGTTCAAAATTATATTCGGAGTTTGCCTTCAACTGTATTTTCTAATGCGATACAACGTCCGCTGGGCTTAGCCTATGTAGAGTTACACTCAATTTTTTTAAAAATTAATTTATGGTGAAACGAAGTTCACCGGGTCATCTAGTGGTAAAATAAAATGAAAAAATATTAAATCGAAATGAAATCCAATGATTGAAAAATTCATCTTTTTTATCGAAATCAATAATTCGTCATGTTGATTTTACATTGCGTTTTTTTTCTGTGTGCAGGGGTGACTTCAGGGCTCAACGAGCAAGACTAATTTAATTCAACCAGTTTGTATTTTTCAAGCGCTCAGTACTTTTTCTCCGCTTTTTGACAGAATGTGTCTTTTCGATAGTTTTCTTTCCTGCGTAGTTACCTCTTTCTAAGTCCTACCAACTATGGGACCACATACTAGTACCCCAGGGAATAAGTCTAAGCAATGGTAAAATTAGGAAATAATTCTTATAAACCTAAATTTCGATGGAGAGCTCCATTTTGCTTTACCTTCATAGCCAAGGCCAGTTTAGTTGAAATCTTATCTAAATCTCATTAATCGGGTTCATATCCTTATTATAAACAAAGTTCTTGGTTGGAAGAGGTAAGGAGAACCCATTTTTATCAAAAAAGGTCGTGAACTGTGAATTTGTTTTCTAATAAATAACTTATTCGAACTTCATTTTACAACGAATAATTGAAGAACCAGAATCTTTCAGAAAGTCTTATTATCTAAATAATGAGCTAGTAATGAAGTCTAAAAGTTATAGCGTTTCAAAACTTGAATTTAGGATTTGACTGTAAAGTAAAAATAAATATTTTGCAAATACAAATCTAGAAAACTGTTATTTTTTTCCATAGTCTAGCTAGTTAAAATTTAAGCTCATAGGATTCAAAACAAGAAAGATTATTACTATTTTGTAGAGCAACAGATTTTGGTAAAACTTGGAACTTTTCAACACTAAAACTGCTGCACACTGGGGTTAATACTGACCACTGAGCGTTTTTCTCAAAATTTATTTTGTATTGTAGATACGTAGAATATTACGTTGTGGAAAGTATTCAAATCTTTTGTTCGTATAATTTAATGAGCTAAGACCCAAATCTTGAAAAAATTTACGGTTTTCGAGATACATATCAATAAAAACTGTTTTTTGTCCCTTTCACCGTACAAAATCAAATATCAAATTGAACTTAAAAAATCATAACTAAGGCTGAACCCCTGTTAAGATAAAGGGGACCCCTAAAAAATGTTTGATACGGGCTCCCAAAGTGCTCGCTACGCCCGCCACTGGTATGAATATAATGTTTATAAATATTAAGTAAGCTAAATGTTATGAAAAGTCTTCATCCATAATTTTTTGTAATACCTATATATTTTGTTTAAGTATCTCTGCTTATATTTAAAGTAAAGTATTCAAAATATTTATAAAAAGTTTTACAGCACCGATTAAAAGATTCCATGAAATGCATAATTAGCCTTTGAATTATTTTCCTTTAAGAATCTTATGTGTCGTAAATAAGAAACATTTGGGGTCACAGATATTTTAGAACATAACAACGATGAATCAATATAACCTTTTAAAAGATCAAACGCGAATAAAGCCTCAGATAACTCTTTACGATTATAAAGACTACTCATATTAAACGATTAGAATAACGAGGCAAAACAAAACAGTCAGACCCCTCAATGCAAACAACAAAAATTGTTATTGGACAGACTCCCAGTTTCTTTACATCAACATTGTTAAACGGGGACCAAACAACACAACAATATTGTAAGTAAGACCTTTTGTCCAGTCAAAATAGGCACACAAGTGTGCAAACCAAGCCAAAATTCCGATAAGGCTGAAAATTTATATTGACCTTCCTTTTGACATAACAAATCAGCTGCGAAAATTCCTTGTCAATCCCACACGAGCATAAAAAGTTTTTGAAGGTCAAGTGTCGACAAAAATGGGTTTTTACCTACATATAACTTTCAAACAGTAAATGCTGTTGAAAAGTAGTATGAGTAAATTTTGTAGATTAGGTAATTTCCTACAAAAAATTTTGACACACATTTTTTTGTAAGACAGATGGTTTAGGATATAGAGCTGTTTTAAAAATGGTAAATTGATAACTCCTTAACGGTAAATAATTTCGGAAAGTGTTTCAAGTAACGTTTGAAGACCATTTGACTCTTTACAATAAAATATAAAAAAAGATCCAAAAATGTACCGTTAAAAAATTATAATTATCTTAAGAATTTGGTCAAAAGCCAAAAATAACGGTTTTCTGATTATTACTCGTAAATGACGAAGTTGTTCAAAACTAATGTATGCTCAATTTGTAGACGTTAAAATATTCTGCCTAAAAGGTTGTTATACTTTTTCCTTACGAGTGGTCGGTTACAAGATATTGCGATTTCAAAAAGGCCAAATGTCGAAAATATAGAACTTTCACGTATAATTCTTAAACGGTAAACGCTATCATAAAATACTTTATTCAGAAATTGTACATAATGTAGTGCTCTACAAGATAATTTTTGTTTTTTTTTTTTCTAAAGTGTATCAATCAAAAAATATAGTTACTTTAAGAATTTGGTAAAAATTCAAAAATAACGGTTTTTTAACGGATTTAAAAAAGGCCAAATGTCGAAAATATAGGATTTTCTTCTATAACTCCTAAACGGTGAATGTTATCGAACAGTAATTTGAGTTCAGTTTGTAGATAATGTGATACTCTACAAGACAACTTTTTTTTGTTTTTCTAAAATTAACAATTTAAACGATATAATTATATTAAGTTTTTATAAAAAGTTAATAACACTGATTTCTTCCCTTTTACTCGAAAATGACGAGGTTGTCACAAATCAATATATATGCTGAGCTCGTAGTTTATAAAATTGTCTACACTAATTAAGATTGTGAATTATATCTAAAGTGGAGACCACGTAAAAAAAATGCACCAGGTACTCTACTTCAAAGGTGGTGTGGAAAAGAGTGCATATCATGCAGAAAATGATTATTTTTAATTTTTTTTTTAAATACAATACAATGTGCATTACAATTGGGTAGGATTAATTTTGTAGGCAATTTTATAGTCTTCTAACTGAGCATATATTGGTCTAAGACAACTTCTTCATTTTCGAGTAAAAGGGAAGAAATCAGTGTTATTAACTTTTGTAAAAAAAACTTAAAATAATTATATCGTTTAAATTGTTAATTTCAGAAAAAACAAAAAAATTGTCTTGTAGAGTATCACACTATCTACAAACTTAGCTCAAATTGCTGTTCGATAACATTTACCGTTTAGGAGTTGTAGAAAAAAATCCTATATTTTCGACATTTGGCCCTTTTTAAATTGCAATATTTTTTGACCAATCACTCGTATGAGACAAAATTTTACTTTTTTTGTACATTTCAATCTTCACAAACTCAACTTAAAATTTTTTTGAATGACTTAAATTAATTTTGACCAAATTCTTAAAATAACTATATTTTTTGATTGATACACTTTAGAAAATAAAAACAAAAATTATCTTGTAGAGCACCACATTATGTACAAACCCTGAATAAAGTATTTTATGATAGCGTTTACCGTTTAAGAGTTATACGTGAAAGTTCTATATTTTCGACATTTGGCCTTTTTGAAATCGCAATATCTTGTAACCGACCACTCGCAAGGAAAAAGTGTAACAACCTTTTAGGCAGAATATTTTAACATCTACAAATTGAGCATACATTGATTTTGAACAACTTCGTCATTTACGAGTAATAATCAGAAAACCGTTATTTTTGGCTTTTGACCAAATTCTTAAGATAATTATAATTTTTTAACGGTACATTTTTGGATCTTTTTTTATATTTTATTGTAAAGAGTCAAATGGTCTACAAACGTTACTTCTTTGTAGGAAATTGCCTGATCTACAAAATTTACTCATACTACTTTTCAACAGTATTTACTGTTTGAAAGTTTTATGTAAAAACCATTTTTTTTGACACTTGACCTTCAATAACTTTTTATGCTCGTGTGGGATTGACAAGGAATTTTCGCAGCTGATTTGTTATGTCAAAAGGAAGGTCGATAGTAATTTTCAGCCTTATCGAAATTTGGCTAGGTCAAATGTCTATTTTGACTGGACTACTTAGCAATGAAAAGTAGATCGCTTTGGTAATATAAGGATCGTTAAATTCCTTAGATCTACGTTTAACAAACCCTAGCATGCAACATGCTTTTAGATAGAGTATATTTTGTCAATATGGTGTTTAAATGTAAGTTTTTTGTCAATAATAATCTCTAAGTCCTTAATTACGTCTTTCTGAACTAGCTTTTGACCGTCAATGGAATAGTCAACATATATTGCACTTTTTTTCTAAGCGTCATTCCGTTCATTTTACACCAGATTACAAGTGTGTTAAGACATTGTTGCAAAGAAAGTCCGTCAATTACCTAGCTATACTATTCACATTTTGAAACTACTTAAGGTCATCTGATCTGCATACAGTAAATATCTGCACCCTCTGAATAATAAGGGCAAGTCAATTATAAACAATAAGAACAAGAGAGGGCCAAGATGAATACCCTGGGGTACCCTCAGAGGTGACATATATTTGACGAGAAGTAACATCACAAAGCCTTACACACTGAGTACGATTTGACAATCAAGACTCTATCCACTTTAGTAAGTTGGCATGTACGCCATACTTTTTTAATTTAAACAGCAGCAAGCTACGGTCAACTTTGTCGAAAGTTTTGCTAAAGTCAGTATATAGATGCCATCAACCTGGTTCCCTTTTTCCATTTCAAGAAGGATAAACGAAGTATAATCGGCAAGATTTGTAGTCGTGGATCTACCCTTAAAGAAACCATGTTGATGCTCGTTGATGACCCACTTCAGCACTACACTTAACTTATCAGTGACAATTTTTTCAAATAATTTTGGAATAGCTGACAAGATAGCAATACCCCGGTAATTATTAATATTGGATATAACTCCATTTTAAAAATTGGTGTTAAAAAAAGAACTACGCTACTTTCCAGGAGAAACACTCCTGGAAAGCGAAAGGTTGAAAAGCTTTAGCAAGAGTTTGAAAGCGTAAAAAAAATCATTTTTGTAATTCAACAAGTTCAATCCTTAATGCTAAGTCTTTTATTTTGCTGATTTATTTCAGCAGTATCTATATAGAATTCGTACTGTAAAAAAAATCTTCTTAAAATCGTTTTTCCTTTTGATAAAAAATAAAAATGCAAATTTCAGTGAAAATTGTATTTAAAGTATTATTATTTATACAAACAATTGACATAATATCAAAAATATAAAAAAAGTCTTATTTCTTATTTAAAGCTACTTGTAAAATTATTTTGGTCCTTAGAGGAATATCGAATTAAGTCGAGTAGACATTAACTTGTATAGAAAATAATAACAAATTGTCTTTTAAAGAAAACGTTTAAAACTTAATTAAAACTTCGGAAATCATTCTTAAAAGTGTATAACTTATCTATCATTAATCTAAAATAAAATATTAATATATTTTTAATGTTTTTTTTTTTTTTTAAGGAAAATGCTTGTTTGGCACATTTTTAAAAATATACAAAATTATTGGAAGACGAGCTTAAGAATAAATTTTAATTCTAAATTAATTTTTTTAATTGCACATAATTTTGAAAATAGAAAACCATAAAAGTCGCCAAGTTTCACGGCTGTTTTTATTTTGTATTAATTTTGTTTTCCTAAATGAAATTATTCAAATACTCCATATCGAAATTATTGTCTAAATCATGGTCAACGCCTTCGCTGCCACTTCCGTTGGAATCAGAAGGCAAATTTCCGCTTGCCATCAGCTGCTGTCCATCGGAATCACCATAATCGAATGTATCTGACAAAAGCTTTTTGACATATTCAAATGAGACGAATTCATTGCATTCGATTTCAACGTCGCCATTATTGCCACCCTCACCATCACAGTTACCTATGAGGGCTGTTTCATGTTTGATCATTGATGGGCCTGATAATGGTTGGCTGGTGCCTACACTGCAACCCACCGCCGAAGGACTTGCATCATTTCTGTGGGCCGATGGCAGGGAATGCAGACTAACAAAAGCCGGCTGGCATCCATCAATCGAGCTCTCGTTGCGAGTACTTTCGATTGTAACAATGCAATTAGACAGCTCATTAAAGTTCATTGAATTGCTATCAGCCGAAGCCGTAGGGCTATTTAGAATGGCCATGGTAGAGTCTGAGGATATTGCCGGACCATTATCATACTGGTGATGCTTCTCATGACGATTGTAAGTTGGGCGTAATTTAATGTTCTCGATCCCGAAGGACGACGACGGGTAATGTTCACTAATGGCCGCCGTTGCACAAACAGTGTGGTTACCGTTGTCATTGCTTTTAAATGTGGGCTCCGTGTCGGTTTTCGTGGATCTCCCGGAGATGGCCATAGCCGAGGAGGACGATTTGTTATTCTTGCTCACGGCTGTAGCAGTGGTGAATGCATCCTCGAATAGCAGGTAATCACTTTGGAAAAAATCATCGGATTCGTGTAACGTGTGCAGGGGGCGCTGCTGGAAATGATGGCTCTGATGGTAGGCCACTTGAGGTTGTTGCTGACACAAGCTGCTCAGGTGATGATTACTGGCCGGCTTATTGTATTGAATGTTTGATGAGATCATTGAGGCGGTGACGGAATTTGTGTTGTGCGTGGTTGATGTTGGTGTCGTTACCAATTTTGTTTGGCCCAGTGACGATTCGGAATGGCGACGGATTTTCGACAATTGTTGCCGTGATGATGCTGACGTCGATGTGGCTGTTGAGTTATTTATGGACGAACTAGAGGATTTTCGGCGGCCATTGATGTTGCCATTGCGGATTGAGTGATTTTTCACATGTTTTCGTAGACTCGATGGATCTGTGTAACGTTTCGTACATCCGGTTATTTGGCAGGCATATGGTTTCTGGAATAAAAAAAAAAAAAAATTATTATTGGAAAAATGAATTATGTTTTTATTTATTTTTAAAAATTAATAATGGAAAACTTATAAATTGATGAAAAGACAGATAGAGTATAAGACGTGTATGAGTTTTTGATTTTATGCTTATAGATGAAAGGAAGAAGAGCTTTTAGTCTTTTCAGGCTTTTTACAAAATATATAAAATAAGAGATAACATTTGTCGTGGAGTGTAATTGTAATTGCACTTAAATTAAATTAAAAGACAAACTTAACGAAACTTAAATAAGGCAGCGAGGAGAAATATAGACATCAAGAAATCCTTAAAAACTAACATAATAGATGTGTTTGAGAAATTGCCAAGTAATTGCTAATTTTTAAAGATATTTTGTTGGTTTGGAACAAATAATTACCATTCGAACCCCAAAACTTTTTCGTCAACTTGAAAGCTGATCGCATTCATTGTCATGTCAGGAGCTTTATATGTCAACTGCTGAACTTGGGACCCCGGTAAAACTGATTCATCAGTTGTCAAGTGAAATTGGAAAATACGATGAGCAATGTACAACTTGTGAAAATCTCTTCCAACAATGTATAGGGATTTCGAAAAGCAATGCACTATAATGAGATTTCTTCAATCTCACTTTGATGCAAATAGTAAGGTGTAGGTGCCAATTTGTGGAGATTTAGTCAAAACACCTTTATTACCTTGGCAAATTCGAGTGAATGGACAACAAAGGAGTCTTTCAATCCCAATCCTAGCCTTCAGGCTCAATACTATGTGAGAACCAATCCTTCGGTTTCAAGAACAAGCCTTTGCGGTTGCTAGAGTTGTGAGGTAATTGTAGACGGAGGCCGCTCGGTTTCTGTGTTCTGTCACGACTCACCATCAGTCGAAGGCTCGTTAAAAAAAGTAGAAACAATTTATGAAAATGTATGTTCTCTAGGTCGTGGAAAAAGGCTTGAAAACTTAAAGCTAATTTTGATTAGTTTTCAACTCAATAGGGAATTTTGCGAATCTGTCAATGTCAAGAGTGACGCAGCTTCCATTGAGGCGGAAGTGTCAAATTGGTCATAGTACTGATTTTGACGTTTGTAAATGAACGAGAGAGTGATATATTGCTGTTTGTTAAAGAGCTCTATAGAGGGTAGAGTCCATGGCCGTAAATCTCTTGTTTGCCTAACCCACAACTTAAGACCCCTAGATCTATTCGTGCAATAAGCAGCAGCATACAGTGCCTTGTGGTAAAGCCAGACTAACTGCTGGAAACAAAGTACAACGTGTCATCCTCAGATTCTTCAGAGATATCTGGGAATTAATGTATGCACAGACTACACAACACCCCATTTAAAATTCAACAGACCCTTCATTACCTCTTATCCTGATAGAGAAGAGTAGGAAAACAACCAACATTTCTAGTTATGAATCTACGATAACTGTCTTCACTGATAGTTCTAAGATGGACACTGGAGTTGGTGCAGGAATTTTCTCCGAAACTATGGTGTTTTCCTACACCGTGACGGCAAGCGAGGGACCCTACCCTAGTTTTGACTCTGGTGAGATGCTCAGGGGACACAGGGTTATCAAATGCGCGGACTTGTTCTCTAGGGATTTCCTTAGTAGCTGCATTGCTAAGATTAGCAATCACTGGGATGGCTTGAGGCTCAAGCTCATCCCAGCTAAGGATATCCCTAGACAACCAAAGGCGCGTATCTGGTTGCCCCTCATGAGCATTAAGCCAAGCGGACAGGAGCTGATCCGCGGTCTTCAGAGGCTAAATCCGTTAATTCCGATGCGGGACTGGGCAGTCATCAAGACTGAGGAACCGCAGAAGAACAGCGCTTCTTATCTTCTGAAGATTAGCGAAGAAAGTGTAGGAGAACTTGAGAAGGCTGACTTCAAACTCCGCTTTGGCATCAGGTTTGCCAAAGTCAAAATTCTGCCCAGTCAGGGTACTGACCCCGACAAAGTTGATGACAATGTCGAGTTCGACGATGTCATCGATGGAGTCGAGGTCCCCAGCGAGCCGCCGGGCCCTGATTGTGCAGAATTCCATCAAAATTAAAAACGCGATGCTGAGGGTCATTCAGATTAATCTGAAGCACTCGAAATGTGCATCAGATAATCTGAGGGTTTTCCTGAGTGAGGAGAACATTGACGTCGGCATCATACAAGAACCGTGGGTTAACGGCCGTAGAGTGAGAGGTCTCCAAGACAGCCAGTATGATCTGTTCTACAAAACCACAAACCAAGACCAAGGTAAGCCTCGAACTTGTATTTTAGCTAAAAAACACTTAAAAGCTTTTTTGTGTCCTAACCTTAGCACTTCCGATCTGACAGTCGTCAGATTGGACGATAAAAATGCAGACGGCTTACTGGTGGCCTCAGCGTACTCGGCGCACGACAGGCTGTCACCGCCGGAAGAGTGGCGCACGCTTTCGTCCGAGGTCAACACAAAAGGGACAAACCTCCTGATTGGATGTGATGCTAACGCACGACATACTCTCTGGGGTAGTTCGGAGATTAATGAACGAGGTGAGTCTCTCTTTAATTTTATTATTGAAAACAACTTAACTGTATGTAACAGAGGTACTACTCCTACTTTTGTCTTTCCGAGCTCGGATAGCTACGAAGGGTGGGAGGGCATACTTGATATTACCGTCATTAATAATAGCTTTAAGCTATCAGTGGAGAATTGGAGAGTATCCCCTCTTAATTCCTTTTCGGATCACAGATGGATCCTCTTCAATATTAATTTCGAGTCTGAAACCCCTGCTCCCTATAGAAACCCGAAAAGAATTGACTGGAAGAAGTTCAGCCAAATCGTAAGTTCCAAACTGCGCAATATACCGAATCTGAGTCCAGAATCAGTTATAGATCTAGAATCAATGGTGAAAACCATTGAAGTGTCTATGAACACTGCTTTTAAGGTCTCTTGCCCAGTTAAATATAGCCGTAAAACCCTTCCTCCATGGTGGAATGAAGACCTGTCTAGTCTGAGAAAAATGACTAGGAAGATCTTCAATATCTGCCACAGACACAAGTTTTACCAACCTTATAAAGACTGTTTGAAAGTCTACAAGCGTGCTCTCGCATCAGCGAAGAAACTTGGTTGGAGAGATTACTGCCATTCTATTGAGAGCTTAAAAGATTCCGCAAGGCTTAGCAAAGTTCTTTCTAAGGAGCATTGTAATCCTTCGTTCTTGAAAAAGCCTGATGGATCTTGGACAGTTTCTCCGACGGAGTCCTTAGAACTGCTGATGACGACACACTTTCCGGGCTGCGAGAATAGCAACCCCGAAACGCATAGAACTTATAATTTACCTTTAGCTCGTGTAGAGCATATCAATACCGTTATAACTAAAGAAAGAATAGCCTGGGCTATTAATACTTTCTCCCCGTATAAATCTCCAGGCCGAGATGGAATTCTGCCAATCATGCTTCAAAAGCTACAAGATTTGGTAGTCCCACGGCTAGAGATGATTTTTAAAGGATGCCTCCTTCTCAACCATGTGCCAGAGTCTTGGAGACATGTTAAAGTGGTTTTTATTCCAAAAGTAGGCAAGCGAGGACACGAATCCGCGAAGGATTTTCGTCCAATTAGCCTAACCTCTTTTGTACTTAAAACTCTAGAGCGTATTCTAGACACACATATTAGAGACATACTTGTGGAATGTCCTCTAGTAAACTCTCAACATGCATATCTCAAAGGTAAGTCGACGGAGACGGCCCTTCATGAGGTAGTGCGTACAATTGAGAAAACCATCAACTTCAAAGAATATACCCTCGCTACATTCTTAGATGTAGAAGGGGCTTTCAACAATGTGCTAACCGAATCTATTCTTGAGGCACTCGTTGACTTTGGTGTAGAGGACTACATCAGAGAATGGATAATATCCATGCTCAAAGATAGAAAGATTCATGGCACGTTAGGTAATGCAAACTCGACAAAACACGTCAGGAGAGGAACACCCCAGGGCGGTGTTCTGTCACCACTTCTATGGCTTTTAGTCATGAACAAAATCCTCTTTAAACTGGAGAGATGTGGTGTGAAGGCGGTTGCGTATGCGGACGACTTGGTATTATTAGTGTCAGGGAAGTTTACTCCTGTGATAAGCGAAATCACAGAGATGGCTTTGAGAAAAGTTAGCAACTGGGCTACGAGTTGTGGTCTAGGAGTCAACCAGAGCAAAACTGAACTGATGCTTTTTACTACCAAAACTAAGATACAACCCTTCACTCCACCCCAACTTAACGGCCAAACACTCTCACTATCAACCAGTGCAAAATATCTAGGTGTCATCCTAGACCCTAAGTTAAACTGGAAATTAAACATCGAAGAACGGGTCAGGAAGGCCTGCATAGCTTTCTACGCCTGTAGCAAAACCTTCGGTAAAAACTGGGGCCTTCAATCAAAGATGATCTTATGGACGTATACTGCAGTGGTACGGCCGATTCTAACATATGGTTCGATTGTCTGGTGGCTCGCACTAAATAAGACATATAACATCGACAAACTAAAAAAGGTTCAAAGAACAGCTAGTGTTGGTACCACAGGGGCTCTTCGATCTTGCCCAACGGATGCCTTAAGCGTTTTTCTGCACCTTCTACCACTTGATCTACACATAAAATATCTAGTATCTTGCAGCGCCCTAAGACTTAAAGAATCAAACTCTTGGGTTGCTAAACCTTATGGTCACAGCAATATCACAAATTTGATTCCCGCTGATATACTTTCGACTCCCACTGACTACCGCGCTCCTACAATGAGCCTCAGTAAAGATTTTAAAGTCTTATTCCCATCCAGAGGGGACTGGGATGATGACGCCGTGACGAGAGACTTCGACACAACTATCTATACTGATGGCTCAAAGATGGAGTGCGGTGTTGGCTCAGGAGTCTTCTCTGAGTCTCTCAACATCTCCAAGTCATTTCGGCTACCGAATTTCGCTAGTGTATTTCAAGCTGAAATACTGGCAATCAGGGAGGCTTGCAAGATGCTAAAAGCAGATCCAAACCAAAATCGTAATACAGCCATCCTTACAGACAGTCAGGCGGCTGTTAAAGCCATTGATTCGGCTACATCATCCTCTAAATTGGTCCAACAATGCCGAGATGAGCTCGCAAGTCTAAACATTAACCTCAAGGTCACTCTTATCTGGGTTCCTGGTCACAGTGGCATTGAGGGTAATGAACGGGCAGATGAACTAGCCAGGCAAGGATCAGCCCTTCACATCTCACTTGCGGAAAGAGTCTACATTCCCCTTGGAGTTGTGAAGGGCAATATATTGTCAATTTTCCTTAGGGAATCTAACCGTAGGTGGAGCAGTTTGACCAACTGCAAAATATCCAGAACGATCTGGCCCGCCTTAAATAAATCCCGAACAATTGATCTCATATGTAGACCCAGGCGGGACATAGCCAGGGTCGTAGCAACCTGCACTGGACACTGGCCAGTTGGAGAACATGCGGCGAGGCTGGGTATTCCTTACAATACTCACTGTCGCAGTTGTGGAGACCAGCAAGAAAAGGAAACAGTCCTACATTTTCTCTGTAAATGTCCAGCTCTAGCCAGAATGAGAGCACAATCGTTTGGAATGGCTTTTTTTGACGACTTAAACGAACTTTCCGAAATGAAGATCAAAGACTTGATCTCTTTTCTTAACGCCACGAAATGGTTCTGAGACAGAAATCTGTTGCGTTCTGCATCATGTTCCCCCCCAGATCCAAAGTCCGCGAGTAATCGGAACCCGGGTTTCTGAGGAGCTTCATGATGCTCAATGGCAATGATGACCACATGATCTGATCGATCGCTTCGTTGCTACTCTACAACCTGCCGAGCTCGGCATAATGTGGCAAGCTCGGGCGAGATGCGATCCGATCGAGTGAGTGTCCTATGACCCCAACTCACAAGATACATTAACCATACTCCACAGCCGTCCTATTTCAAAGCAAGGAACGCTTTTATCTACTTTCATACACAGGTCAAACGAGTTATGGTATCAAAACGGCGCAATCCAGCGCTAATTGGGCAACAGCGAGTGTTACGCTCTTGCCACCATTTTTACCTTACCCTTACCATGGGACTAGCAAGCTCCTTCAGACTTTCGGACTTTTGCAGCATCACCCAAGCTGAGGTCTTGGCAGTGACCAAAGCAGCTACGCAAATATCAATGATGGCGATACCACGAGCTGATATCACCCTCTTTATTGATAGCCAAGCAGCAATAAAAGCAATTTCTGCCACCGAGATACATTCGAGCTTAGGGCTCTTGGCATGCAGCATAACATTAGACTCTGTTGGGTTCCTGGTCACAGTGATGTTCAGGGAAACGAAAAAGCTGATGAGCTGGCGAGAACGGGATTTTCGGTTGATTTAAGTCAAGCCGAACGACATATTAAAGCACCAATCTGTAGAATCAAACAGGATATTTGTAACAAAATTTTATAAAAAAAATCAATTAGAAATGAAACCAGCTGGAAACATGCTGCACAACTAAATAGTTAGACAGAAAAAATTATGCAAATGAACAAGAAACATCTTCGTTCCCTTATCAGCATAATCACCAGACACAACCTACTGGGATACCACAAAAAGAAAATGAGCCTCAGTACTGACAACCTTTACAAAGGCTGATGAAGAAGCACGTGAGGATACCTTACACTTCCTTCGTCACTGCATGCCTGCAGCCCCTCGGGCTTTTATAGGTGGGCCACTATAATATTGCAAATCTTCATAAATATTTGATATCATACAAACAATTGGCGAGGTATCACCGTTTTGTCTGTTTTCCCAAAACTAATGTCAGCCATCATTTTCGAGCGGATTAGGGATTGAATCGACTCAACACTTAAGAGGCATCAAGCTGGCTTCCACAGTGGTCGATCGTGTGTCGACCATTTCAATACACTGGTAGAGGTACTCTCCCAAAAATTGTTGCCATTATTAGAGAATCCTACAACAACGCATCCGACTATCCGACTCCTTCGTAGTGCAACATGGTGTGAGATAAGGGGATTTTCTATCACCAATTCTCTTTCTGCTAAAGATGGACAACGCATTGAAGGCCAGTGTTGGTACAGGGGCAGTGGAGCAACAGGGCATTCAATGGAGACCATTTGAAAGGATCAGTCATTTAAGACTGTTACGATGATATATTTCTACTGGTAAATAACATCAGTGGGCTGAACGGGATGTGCCAAACACTGCAAGTGAAGGGAGAGTCGAGTGATCTAAGAATAAACAGTAAAAAGACAAAAATAATGCTCACAAG
Organism: Dasysyrphus tricinctus; assembly: GCA_963921185.1. Lineage (NCBI taxonomy): Eukaryota > Metazoa > Arthropoda > Insecta > Diptera > Syrphidae > Dasysyrphus > Dasysyrphus tricinctus. Next base: position 140,832,715 of record OY992530.1, read on the forward strand.
ACGCTCCACTCAGCAGCGTATTATTCTACAAGAGACACCAGTGGAAGAAGTCGAACAGTTGAACTACTTTGGCAGTATTGTTTCTGCAAATGGCAGTACTGATCTGGATGTTAAAAGTAGAATTAATAAGGCTCATGCTGCCTTTTGTACTTTGTCCCCAATTTGGAAATCCAGTCAAATCTCCTTTCGCACTAAGTTGAGGTTCATCAAATTCAACGTTAAGTCCGTATTGTTATATGCTTGCGAAACCTGGAAAGTCACGTCTACCATTTTGAGGAAATTGGAGGCTTTTGTCAATCGCTGTCTACACCACATTCTAAAGATTTGCTGGCCACAAGTTATATGAAACCAAGAGTTGTGTCCCAGGACAAGTGAAGAGTGGCTGGACGTCGACATAAGAAAGCGTAAATGCAATGGATTGGTCACACGCTGAGTAAGCCAAACGATGAAATTGCAAGGCAGTCCTTTGAATGGAATCCTCAGGATACACGGCGGGTTGGAACACCATGAACAACATGGAAATCAACTGTCTTAGCAGAAGCAAAATCCCAGAAAAAGACGTGGCCACAGTCAAGAAACCTTGCTGCAGACTGTAAAGTAGGGAGACGTTTTGCTGACACCCTATGCCCCAACCGGGGTTACAGGACACGATGATGATAATGATTATCACAGATTCTGATTAGCGACTTCGATGATAACTCACATTTCGATTCATTAACCAGTTGCAAAAATCATCCACTAAATAATGATAAGCTGATGTGGAAAAACAGGCCCTTAATGCTAAGAACTTATTTTTGCAAAAGTTTAACATCCAGTCACATCAATTGTCAGTGCGTAGGTTTTTTTTTAGGAACATTCTCATGAAGGGGAAAAATTTTAAAAATATTCTGAGAAATCATCCATGAAGTGTTATTGTTTTCATGAAGCAATTTTTGGTTTCAGCAACTATTTGCAGTCACTTATTTATGTACGTAGGTACCTACTGGTTGAAAAAGAGCATATTTTCAACAAATTCTTTATAAATTTCACCACTTCACAAATTTTTTCGGAATATATTTTTTTAAATTTTAAAAACAATATCCGCTTTGCATTATTACCTATATATACCATCAAAAATGCTACACCAATCATTGTCCTCTCCAAAGCCGGAACAGAAAACAACACTAACGTGGCGCCCAAGTCCAATTTTTTATTCAGCTTGAATTTTATTTTGTTCTCTTTTTGTTGAGTCATTTTATTCATGAAACAATTTTATGTTGCGTGAAATGAAAACGAGAGCCATTGCCATCATTTACTCGCCTTGTTTTTTTTTATTTTTTTCGCGTTTGAGCATATAAACGTTCATCCCAATTCCCAACCCCTCTTTAAATATTTCATTCCCTTCTCCTATATATGTTTGCTGCTAGATGCATAAGAACTCCATTCCATTCGGATGCTCCTGACTGATTTATTGCGGTGAACATGTGGCTAAAGTGTCACATTTTGCTAGCAAAATGTGTACCAAATTGCACACGCACTCTCTTGTTTTCGTCCTCATCGTCATCATGAGTCGCCACCGAAGCGTTTATACCTCGCGCCACTTGAAACAGAGTTGGACAGCTGCTACTTCTGTTGCAATATTACAACACTGGACACCTAGAAATTCAAGTGCACACACATGTGTGACTGTGCAATTGCATGTTCTCGTTCATATATGAATGTAGGTATATGAACATTCCATGATGTACTTGGCATCTTCAATTTTCGAATTCATTTAGGATGAACTTCAAGGATAATTACGCCACACTCATCTCGAATGATGTGCAACAAGATAAAAGTACCTTAACTTCACTTAGAAAATATAAAGCAAGAGCATGCCAGATGAGGAGCACTTACCGTATCGTAATGGGTCCTTTGATGTTTCGCCCGATCCGAGCTGTTACTAAATGCCTTCAAGCATCCCTTATACTGACATCCGTATGGTCGTTCGCCGGTATGAGATCGTTGGTGAATTTTTAAGTTTTCTAAACGCGAAAAAGCCTTATTGCAACCCGAGAACTGAAAAAAAGCAAAAAAGAAAGAAATAATTAAAGACAAAATTATTGTTTTTAAGTGTTCTCACTTTATTAAAAAAAAAAAAATAGAACTGATTTGAAATCAAGTGCTTTTATTTATTTCAATTAACGTGAGGGGAAATATGTTTGGGTTTCTTTAAAATTTTATACCAATTAATATAAGTTGGCAAATATTACAGCCAGTTACAAAACCGTTTGATTTCATGTCTCAATTTGGTTTATACGAATTAAAAATTAACAAATCTAAAATGTATATAGAAATAAAAACAGAGTTCGTAAGAATTCGTTCGCGAATCATAAAATACGGAAATTTATCATTCTTTATCGATCTTCTCACGAACCATTAAAAAATATAGTTTACGAACGATAAAATGTTCGATCTATAAAAACTAAATAATTTTTTTTTATTCATGAGAAATCGGAAAATAAAATTAGGGAAGAATATATGTAGTTCTCTCACAATAAGGATCTGAAAAGATCCTTAAAACAAATAATTTGTCATCAAGTATTCAATCACTATACACTAGAGTTATGAAGCTATTTATTTTTTTAAATAATTTTTATTGAAATGGGGAAAATATAGACATTTGAGTTAGTTTAATATATTTCTTACAACGAAGAAGCTGGTGTGGTGAATCGTCAAAATATAGTTCATTCCCCATATGGCAAGTCATTAATTGTCAAATTCTATTGAAGGATGCCTTTGAAATTTTTCACAGTTTTCTTACTGCTCTGGAAAAAGGTGATTTTATAGGACAAATCGATTACCTTGATATCAAATAAGCAAATCAGTAAAAACTTCTTATACGAGAGATGGTTTATGGCATAGTATTTTGCCATTACCTAGTCGTTAATTAGTTGTGACAAATTCAACTTGATCGTTCAATAATTTCTATGTTTTTTTTTGGTGCTTTGCTAACTTGATATCAAGTTAGCAGAGAAACTCTCATGCATCGAAAAATGGATAGGTGCATAATTTGTCGTTAATCAGTTATAACAATTTCGAATTTTTCGTTCTATGTTTTCTATGTTTTTTTTTGTTGAAAAAGTGGTAAAAACTTCTAAAATTTCATATTTCAGTTCTTAATAACTTGCCATTAACTAGTCGTTGTTGTGAAAAAAGCAACGTGTCATGCGATGTTTTCTATGTGTTTTTGAGATATTCGTTTTCTATGAGTATCAAGATAGCAAAGCAACTTTGACGAATCGAAAAATAGGTACGTATATAAAATGCCGATAATTAGTCATTAATTAGTTGTGACAATTTCGAATTTGTTGTTCAATGTTTTTGGGTGCTTTATTAACTTGACATAACTTGAAAAGCAGTAAGAACTTATTATATTTAATGTCTAATGGCTTAAAAATTTGCCATTAGTAAGTCTTTAATTGTTAGTGAAAAATTAAATTTAATCGTGCAATGTTTTCTATATTTTTTGGGACCTTTACTAGGTTTGATATCAAGAAAGCGAGGCACCACCTAAAAAAGGAGTAAAAACTGCTAATACCGAATTGTTTATGGCCTTATAATTAGTCGTTAATTAGTCTTTAATTATTTGTGAAGATTGTGAATTGGTCAGGCAATGTTTTCTACGTGTTTAGGGTTCCTTGCTAACTTGACATCGAGTTTGCATAGCACTACCTCAAAAAGGGGTAAAAACTGCTCCAACCAAATGGTTTATGGCTAAATTGTTAATAACTTTGGACAGTTTAGAATTCTATGTTTTCTATGTTTTTTTCAAAAAGTGGTAAGAATTTCTAAAAAATAACATTTTATTGCTTAATAATTTACCGTTAATTAGATGTGCCAAATTTAATTTTTTCGTGCAATTTTTTCTATGTATTTTTTCAACGAAATAATTTCATTTGACTCAGTGAAAATAATAAAGCAATTAACAGTTCAATATAATCAATTTTAGCTCTTTTTGAAAGTTACTGCATATTTTTGAATAATAAATAAAATCAAAAAACGTAGAAAATATTGCATGACAATCTTAAAATTGTCACATACAATCAATGACTAGTTAAAGACAAATTATCAAGCAATTAACATTTCAATATAATAGGTTCTAAGAACTTTTCCGGAGCTCTTTATTTATTTCATATGAATTTAAGAAAATAACACAAGAAACATAGAAAACATCGCACACAAAAATGAATTTGTCACAATCAATTACTGACTAATTAACGGCAGATTACTAAGCAATAAAATATTAAATTTTAGAAGTTTTAACCACTTTTTGAACAAAACATGGAAAATATAGAACTTTTCGTTCTGTACGCTTTTGAAATACCCTGTTTTGAAAATATTCGTTTTTTTATTTTTAATTTTTTCCCAGGTATCATCTGGATCAATTTAATTGAAATCACTCAAAGAACAACGAAGATCGAGCTTTTGACTTTTTCAGTGAGTTGACTTAAGGGAGAAGGTCAATTTAAAACAAAAAAACGAAATCGCGCAAATCACACTGGAAACACTGCAAAAAGTCAAAAAGTGATCAATGTGTGCAAAAGTTATAAGAACATCACGAAATGCCTCAAAGTTATTATTTTACAGCTCTGCTAAGAAGCCATCAGATATATCGTCTCTGAGGTGCTGGGCTATACTCTTTGCTAAACCACCACAACGAAAAAGTCCCTGTCTTAACCAGAGCTCCAAGTGAAATCTATACGAGCAGAAAAGGAAAGAAGAGGCAAAGGGCCTCCACTACTCCTACGCGCCATCGTGTAAGGTTTCTGGACTCTGGAGATGTACCTCTGTTATCTCCAACTCTTCCCCAGTTGTGTTGACTCCTCTTTGACAGTTCGCCAAGTACTTCTAGGTCAGCCCACTCTTCTGCCTCGCTGCGTGAGAGGATTCCATCGCATAGCTTGACTCGCAATACATTCGTGGCCTTTTCGAAGGGTGTCGTCCAATCCACCGCCACTTACGTTTTCGTATTAAAGTCCTCGCATGAAGTTCATCATTGGAGATACAGTTAGGCCATAAAATCCTTAAGATTTTTCGCAGATAAATGTTTGTAGCTTTCTTGTGACAGCGGGTGTTACCTACTTTCCAAATGATACATTCATAAAGAAGCACGGATTCAGCATTGGATCGGAACAACAGTCGTATAGCTTAGTCATAAGACTTATAGGATTGTTTCTCCATATTTTAGACAGTACTCCAAACGCAGCCTTTGCTTTCCCGATGCGGCTGATTATATCAGTAGGGACAATACTCTCAAGGTATTGACAACTCTCTACCATCTCTACTGGTTGTTCAGAAATATCAACTTCCGAAAATGAGGTTGTTCCAAGGCTGATCCTCTTGTTTTTGCCGTATTGATCTTAAGCCCAACGGTTTCAGCTTCTCTCTCCATCCTTGTTGTCATTTAATGGAGATCAGCATGACCCTGTGAGAGAGTAAGCATACATCATCCGCGTTGTCTTGATGTTTGAGGTATGATTTCTGATTCCACTGAATTCCTCCATTTGCAGTCAAGAGAGCTGCATGCGGCACATCACTTATCACCAACAGGTATAGTATTGGTGACAGAATACAACCCTCTGTCAAGCCTCACTTTGGATTACAAACTCCTCTGATGACAACCTTTATTTACGCAAAACGACATTTAGATCCATCATATATAGCCTTAATAAAAGCAATCAATTTATCCGGGATGCCCCCCTTGCGCAAAGCAAGCCAGACATATTCTATATTGACCCTGTCAAACGCCTTTTTTCCAAGTCAATGAACAGCAGGGGTAGTGGTGATTGATACTCAATGCACTATTCAATGATGATCCGGAAGGTGTTGATGTGGTCCAAATAGGAATATGCAGTAGGGAAACCGGCTTATTCGCTCCAGGATGATCTCGGCTACTATCTTCACTACAGCAGGCACAACGTAAATTCCACCCCAGTTTTCTGACTGCGCAAGATCTCCTTCCTTTGGGAGCTTGCTATAGCGGCAATGGTGAATATAATTCCCCTGCCAGGCAGATTGCACCATTCAACCTATGTATGTAGACGCGGCGTAAGCCAACAGTTCCGTCCACCAAATCTTGACGAAGTGAAGACAGCTATATCTAAACATTAATGCAAAACCGTTGCTGCTCTGCTGGAGCTGTCTTGCAGTCAAGCTGTTAGAAAAGGTTGGTGATAAATTGGTTAGATGAATGCACGAGCTCATATGAAAAATATGATAAGAGAAAAGGTGGGATGATATAATGTCCACAGACATAATGTCCATGAACATTAATATCTCCCCATGAACGGGCACAAGATTTATGGACATTATGTCTTAAATTAAGAGCAGCGCTGGGTACAAGCTTGACTGCTTACTAACTAACTTAAGTTGGCGCTACAGTCTGGGGTGGACCAGAGCCTCAACCAACAAGCTTCTTCCAGCAGCCGGCTCCGGGTCTACTTAGCTGTCTCCAGTTTCGCACTCCAAGTTGATTAAGGTCCTCTCCCACTTGCGTGTGCCACTTTTTACGCTGTTCGCACCTCAACTGCGCTGTTAAACGGGGTTGAATTCAGAGACTTTCTGGGTCGGAGCATTGATGTTAATTCGCTCTAGGTGATCCAGCCATCTCAGTCGTTGGCTTTTCACTTGTCAACTTGACAACTTGTCCGCTTGATAACTTTTCTTATTAAAAAAGATATGATATCTTTCCAGGATTTATCACTTCACCAATTTCACCACTTCATCAAATTATGGTGATTTTCTAATACATGTGTCACATGCATGCACTACCTTACGAAGTGTATATTGGTAGTAGTAAACGGTGCGTGTATGTGTTTAGAAGTTATCCGTTCATTATACGTGGAATCTGGCTAGTTAAAGTTATCCGTACGTTAACACACGTCACAGACTATTACGCATTTGTTAATAAGAATTACTAGTTAACAGATGTATAAACGCTAGCACGTTGCTATCCGCCGTTTATTAATATGGGGGTTTATGTATTACAAACTGAGCGGGATTCGCCATCATCGAATTCTTAAGAAATTGAACTGATGGCGCCACCTACCAGAAACGTTTGAATAACCTCTTCTCAACATCTTCGTCTCTGTATGTGAATTTTGGATTTCAAATAAAAAATTATTTTTTTTTTCAATTTTGAACATTAAGATGAGGTACTCAAAAGCTGAGTTGCAAGTTCATGCGACCCCTTCGTCAACTTAACTCACTTCAATATTTTGGAACTCCAAGCTTAAGTTATCCCAAAACCGAAACTTTGTGTACAACAGGTCTTTTCTGCAATGTATAACTTCGTCCTCATAAATCTTCCCTCGAATATGACTTAAAGGGTCGTAGGGTAACATTCACAGACCCTTTAATGAGTAATGTCTCATAATCTTTTTTTTTAATTCGAGCTGCTTGCTATGCTTTTTCATTAGCAATGAATGGAAGATTTCTGAAATTCTTATATAGCCATAAGTATTCTTGGTTACTTTTCGCTGTTGCCTTAATGCTTTGAGGCATAAAAAGAAAAACTTCCTTTCCCCTTGGAGAATTCTTGTTTTTTTTTTTATAATTTAATTTTTTTATACAGCAATTCATTTTGCAAGACTTTGCTGTTGCTCTGCTATCTCTCTGCCTAATCAAATCATACTTTCATTTTTGATCAAAAAGCAAAAGGAAAACAATTGCGAATTTGCTTGGTTCGTTTTGCAATCCTTTCGAACAATCCCATTGTCATGAAAGTTTATATAAAATATAAGCTAACCTAGTAAACTTGTTTACTTATAGAGAAGTATTTTGTTTTATTTATATTGTATACAAGAGTACCTAGCTATATATTATTTTTGCATCTTTTTTATTTGCATCATTTTTAGTTGAGAAATGTAGATTGTTTTTGAAATATTGAAAAGAGGATTGCGCTTTCGCTTGTTCTCATAATTAATGCTAAAAGGATGCTCTTTCTTGAAAGTTATTGTTCAATTTGCTGGTCGAATAAACGCAAATATTTTTCTATAGAGAAAGCATTTTGTATTATTAATATAAAGCAGCATCATGAGCATTAGACCTCTCTGTCAGGTTAGGTTGCCAGACAGTTTCATTAACGGCCAGTACTGGATGGGTGGAGGGAGACTATTTTTGTTAGAATATCATTCGATAAAGTGCTGGAGGCGGTTCAGTAGACGAAGATGGTAATTGTTTAAATTTGTTATTTAACTTGAATATTCATGAGGCTCTGTCTGTCGAAGTAATTTAACATATTGTACAATTTCCATTTAAATAGATTGATCACACACATTTCTATATATAGGGAGAGGTATTTATGTCATTCCAAACCGAAGGTAAGGATTTTTTATTGCTGATAGCAATTACAGCGCACAGCTTGCGATGATTTTGGATTTATCTATCGAGATTAAAAATTAAAAAGGGGGATGGTAAGTAGGAGGTTTTTGGCTTGAGCTTAGGACTTCGATTTAAAATGTTTATTTTCGAAATGTGTTATATTTTTTCGAACTGGGTTTTTCTTTAACAATTTTTTTGGAATTTGCATTTCACCAGACGAAATGATAGGCTAAGAGCCCACAGAAGACTTTGAGTGTGTAGGATTTCAACAAAAAAAGAAGAAGGTATTGAAGTTGACAGCTTGAGAAAAGCTTAGATCAGATTCTTGCGACAAAATATGGAAGTTACTCTGAATGAAATTATTGTGTCAACCAAAACTGTTTCTACCCCTACCAAAGCAATGCTTTTCTGATTACAGATCCCGGAATCCAAGATCATTATTTGAGTAAATAATTCGCCCTGCCAGGCCATTTAAGAAATTCATTTTCAATTGATATTGTGAACTACAGATTACAGAATTTTCAAAAAAAATTATTTGAAATTTTTTTAAAAATTTCTTTTTTGAAAATTTTGGTATGCAAGATTATTTAAACTTATTTGAAATTTGTATATACAACAATTTATCAAAATCCGTTCGGCAGATAATGAGAAAATTCAGAATAAGGAAAAAACCATTCTAATAGTTGTTGCTAAGTGTAAAATTTTATAAATTTCTGTAGGAGATCGCAATATTTAAAGCATATACAAAACAAGTTTAATGACAATCGTAGGAGCCGTTTTTGAGAAAAAAATATTGTCCTTGACGGTTTTATAGCTTTTGTATGGAATGTACCGTTAGTTTAGCATAAAAGTAATTTTTTTCTTAAAATGTCTTAGAGAGTATTAAAAACTCTCAAGTTTCGAGCTCAAAACAATAGATTATGTCGTTTTCCAAATATTTGATTTTCAAAAAAAAGGTTTTGAAACAATTATTGTTTGGAAGCTTCTGTATAAAAAATATTGAAATTAATCTCACCGTTTTGAAGAAAATTTAAAATTAAAAAAAAAAAAAACGGTACATTGGGAGGTACTATTAATATCCATTTTCTGAAAAATAGTTTCCCATCAATAGCTAGCCTTTGGTAAGAGTAATTTATTGAATCTTTTTTAAGAAAAGTTGTGGAGCCGTTTTTGAGAAAAAAACGATTATGCAAAAATTGCTTAATAATTTATGGCAGGTACCGATATCTTTGGTTCTAAAATAAACGAAAAAATATTGCGGGCAGAATCAACAAAAACCACTATGTACCAAATTTGAAGGGAATAAATCGAGCCGTTTAGGCTGTAGACGGACAGACAGAATTGTGTCATCCACGTTTTCGATCTTCTCTTTTATCGTAATGTCATGTTTGATTGTTAATTCGAAATTTTGTTTTGCACGAATCCAAAACTTGCCCTATAGTACTAATATCGCAATTAAAAATTAAAGTATAAAGCGAACGAGTTATGAGATAAAAACAAAACCAATCTCTTTTTCAACAAGGTGGGTCAAAAAAAATCTATTAGCTTCTTTTTTAATGAGGAGTTATACCTACTCAAATAAAAAATAAATATCATGAACAAAAAATTTATATTAATTCATGAAAGAAAGTGAAATTGTAAATAAATCTAAATTTTCAATATTCTATATGAAATACATAAAAAACAATTATGATCACATCTCGAGTTGCTGCTTAAAAGTTACGAAATTAATAATAGAGTTTTGGTTAGTTTAAAAAAATAATTGAAGGGGTCGTGCTTTTTGAAAAAGTTAATTTTATTTTATTTAATAAATATAAAAAAAATAATTTTCCCGTCGACTTTTTTTCACAGTTCAGCATTGGTTAAATAGTTTTTTTTTTACTTAAAATGAAATAAAAAGTAAATTTTTCCAAAAAAAAAAAAAGTTTTTTTGTAAGAAAGGCGAATAGGACAAAACGGTCTACCGGACCAATAACAACGAGACATATGTCGTTGGAAAGGTATTTTTATGAACTACAATAGTTACTATGAGGGCTTACTTCAAATTGCTGTGTGAAAAAGTTATTCGCTAAATAGAATTGCATTCTGGTGCATTCTAGTATGAATAAAATATATTTAGTATGGACAAAATTTATGAAAACTGGTCAAACAAATAACAACAATATATATGTCATTCGAAAGGTATTTCCCCTACCTACAGTACCTTTAATAGCAGTTCAGTTCAAATCACTGTGTGAAAAAAGTTATTCGAAAATTAATGAATTATTGTGGTTCATTTTAGTGTGAAAAAAATGCTTTCTTTTTAGTATGGGCAAAAAGTGTGAACGCAAGTTCAACCAATAATATGTCGTTGGAAAGGGAATTTTATGTACTACAATAGTTAATGAGGCAGCTTATTTCAAATCACTGTGTGAAAAAGTTATTCGCTACTTGTTACCCATGCTCCAAAAATTTTATTTGTACCAAAATTCCCTAAAGCAGCGAATAACTTTTTCCACACAGTGATTTTAAATAAGTTGTTATGGAAACTATTATTGTTCATAAAAATACCTTTTCAACGACATACATATTATTGGTATTGGTAAGACCAGTTTGTATAAATTTATTCCACACTGAAATGTACCAAAACAAAACCTTAGTTAGTAAATAACTTTTTTCACACAGTGATTTGAAATTAACCGCCATAGTGACTATTGTAGCGCATAAAAATACCTTTCCAACGACATACGACTCGTTTTTATTGGTTCCTAGACCACCTTCCATACAGTTTTGCCGATTGTCCTTTGTTTGTTTTTTTTTCTTTGGAAAAATGTACTTTTTACTTCATTTCAAGTCAAAAAAGTATTAGCCTATTGAATAGACCGGAAAATGAGGAGTATAAAGGAACAATTACGTGCAAGGGTTTTTATTATTGAATATGTTTGTTTGGCCCATAAGCATGCTTAAAACCGAAAATGCTACTAAATTCACCCATGCGTTTCTGAGAGAATGGTCACACTGGCCACTTTTCAATATTTTTGGTGTAACTTGAAAACTTAGCCGGATTTTACAATTTTACATATAATACTTTTTGTTCAAAACTAAATTTTCTATTGGAATGGATAGTTCAAAAAATTTTTCGAAAAAATTTAAGCAGGAAAAGTTAACAAAAACCAACCTAAAAAAAATCGAAAAATCGAGGATATCTAAATTTTTTAATAAATAGTGCATAACTTTTTTTGAAGCAAAGATAGGGTCAAGACATGCACGGACAAAGTAAATTAGAGACTAAAGGCCTTAATATGGGCATGTTCAAAAATTAATATTTGTACAAAATTGACAGAGATATTGCCATTCACCTTATCACTTCTTATAATTGCTCGCAGTTTTGGGCCGAAAGTCCCTTTTTCGGTACCATATGGCAAATTTCAGTTTCGTAAAAATGTTCGAAATCAAAATTTTGATAGAATATAACATTAGAACTATAGAGAATTTATAAAAAGGATGTTAGTTCGCAATTTCGTTTTTCGGCTGTTTTTAAATGTTTTCAGACCTACAGACTGAACGGCTGGTCCGATTAACATAAGATTTGGCACTAGGTGCTAGGAACGTTAAATTTGTCATAAAGTACCAAAAAATAGGCTTTCGGGCAAAAACTGCGAAAAATGATAAGGAATGGTAAAGTTTGAATAGCTATATCTCTGTCAATTTTCAAATAATATGGTTTTTTCAACATGTCATATTAAGGCCGTAAGACTCCAGCTTACTTTGTTCATGCATGTCTTGAGCGTATCTTTGCTCATAAAAAAGTTATGCGCAATTTAGAAAAAAATTTAAAAATATTTGATTTTTCGATTTTTTTTATGTTGGTTTTTGTTTACTTTTCCTGCTTAAATTTTTTTAAGAAATTTTCCAAACTATCCATTCCGATAGAAAGTTTAATTTTGAACAAAAAGTATTATATGCAAAATTGTAAAATTCGGCTTAGTTTTCGAGTTAACCAAAAATACTGAAAAGTCTAGTGAGACCATTCTCTCAGAAATGCATGAGAGAATTTAGTAGCATTTTCGGTTTTAAGCATGCTTATGGGCCAAACAAACATATTTAATAATAAAAACACTTGCACGTAATTGTTCCGTTTAAAAAGGTCTATTCAATAGGCTATATATAACCAATGCAAAACTGTGAAAAAAGTCGACGTGAATTGTTGTTTTATTTACTATTTGATGAAGACTACGTTTAGAAACAACACAATTTGTTCTTTTCATTGGTTTGTAAGATTTTGAAAAATTAGTGAGGAAAAAACGGTTCGGCTTACAGAAATATTGGTAATATGTCTGCCAATCTGTGAACCAATAAAAGTCATGCAGTCAAAATTTGTAAAGAAACAATAAAATAGCTTAGCACTCAGAACCAAGCATGCCATTTTATTACTTAGAAAAATAAAAATATATGTTAAAAAAAAAATAAAAATCGTTGGAATCGTTGGTTTTCTTAAAAATCATTTTTTTATTTATAAAATGTTAGTTATATTTTTAAAACTAAATTTTGGGATGCTTGTTTTGATTATTTATTAAAATACATTTACGAAATATTTTCAAAAAAATTCATCAACCCGTTTTCACAATATTGCATTTAAAAAAAAAAAATAAATAAAAATATTTTTTAAAAAATCCAAGACCTACTTTTTTTTAAATTTTGATATGCAATATTATTGACATTTTAATGGAGCTTTTGTATAAAAAATTTGATTGAAATACGTTGAGCCGTTAAAGATAAAATGGAAAATCAAAAAAACCGTTATAGGTATGGCAGGTACCGTTAATAACAGTTTTTGGAAATTTTTGTTCATTACAAAAAGTACACCATATATACAGTAACACATTGATTTTTTTTATCAAAATCATTGGATCCATTTTTGAGATAAATTAGCGTATTCTTAGCGGTTGTATGGCATGTACCGTTATTTGTGAAGCTAAAAAAAATTCAATTTCCCTTCTGGAAAATTAGAAAAAAAACTTTAAGTTCAAAATTTGAAGAAAATCGCTTCAGTGGCTTAGGCTGTAGGTTGCGGTTCAGACAGAATTGTGCCACCCGCTTTTTTCGTGTTTTCTATCATCCCAATGTCATGTTTGATTGTTATATTGAATTTTTTTTTGCACGAATCCTAAAGTTGCCCTATAGTAGGGGAGAGGGGGGCACCCTAGGACACTTTTTACAAAAACCAACCTGGAAAACTCGTATATCACAATATAAAATTTATTTTTGAATGACGTTGTTCTTTAGAATTTTTCCTTGGAAATAGATGCCTTTTCATACCTTACTTTGTATCTTATACATATATATTTTTCTATTTAAAAAACTGTTATAAGTGTCCAAATCTGCCCCCCTAGGGGGGTAGTTTTGGACAGCCCTGGGGTAGTTTTGGACATGCCTTGAAAAACGCATTTAATCAAGTTTTATTCCTTATTAAACAATAATAAATTATTTCAAAACATAACCTCAGTTAAAATAAGTCGTAGGAGATTTTCTTTCTCTAATGCCTTAGCGTACTGGAAAGGAAGATTATGTGCTTGAAGATAAACCAGGCCATAATTCATTTTCGAAGATTTGATGAAATAAACGTCTATATCTTCTTCCAAGGTGCTAAATACTTGGGTGACAGTATGTTTTTAACTGTATCCACTGTTCACATTTTGAAACGCTATTTATTATATTAAATTTTTGTCTGGTTTGAACATGTCTAAATGTGCCCCTCATCTACTGTCCAAAAGTGCCCCAAGTAGACATACAAACAAATTTTTTTTTTTTTTTTTAATAATGCTAAACAATAAAAATATTGTTTAATAAATCATCGCAAAATAACTAAATTATGATAATAAAGAACTTTTTCCTCGGTGATTCCAGCTAGTTTTTTTCTAAAATGCTTACATCTTAGATCGAAAAAAAATACAACGGGTACCGGAAAATAAACATTTATTTTTAATTATTTTTTAAAAGCTGATATCGTCCCAAATGTCATCAGATATCTATTTGAGGAAGAATTGCCACTGTACAATTGTGATTATGTATTAAAAAGCATTTGTTTTGATACTTTTTTGGCCGTTGTCCTAAGCTGCCCCTGTCCTAAACTACCCCCCTCTCCCCTACCTATATCGCGAATAAAAATAGGAAATTATGCTCTGTCATTTTCCCTAGTTCTCAAGGCTTTTATCTTATGGTGATCCGATAAATTGGACCCATGATATAAGCTTTCGAAGCAAACCTTATCAGCATTTTTGTGGAGACTTTATTTGTTGATTTTTTATTTTAATGAAAATCTCCCAAAAAGGGATGATAAAAGGTTCACGTAAAATGTTTATATCTTGAGTTCTATTAATATAGGACCGTCAAGATTATGGTGTTAATGTTTAGAAAAAATGACAGAGCATCATATCCAGTTTAAAAAAAATTAATTAAACAGGTTATTACCCTGAAAATAAAAAAGGGGACCTAGAACTTTTCAACCCCCCAACCCTCCCAAGGGCTGAAAACAAAACCTGCCAGACTTTGGTGTTCGATATCATACGATACATGTACCTATTATCCCTCATACTCCAATTTTGGTTATATATACACTCTCTAAATTAGCTGTCGGCTCTTAGACTACAATGTTTGCAAGCTTCTTAAAAATTAGAACCTTGATAATTTTGTTTAAAATTATTCACACGCAAAATGGCTGCCCCAGTATTGACAATTAATCTTTCAAAACTGTACATAACCATACAAATTCAGGGAATAGGTGCTGTAAAGCATTTACGATTTGAACCAAGCCAAGCCCGTAAGCTTTAGCGCATTTTTAAAAGCAACACTTTATATGAAAGTTTGCCGAAAAATCTCTTAAATCACAATGCGTTTGTTGTAACATGGGATGTGTTTTAAAATCGTATTTAAGAAAAATATGGTGTCAAAAAAATAAAAGAAAAAATAATTAAAGAAATGAAGAGAAAATATGCAGAGTAAATCTGTGAATTATTATTTTCTATAGCTTTTCATTTAAGCAAAATGAACATAATTTGTCTTTAAATTATATTTAATAGAAGAAGTAATAACATTGTTCTTAAGTTATAGAAAGCTATCTTTTTTTTCGAAAACGTTATATTCAAATTATCAAAAATAAATAATATCACGAAAGCACTTAAGTCTTAACTTGAGAAAAAAAGGCGAATTATTTTTAAGATAATTTAGAAACAAAATACAAAAAAAGATATTTTTGGAATTAAAATTGTTTTAAATAAAGCTAATGATACAAGTACCGACACTATTGTTTTTTTTAAATTTTATAACCAATTATTTCATATAGCATTTATTAAAGTATTTTAAACTTTTAACAGATTTTTATCAAAAGAACAATAAATTCATCAACAACAATAGATTTACATAAATTCCTTTCAATATTTAATTCCATTCAAAATTATTCCCTCAACCGAACATAACAGAAGTAAAAAGATTGGTATTTATTATCGGCATACAACAACAACAAAAAAAAACATGCAAAACAACTGAATCAATAAACTCACCGGACATTTGTTTGGTTTCTCTCCACTATGAACTCGCATATGTATTAACAATTTATATCTAGCATTAAAGGGCTTATATCTTCTCGGACAGTCCACCCAGAAGCAAGAGAAATCCTCACCCTTCTTCACATCGACATGGCGCTTCTCGATGTGCGCTACAAATTCCTCCTGATTGGGAAATACCTCATTGCAGTCGGTCCATAGACATTCCAATTGATGCAGCAGCACCGATGATGATGATGGGGATGACGGTGTTGATTGTTGGCCATCGTCATCGTGGACATTGGCTTTGCTTGGATGTGATGAATTGTAAGGCGTTTCTTCTTGGATTTCCATAAACACTGAATCGTCATCATCATCATCATCAATATCGTGACCACCATCACCAGCAGGACTTCCACCATCATCATCATTATCATCGTCGGGACCAGCGGCAGCAGAAACAGCAAGGACACTATTGACAATATTATCATCGAACACTGCTGTCGTTGATGACAGCGTCGCCGTCGATGTCGTTGGTGGCGGTGGCAGTGATGGCAGTGGTGGAAGCGGTGAGGATGAAAACGAGCTGATGACAACCTCTTGGAGCTCCCCCTCCCCCTTGATTTCTCCAATTGTCCAGATGTCCTTGTGCTCCCGATTCGGTTTCTCATGCATCATCAGTTCACTGCTGTTGTAGTTCTCTGGCAGGTGTTCATACGAATCATTGCATTCGTCACTTTTCGGGCTATAGTTGTGGTGGTGGTGATGGAGCTGCTTTGCATGCTGATGCTGGTTGGGTGAGACCAATTCATCATAGGCAAATGTTTCCACGTGCAGAAGTTGTTCTGTCCTAGGTGTCGTTGATGTCGGTGAGTATTTTATCGTCGATGAAGACGACGACGACGACGACGACACCTCAAACGTCCCAGCACCATTCATCGATGGAAATTTGTGGTACGAGTGCAGAATAAATTTATCTTCCCGATTAGTCCTGCTGTCATCTTCGCCAAGCACGAAGGAAGGCGTCTCCTCCTTTAGCCTCGCACCGTCAATAACTGTACGTGGGCTTTGATATTGCGGAATCTGATTCAACTGCTCGTGCTGTTCGGAGGCAGGGTAGCTATATGTGAAGCCAGAATTGTTGTTTTCGATTTTCGGCGATGTTCCTGGGGCTGGATAGGTGTCACGCAAGTTAAACGTCATCCATGGATCTGTCAGTTGTGGTGACGAGCAGGGTGACTGATTCTTCGATTGGCAATTGATCTCATCATAATTAAAATATTCGATGTCGAAGTTTATACTTGCGGTTGAGGTCTTGGACATTGCTGAGGTTTGCTCATTGTATTGATAGGTCTTGGTCAACCGCTCAATATCTTCCGGTTCGAAGCGAAAGACGTCCTCCCGCAGGACAATGTCACTCGAGTTATAGCCACTAGGGGTGCATGTGTCACTGAATACAGAACTTGGTGTTTCGGCACACGAAGGAAAGGGATCGTTGAAGTCCTGATACTGGCTAGTGAAAGTCTTCATGTCAAGTGAGGTGACGAGTTCTTGACCGTACATAACATTGTTATTTCCGGTATAGTGAAACGTTGGGTAGGGTGACGTTGGTGTGAGGACGTTTGATGTCTGTGTTAGCGGTGGTGTAGTTGTGGCTGGTTGTCCAAACATTTCGACGTGTTTAATGCGGCTGTTGCCCGGAGATACTGATGATGGAATTGTGACTAATTGCGACATTTCACTAAAGAAACACTTAAATTCAAATTCACTGTTTCGACATTGTTCCGGTTGGATTGGATAAGCGTGCCAAAAAATATATATCAAACAAGTTCACGTCCTTTTGAAACATAAAACTCACTAAATCAGCGAGATCGCGATTCACTTAAAATAACGCGCGGGAAAATCCTATGACTCAAAATATCGTCTATTTTAGGTGCCGTTAATTGATGTATTTTCCTACATGCAATGGAACACAAGAACACTTCACTGGGACGAGATCCGACAAAAAGAGTAATCCAAGTCGTCTTTAAAAAAACAAAATAAAAAAAAAACTTAAACTAAACTACGTTTCGGGTGTTTTTGAACTTATTTCTGAACTTATGTGTCACCACTAAAACAAGAGTTTTTTTCGAAAGACTTAAAGGCTATATTATCTGTGTATCTCTTTGGAGGAGCAAAGTAATGTCTTGAGGTTGCTTGAGGGTGCGTTGTTGTACGCACAAGAGTTGTACCTATAATAAACTATACGACATCATGATGCACAGTATTTAAACTAAGGATAGGAAGATACTTTTCGAAAACAAAAAATATTGAAGTTTTTTTTTTTGTTTTTCTTTCTTTTTTTTTAATTCAGGCATTTTCGTGTGGATTTTCCATAGCTTGTTGCTTGTGGCTGATGATGTTCAAGGAGCACATATGGCACAAGTGTGTTGAATTGAACGAACGTACATATTTTTCATTACACTACGATGGTGCAAGGAGTTTTTTTTTTCAATGTTTAGTTCTTGCAGTTTGTTCAGTAATGTTTTTTTGTTGTATCTATGGAGATATCTGGCATGAGGTTAGAAGAGATCAGGCCGAATAGGATTTTTCTTGATTGCTATTTTTTTCTTGTATTTTTTTTTATTTGTTTGGCTATTTTTAGTGTCGTATAATTGAGAGTGACAATGTGTTTTTAATTTAGTGTAAAATTTTGTGTTTTTGTGTGAAGATTGATTTGCATTGAATAGGTGGGTTAATAAGAAGGGTTAAAAGAACTGTGCAAAGTGGGAATTTTATGAACTTGATTCAAAAATATTATAATAGGAACTTTTTAATATGGGATTTTCGTTCGTTTTCAAATAAAAATTCACTTAAATTGCACGTTCTCTAGCTGCTTGGGAACTTTTTACTTTCCCTTATTTTGTTTTGGGATAGTAATTGAATTCGGTTAGTTGGTACCGCCATAAATTATGCTCACTGAAAAGGGAGAAAATCAGAATAAATATAATTTTCTGTTTTTCCCAATTACAAAATAGACTTTTGAGGAAAACTAGATATGTGTTAGGAAAAAAGTCCAATTTTGAATTTATGTTAATGAGTTCCAAAATTAATTCCATTAATTTTTCCTAAAATTTGACTCCTTTTCGACTAAAATGTTAGACGTTCATTTTTGCATAAGACACCAATTTTTTTTAATGTCAACCACTCTTAGCATCAAAACCACGAAGCTTAGTGAAAATCATTTCAGTTCTTCTTGCTTCTTTATTTATAAAAATTTATATTAAAAAATATTGACACATAGAGCCCTTCCCGCCAATTTATCGTAAGCAAAAAAAAAAGTAAATTTTTACAGGAAACAGATTTTTTTGTTTTTTTCCTGAGCTGAAAAACGAAACGAATTTATTTTCTGTAAGTTTATTAAGTTTTAGTTTTGTAAATACAATTAATTCATTAAAAAAACAAGACACTGGTGTTGTTTTTGACATTTACGATAGCGACTCCTGATCCGAGAATCCATATATAAAAAGAATTATTGATCTTTTTTGTCTAAAGGACGCAGATCTAAACGTCAGTGAAGTTAGCAGGGACACTTTCACCTTGGCACAGTGGCGTCTTTAGGCATGGGCCCGGTGGGCCAGGGCCCAGGGCCCCGTGATTTAGGGGGCCCCTGTACCACACCAATATACCAACGAATGGTCATTTTTGAAAGTATGCGAAATTGAGATTGGATTTATCTGGCTCTAGTAAAATAAATGAAAGAGCAATATTTTCTCATCCTTATCATGAAAGATTCCTAATACCTTCTCTTAAAACTTTTTAACATTTTTCCCAAACAAAAATATTTTAAGTTATTTATACCAAAAAAAAAATTAAATGAAATCCAAGAAAATTCAACTTTTAAATAAAATTATTACAATTGAATAAAAACTACGTCTTTCGAAACGAAAATGTTCACACAAAACAAGTTGTATTGAATCTTGGATTTGGAGGAATAGGAGTGTTAAACGATGTGCCTTTATTATGATTTTTATTTACTTTGACATCTAATAAAATTCTCCAAATATATTTGTTCACAGTCTTTTCTTTTACGTATTTGCTATTTTTTTATTGATCAAATTATAGGGTGGTTTCAATTTTGTTCCTATGCTTTTTCGGTGGTGCTAAATCCGAGTTTTTCACGAAAACTATTAATTATTCTTAAAAAACATCTAAAAACAATTGAAAGCATACACAGTATCCAAAAAAATTTTGTTTAAGATTTGTTTCCACGACAACCTGTTGGGACTCAAGCCTGAATTGAAAATGGACGTATTTTAAGTGTTCCAAAAATTCATTGGAAACACTATATTTAATAACACTGTATGACAAAATTTTAATTTGAAAATAATTCAAAATACACTTTAATGATGTTATTTGATTTTCTGAATTTGAATTTGGCCTCAGACTTGCTCTAGCATTTCACGTTTTTGAGATATTCAAATCTAAAATTTTGAAAAGGAAGTATTTTTTTGAAGATTTTGGGTTATATTATTTCTCTAGGTAGTTTCTTTTTTAGTAAATTTCTATGGTCATTCTGAAGTATAAAAATTTCCCTTCAAAACTCTACTTCAATCTTTCAAATAACTTCTTTCGTCTTTAATAAATTATTATTTTGTTATTACCCTTCGCCTTAAACTGCCTAATAGGGTTTTGTGGGGGCAGCAAAAATACGCCAATATTCAAATAGGGGTTGAGCCCCAGTGCGCATTTTTGCATAATTTTTTTGTATTTCTTTCCATGTTGGGTCACGAAATTTTAGTCACAAACCTCAGATTCAAAAACATAATGAGGACAAAAATCGAAACTACCCAGCAATTCACATGGATGGATGATCTGATTGACATCTATTAAAAGATTGTCCCTTACAATAAGTTCGTTCGTTGAAGTTTACCCAGGGTTGACCCAGGTTTTATTGACAACCTGGGGAGTTGTCGAAAAAACCTGTGCCGAGATTCAGCTAATTCGAAACCGCAAGGAGTGAGTGAAATGAGTCACTTTTCGTCGAAAATCGATTCAGTTAGCAAAAGTGAGTGAGTGAGCGAGTGAAATGAAATGTCAGATTACTCGCCAGATATTTCCGCAGTGACTTGGTGTATGTGTTGGTAAATTTTCCAGTTTTGGATAGGTATGTGTGCTTTTCTCAAGAATTCCTATTCATGGATAGGAAATGAAATACAAAACAACAATGTAGATAAAAACAACTACCCTTTTATTGATTGTAAAATCTTATTTTATTATCATATTCACATATGTAAAATCGAATTAGGTATATTTCTCAAAAAAAAACTCACATTCAACTTTAATTACGACAAAAACAATAATTGATTCAAAAGATACTCCATTTTTAATATTTCAATGATTACCTACATTGTTGTATTTGTTATTTCATTTCGCGTTCATTAGTGGTGATGTGAAACAGAATATCAAACGTACGAGTGTGACAAGTGTGACAAGGAGGTTGTATTTGACTCCATTATATTTATTATTTGTCTCATGTTCGAAACTGAACTCGAACTTACTCATTTCACTTAAATAGCTGAATCACTTTTGCGAGTGAAGTGAGATGAGTCGGCGAGTTAGGCGAGTCATCTCACTCGTTGAAATAGCTGAATCTCGGCACTGGGCTTTTCAATTCTCAAAAAACACTTTCAATTGTAATGTTGACACTAGCAAAAAAACAAGAATTTTGGCAAATTGAATAAAAACAAATCAAAGTTTCCATTTTCTATTTCTTTTTGTTATTATTTGAGTAAGATGTGTCTATTCTTTTATTTTCCAATTCAAAAATAAACAATAAACAGCAGCATGGCCTGAATCCACAACAAAACAAATGATTCACAACTCATGTCATTTTGACAGTTTATTCGTTACCTCAACTCGCCCCAATAAAAAACCTAGTTCTACTTCAGGACGAGTTCAGGGCGACCCCAGGTCTTAAAAAAACTAAGAATTTACTTGTTAGGGTGAGTTCAAGTTTTTCAAAAAACGCTTTAGGGCGACCCCAGGGTGACTTCAGGGCTCAACGAACAAACCTAATGATAATGGCTTAAGCTTTCATGCAGTTTTCAGTGTTTGTTTAATTTTGTTTGCAATGCTCCCTTTGCCCCCCCCCCGTTGTTACACTACTGCTACGACTGTAGGTTAATATGCGTAGGTTCTTCTAAGAATATTGAATTTCAAACAAGCGAGCCATGAAACAATGCGATTGATACATTTTTTGCTCGTCGCTTGTAAATTTGTCTAATCACTTTTTTAAATTAGCCTCCAATTGAAAAAAAGCCAAAATAAAAGAAATGAAAAGAAAATTAGCTTTAAACACAAAACCTCGTGACATTTCTGTATATTGTTCTAAAGAGCACCACGGCAGAAGTCAGAATCAATTTTATTTGCAAAAATGGGAACGTAATTTTTCCATTGATGATTTTCAGACATCGTTTGACAATCGACACCAAAAGAGTCAATTAATATTTCTGCTTTGAAAGCCGCACTATGATGAACAAAAATATAAAACCACGTTTCTATCATTGAAGAAAGAAGTATTGAGTGTCACGTGAAAAATGCAGTTTATATTCATTTAATTAAATTCGAATTATAAAATGTTCAAAATTAGCCTTAAACTGGAAAATAGTTTGTGTTCAAGACAAAAATGCGAAATATTTTAATAATAATAGTTAAATTTTACTAAAATGTATGATAAAGCTTATTATCTGGAAAATTTTTCAGTAAAACTTTTTCAAGGGGCCCCCAAATCCTTAATGGCCCAAGGCCCCCAAATGTCCAAAGACGCCCCTGCCTAGGCATATGGTACCTAGACATGAATTTGTAGTTCTATCTTATTGTGCTTGCATTTCTATTCCCAACTTTGCAGTTCACCAAATAAGGCTACCATCAAGTGACCTGCCAACTTAAAGTGAAGTTAGCAAGTCACATCGTGTATCTCAGTAACCAAGCTTGCTATAGACACTAGCAGCAAGGCTCAAGGCTTCAAATTTGCAATTCTTTTGCATATCAACGATAGGCTATGTTTAAAATTTTAAGCCCTTACTTTAAGAAGTTCACAAGATTGATTTCAATATGAAGTTAGTAGGGAGTCAATTTTCGATCTATGTACATATAAAACTGAAAAATGAAAACAAAGTTATCATTTCCGTTTTCACAGTTTTAAAATTTTATCACTACTAGACCAGGAAAAATAGCACAAATCGTATGGAGAACCTTGAAAAAATTAATTCATGAAATATTAAAATTGGAATCGACGCAGAATTGCAACCTCTATAACATATCCAAAGTCCCCCAAAATCCCCGCATTGGCTTTTTGTGTAGATGCATTTGAAGAGGTGCAGACGGGGAGAATTTGGAGGTCTATCAAACTAAAATATTTGTTTGGGTAAAACCTGATCATATGATACATGCTTTAAGGGTAGTTTTCAACGCTGAATCTAATGAAACTAAATTCAAAATGATACAACCACCCAAAAAGAAGTTATAGTCCTTTTTATGTAATGAAGACTTTTTTCAGGTAAAACAGGTAAAATATTACCGAAAACCCTTTGAAAATAACGGTATGCAAATGAAACTTGGAATGAATGTTTCATTTGTCATAGGAACTAAGACTCAAGAGAGTCCCTAAAAATATCCATGGTGAAAGGGTGTTTTTTTTTAAGGGGGAGGGACAACAAAGAATGTTAACCATAACACCCACGTAAAAACTCTTACACTCATGAAACTCGCCAAAAATATTAAACTCTTCATGGCCACCAAGAATCAAAATAGTCCATACAAATATCTTTGTTCTAATAGTGTTTTTGGTGACTGTTAACTTTTGACTTGTTCTACGGAAAATACGATTTAAAAAATTAATTTTTGCTTGAAAAGGCCCATAACTTAGTTAAGGGTGCTTGTATCATTTTAGTTTTGCTTTTATTAGATTCAGCGTTAAAAAATACCCTTAAATCATATACCATACTTTGTGTGTATACCACAATTACACCAAATCTGAATGTTGGCTCAAATCTTCCAATTTCTTCCCAGATTTTCCCTCTCTTTAATAAAATCTCCCAGAACAAATATATTTATATGGATTATTTTGATTCTTGGTTGCCATGACAAATTTAATGTTTTTGGAAAATTTCATGAGTGTAAGATTTTTTTCGTGGGTGTTATGGTTAACATTCCACACTTGCCCCACCCCCTTAAAAAAAAACACCCTTTAACCATGGATATTTTTAGGGACTCTTTTGATTCTTAGTTCCTATGACAAATGAAACATTCATTTCAAGTTTCATTAACATACCGTTATTTTCAAAGGGTTTTCGGTAATATTTTACCTGTTTTACCTGAAAAAAGTCTTCATTACATAAAAAGGACTATAACTTCTTTTTGGGTGGTTGTATCATTTTGAATTTGGTTTCATTAGATTCAGCGTTAAAAACTACCCTTAAAGCATGTATCATATGATCAGGTTTTACCCAAACAAATATTTTAGTTTGATAGACCTCCAAATTCTCCCCGTCTGCACCTCTTCAAATGCATCTACACAAAAAGTCAATGCGGGGATTTTGGGGGACTTTGGATATGTTATAGAGGTTGCAATTCTGCGTCGATTCCAATTTTAATATTTCATGAATTAATTTTTTCAACCTCGGAACCCATTTTTCCTGGCCTATACACAAACAGAAAAAAAAAAACAAAACTAAAAATCAACCGACAAAAGCAATTGCACTAAGCGGAAGTGATGAAAATAAATCCTATTCCCATCAGATTGTAAAAAATGTGCGCAAGAACCAGAAAAAATCTATCAATGAAATGCTTGAACTTATCCTTAAAAAGATTGACAAACAAGATTTAAACATATACAGTGATATTTATTAGATTTTCTAAGAACACGCTTGGGCAGCTGTCCAGCTAGTCAATGCCTAAATAGTTTAGGCAACTTGTTATTTATAAACGCATTCCAACAATTGCCCAAATGTGGCCTCATTTATTCACTCACATGCCTGTATTTATTCATTTTTGAATGAATTAATGAATTTTAGTACGCTTTGGGGCACGTTCAACTAGCTTTTCATTCATTTCAAAACTAGAAAATTAGAAAACCAGAAATATTTGCCCACCTTATTCATTAAACGTGTCTACTTTCAAATAAGATTTGGACAACCAATTTCAGTGGATAAGTTAGTTAGTTTAGTCGGTGCTAAGTATTTATAAATAACATTTTGGAGTTGGACAGGTGTCTAAAGTTAGACATCGCTTGGAATGGGTTTATAAATAGCACTGATAACAGCTAACCGAAAAAGTCGCTCTAAAGAAACAATGACGGACAGAACACTTAAGATCGCAACATAGAATGCAAACGGTCTTTTAAAACATGGATCAGAAATAAACATCTTTTTAGACTTACACTCCGCTTCAACTGAATAGACACACAAATTTTCAAAGGAACTTTGTCCATTTTTTCCAAACATGGTGCATAAATGTTTCATTTGATGATGCTTATTGTTTGTTTATAATGTTGGGAACATAAATCAGAAAGAATAATTCAAAAAGCACCGATATTTTTTCTCCCGCTCTCTTGCAAAGTTTTTCACATCGAAAAATGCAGTTTTTTTTGCGTCAACTGAATAGACACACGTATTGAAATTGGTTATAAAAGCTAATGGAAGGAAGTAAACCCAGTTTTTTTTGGAAAAGTAGTTTATTGGGCAAGTCTAGTAGTGGGTAGTGTCACTTTTGTTCATTTAAGTTTCATAAATTTGATCCAGCATGGCATCGTAAAGTTTCCCTATGTAATCCAGCTAAATTTCTATCTGAGCAAATTCCATGGCTAGAATTTGGGGTTTTCTGGCCTTAAACTGATAGCCAGGCTCGTTAACTACTAATACTAAATATCCCCAAAAGTTTTCAATTAGGTTTTGGTAGGGTAAGTACGGTTTTCATCGAAGAAAATCGATATTTTGCCCCTCTTTCAAGTCTTTAACTATGCACGCCATGTGGATGTGGGGGTTTCTCTTGCTTAAAAGTCCCGTTAATGGGTCCAAAAATATCCAAAAATTAAATAAAACCACTTTCCAGTATTTTTTAATAAGTTATTGCACTCATTTTTGAGATTTGAAACTCAAACTCAAAAGTGCTAAGGTAGCTAATTTTTCCACATACCAAAACATCGCCTTCTCAAATATGATGACGTGCTTAAAAGGTTTTTTTCCCATTAGGGCTTTCAAAAATAATTTTTTTTTCATCCAAAAGACCCCCATTTTTCCAACTCATATGAATCATTATAAACAAACAATAAGCATCATCAAATGAAACATTAATGCACCATGTTTGGAAAAAATGGACAAAGTTCCTTTGAAAATGTGTGTGTCTATTCAGTTGAAGCGCAGTGTATAAAGCATATAGACATTTGTTTGGTGTCCGAAACTCACCTCGCTATAGTACAAAGTCTTGATAATAAATTACCGTATTTAGCGTGTTATCACGCTCCGCACCCAGCTGACAAAGCCAGATCAGCAATACTAACAAAAGTCGGAAAAAGTATTTAAAAAAAAATATTTCGCATTTTTCTTTATATCTTTCGTTTTATTGATAGAAAAAATAAAAAAAAAAATATATTATAATGGTATCAGGATGAGCTTCCAAAAAAACATACAAAAGTTGGATTCATAATTATAGTTTCGAAAATAAAAATTGTATTTTGACTAAATTAAAAAGGCTTGTAAATACCGGTTTACTTTTTATTACAGGCAGTGAAGAATGTTTTTTAGTATGTTTCTGGATGCCGAATTCAAATCCATCCTCCGAGAAAAAAATTTAACTCGAAGACGAATTTCCAACAGAATTTCAAGCAGGATTTGCAAAATTTTGATTAAAGAGAGTATTTTCTGCAATATTTTGCGAAATTTTAATCTGAAATTTAAGCTTGCGACATTTTGTTAGTGCGATATTGTGGTGCGATTTTGTAATTGCAAGATTTTGTAACGCTATAATTTTAATTTCAAGATTTCTTACCCAACCAGATAGGCCACTATATATCCTGATAAAAGGTCTACCAGTTTCAGTAATCGGTTAATGATGTATTTCGTCACTCAAGGTCATTTAAAAAAATTATTTGTACCTCATTTATGTTATCTTAGAAAACAAGTACAAGTATAAAAGGTCGTAATTGATCAGACATTGATTTTTTCAATCAATTTTCAAAGCTTTAATATCGTTGTGGTTTTTGGCTTCTCATTTATAGCTTTTCGCAAAAACTCGTACACGTATCATCCGAAAGGCCACTGAATCATTATGAAAGGTCAACTAAGCCGTAATGGGGTATTGAACTTTTTTTGAAATTCCAAAAAGAAATCTATGCCTGGAGCACAGACTAAAACTGTAACTGACTTTTTATGACCATTTAGTGACCTTTGAAATTGCACACATACAAGGTTAAGAGATTCAAAAGTCCCTGGGCCTTTTAGGTATATCAAATCGATAACTTAAACTTAAACAGGAATTTGTAATAAAAGGACATTTTTTATCTTATTTTGTGTACAGAAATGTTGGCAAAATCATCAAACCAATTTCAAAATCATTTTTACGCTTCTTCTTCTATTATTCCGAAAAACAAATTGTTGATTCATTATTTAGCAAAATATACTGAATGAAAACCCAGTTCTTGCAACTACATATGTATATCCTTTAAAAAAATTGTTTATATTTCATTGGAGGAAAAATTAGGTATTTTTGTGACGTTTTTTACTCAGAACTTTTTTCATTGTGTCCTTAAATACGCCCAAATGTTCGTAGACGAATTTTGTCCTTTGAGTATTGAAATCATTTTTTCATGATGGAATTCATATATTTCAAATTTATTTATGCTTGGGAGAAGCCCCACGGGGGAGTCTTGACCCCACCCCCCCCCCCCCCCCCCCCGCCCTTGTAGTTAGATAGATAGTGTTTATTCTTCGATTTAGGTGTTTTCAAGTATACAATTCATTGTTATAAACCAGTGTTTTTCAAACTGTGGGTCGCGACCCCCTAGGGGGTCGCCAAGAATAATTAGGTGGGTCGCGGTCGCAAGCCATTAGAAAAAGATACAGATTTTCTTTTATTAAATGTTCAAAACTTGGTTGTATCTTTGAGGTGTTAACAATTAAAGCATTTTCCTATTGAAGGAAGATAACATGAGTTCACATATAGGTATGAAGTGGTGAATGGCACTAACAATGTTCAAGCCTCTTTTGCCAGCTCTAGATATTTTCCTCTTCTCTTCTCTTTATCCAGAAATTATCAATGGTTTTTACATTGAATTCAGAGCATACCATCTGCAGCTAAATAAATAAGATTTTCTATCTTCTTTACAGATTGAAAACCGGCCAGATGAAATAATATATTCAAAAAAGGATTGAGTATCTATCTCTGTCCATTTCCACCTTCAGAAAAGAGTTCTGGAAAGTCACTTAATAGTTTTTTCTCCTAATTATGCAAACTCTCATGAGAGAACTGTGAGCGCCTAATGTCATGGCATGGATTCATCTGATGAAATTTCGTCGAGAATTTTCTGAACCCAGGGAAAAAAATCATACATTTGTTTTGCAAACGAAGTTTTGCGAGGAGTTCTCTGATTTTGTGTTTTGCAGTCAAAATGTTTTCTTGTCTCTCCCTTGGAGTTCTATCAAGATGTTTAAGTGGGCAAAAAGGTCAGCGAGAAATGATAATTTTAAAAGCTGAGTGGGGACAGAAAAATGATTTGACTATCCCGATTTTGAATCTTGTACAAACATCAATAAGTCAGCTTTTAATTTCAGAACTCATGTCAACTAAAATTTAAAAGTCTAAGTGAAAAACTTTTTTTAACAGTCTGGCAGGTTGAACCATATACTGAAATAATCTCAGATTCCATGATATGGGATCCGCGGAGCTTATATAGGGAAGGATGAAATTCAATTTCGGCTTACACGATTACCCTCGAGGTTGCAATCATACTTTTTTTTCGATTCACAAGACTTCGGTTTTTTGAATAGCCTTTAATGAAGCTTTCGATGCCTATACTTTTTTTTTGTTATCAATCACACCCAAAATCTGCTGTGGGCAGATTTTGGGTGTGATGATTGAGACCTTTTGACAAGCATCTGAGCTCTGTTTGACAAAGATTTTGATGGGCTCGATTCATATCGCTTTTCAAATAACTGACAAAGTATTATTGTGAATGTGGGGGTCGCCAGAATGATTTTACTAGCAAAGGGGTCGCGTACTCAAAAAGTTTGAAAAACACTGTTATAAACTATTGAATAATACAAAATGTCATCAGCCAGAGTGCCACTATTGTACTTTTTAAATTACATAATGTTTCCGAAATGTTTTATTATTATTATTTTTTTTTTTTTCATTTTCTCGACAAAAAAAAACTTAGTTTTTATTTATTTTTACAAATTTTTTTTTAGATCAAAATAAAATAGTTTAGTCAAAACAAAATAAGGGTTCAATTGACTTTAAGTTTAGTTAAAACAGAATTATTAATAGTATCTAAACAGAGTTTAAAATAAGTTATACTGGTTTTGTAACGCAAAATTATAATCACAATTGGTTAAAAGCTTTCTCTAATGATTTTTGATCGGTATGTCAGCGCTTCCTTACAATACACAAATAAGATTATCCAATTTAGACCATTCAAATAGCTATAGATATCGTCACATTGCAAAGTACTTTTTCCAGAGTAGACCCTTCTTATGTCCTTCAATACTGGACAAACCTCAATGAAATTCTGCAGGTCTTCCTTCTGTCGTAGATTGCAAAACGTGCAAATATCAAGGCCTTCAGTTTAATGAGGTCGAAAGTTCAGCTTTAGCATCTCTCCTCTTACTTTGAAAACTGTACTTATTAAGTTCCTGCCGTAAATACTATTGAAATAGTTCCTTTCATTCAGATTCAGGTTACACTTCGAGTAAAATCGTCTTTCAGTAGATGAACGTGCCTTTTCTATGAACGCATACCTTTCATTTTCATCATAGCGATAACTTCGTACAATGATTTTTTCCAATTAGCTTAGAACGATACCACAATCTGCTGCTAGAAGTTTACATTCCTTTAGGCAAAGAGTGTTTTGCCTCACTGCAAACTGCAAAATCTTCTTCGCGAGTCTGTTGGCATCCATGTGTTGCACCCTTATAATAAAATCCGCACTAATCTTCAGTGTTGAAATAAACATTGTCGGGAGCCCTGTTAATAGTACATGTATTTAGGCGTGTTGATAGGTAAAAAGAATATTTTGTTCAAAAAGAAGCGAAGCAGGTACTCCACCTGCTCGTATTTCTGCATTTCCCATACCTGCGCCACATAAAACAAAATTGATTTGGATGTAGCATTAAATACTGTTTGCTTCGTATTGAGCGAGATATTATATTATATTTATTTATTTATTTATTTCGCTTAATTCAAGCTTATATAATAATAAAAATAATTAGATAACTTAAACCATCTAAAAACAACTTATTCTAACTAAAAACTTAAGAGAAGGGGGTTAGGGATAATTAGAGTAAAGGTTTTTTCTAAGGGAGGATACACTTGGGTTAAAATCAAGGAGATGCTGTGCACTATTGGCTAATCGAAACATTCTTGAAATTAGATTAAAATGGGCATAGTTGGTTCGGTGAGTAGGAAGGCGAAGGAAGGGAACAGATCTAAGGTTACGTGGATTGGTGTGTTAAAGAAAATTAATTCAAGAAGAGGCGGAGAATCGATGGCTCCTGTAATGACTTGGTGAACGAAGAGTATGTCTGCAACAGCACGACCTTTAGCAAGGGTGTTTAAGTCAATCAGTTGTAACCGATGTTCGTAAGGGGGAAGGAAAAGAGGATCAGACCATGGAAGATTTTGTAAGGCGAAGCGGAGAAACCTACGTTGCATAGCTTCAATTCTAGATGAGTGGGTGGTTTGATAAGGAGACCAAACTTGACTGGCATACTCAAGAATAAAGAAGAAGAAGAAAAACACAAACAATAAGAGAATTATTATTTTTGTTTTTGTTTTTGTTTTTGTTTTTGTGGACTGTATTGAAATTAAATTCATATTTAAAGTTTTTATGACCTTTAGTCCAATTGCGTTTCGCCCAGGCAAGACAGTTGGGCTCATCAGGTTAGATGCTGTCGTTACCCTTCTAAGACGCAATATTTTGGTCGATGATTATCGACACTAATTATATTTGCAGCACTACTCAAGAATAGGTCTAACAAATGTGATGAAGAGAGATTTTGTTACGTATGGGTTTGAAAATTCTTTAGACCAGCGCTTTATAAAACCAAGGGAACAGTTTGCTTTTGCAATAATATTATCTATGTGAGAACGGAAATTAAGCTCTTTATCACATAAAATGCCGAGATCGCGAATGGAGGAAACTGTGGGAACCGGGACGTTGCAAAAATGATAAGAACGAGATGGTAGGGACAGGCGTTTACGAGAAAAAGTCATGTGTTGACATTTAGTGACATTGAGTTCGAGGAAGTTTTTGGTGCACCATGTAAGAAAAGAATTTAAGTCATTTTGAAGTAGGGAAGAATCAATTGGACTAGATATTACTTTCATAATTTTCATGTCGTCGGCATAGATAAAGAGGTTAGAGAAAGAAATAATGCTTTCAACATCATTAATGGAAAGGACAAATAAAAGTGGCCCGAGATGACTACCCTGAGGAACTCCTGAGGAGGCATAGATGGGATCGGACACGGAACATCTTAAAACAACACTAAATTGGCGGTTTTCCAAGTAAGACCTCACCCATTGGATGAACATCGGAGGAACCCCAAAGGCTCCTAGTTTAATATAGATAATTTGGTCAGAGATCTTATCGAAAGCTTTGCTGAAGTAAGTAGTGATCACATCAACATCGTAGCCTTTTTCCAGAGCACAAAGTGCCATGGAAACAAATTGAGTGAGGTTCGTCGTAGTGCACCTGCCCTTAATAAAACCATATTGTAGTGGGGAGACTAATGACTTACAATGAAAACAAAGAGCTTCATAGACAATGCTTTCGAAGAGCTTGGGTATAGAAGAAAGTTTAGCTATCGGACGATAGTTAGAGATTTCGTTCTTATTTCCCTTTTTGTGAATTGGAAAAATAAATGAGTTTTTCCATAAAGTAGGTAAAACTGCTTGCGAAAGAGAGAGTTTAAACAGAATTGTGAGAGGTTCGCACAACACGTTAGCACATTTTTTGAGAAAAATGGCTGGAATGCCATCAGGACCAGGAGAAAAGTCATCCTTAAGTAGTTTTATTTTTTCACTGACAGACGAAGGAGAAATATCAAGAGAGACTAGTGAAGTTTGCAAACTGCTTGACAAGTACTCAAAATATTCTAGATCAGGATTATTAACAGCATCGCTATAAGACTGACTAAAAAAATTAGCAAAGAGGTTGACAATTACTTCGGGATCAGCAGATGAGGTGTTGTTAAAATTGGAGGTAGAGGGAAGACCATCAGATTTTCTTTTTGCGTTAATGAATTGATAGAACCGCTTCGGTTCAGAGATGAAACAGGCCTGCATTTTGTCAAGATATGCATGGTATAGAGAATCACAAAGGAGAGAGAAACTGGAAAGAGCTTGCTCGTAATTTAAATAATCTGAATATGTTCAGGATTTTAAAAAAGTTTTCCATAACTTATTCCTTGTATTTCGAACAGTTCGCAACTCCTTAGTATACCAGGGGGGTGATGACAAACAATTCTTTTGAGGCACGTAAGGGACACATAGGAGCAAACATTCAAAGATTGTAGTATAGAAGAATGAAAGGGCAATGTCAATGGGAGTTTTATAGTTCAAAAAAGGCTGAAATCAATATTGTTCAAAAGAATCTCGAGTTGATTAAAGTTGGCTTTCCGGAAATTAAAATGAAATGAGACTTCTGCATCAATGACGGATATACCTTGATCGACAGTGAAAAGAAGAGATAGAGGAGGGTGATATAGATCGAGGGTGAAAAGAAGGTGGAAACTTTTGGTGACAATTGAGTTGCAAGGGTCAGAAGAAAAAATTAGGTCAAGCTGCCTCTCCAAGTTGTTAGAGATCCCACTTATTTGAAATAGGCCATTGTCATATAAGCGATCCGTGAAAAGAGATTCCTTTTCTGAAGTAGTATTGCAGGGAACAAAGTGCAATTCATCTTCTGATGGAATCCAAACAAGATCGGGTAAATTGAAATTGCCGACTATGATGAAATCATCACTGGACTCCGCAGCCTCAAAAAGCGAATCAAAAGAGTCAACCATTAGTTTATATGCGAGGATGGATTGTGCAGGGCGAATATAAGAGCAGATATTGTAGAAACACCGATTATAGACAGAGACCTTGATACACACGAATTCGAAGAGTGGCGAATTAGAGATTTCGACAAGGGTTGCACTCAGTCGGTTGTGAACAGCCAAGAGAACTCCACGCCCACAGGGACCATCATCTATAATTTGACCATCGGCTCGAAAGACGAAAAAGTCAGATGTGAATAGCTCACTGTCGAGAATACTGGGACAAAGGTTCGTTTCTGTTAGGGCAAAAATATCGAAAGGCAGTTTTTGGGAGTTGAGAAACATAGTAGACGTTTTGGTGCGGAGCCCTCTAACGTTTTGGTAATAAAGAGATAGCGTAGTTGGGGCAGCGTCAGTAGATAAAGTATTTAGAAATGGGTTACTATTAAAGATGAGGCTTATTACTGAATCTAGTGAAGGGAAAAAGTTTGAATTAACATGAGAAGCGTAAGTAGCAAGGTCTTTCGAGACTGTAGAACGAGAGATGTTAAAACCTTCATGAATACGGATATATATATTGATAAGAGAGCTGTGGTCGGTTGGGAGACCTTCTTTTTGTATCGATACCAAGAGGTTAGTTTTGATGGTCTTACCGTCAATACAAACAGAGTCCGGCTTATCGTGTAAGAAAGCAACGTAAAGACGTACATTATCATATAGTTTACTGTCACGAAGCCTTGCCATTATATTACCTTATATATACATTGCTTTGGATTAGCGAATTCAGAAGTTAATTACAGAAGGCGGAAACATTGGGTCGAAAATTGGAGGAGGAAACATAGGTGTATGCGAAACGAGAGTATCGTTGAGACAGTTAGAAAGGCTTGGAGCAGTAGAAGTAGGGCTTTGAGTGGTGGACTGAGAGGTAGGATTTAAGGTGTGAGTGGATAAAATTTCAATAATTTACGTTAGAAATAGTGCTCTTATTTGATACAGTATTAAAAGATGGGTAGGATTTAGCGTCAGTATTAAATGATACGCGTTTGCGTTCGGGAAACGTGGGATCATTTGGGATAATAGGCGTTTTAAAATTGGGATTTTTAATGGAGTTAAAACTGGGTGGGTTGGTCTTAAAAGTAGTATTATAAAAGTTTACGTTTTTTTGTTTAGACATAGAAGTTTTTTTTTGAAATTTTATTGACCAAATTAGAGATTTAAATTTTCCCAAGCAAGCAAATAGGATGGGCGGTAGAGACGAGTAACCATTGATATCTAGATCAAATCAAAACTTTGAAACTTGATGAAGTTAGCTTTTGACATTCTCCAAGGTTGAATTTGAAATTACTCAAAAAAAGCTTGCGAATCCAAGAGTCAGTTGCATAAATTGGAGTTCCTTTAACGAAGAAGAGATAAAGTTATTGTTAAATATTCTTTCCCAATTTGTACAAATTGCAGATTTAGCTTTGCTTAGTTTATTTGACAGATGTTTCTCCAGCTTCAAATTGAATGTGATATCAACTCCTAGATAAGTATAGGATATATCTACCTCTAAAACTCTTCCCTCGTATCTCCAGTTTTCATCTCTAGTCGTTCTTCCGGAGCCATTTTTAAAAACCATTACCTTGTATTTCTCGATGTTGACCTCTAGGTTCCATACTTTACAATATTCTGCAAGCCTGTTAATCATTAGCTGTAGGGCATTAGGTGATTCTGCGAGGGTAACTTTGTCATCTGCATACATAATGACTTTGATTTGCATGTTACCGAACTCAACACCACATGGCAAACAGTCTACTAAGTCATCTGAGAACTGAGAAAACAATAACGGACTAAGATTGCATCCTTGTCTCACTCCTTCTACTATTTCTATCTTATCAAATCGTTCTGTTCCGTCGTAGATATTATGCTGATGTTTGGTGATACATTTTCTCGAGAACACGTACGAAATTTGTAGAGATTCCTAGATTGTAAGGCTTGTAGAACAGTGAATTTCTGTTGACGGTGTCAAAGGCAGCTTTAAAGTCTAGAAAAAATGCAAATAATTTCATATTTTGACTGAACTTCCATTGGGCAATTGACTGTAGGAAAAAAATGTTATCGATAGTAGAATAACCTTTACGAAATCCACTTTAAAACTCCCTTAACTTCTTTCCCTTTTTAACCCAGTTGTTGAGCCTTTCATAAAGTATTTTGGTAAATATCTAAGGGCTGAATTTAAAAATGAAATCCCCCGATAGTTTGCCGGGTCATTCGGGTCTCCCTTTTTAAAAGTTGGCATTATTATTAGCGCTTCATAAAAATGTTTCGGGTATGCTCCAAATTTAAATATTATATTGAGTGCTTCAGTCAATTTTTCCTTGAAAATAGGTGTGCAATATTTATAGAACTCTCCAGGAACTCCATTTGATCCTGTGGCTTTTCCTTCCTTCATGTTATTCATAGCAGCATAAACTTCGCTTTGTGTTATCTGTGAATCCAATTTATCGATCCAAATAAAAGGTTTTCCATAGCTCCAAGACAATTCGTATGAAACAATTAGCAATGAAAAAAAGTGAGATTGCAATAATATATCTAATGAAATTGAGTCTTTTTCTTTTGCCTTGTGACTGCTGTTAATTTGTCTTGTTAGATTCCAGAACTCCGCCGAATCTTTGCTTTGACTCAAAGCGATAGCCAATTTTTCGTCATACTTCCTCTTTTTTTGCTTGCACCCCCCCTTGTATCCGCCGGTTTGTGAGAGAACTATACATTTTTATATAGATTAAAATTTTATCGTTCGCGATCTTCTCGTACATTTATTATAGTTCCTGAGAAGTTTGATAAAGAATGATTAAGACCCGTATTTTATTATTCGCGAAAGATATTTTATGAATCCAACTCGATTACCTACCCCATATCAATGCCACCCCACCACTAATCACCGTCCGGGAAAGTAACGAGGGTCTCACCAACCGACTCTTCGAATTCTAAAGGGATCAACACGGATAGTGGCAGAGGCAGTCGAATTGCAGTCATATGCAGTAACATTTATCTGAAATTCCCCAGCGGTTCCATCATACATGTGAAATGAAACGTGAGGTACTTACCTGGGAACTTATACTAAAATAAGTTATGTATAGGTCGAACCCGCAATCAAGAAGTGTGCTCAAAGGGACCGTCTACACCTTATTGACAAAATGCAATTATTTCTGCTATATTGTGCCTGCATACCTATCTATATCTAGCATATATTTGCTAGTTTATACTTTGCTTAAAATAAAATTGAAAACAAAAACTAGAATGGAAACATTGAAAATGTCCACTTTTAATAAATATAATTCGTTTTAATCAATTTAACATCCAATTGACAGTTTTACTGCCAAAATACTTTAAATCCTAGCTGCTTTTGACACTTCATCAAAACAATTTCACAAAACAAGTTCACAAAAATAACTTTCCATACAAAGGTCAAGGTACTCAATTGTCACCCTCTTGAAATCAATATCTATCCAGCGAACATCAGAGGAAGCAACATCATCATCATGAACTCATCATCCACTTGTATTGCTCATCGTCATCACACCAGGTGCCGGCTTTAGTTTTTTTGAAATTTTGCCAAGAGTGTCCGTCCAATTTGCCCCTCGTTAAACACTTGACATAATGAAAAACACGCACAGCTCTCATTTCAACAATTCAAAAAAAAAAAATTCAAAACTTATTCGAAAATATGTTCTGGTCGATTTTGAATAACAAAAACAAACATAAATAAATATTAACACAACATCAGGCCGCACCGCAGAGCACATGCTGCAGAGTGCATAAGCAGCGTAAGGGCAGCAGCAGTAGCAGTATAGTAGCAGCATATTGGATAGCTCATGATTTCACGAGTTCTCCTCTTTCTCTTCTGGCTCTTGCTCCGGGAAAACACGCAAAATTATGATTTTCGAAACGTACATAAATAGAGTGCACTTTACTATTTCAAATGCAGTAGAGTAAGTATAGGACATAGTACGATACTGTGCGAAATTTTTTAACAAAAAATCATTCGGCTTACTCACTTGAACTCATCAGTGACATAGTGAGGGCTTTGTCATACGCAATTTATATTAAGTTCAGTTCAACTTACATGAATTTTTCAACGAAAATCCACTGTAAACTATATCCAACAAGATTAAAATTCCTAATCATTAAGCTGGAAGTTTTTTTGCCCTGGGCCAGTAGTCCAGTAACCTTGTAGTTTCATAGTACTGAGACCTTGCGTCAGGTCCGGTAGTTCTGATTTTTTGCTGAGTTGTTTATGATGTTGGCCTAGTATTAAATCTGATTTTTCGACCTCGAGCGCCGAACGCAACATTGGTAAAAATCCAAAAAAACCGCGAATTTTTCGCGGTTTTTTCACTTATTGGCTATTTTAACCATTACGCCTTAACTTCCGAATAAAACATTGCTCTACGATTTCAACTTTACTAAATTTGCTTCAATTTGAGTCCAAAGCCGGTTCTGTAGACATAACGGTTTCCAAGGGACGGCATTTCAAAATATAGCAATAAAAAATTTAAAACAACAAGTAGTATATAAAACAGTATAATAACAAAACCATGGTCTTTGACATATGCTGCATCAAAGCAATAGAGCGTGTAGATTGGACCAAAAGAAGAAAACAATAGTACCGGATGGGGGGTATATATCCCCCCGTTTAGGCGGGAGGGGCAATTTTAAGAAAAGTTGACTTCAAATAGAAAAATAACCATAAAAATACAATGGTAATATCTGGACGAAAATCCATTCCTCATCTCAAAGCCACAAATCCATTCTTTAATTTTTTTTTAAATAAAGTTTTTTTAGCTGATAGTTTTTGAAAAATTTTACTTTCAAACTCAAAATTTTGAGAAAAAGACGATTTTTTTTTGTTAATCTATTTTTTTTTTATTTTATGGTATTAAGTACTATTTTTGATTTTGATTTTGATTTTCAATGCCCTTATTAATTCTTAGTTAAAAACTGAAAACCAAATGCTAAAATGACTTCTAGTTTTTGAGAAAACTTAAATTAACATGATCAACTTCACTGTTTTCAGTCTAGTATCCTTTTTCTTCGGGGTGGGAGGGCTCTGCCTCAGATGCGGTAGTTCTGATTTTTAGATGAGTTGTTTATAATGTTGGCCTTAGCAATAATCCAAGTTTTCGACCTCGAGCGCCGAACGCAACTTTGTGAAATACGCAAAAAACCGAGAAATTTTCGCGGTTTTTTCAGTTATTGGCTATTTTTCAACCTTTAAGGCCTGGTTTCGATTATAACTTTCCTCTACCATTTCAAAATAATTAAATGGGCTTCAATTTGAGCTAAAAATCAATTCAAATTGTGAATTTTTTCATCAACTTTTGAATTTAGAATGCTGCAAATCGAATTGAAGGGGGCTTATTCACCCCTTGTGTGAAATCGTTTGCCCCTTCTCAATGATTTTTGTATACGGTGTAGCGTGTCATGTTGGCTTTATTTTAAGATCTTAATCATGAAGATCGGATGAGTAGAAACGGAGTTATGATTTTTTCAAGTCAACCATATAAAACTCGAACTAAAACATTCGCTTCAGATAACTCACTGGTGGGTACTGAACTGAGTACTGTTTTAGTTCGAGTTTTATATGGTTGACTTGAAAAAATCATAACTCCGTTTCTACTCATCCGATCTTCATGATTAAGATCTTAAAATAAAGCCAACATGACACGCTACACCGTATACAAAAATCATTGAGAAGGGGCAAACGATTTCACACAAGGGGTGAATAAGCCCCCTTCAATTCGATTTGCAGCATTCTAAATTCAAAAGTTGATGAAAAAATTCACAATTTGAATTGATTTTTAGCTCAAATTGAAGCCCATTTAATTATTTTGAAATGGTAGAGGAAAGTTATAATCGAAACCAGGCCTTAAAGGTTGAAAAATAGCCAATAACTGAAAAAACCGCGAAAATTTCTCGGTTTTTTGCGTATTTCACAAAGTTGCGTTCGGCGCTCGAGGTCGAAAACTTGGATTATTGCTAAGGCCAACATCATAAACAACTCATCTAAAAATCAGAACTACCGCATCTGAGGCAGAGCCCTCCCACCCCGAAGAAAAAGGATACTAGACTGAAAACAGTGAAGTTGATCATGTTAATTTCTGTTTTCTCAAAAACTAGAAGTCATTTTAGCATTTGGTTTTCAGTTTTGAACTAAGAATTAATAAGGGCATTGAAAATCAAAATCAAAATCAAAAATAGTACTTAATACCATAAAATAAAAAAAAAATAGATTAACAAAAAAAAATCGTCTTTTTCTCAAAATTTTGAGTTTGAAAGTAAAATTTTTCAAAAACTATCAGCTAAAAAAACTTTATTTAAAAAAAAATTAAAGAATGGATTTGTGGCTTTGAGATGAGGAATGGATTTTCGTCCAGATATTACCATTGTATTTTTATGGTTATTTTTCTATTTGAAGTCAACTTTTCTTAAAATTGCCCCTCCCGCCTAAACGGGGGGATATATACCCCCCATCCGGTACTATTGTTTTCTTCTTTTGGTCCAATCTACACGCTCTATTGCTTTGATGCAGCATATGTCAAAGACCATGGTTTTGTTATTATACTGTTTTATATACTACTTGTTGTTTTAAATTTTTTATTGCTATATTTTGAAATGCCGTCCCTTGGAAACCGTTATGTCTACAGAACCGGCTTTGGACTCAAATTGAAGCAAATTTAGTAAAGTTGAAATCGTAGAGCAATGTTTTATTCGGAAGTTAAGGCGTAATGGTTAAAATAGCCAATAAGTGAAAAAACCGCGAAAAATTCGCGGTTTTTTGGATTTTTACCAATGTTGCGTTCGGCGCTCGAGGTCGAAAAATCAGATTTAATACTAGGCCAACATCATAAACAACTCAGCAAAAAATCAGAACTACCGGACCTGACGCAAGGTCTAATGTATATAGTTACTGGACTACAGGCATAGTTTCTATATAAGAAGGTTTTATAATACAAATTCTATATACTACTGAAATAAATCAGCCAAGTAGAAGACTTAGCATTAAGGATTGGACTTGTTGAATTATTGATTCAAAATAGCTTTTTATGGCCTTTAGTATTATAAAACCTTCTTATATAGAAACTATGCCTGGCCCAGGGCAAAAAAACTTCTAGCTTAATGATTAGGAATTCTAATCTTGTTGGATATAGTTTACAGTGGATTTTCGTTGAAAAATTCATGTAAGTTGAACTGAACTTAATATAAATTGCGTATGACAAAGCCCTCACTATGTCACTGATGAGTTCAAGTGAGTAAGCCGAACGAAACGCCAATTTATAGGACTAAAGGCCATAAAAAGCTATTTTGAGTCAATAATTCAACAAGTCCAATCCTTAATGCTAAGTCTTCTACTTGGCTGATTTATTTCAGTAGTATATAGAATTTGTATTATAAAACCTTCTTATAAAAAATCATTCAACCAAAAATATTCATTTAGAAATTTTGAACATTTGTTCCCATTTCCAACTCACGAGTATAAAATACTCGCAGATCGAAAAGTCGTTAGGTAAATAATTTTTGCTGTTCAAGAAGTTCAGTGCAAAAGGTTCTACTTCGAGGGTTCCGACTGTAGTGCGTCATACCGAAGGTCTGGGTTTGATTCCCAGCCGCTGCCACCTTAAAACAGAAATGTTTTCTCCGAAGCCTCTCACGTGGAACTGACAAATCCTCCAAGAATATACTTGTCATGAATAAATGCTTCTCATCTAGCCCTTCAGATTCGGCAAAAAATTGCCGGACCCCTTTATTCCTGCCAACATCCCGCACACCAGGAATGGTTGAGAGTCACTGTGCCCTGGCTCGCCACTAAATTAACTGTTTTATTTCTAAAGCTGTGTATGCTAAAGGCAAGGTTTTTAATTTAGGATTTTGATCGTTGTATCCCCCCAAAGTTAATTTTTAAAGATCTAGCTCAACAGGTATCTCCGTTTAGTACTTCGACCATTTTTGAAAAATCCTTTTTATCTAGTTGATCTCTTTTGACTAATTACGGACCAAAAAAGATTGCATAATATTTTTGACAGTATCCAACATGTAAGGTGCAAAGATCTCAGTTCCGTGTCAAAATGTGGCCTGTTTGTATAGTTTTGGCGACAAAAATTAATCCCCACCCCAATTCTTGATGAAAATTAATGAAATTGGCTATTTTTTCTATTTCAAGCAGGGGTTTCACATTTTATATCAGAACATGGTCCAAAATGTCAAAATTTAAAAAAACATTGTCGAAGTCAGAACCTAAGTCAAGTTCATTATAGAAATTTTGTACAAATCTTTATTGGAGTCATTTTTATATGACAAATTAACATTCAACCACATATTTTAGGAAATTTCAAACATAAAATTGACTCGGTTCCTAACTTCGATGCTTTTAAATAATTTGAAATTTTGGACCATGTTCTGACTTAAATTATAAAGCCTCTGTTTGAAGTTGAAAAAAGTAGGCAGTACCACTGAATTCAGCGTTTCCATCCATCATTAAGTGTACCAAGTTTAATTATTTTGTATGCAGAATTGGCGTGGGAAATGATTTTTGTCGCCAAAAAATCAACAAACGGACCACTGTGCGCTGGTCTTATGTCATTCTACTAGAAACGCATACAAATTTAATATTACAAAATAGTAAGGGTATTCATTGCTCAAATGTAATGAACATGCCTTGATTTTCTTGATAGGTAGTTTGGGCAGCCCCGAATCTACGATTTTTCCGAGCCGGGCGAAAACTTGATTTTGGCGCCCCTGTCGATTTTGATAAAAATAAACAAAGACGATACACAGCCAAGTTTTCGTTGAACGATAGCATGTGATTCGTTTCCTCATGGAAATCTCAAAGGGAAATTTTATTTTTGATTCGATCGCGAATCTTATTTTTTGGTTCCTAATAAAATTCGTGTTCACTCGAATCAAATCTGCAAGGATCTCTAAAATATGGTTCGTTCCCGAATTTATGTTGGGAGAACTATTTAATCCATTCACGAAACATTCAAATATGGAATAAAAATATAATTTTTCGAAGGGACAAAATATCGAAAAGCCAAAGTTACGCAAGATCAAGTGTCGAAGCATAAAGTTCCGTAAAAAGATTTGAAATGCCCGGGACTTCGTTGCTCCCTGAGCGATTTCAATGAAATTGACAGAAGTGATAGCTGAGACAGAGTTATAGCGGAAAACAAATATTTCCAATGATTGCAATGAAATCTACGCAGGTGATAAAACTGATACAGAATTGTAACAGAAAA
Source organism: Dasysyrphus tricinctus (assembly GCA_963921185.1). NCBI lineage: Eukaryota > Metazoa > Arthropoda > Insecta > Diptera > Syrphidae > Dasysyrphus > Dasysyrphus tricinctus. Next base: position 140,875,090 of record OY992530.1, read on the forward strand.
AATAATTTTAAAACTGGATGTTTCAAAAAATGTCAACATCTTATAATTTCGTTGTATCATAAACGATTTCAATGAAATTGACACACACAATTTGCGTGGGGCAGTCTCTGGCTGGTGGGAAATATTGTGCCGCCATTTTGAAAAAAGGTGTTGAAAAAGGTAAATGGAATTTTCTCGGCTCCTATAAACTAAGAGTGAAATTTCTATTGGATTCTGTAGGTTAAAATATTTTTTTTTTTTTTTTCGACATCATGAAAAATTGTTGTTGAAAAACTGTAAAAATGGTTTTTATCTCACTTTTTTATCTCACTTTTTTGAAATCTACTTTTGTTTGTATTAAGATTTTGTGTGAGCTAAAATATTATCTAAAATACTGTGTGATAAAGTTGCCACTATATCCAGTAAATAATTCTTTAGGTAAAAGTACGGTTTGTACGGCACGCTTGATATTTCATTGCCGCATCTCAGTTCATTTAATTTCATTAAGCGTCGCAATTCTCAATCTTTTCAGTCACATGGATTTGGCGCCCCTTTAAGCTGCCGCCAGGGGGCACAGGCCCTGGTTTGCCCCCCCCCCCCCACCCCCCATAGATCCGGGGGTTTGGGGCTCAAAAACATTTCTCTAAGAAAATGAGCTCAAAATTTTAACATCATTTTGGGTTTTCCATTAAAATTGTATGGGAAAAATTTTGGAATTTTATAACTTCCTCACCATTGAACCTGGATAAATTTCGTTTACACATTTGGAAAGAAAATTTTATTTTCTTAAAAAACGGATCTAAATCAAAAATTATATAGGAGCTACCGTTAAGAAGATATTCAGTGCTAAGATGAGACCTGTTCTAATGGGAACAAAAAAAAATATATATATATCTCAAAAACGCAATCTGATGAACTATTTCTGACTTCAGTATCGAGTTCAACATACCAAAAGCCTATAGTAAAGTATGTTTTGGTTTCGGTGCAGGGAACTAAGTCCCCGGGAACCAAGTCCACGGAGGGACTTAATTCTCATTTAATGGGAACTAAATCCACTTTAGGGAAGTGGACTTAGTTCCCAGGCAAGGTGAGAAAGTAGTCCACTTCTTTATGAGAACTAAGTACACATTTTGAAATATGAAGAGGAAACTAACTTTCAACGATAAAAATTACAAAAATTCAAAATAGCACGAAAACTTTGCATACACCCAGCCTTGCACCTACCCCAAATCCTAAAGTGAGAACAAGGGGCGGGGGTTCCATACATACCTCACTGTTTATTCGCCATATGCTGGGTGCTAGCAATGTATTTATGTAAGGCATAGCATTACGACGAAAAAATAGTGAGGTATGTATGTATGCAACCCCCCTGCTTGGGCTCACTATATAGGATTTGGGGTAGGTGTGAGGCTGAGTGTATGCAAAGTTTCTATTGCATTTAAAGTATCTGGATTAAAAGAGACTTTGAATTTTTTACTTGGAAGGGGGAATTAAATCCACATTTAAAGGGAAGTAAAACCACTCAGTTTTTGAGGAATTTAGTTCGCACCTTCTACGAGTACTAAGTCCACTTCGCTGAAGAGGACTTAGTTCTCATTAAATGAGAACTTAGTCCCTCGGTAGACTTGGTTCCCGGGGACTTAGTTCCCTGCACCTTTGGTTTCTATAACAAAAAATAAATAAATAAATTTGGTGGCGCAACAACTCGTGGAGAACCAGAACCTAGTGACTTACAACAACCATTCCTGTGTGCGTGTTGTTAGCAGGAATGGAGGGGACCTACAATTTTTACCGAAATCAAACGGCTAGATGAGAAACACCAGTGTTATTAAATACAATTCAAATGATCAGCCAAGTTCATTTAAAAAATGTGAAATCTCAACAAGTTTTATTTTGCCACTGGATATCTTCTAAACGTTTACTCATATCTAATTTTTGATTATGATCTTTTTTTTTAGGAACTTTCAAATTTCTTTTCAAATATGAAAACAAGTTTCTTCCAGGTTCAACGGTTAGGAAGTTAAAAAAAATTCCAAAGTTTCTCCCACACGTTGTATGGAAAAAACGAATGGCGATGAGGGACCTCTAAACGTTAAAATAATAAATTGAGCTAAGTTTTTTAGAGACATTTTTTTGAGCACAAGGTACCTACTTTTCATGGTACATATCAAAAAAATCAAAGAAAGTTCGTTTTTGACTCAGCCTAGTTCTTATGCAGCGTTGAAAAACACTTAATAAGTTTACGATTTAGTTAGGTTTATCAATTGGTTGATGAAATGTCAAATTTTGTATGGGAAATAGCTTACACAATTTGGCTAAAATTATCCAAGAATTTTGCTGCGGGAAATTAAACTAATTTATTTTGTTAAACTTATCCAAAAGTCATTGTGTGACTTTTAGCAGAAATATGATACTTTTAATATCTCAGAAAACAAAATAAACTCTGACTCTATTCTGTAACTATTGCATCGTGATTAGTTGGCGATGAAAGTTACTTATTAAAACGTAGCTACACAAAAAGGTCTATAATGATCCGAAGAACACAGAACAAAATGTCAAAAACCAACGAAAGTCACTGTGAAACAAATTAGTGACGAAAAGAAATACGATCTAAAAATAGGTATGCCCAGATTCTAGCCTTAAGTAGAGTTATATCGGAATAACTCCAAGACATGAAAAGAATATTTACTGACTAAAATTAGATAAGTTCACTGATCAAAGCCTTTTAAACTGTGGGCAATTGAGCAATAAAAATTAAACCTACCAAACTTAGAATTATACATGGTCTACATAAAATAAATGAAAAACCTCAAATTTTCCATTTTTCAATGATTTCATGATCCTACAGTGGGTCATAATTTTTATGATGTGAGTGATGAATCAGTCAGTTGCGCTTTCAGCGATCTTAAGAACTATATCTCAGAAACCACTAAATCTAAGAATTTGAAATTTATTGAATCACCTTAACTTGACTAGGGCAGTTTTCGAAAACGCCAAATCAAAGTCAGTTTGATCGTCAAATGATCGTCATTTTTTTTAGCAGATGTTGTTATCGTCAGATGTGCAATCGTTATGCTTGCACAAAAGTGCTTTGATCAACGTCAGTCAGTATCCTTTCAAATGCATTTGAAGATTTAGAATAAGCTCTCTGGCTTTTCAATATACCTATAGTTCGTCAACTAAATTTTGTTATTTTAGAATTTTGTATTGCCGGAATAAAGGTAAGTGTTGTTTATGGGTGTAGTGTTTGGGCTCCAACTGATTCCTATAGTTAAGGACTTGTTTTTTTTACTAAGATCAATATATTTTGACACTATGTGCCATTATCAGGATCTAATTCGAAATTATCAAAGTTATTTGACAGACACTTTTGTTGCTGCACAGATGCACCTCAAATGATGTTTTTGAACACATGAATTTTTCAAAAACGGTCTAGTTTAGCCAATATTTAGAATTTAAAGTGTCTGACCTAATTGGTATACCGGATGAAGTTTTTATTGGCAAAAAAGACGACGATGGAAACATGTTTGGTTTTAAACAATGTAGTACAGTTAGAAATATTTAAGAACAGATACCAGAAAAGTATATTTCAAAACAACGTTAATAGAAAAAATAAATTTAACGTTAACGTTAAACGTTAAAAAGAAAAAAATCGAAAAATTGTAAATTTCAGTTCAGGGGGCGTGGCATCCACCCACTTTCACAAAAATTCTTATAAACTATATGAAGCACTACTAATTGTTGTAGAACGATGAAAATTGGTAAAGCGGTAGGGTTTGACGTGCATACAAATATAAAAGTAAGAAATGTATGATTTTCAGTTCAAGGGGCATGGCATCTACCCACTTTCTAAAAATTGTTTTCAATTAATGTACTTTCGATTATTGAAGAACGATGAAAGTTGGTATGTCGGTAGGGCTTAAAGTACTTTGAAAGAAAACAAATCGAAAAATTGGAATTTTCCATTCAGGGGGCGTGCCATCCACCCACTTTTTAATCAGTAATCATTAAATAAAAAATAAAAATTTCTACCAGGATTTGGAATTGTTTCGATATTACTCTACTTAAGATATTTGATATTAAACTTCATGAACTTAAAACTTGGCATATACATATTTTAATAACTTGGCTCTTTTTTTTAACATTTATGTTTTTGTTGTGATTTAATTTTACTTCAACAAAGACAATTTTCGCTTAAGCCTAGTATGCTGCTCATGCGAAACGAAAAATCCCATATAAACATGACACAGCGAAATCATAAACGAAAAATTTAGTTTTACTTTTCGTTCTGCAGTACGCTGTTCGAAGAGCGAAATTGATAATTGTAGCAGATTTTTTGGAGAAGTCTACACTCTTTTTTCGCACAAAATGAAAACCCAATTTTTTTGCATTTGCATTTGTTTTAATTTTTTGAATTTGTGCAACAACTGTTAATGAATATTTTCGTAAGCATTTCGTTGTCTTGTTGGAGACCAACTAAAAATTCCGTTTTGCATCAGCAGCGTACTAGGCCTTAAGCTGTTAACACTTTATTTAATTGTCTCAACTAACACTATAAGTCGAATAGTCTTCTTATAATCAAATAAATTGCTTTTATTACTGAAATTATTTTTATGTATGTTTGTTCGTAGAATTACGTACAGCAATGTTGATGTTGATTTAAAAAAAAAAAAAACATTCACATGTGTACTTCTGACCACCAAAGCATTAATGCGTTGAGACTGCATGATGTTTAGTTTTTTATTCAACTCAAATGTCATCGAAATATCGCTAGACAATTATTAAAGTGAAAGTAATTGATGAATATACGATTCCCCAATCTTTGGTTTTGGAACAGATTTTGGAACTTGTCATTGCATGGAGGTCACCAGCTAGTAGTGCAGCAGCGGGGGTGTACAAATTCTGTGTCAATAGAAACTGAGATCACAAAATTCTTGCCGTTGCCGTCGTCATGTCAGTTTTGTTTAATTAAACAAAAAAAGAATGATTAAGGCCATTCAGGGATGTATGTCATATAGCAATGTCGGGCGGTGAAACATTTTTATTTGATTTAACAAGATGCTGTGTGCCATGACATTTTTAGTAGATTGAATCGCTGGGGAAATAAACAAATTTGTTATGAGGTGCGAAACGATATGCTTTACGACTACATCAGCTCCGAAATTTCTTAAGGGACAAAACACATACACATACATATTTCTGATTTCAAGTACATATATCTGTGTGTCTATAGGTTTATCCAGTTTCTAACTATTCGAAACAAGTGACAAATTACAAAACTCCGAATCACGTGTGAACGTGCAGTATAATTTTGTATGCGTTGTATGCTTATTTACACATGCAGCATATCGAAAGGGGAGCGCACGGAAAGGAATCCTTTATACAATCCGAAACCGCGATTTATAAAATAAATTTTTAATTTAAATTTGACATGTTTGTGAAGTTGGGTGAAATATAGTATTTCACACTGTCATTTAATTCAAGTTTGAATAAATATTTTATTTATGTTTATTTTAGAGGCATTGGCAGCGAACCACCATAGCTTCACTTCAGATACAACTTCAACAGCATCTAACATAATGAAAGCAAAAAAACGACAGATGGGAATTTGGTAAATTAAATTTTACTCTTGAGAGCTATAAACAAATTAGATCAATAATTAATAGCATCATATAGTTGTGTGCTGCTGTGCTGAAGATGGAGATGGTGATGGCGAATGACATGATGGCGCGAATGGGGTGCGTTTTGGGTTCAATTATAAATCTGTGAACGAATTAGATTTGAGTCAATTTGGGTCGATTAGAAACGTGATATGTTTTCTTTTGTTTCAATTCGATTAAATCGAATTGGAATTATCTAATTTTGAAAAACAAACTGGGTCAGAGTTGTTCAGATTAGATATTGCGTTTTTGAATGATTATAATTATTATTCCAAATCTGTATACCTTAATAGGCTACCCCTACAACAAAAAGGATTGAGATTGCAATATTTAAGTACAGGACATAATATGTCGTTCAATTTAATAGTGTATCAAATTAATTCTTGCTTGATATGTGTTTTTTCGAGAAACAAATAAATTAAATTAAAATGCATTGCTATGCATCAACATTTAGTTTTTAAATACAAGTTTTTACAGAGTTCTTCTTATTTTCAAATACACAGCTCCACAAACGTATTTGTTTTGAAATAAAATGCACTGAATCGCTCGTTCTTGTTCTTACGTTAAAGTTGCTTGGAACTTATGAACTTTTACAATATGCAAGTAATTATAGAAAAAAAAAATGAAAAAAGCAATTAAATTGTATAAACAATTCTCTAAATAGCTTAGAGCTCAAAAATAAGCATGCCATACATGATTACTTGAAAAAATATGAATACACTGATGGCCAGTATAACGAAAGATATTATATTTAGCCGATTCGTTATTTCGAAAGATTCGTTTTATCGAAACCAGTTTTTTCGACCCTAAAAAATCAAAGCAATATTTAGTGTTTAGTTTAAGTTATACATATGTATCAATTAAAATTGCACAAATTTGTTAAATTTAAAAAAAATAAAAAGTAATTTATTTGAGTTTAAGAAAACCAATTGTCATAACAAAAGAAAATGTATCGAAAAATAAATTCGAACTGCATCTTAGCAATTCTCTATGAAATAAAAATTGCCGAAAAATTCCAGGGACGTGTGAGCAAAAAACAAAACCTGATGTTTTGTTCTGCAGACTATATTGATGGCAGACAAAAAGTATTGAGACCTGTAAGAGAAAAGAACGATTCTAATGTTTTGCGTCGATTCTTTTCTTTGCGATTGAACATCATTCGTTATTTAGATATATCAATGGATTTCAAATAGTGGTTCGTAATAATTGACATTCTTTTAATCGGCATTCGTTATACTGGATGTCCAGTGTAGTTGAAAACTTGTTTGAACCTTTCATACAAATATTTAAGGTTGTTTTGAAAGTTGTGTTATCATGCGTTTAATAAATTTTGTTTAAAGCATTAAAATCAATCACACTCTGGGTTCTGGGACACTTGCGATTTGAAAAAAACCAAAGTTGTAGATAATTCAATTTTGAACATTTTTAATTAAAAGTTAAAAATATGCAAGTTATTTACCAAAAAACTCATTTCGACAACTTTCCTTAGACTCAAAAGCCAAAAATCGAATCAAAAATAAAAATATCAAAGGGCACGGTAGTGCCCAGCCAAGTTCGCGGCTCTACACCCTTTTTACAGGAACAAACTCAGGCGATTTTCAACCCCCCTCTAACTTCAGTACCAATAGAGTCAGAAACTTCAAATTCGCAGTATTTGCTGAGCTGATCAAACACAGGTGGCTCACCAAATTTCACCAATTTTTAGAATAAGTAGTTCCCAAGATATAGGACTTCAAAAATCGCAAAAACCGTAACTGACTGACTCACTGACTGACTCACTGACTAACTCACTGACAGATCATCAAAATTATGGAGCACTTCCCGACATTGTAGAAACTTGAAATTTCGCACAACGGTAGGCCTTGTAGTCCATACAGAGGAAAAAATCGAAAATCTGCAATTTTCTATTCAGGGGGCGTGGCATCCACCCACTTTTTTAAATATTCTATAAATTATATGGAGCCATTCCGATTGCTGTAGAACAATAAAAATTGGTAGGTCGGTAGGGTTTAAGGTACTTAGAAAGAAAAAATTGAAAAATTGGAATTTTGCATTCAGGGGGCATGGCATCCACCCACATTCTTAAAAATTCTTATAAATTATGTGGAGCACTTCTGGTTGTTGTAGAACAATGGAAATTGGTAGGTCAGTACGACTTGAAGTACTTAGAAAGGAAAAAAATTAAAAATTTGGAATTTTCCATTCAGGGGGGGTGCCATCCACCCACTTTATCAGAATTGCTATTATTTGTATGGAGCACTTTCGGTTGTCTTATAATTATGGAAGTTTGTAGTTTGTAGAGCGGTAGGGCTTGATTTTCACCTGGCAAAATAAATCTTTGCAAAAAGGAGTGAAATCACAAAAAAAACATAAGTGTAACCTGTGCGTACAAAGTCAGCCAAAAAAAGTAATGAGATCTAAAATAGATATATGCCAAGTTTTAAGTTCATGAAGTTTAATATCAAATATCTTAAGTAGAGTAATATCGAAACAATTCCAAATCATGACAGAAATTTGATATTTAATGACTACTGATTAAAATTTGGTGGATTTACTTGGCAAGTTTTCTCTTAAATACTTAACCACAAATTTAAAATGTATGAAAACTTGACCATTGAACCCACCAAATTTTAATCAGTAATCATTAAATATCAAATTTCTGTCATGATTTGGAATTGTTTCGATATTACTCTACTTAAGATATTTGATATTAAACTTCATGAACTTAAAACTTGGCATATATTTTAGATCTCATTACTTTTTTTGGCTGACTTTTTAAGCACAGGTTTCTTGTACATATAAGAACTTGGCTCTTTTTTTAACACTTGTGTTTTTGTTGTGATTTCACTCTTTTTTGCAAAGATTTATTTTGCCAGGTGAAAATCAAGCCCTACCGCTCTACAAACTTCCATAATTATACGACAACCGAAAGTGCTCCATATAAATAATAGCAATTCCGATAAAGTGGGTGGATGGCACGCCCCTGAATGGAAAACTCCAATTTTCTAATTTTTTTTCTTTCTAAGTAATTCAAGTCCTACCGCTCTACCAATTTTCATCGTGGGTGGATGCCACGCCCCTGAATGGAAAATTCCAATTTTTCAATTTTTTCTTTTTAAGTAATTCAAGCCCTACTGCTCTACCAATTTTCATCGTTCTACAACAATCAGAAGTGCTCCATATAATTTATAAGAATTTTTAAGAATGTGGGTGGATGCCACGCCCCTGAATGTAAAATTCCAATTTTTCAATTTTTTTTTTCTAAGTAATTCAAGCTCTACTGTTCTACCACTTTTCATTGTTCTACAACAATCAGAAGTGCTTCATATAATTTATAAGAATTTTTAAGAATGTGGGTAGATGCCACGCCCCTGAAAGAAAATTTCAATTTTTTAATTTTTTTCTTTCAAAGTACTTTACTTTAAGCCCTACCGACCTACCAATTTTCATCGTTCTACAACAATCGGAAGTGCTCCATATAATTTATAAGAATTTTTAAGAAAGTGGGTGGATGCCACGCCCCTGGACAGAAAATTGCAGATTTTCGATTTTTCCTTTGTATGCACCACAAGGCCTACCGTTGTGCGAAATTTCAAGTTTCTACGATGTCGGAAAGTGCTCCATAATTTTGATGATCTGTCAATGAGTCAGTGAATCAGTGAGTCAGTGAGTCAGTCAGTCAGTTACGGCTTTTGCGATTTTTGAAGTGCTATATCTCGGGAACTACTTGTGCTAAAGAATTGAAATTTGGCGAGCCACCTGTGTTTGATCCGCTCAGAAAATACTGCGAATTTGAAGTTTCGGACTTTATTGGTACTGAAGTTAGAGGGGGGGTTGAAAATCGCCTGAGTTTGTTCCTGTAAAAAGGGTGTAGTGCCGCGAACTTGGCTGGGCACTACCTTGCCCTTTGATTACAACAAAATCTTCTCAAAATCTAATAGGCCTTTTCACAATCACACATAAATGTTAATTTTTTCTCTCCCGTATAACAGTTTACCTATAGAAAAGAGAAGACATACAAAATAGATTTTATATGTATGAGTACAGTGTATTCAGGCTCTGGTCCTTTTTATGTTTTATTTGAAGAAAAAGTGAAATAAGTACAATTGTGTCTTGGGACTTAGGCTGATTGTAATGGGTCTTTTTTTTTTAGAGTTCCTATGAGCACAAAAATTCTTTTGAAATTTCAAACAAAATCTAGATTATGTGGGGTGTGAACGATTCAAGTAGATTTTGAAATCTTGCTGCTCAAAATCGAGATTTCGTTTCGGTGTGAAAAGGCTATAACCAAATGGATCGGATGGCTTGGTCTTGTGATCTAGTAGATTTCCTGAAAATCTCCTCCAAATCAAATAATTGGCATATTCACAGTATCACAATCCTACTTTATTACTCATTTTTCTCCGCATAACCGTTTACCCATAAAATGCGGCATAAATTATTATCAAATAAACAATATTATTCGGTCTATGGCTGGCACTAGGGGTTTCGATAAAAATAATAAATTAAGTATTCATACCTACACCGAAAACAAACATTGACAAAACTGCTGTAAAATTAACATTCTTAGTGATAAAAGTCTTTGTTATCACTTTTATGTACTGGTTAATTTAAAAATTCAAATCATCATAACATTTACCAAAACCAATTTGAAATGTTTAATATAATAATAAAAATAATTTAATAATTTGAAATTTTTAATATAATATGTATTCTCAATTAAAATTTGAATTTAATATGATTTTTTAAAATACAAAAATATTAATTTATTTGATATTATACACTAAATTTATATTTTCAAACTTCAAATTAATATAAAGAAATTGATTTTTTAACTTTATTATAACATTATTAATATCAAATATGATATTTGATATAGTACTACAGGTAAAATAGGATAAATAAAACAAACAAATTAGTACCATCATGAAACTTTGTGAAAACGTTTCATGTATTGTGAGAATGAAAAATCAAAAGAGTCTATACAAATATTTCACATGGAAGGGTGTTTTTTTGAGGAAGGAGAGGGGGGAAATTGTGGTGTATCCAACTGAAAAATTAGCTTTGGTGCAACCTAAGCATATGACACATGATTTTAAGGAAGTTTTGAATGCTGAATCAAATGAAACCAAAACCACGTCGATACGACCTCCGTGAAAAAAGTTATTGTCATTTTTATGTAACGATGACTATATTTTCAGTATAAAAGTGAAATATTAACGAAAACCAGTTGAAAATAATGGTCCGTCGATGAAACTTGCCTTCAATGGTTCATTTGTCATGAAAATCAATATTAAGAAGAGTCTTCCTTCCATGTGAAATATTTTTTTAGACTCTTTTGATTTTTCATTCTCATAATACATGAAACGTTTTCACTAAGTTTCATGATGGTACTAATTTTTTTTTTATTCGAAAGACTTTTCGTACTATTTTACCTGTACTAATATGATATTTTGTAATTAGTATTTATCAATATAAATTTAACATTTCACTTCTTGCCTGCTAGGCTTGTACACAATTTCATTTTTGTTTGTTTTATTTTAAGCTTCTCATAGAACTAAGTTCCTAAAATTGACATTTTAAAATAAATAGGCCATGACCCCGTGATCCCTGCTTTTTACTGCATTTTGGTTATTGTGTAATTGCCATTTGTAATTTTTTGTTAAGAAACAAATGTAATCTATACCTACTCTCTTTTATCAATTCGTTTTCTATTATTTTGCAACAAGAGCAATATTGGTAAAAATTATTTTATTTTTCAAACTATGTAAGTCATCACCGTGTCCTGTACCTAACCCCGAAGCATTGGGTGTCAACAAAGCGTCTCCATCCCTCATGATCTGTAGCAAGCCATTTTACCCAGCGCAGCGGCTCCATTGGCAATTTTTTAGGCAATAAATTGCCTCACTCATTGCTATTGCCTTAAATAATGCAAATGGAGACGCTTTGTCAATGGCAATGGCAAAATTGCCTAGAAGATGAGAAGCAGTTATTGATTTCCATCGTCAAGGCTATAAATTGAGAAAAAATGGGGTTCCCCGTAAATGTGAATGGCTTCTTTATTGATTTTTTTCAATTAAATCGAAAAATATGAGAATGCACATGACAAAATATAGTGAATTAAAATTAAATTTTATTAAAAACAAAGGATTTGAACAGCATTCCACTGCATTTGCAGTCAAATATTTATATACACACGTTTTTTAATTGAAATTGCCCGGCAATGAAAATGCCAACCCAAGCAATAAATTGCCATTCATAATCCAATTTCAATTGCCTCAAAAATTGCCAATGGAGCCACAGCGTTAAGTATGGTCACGTCTTTCTCATGGATTCTGCTTCTGCTAAGACAGTTGATTTCCATATTGTTCTTAGTCTTCCAAACAAACTAAGTACTAATCTTATAACAATCATGTATAAGATAAGATAATCGTAAGTAAGGTGTTTCCGAAAAACGTAAACTATTTTAAGAATTTTACTTTAACTCCTTTTTCTGTTAATTCTTTTTCTGAGAAAATCTTATTACAGCCAACGATTTCAAAAAATTAGCGGCATCTATATGCGTTCAAAATCTATGATTTTTGTAACGAAAAAGTCCATTTTGGGCTTTTTGTCAAATGTTTAAAAAACGAAAACCGAAATTATCAAGGTTTATATACACATCTCTATGTGTCAGTATGCGTACTGATTTCGGTCCAAAATTATGCAATTTCTCTGGCCATTACATAATTCATAATTCGCGTTGGCTTTGGGGTCAATCAAAACTAAAATGTTCTTTACTTTGACCAAAACTAGATAGTAGGTATGTGAAAATTCAGGTTTCTAACTCAACGGGAACTGGTAGCCTCCGGAAATGGGTCAAAAACTCCGATATAGATCTGAATTGTTGTTGCTTAATGCTTTGAAGTCCAAGAATCTATTTTTCTAATTCAACGAAGAGGTGTTTTGAAAGACATCGGCTTATGTTGAAAACATTTCGTGGAAGCGGTTTCCATTTTTAATTAAAAGTTATAGTTTGGTAATTTAAAAAAAAATTAAAAGTGTTTTTATGGAGGCTGGATCCGAAACTGTACCCAAGCGAACGAGACGTAGAGACTCTTGGATATCCCAAGACACCTGGGATAAGATCGAACTTCGCAAATCGTTGAAAATCCAAATAAATGCTGAAGCAGATGTTCAACGAAAGGCTGACTTGCGAAGAGAGTACCGCATTGCACATAAGATGGTCTATCGCTGTGTGAGACGTGACAAGAGGGTGAAGGTAGATGGACTCGCAGATAATGCGGAAATCGCTGCCAGAAGAGGAGATATCCGGGAATTGTACCAAATAGCCAAAGATGTTATCGGGAAAAAAAGCAACACCAATCATCCTGTAATGGATGTGGATGGCACACTTTTGGTATCAATTGAGGATCAGCTTCGTAGATGGAAGGACCATTTTTGTGCCCTGCTAAATGAGGATTCAGTTGAGCAGAGTGCTGAAGTGCCCCAACTAAACGAGATGCGCAGGTCCTATAGGTGTATTGACATCGAACCCCCGTCAGAATCGGAAATCCAGACATCAATAAATCTCCTCAAAAACAACAAGGCAGCTGGACTGGACGGAATACCAGCTGAATTCCTGAAAGCCGATCCCGTAACAGCGGCTAGTATTTTACATCCGTTGATAAAAAACATTTGGGAAAACGAAAGCTATCCCAGGGATTGGAAGGATGGTGTGATTGTTAAGTTGCCAAAGAAAGGTGACTTAAAGAATTGCAACAATTGGCGTGGTATCACCGTTTTGTCCGTTTTCCCAAAATTAATGGCAACCATCATTCTCGAGCGAATAAAGGAGAGAATCGAGTCTACACTCAAGAGGTATCAAGCTGGCTTCCGCAGTGGTCGATCGTGTGTCGACCATATCAACACCCTGCGTATCGTCCTCGAGCAGTCGATGGAATTTCAATCACCGCTTTACCTCATGTTCGTGGATTTTGAGAAAGCCTTTGATCGAGTTAACCGAGAATGTATATGGGGATCGTTGCTTGGTAGAGGAATTCCACCAAAAATAGTTGCCATTATTAAAGAGTCCTACTACAACGCAAGGTGTTTTGTTTTGCACAACGGGCAGCTATCCGACTCCTTTGTAGTGCAACAGGGTGTGAGACAAAGGGATGTTCTATCGCCAATTCTCTTCCTGCTGGCGATGGACGACGTATTGACGGCCAGTGTAGGTACAGCAGAGCGACATGGCATTCAATGGAGACCGTTCGAAGGGCTCAGTCATTTAGACTATGCCGATGACATATGTCTACTGGCATAACATCAGTGGGCTGAACGGGATGTGCCAAACACTGCAAGTGAAGGGAGAGTCGAGTGGTCTAAGAATAAACAGCAAAAAGACAAAAATAATGCTCACAGGCCGCTCCACACAGCAGCGTATTATTCTACAGGAGACGCCAGTTGAAGTAGTGGAACAGTTCAACTACCTTGGCAGTATTGTCTCTGCAAACGGTGGTACGGATCTGGACGTTAAAAGTAGAATAAATAAAGCTCGTGCTGCCTTCGGTACTCTGTCCCCAATCTGGAAATCAAGTCAAATCTCCTTACGCACTAAGTTGAGATTCTTCGAATCCAATGTCAAATCCGTGCTGTTATATGCTTGTGAAACCTGGAAAGTCACGTCTATCATTTCGAAGAAATTGCAGGCTTTTGTGAATCGCTGTCTTCGCCATATCCTAAAGATTCGCTGGCCACAAATAATATCAAATGAGGAATTGTGGCGCAGGACAAGTCAAGAGCGGCTGGACGTCGACATAAGAAAGCGTAAATGGCGTTGGATTGGTCACACACTGAGGAAACCAAACAATGAAATTGCAAAGCAGTCCTTTGAATGGAATCCTCAGGGTGCACGGCGGGTTGGAAGACCAAGAACAACATGGAAATCAACTGTCTTAGCGGAAGCAGAATCCCAGAGAAAGACGTGGCCACAGCTAAAGTACCTTGCAGCAGACCGTGAAGGATGGAGACGTTTTGTTGACGCCCTATGCCCCAGCCGGGGTTACAGGACACGATGATGATGATGAATTTAAAAAAATATACGTTTTGAATAAAAAGAGATGAAATTTGAAACTGCTTCGATTCATTTTCAATATTTTATTTTTTAATTTATAAGACTCATTTAAACGGTTTAGTGCAGTTATAGTGACACAAACTAATTGTTTAGTAAACTTTTTTTATTTAGTCCTTTGTATTTTTAAGGGCGACATTACTACGTGGATGTCGTGGTTTGAGACCTTCAGTTCTCTCGTACACAACAACCCACACCTCAACAATCTTTCCAAATTCCATCATCTAGTCAGCAAGCTAGGAGAAGCAGCGAGATCTCCAATTGATGGACTAAAAATTGTGGAAGAAAATTATGAAGAGGCTCTGCAGAGGCTTAAGGAACGCTTTGAAAACAAGCGCGTCATTGCTCAGGAGCATCTCCACCGCATCTTTAATTTGCCACGAGTTATGAAACCATCAGCTGAGGAGTTGCGAAATTTAATGGATAAGAACAATAATCATCTGACTTGTCTGAGGAACTTGAAGCGTCCCGTCGACCAATGGGATGATCTTATAGTATACTTATTGACATCAAAATTGGACAACTTTACTGCAAATCGTTGGAATGAAGAGTCACCTGTGGATCGCTTACCAACTCTAGTAGAATTCAATGCTTTCATCAAAAAAAGGTGCCAAATAATAGAAGGTAATATCTTAAATCATTCATTATCTAACACCAGTTCAATTAAGAATAATACTCACAATAAGGGTAATCTAAATAATCAACGTTCTGTACAAAAATCTTTTATTACAACAACAGAATCGAAAATCAAATGTTCATTCTGTCACAAATCTGGTCATTTTATATATAAATGCTTTAAATTCTTAAACTTATCTGTGCCTGATCGTTATCAGCAAACAAAGAAACTACACTTGTGCGAAAATTGTCTAAAAACAGATCAGCATGCATCATCCCATTGTTGTGCCAGTGGTTGTCATATATGTGATCAATTGCATCACACTTTATTGCACTGTGACAATGCTCCGTCATCAAACCCAGTTATCGTCGATGAATCGACTTACCAGTTGGACACAAACGCGGCTGTTTTTGATCCCTCCTCCTCCGGTGCCGATTCTAAACATATTCTCACGTCATCATCTCTTTCTGATGGCCTAAGCTCAAACCAAAATACACTGCTCGCTACTGCTTTAATTAACGTCTATGATGGCATAAATAGACTAGTTCCATGTCGCATTTTATTAGATTCAGGCTCTCAATTAAATTTGATTACCGAAAACTTTGCTCGCCTTCTCGGACTAAAAATGGTTAAGACTAGTCAATTAATTAGTGGAATAGCGCAGAGCCTCTCTTCTTCACAGTTTAAAAGTTCCCTAACTTTAACTTCGCGATCATCGGAATTTAAAACGACCGTTGAAGTCATTGTTCTTAGAAGATTAACTAATAATATTCCTGAACATAATATTGACATATCCAACTGGAACATACCGAAAAATATCATCTTATCAGACCCATCGTTCCACGTCTCACAAAAAATAGATTTAGTATTAGGCGCTGAAATATTTTTTGATTTGATGTCCATTGGTCAAATTAGATTGGGAGCTAATCTACCAATTCTTCAAAAAACTGTACTCGGATGGGTAGTTTCAGGACCATATCAGCATGGTCAGGAGAAAATGCTATACAGACAGGGTTCCTATTTATTAACCCAAGCTCAAAAAGATATAACATTACATGAAGAACTTAAGAAATTTTGGGAAATCGAGAATGGATGTGACATGATTAATACAAAACACAAATTTAAAGGGTCGGAATTAGATTGTGAGGAGCACTTTAAAGCTAATGTATGTAGATTTGGTGATGGTAGATACCAGGTTCGATTGCCTTTTAAATCAAATTCCTTGAAGTTAGGTGAATCTTACTCTCAAGCCTTGAATCGTTTTAAATCTTTGGAAAGACGCTTTCGCAAAAATAATAGCCTTCGTCAAGAGTACACCGCTGTTATTAATGAATTCCTTACTCCATATGGAAATTGCACCAAACATAGATCTCTCTAAACCTCATTTCTTTCTCCCTCACCATTGTGTGGTAAAACCATCTAGCTCAACCACAAAAATGAGAGTTGTTTTTGATGGCTCTGCAAAAACTACAACAGGAGTATCTCTCAATGATACTCTTCTCACTGGTCCAGTTATACAAGATGATCTCTTCTCCATTGCAGTTAGATTTCGATTTTTTGCTTTCGTCTTTACTGCTGATATATCAAAGATGTATCGCCAGATTGTATTGCATCCAGCTGACCGTTGCTTTCACCTTATTCTCTGGAGAGAAAATGAAACTGATAAGGTGAAAACATTTCAACTTAATACGGTAACATACGGAACCGCCCCCGTTTCTTACCTAGCCACAAAAACATTACAACAACTATCCGTAGATGAAGGTCGAAATTTCCCTAATGCTGCTAGGGCTGTTAAAATGGATTTTTATGTTGACGATTTGTTAACAGGTGCGGCAACACTCGAAGAAGCTTTAAAGTTAAAATCAGAGTTGATAGAATTGTTGGCAAGAGGAGGATTTGTTTTGCGAAAATGGTGTTCTAATGACAATAGAATTTTGGAAGCTGTAAATGAGGTCGATAGGGAGTCTTTTTTCAGAATTTCTGACTCCAACGCAATAAAAACATTGGGAACTTATTGGGATCCAACATCTGATAAGCTGCTTTATGACTGCCCTGAGAATAACAACAATATCTGAAATTGCGAAGCTTTTTGATCCATTGGGACTAATCAACCCTATTATAGTTTTAGCAAAGGTTTTTATGCAACAACTCTGGCAACATGGCCTTAATTGGGATGAAAGTTTGCCAATGGAGTATCACAGTCGCTGGTTACGGTTTAGAGAAGAATTAGAACATGTTGGGAAATTTCAATTTAATCGTAGAGCTTTTTATGGTAATGAAAACATTCAACTTCATGCTTTCGCTGATAGCTCTGAATACGCATACGGTGCATGTTTGTATGTTCGATCCATTAATGAAAACGGAGAAACTTCAGTTAACCTCTTATGTTCAAAATCTAGAGTTGCTCCTGTAAAGAAGGTTTCAATCCCTCGTTTAGAATTATGTGCTGCTGTATTGATGGTTCATCTAGCAGAAAAAATTTTGAGTATCTTTGAAGGCAAGTTGTCAAAGGTTTTTTACTGGACAGACTCCACTATTGTGTTGAGTTGGATCTCAGAAGCATCTTCAAATTTCGAAACATTTGTTGCAAATCGAGTTGCAACTATTCAAAATCTGACAACAGTGGATCAATGGCACCATGTGCGATCTAAATTTAACCCTGCAGATATCATATCCAGAGGAGCGTACCCTCTTGAACTACTGAAGTCAGATCTATGGTTCTATGGTCCAAATTATCTTAGATTAAATGCAGATAAATGGCCAGTGCTAACAGAAAATTATCAAAATTCGATTGATGAATCCATTCTTGAACGGAAAACACAAAAAATTATTCTTTTTGGATATAAATTCGAACCATTTTGGGAAACAATCAAATTTCATAACAACTACCTCAAAACACTTACAGCCCTATTATTGACACGATTCAAAACTAGTTTTAACGTAAAACTAGTTCTATATAGTCTGGGAGCCCACCGTAAGATTACCTATCTCATCGCGGCCACGTAAAAATTGGATGCCAACCGATAGCTTTAGTCCAAACATTTACAAAACTGCTGGTCGGACAAGCTTTATCTGGTCGGAATGGTTAGAAAATGCACTTTTCAGGTTGCATTTTCCGCTAAATGTACCTATAATATAAGCCACTTATATAAATGGGGTATCAAATGAAAGCTAGGACTGTCCTCTACACGATAGCAATGGTCGGACAGAGTTTTTTGGCTGTTGCCACGAGTCCGACCACTTTTCTAAAATTAGAGATTTTATGCATCCTTGGATGAAAATGAAAAAAAAAGTGGTTAAGGCCACTTTCCTAACCATTTGAAATGATTTTACTCAGTTTTCCCTGATATAAGACGCAGTGTTAAAAAAAGACAATTTTTTTTTTTAAATAGTCGGACTCGTCGTACCAGCCAAAAAAAAGTCAGTCCGACCAATGGTATCGTGTAGAGGACAGTCATAGCTTTCAGTTGATACCCCATTTATATAAGTTGCTTATATTATAGGTACATTTAGCGGAAAATGCAACCTGAAAAGTGCATTTTCTAACCATTGCGACCAGATAAAGCTTGTCCGACCAGCAGTTTTGTAAATGTTTGGACTAAAGCTATCGGTTGGCATCCAATTTTTACGTGGCCGCGATGAGATAGGTAATCTTACGGTGGGCTCCCAGACTATATAGAACTAGTTTTACGTTAAAACTAGTTTTGAATCGTGTCAATAATAGGGCTGTTAGAATTGTGGCATATTTGTTTAGATATAAAAATAACTGTTTAGCAGTCAAACGAGAGTATCTACAGCCAATTTATGGAGAAATTACTCCAAAGGAGTTACAAAAATCATTGAAGTGCATACTCCGAACAGTTCAACAAGAACAATTCTCATCAGAGCTCCAGCTTATACGAAACAAAAAACCTCTTCCTGGAAGATCACATTTAGCATCCCTTCGTCCATTCATTGATGATGATAATCTTTTACGTGTAGGTGGTAGAATAAGTAACGCTAGTCTGGATTATGATGCAAAGTTCCCGATATTAATACCCAAGGATCATGTGTTTACTAAAGCCATGGTAACATACTATCATAATAAATGCTTACATGCCGGCCCTCAAACGCTCCTCAGCATAATACGCGAGAAATTCTGGCCTATACACGGGAAGATAATTTGCAAAAAGGTGTGTCGTCGTTGTATAAGATGTTTTCGTGCTCAACCTGTTCCAGAAATACATATTATGGGAGATTTGCCTAGATCTAGAGTTCAACAATGCCGTCCTTTCTTGACTGTTGGAGTAGATTTATGTGGGCCGTTCAACATACACTTCCGACGCCGGGGAACGTGCCCTATAAAGGGATATGTTGCTGTATTTGTCTGTTTCAGTACGCGTGCAGTTCATCTGGAAGTTGTCGATGATTTGTCAACTGTTGCATTCCTTGCAGCTCTAAAAAGATTTATCGGGCGCCGCGGTTATCCTTCCACAATATATAGTGATAACGCCACTAATTTCATTGGAGCTCGTAATGAGCTTTCATCTGTTTATAAAATGCTCCAAACCTCGGACACTCAAAATGAAATAATTCGTGCCTGTGCTGCGGACAATATTACATGGAAAACAATTCCTCCAAGATCCCCACATTTCGGCGGATTGTGGGAAGCTGCCGTTAAATCAGCGAAGTTTCACATGAAACGTATATTACAGGATGCATCTCTCACATTTCAAGAACTAAACACGATCATAATTCAAATCGAATCCGTACTTAATTCGCGACCTATAACTTCATTATCTGAAAACCCTTCTGATTTATATGCACTAACCCCAGGTCATTTCATTATTGGTTGTCCACTTACCTGCTTGCCAGAGCCAGACATCCTTGATGTAAAATCCATCAACTCGTTGAGTCGTTATCAGCTCCTTCAATGGTACTTTCAAATGTTTTGGAAACGTTGGTCGACAGAATATCTCCAAAACTTGCAACAGAGAACAAAGTGGAAAGAGTCACGGAACAATCTTAAAATGGGTGATATCGTGCTCATAGTTGACGAAAACTCACCACCCCTCAAATGGAAGCTTGGGAAAATAATAGAGACGCAGCCGGGAAGGGATGACATCGTTCGCACAGCAACAGTAAAAACGTCAACTGGCTTAATTCAACGTGCATCAATGAAACTTAGAAGACTTCCTATTGAAATTGAGGAAACTGCATCCCCTCAAGGCGGGGAGGATGTTTAGTAAACTTTTCATTGTATTCTTTCTAATGTTAATCTCATTAATTTCTTCTAAGTTCTAAATTTTTTATAAATTATTTTATATGTTTAAAATTCTCTTTGAAATAACAAAACAAACATAACTATTTTTCTAAACAATTGTTAAATGAATTACATACAACTTCACTCAACTTAACATTAATCTTAACTAACCTTAATCTATAAATTACATTGCAACATCTTATGAAGCTCTCTTTTTGTATTCTGAACTTGCCAAAATCTGCTGACCGTGTCAGCCATTAAATCCTTTGTAACTTAATAAAAGAATTCTTAAAAATACAAAGGACTAAATATTGTTTTAAAATATTAAGAAATTAAAAATCATTAGTTTCACGTTAAACACTAGAGGTCTGCATGAATGTCTTAAAACTAGATTTGAGACATTCAATAATATTTGCTGCACTCAACTCATTCTACTCACTTCTTGAAATGAGAATGAGTGTACTACTTGGTGTTTGGAAACAATATGAGTTGAATATTCATTTTCATACAAACCCACAGCGCATTGTACCCAAAGAGAATGAATACTCATTTGTGAATATTCACAATTTGAATCAGGTGTACTCACAAAAAAAGTGAATATTCATAATTTAGATTGGGTGGTCTTGAGAGAATGCTGTGTGTTTTATCAATAGCAATAGCAAGCAATGTGTCTTGGAATGATGTTTTTCTGTATATTAGTATATAAATTATGTATGTTGTATGTAAATATTTATTGAATTAGCGGATACGCAACGTGTATTACTACGTTTAAAAAAGAAATAGGTACGTTTTGATTTATTTGTTGTAAAAAAAAGAAGTTTTTGTATGGGAAATTCTAAAATCGACTTTATGAATAGACCGAATGTGCCTAATGCCTTGTTTTAGTGGTCAAATGTCTAACACCATCTTCGCATTATTTTCTTTGTTATGAGACTGGTTCGGGGCACATCGATTGGATGATTTTAAAGTCTATAATGGACATAGAAACATTTTTTTGTTTTTTATTATATAAAGATAAACAAACTTTAATGTGCTTTTTGTTTTACAAGTAAGTATTTTCAAGGAAAAACAGTATTAAGTGAAAATTTCTGATGGCAGTCAGTCAAAGGTGCAAGGGTCCTGAGGCCAGGGGACTGAGTGTTTTCATTGTTTTTGCGCCAAAAAATAGTAACGCATTTTCCAAAAAATTATAAAATTTACATAACAAAGGTTTAACTAATAGACCAAGAGCCGACAGCATATTTTGGGAACAGATGGAGAACCAAAATCGGAGTATGAGGGATTATAGGTACATTTATCGTGATATCGAATACAAAAGTCTGGCAGGTTTTTTCTAAAACTATGGCAGGGGTGGGGGTCCAAACCAGCTTGTTTTCCTATTTATGTCATTTTCCCTAAGTCTTAAGACCGTTTATCTTGGTGATCCGATAAATGTGACCCATAATTGAGGCCGTGAGAGCCATAGTGGCCTAACTGCATTTTTCATTATTTTCAGTAGAGCAAAAATAAGGAACAAATGATTTTCAAACAATTGTAGTTTAAAAAATTTCAAAAACTTGCCGTTTTAAAATAAAAAGACATAGCTTTGATTTCGGTTTGCAATATGATCAAAAAATAAATGGTTTTTGATTTTGTATTAATGATTTTTCAAAATACCGTTATAACTGATCAGATAGGCCACTCTTGCACTCAAGCTTTTAATTGGTTTGTGGTTGACCTCTTAATGCAAAAAGTCCCATAACTATGGCATGGAGCAGTCAATTCAAAAAATTTAAATGCAGGAATATTGTTGAGTAAATACAGATTATTTTTTTGTAATAAAGTCAATTTCGATAAAAATGTAGTTAGGTCACTATGGCTCTCACTGCCTCAATTTATCTAAGGCTTTTGAGCAGACACTATCGGCGTTTTTGTAGATACTTTATTTTTGTTGATTTTTGGTTTTGTTGAAAATCTTCAAAAAAGGGATGATAAGGTTGACGTAAAATGCTTATATATTGAGTTAATCGGACCGTCAAGATTGTGATGTTTAGGTATAGAAATTTAGTTAATTAAAGAGGTTATAATCCTGAAAATAAAAAAAGAAGAACTTTATAACCCCCACCCCTCCAAAATGCTTAAAACAAAACCTGCCATGCTGTACTTTGATATTCGATGTCACGATACATGTACCTACTTATAATCCCTCATACTCCAATTTGGTTATACCCACATTGGCTTTCTTTGAAGATGCATTTGAAGCCGTGGAGACGGGGGGAAGTTGGAGGTCTAACAAACTGAAATATGAAATATTTGCTCTCGAACAACCTGATCATAAGATACATGTTTTAAGGGTAGCTTTGAATGCTGAATCTAATGACAACAAATCCAAAATGATACGTCTTCCCCTAAGAAAAGTTATAGACCTATTTACGTAATCATGACTTTTTTTTAAGTACATATGTATCAGGTAAAATACTACCGAAAACCGTATGAAAATAGAAGTTTGTCAATTAAGTGTAGAATTATTAACATAACACTCACTGGACTGAGAAACCGAATGGACAATCCATGACCTCTCACCAAGATGCCTTCTTGACAAATGAAAAATCAAACACTGCTATAGTAAAAAATAATTTAAAAAAAATGTATACGTACATGTACTTTCATTTTCAACTAAAGCATAGTACGCAGCTGAAGTGAAACGAAAATTCTCATACAGAAATTGAAACAACGAAATCTTAAACGAAACATTTCGTAGTGATTTTTGTTATGTAGTACGCAGTTCGACAGTGAAATGTCAATAAAACTGAAAATCCTAGCAGATACTCGAACCAAGTCTCCACTTATTTTTCGTATACAATTTATTGTTCGGAACATTATTTCAGACGAAAATTTGACAGTTTGTTATATTTTGCTGTTGAATTTTATTTAAAAATGAAAATGGAAGAAAATACCGTCGAAACGAACTGCAGAACACAATTATTTGGAACCCTTAGCACCACAACGGACGACACGAAAACAAAAAAAAAAACAAGAATTCACATCAGACGAGAAAAAAATTTGACTTAAGATTTTAAACTGTTTTATTTTTGTATTTATTTTGACATCTTTCTGATAAAACTCTCCATATATTTTTTCGCAATCACTTCGTTTCTGATTTCGTTCTCGAGTTGGAAACACCAGAAAATTTTCGTTTCACTTCAGCTGCGTACTAGGCTTAAACAAAACGTATTCCAAACATTACCTATAACAGTCAGTATTTTTTACAAGATTGAATCGATCACTCATAATTTGGGTTTTAATACCTTAATTGATTAAAAGTTCTGAATTGACCATACCGCGCGCCGCTGCGCCGCCATCCACCAGAAACATTTTTCCATTGAAACACCCGAGTCATTTGCCAGCTCCTAAGTGAAATTAATTTTTTTCTTTTAAAATCCAGGTTTAATCTTTTATTTGATCAGAATTGAACTAACATTATTCAAATACATTTTCACTTTAAATGGTATAGATATACCTTTCCGCCAATTTTAAAATCAAATCCAAATAGCAATAGAATTGCACTCACAAACAAACTGTGAATATTCAAAACATACTATGAATATTCAAACTATAATATGAGTATTCATAATAATACAGAGCGAAAGAAGTGCACTCATTTGATTTGTTACAAGCACCCACGAAAGAGAAAAGAAACAAGCACTGCACCCGTTCTGTTATCAGAGAATGAATGTTGTACTGGTTTTGTTTTGTATATGAGTTCTCATTTTGTGAGTGAACTTTATTAAAATTGTGTTGTAAATTGAGTGCACTGAAGTAGTGGAACAGTGTGAATAGATCAAATGAATACATTCATGCAGACCTCTATTAAACACTAATATTGGTAAAAAGTTTGATCAAATCTGAAATGAAATGATAGAGAAGACCAAAATTAGTACGGTCAAGTTAGACTTTCACTGAGAACTAAATCACTATTCGATAAGATATTGGTTCACGAGTCTCAAACCACATTTCTCACAACTGTACCTAGAGTCATTTGACCGCCATTTTGTTTTTTTATGTTCATTTTGATTTTTGCTTATAACTCGCGCATTTTTGATCTTAGGAAAAAAAAAAGTTGTAGGCCAAACTTGTAGAGAATTAAATTTTCTAAATTCTAAATAAAAGAAATTTTTGTTTTTAAATAAATGAACATAATTTTTTTTTTGCAATATGATAAGAAAATCATTTTTTTTTTAATTTTGTATCAATGATTCTTCAAAATACCGTTATAACTGATCAGATATGCCAGGCCTCTAAATGTAAGAAGTCATATAAGTATGGCAGGGAGCTTTCAATTCAAGAAATCTTAATGCAGAAATACTGTTTATTACATACAGATTCAATTTTTGAAATAAACTCAATTTGAATAAAATTGCAGTTAGGCCACTATGGCTCTCACTGCCTCAGTTAAACATTTTTTTTTTTTTAAGTTAATATTGTAAGTCAAAACTACTTTTGCTAAGGCTTTTAATAGCAGCACCTACCTGTTTCAGAAAAAAATATAAATATGTACTTTAATTATCTTGGTACCTATAAAAACACTAAGTAAAAAAGAACAACTGAAAGGAATTTAATATTTTCATTAAAAAAAATGTAAATCGTCCTTAAACTTCTCTACCCTTCGAACAATATTTATCTCATATAAATGCACTTGAACTAAATTATTCTCAACACTAATTGACATAAATTCAGAAAAACAACCAACAAAAAAAAGGACGAAACGAAAACAAATACAAAAACCATCAAAATAGCTCTCAAGCGTTTCCCTTCATCTATGCACATGCACGTTGCTCCTGAAGTAGCTTGTGATCGTTCTATAATAACAAATAATTAAGCAGCTCATACCGAAAAAAAAATAAAAACAGAAAAAAGTCACTCCTATGTCCCGTCCCGTCCTCAAACCACCAAAACGAAAAACACATTAAACCAAAGACACACAAAAAAGTGCACGGATTCATGCATTTTGTTTACTCACATGGCAATCAACGACCAGAACCCAAACATCAGAAATTAGAAATTATTTAACATACTGCTCCAGCGAGTCCTGTGATTTTGTAATTTGAAACTTGTCCTGGTTTTGGTATCTTGTCAGGATAGATTCATATGTATGTACGTCACACGACTGGCAAACGAAAAGTGGGCAGGACAATTCCACAAAAACAAAAAAAAACGAATCTGTTGAAATATCCTTCTACACATGAGTGCACTGCACAAGCACATTCCGGGATATGGTATTATATGTATAGGGATAACGGATAGGGATACTCCAATTTCCTATTTTATTTTATTTTTTTCTTCTTCAAATCATTAAATTTTATGAGAGAAGGATTTCACTTTTCTACTGTGTTTCACTGTTTTGTTTCTATGATTAGGGAGAAGGAATTTTGACAAGTTCCAGATTCGGGAGTATGACCTTTTGACACATAGCTCTAGCATCAATTGACAGGCTGTCTACCCTAGTCACACATTTTTATAGGATGGTCTATTTTTTATGTCGTTTTTTATGGAGCAAAATGATTATTGTTATTAAAGAGAGAGATCCTAGATGTGGGTCTGCTGGGTTGGATGTGGGACTTCTGTACGTCGTTAAATTGATGCTGGATTGGTCATTATGGTGGTTTTTGTGGCCTAGTACGGGATTAGGAGCTATACAATGTGAGAGATGTCTATTTTTTGTGGATTTTATTTGTTAACTGTCAGTTGCGGGTCCAATTTAAATGCAAACGAAAAGAAAACTAATTATGCTTGAAAGATAATATTCTTTTAAATTTTATTTAATTCTGTGTTTAAGTAGACAATTCATGCTTTAAGATGCTTTATCACTATACGGGGTGTGATTATTTTGTTGATGGTTAAGTAATATTTGATAAAATTATACTCTTTTGATATAGTTATGCATACCTACATGTACCTAACCTTTTGTTTAAGCTCATCTAATATATGTACATCTGTTATACAACTGTACATACAAGTAGTACATATAATTATACAAAGTTTTCTGTAACATTGAAGCTTAAAAAGAAATAATTAAGAGAGTTTTTTTTAATGTTATTTACTTATCTGTTGCTTTTTAGAAGCCATAACGAAATTCAATGGAACAAGTCCTTTGTCCTTTGATGTTTTTCATAGGAAATAACAGACGACATATATACCTAATTAGTTTTAGTTTTTAAGATTTCTCTTTTTCGGCTTTTTTGGTCTCGATAGATTATTAACGAAAGATATTCATTAGTTTTCCCGACGTTTCGACTGAGTTTTCAGTCTTCTTCAGGGGCACTTTATTAAACATTAAAAAATAAGCATATTTGAAATTTTTTTTTTTTTTTTTTTTTTTTTTTTTTTTTTTTTCATATTTGAAAATGTACAATTTCATTTACAAATTAGTCATAAGAAGCAACTTACAGTATTTTAAACAAATTTTGTTTTTTAACATTTGTAAAATAAATAAAATAAAAACAGATGGTTTATTATTACAAATTTTTTTTTTTTTGTTTTTTTTTTTTCTGAGAAACACTGGTCGAAGAGATACACTTTGGAGACACTACATATCTTAAACAACAAAAACAATATGAATAGAAAGCAGGACACACAGTGCATTTCGTCAGTGTATTGTTCTTTAGTCTCTTCTTCTTTACCTTTGTTTTTCCTCCTTTCTTTCTTTCTTTCTTTCTTTCTTTCTTTCTTTCTTTCTCTCTCTCTCTCTGGTTTTTTCTTTTTGCTTCTTTTTGTCTGTGTTTTTATAGTTGACAAAACTTCTAATTAAGAGGTGCTCAAAAGAGCTTTAAAAAATTTTGTAATAATAAACCATCTGTTTTTATTTTATTTATTTTACAAATGTTAAAAAACTAAATTTGTTTAAAATACTGTAAGTTGCTTCTTATGACTAATTTGTATATGAAATTGTACATTTTCAAATATGCTTATTTTTTCATGTTTAATAAAGTGCCCCTGAAGAAGACTGAAAACTCAGTCGAAACGTCGGGAAAACTAATGAATATCTTTCATTAATAATCTATCGAGACCAAAAAAGCCGAAAAAGAGAAATCTTAAAAACTAAAACTAAACAAAGAATTGGTCAAAAATAATCTTAATAAAAAAATATATACCTAATTGCAATATTTATTAACAATGGTTAGTCGTATAAAGAATTTTTAGGCGTTTTCCTTTGGAGGTGGCGAAGTACTTGCAAGTACTTTGCCAGCTTTTTTCAATGGAACACATCAAAATGCTTTCCCATGTAAAATGTATCTACTCGCGCATGAGAGCATGTGCAGTTGGTAATACTAGATTAGGGTTTTCATCTACTCGTAAGTACTTCGCCACCTCCAAAGGAAAACGGCTTTTATTACATAGATTGGTTCAGAGGAAAAACTAAGAATTAATTCCGAGAAAAATGTATTAAGTATAGCATACTGAAATACGCTTGATTCAAAGACAAATTAATGAAAGTAAAAAATTATTTTATCCAGCACAAAGTAATATAACTTCATATGCAAACATAATATTGATTTTAAACTTATTGATTCTTTTAATCTCATATACCAACGCTGACATGAGTCAAAAGGATCTTCAACACTCAGAGAAAAAAGCCGGTATTATCAACCAATTTCTGGTCAATTATACCTGATTTTCAAGTTGTTATTTTTCAACTCGGTAGATCAGGTTAACTGTTTAACCAGATACCTGATTTTAATGCCGTGTTAAATGAACGATGGTTGCATGTAAAGTGTCTTCGACACCTTGTTAATTTAACACTGTAATCCTGTGAATTTTACCTGTAAATACAGTTAATTTACAATGACTAAATATTCAATGTCATGTAAATTTAGCATGAAAATCAGGTTAGTTTAATTAAAATTTAATTAAATTAACCCTGTGTATCTAAGTCATGAACCTATACGTCTTAGAGCTTTCTCTTGCGCTGCCTATCGCTCAACTCGTTAAGCATTATTCTGAGGCATAATCTAACTAAAACGATTTTATCACTTTTTTTATTCCCCACAGACCCCCTCTCAAAATTAAAAAAAATTTTAAGCTCAAAGTGATTATTCGAGCTATTATTTAAAAGGATTTAAAATCCTGGTTCCATGAAATATATAGCATTCGCACATTAACTTAACCAAATCGCAAATAGGTTTAACCTAAACGCAAATAAGTTTCACCCAAGCGGAAATAGATTTAACCCAATCGCAATTCGAATTAAACAAAACGCAAATAGAGTTAAACTATTAACAAATCATTTTAACCAAAACGCAAATTGAATTAACCCGGACTCAACTTGTTGTTCCAGCCGTGTGGTGAAGAAATGGAAGGCCTATAACAGTAGGAATAGTTCACCATAAGATTTTGACAAAACCCCAATTGTAAATTCAACAAGTTTTGCGCATTTTTCCAAGAACTTACCAAAAATAAAAGGCCAATCCCTTAATAATGGCTTTTTAACAATTATGGATAGTACCAAAATCCATTAGACCCAAAAAGTACACCTGGAACAATAAATCAAGCTAAGGTTTATTCAATTTGCGTTTTGGTTGAAATAATTTGTTAATAGTTTAACTCTATTTGCGTTTTGTTTAATTTGAATTGCGATTGGGTTAATTCTATTTGCGTTTGGGTTAAATCTATTTGCGCTTGGGTGAAACTTATTTGCGTTTAGGTTAAACCTATTTGCGATTTGGTTAATTTAATGTGCGAATGCTATATTTTAAATTTTCAAAAAACATCCCCACACCCCCCCCCCCCCCCTTTTAGAAAATAAAATTTAAAAAAATACTTTAAATAGGCATTCACCTTCATCTTCTTGCTCCAAAAATTTTATTCTAAAATATGAGTAAACAAAGAATTAAGAGCTTAAAAACACTATTTACGATATTAAATGATAATCCTCATTATGCACCCCCATTTTCGAAATCAATGGATTGAAAATAATCAACATTTTGTATAGGTTTATATTCATTGCGCCCTTGACAAAACACAAAAAGAAAATTACTAGAGAGAAATTGTTACCCCCCACCCCTCACCCCCTCTTAAGAAAATTGAAAAATAGAAATGGGCTCTAAATTTGTTCACCCCCATGTCAATGCTAGCAAGTTTGAAACACAAACATAACAAACAATAGCTCTTAAACCTAAAATAGAATTCTTACGATATTAAAAGGAAATTGTAATTCATATTTAAGGTCCGCGTTACCGAAAAAAATTAAACCAGGATACAAAGGAATAACCATATTTTAAACTTAAAAAAAAGTATTTAAAAACTTTTTTTAAAAAGCTCTTGAAACCCAAGATTTTAAGCCGAAAAAAAAACTTTAAATGAAAAAATACTAATTATCCTTGCTCTGGCCCCCTTTTAGGAAATCCAAAATTCAAAACTTGTTCCAGGTTGTTCTAGGGCTCTTCTAAATTGTTCCAAACTTTCCTTTCTTAAAATTGATTTTTAGTATTAAAACTTTAAAAAAAATGCTCCCCCGGCCCCCCTTTTCCAAAATCGAAAATCTAAAACCATTCTGCCATTGGAACAAGGCCATTCTGCACTTAGAACAAATTTTAGATTTTCGATTTTGGGGGGAGAGCATTTTTTTGAAAATTTTAATACTAAAAATCAATTTTAAGAAACGAAAGCTCGGAACAATTGAGAAGAGCCCTAGAACAACCTGGAACAATTTTTGAATTTTGGATTGCCTTAAAGGGGGCCAGAGCAAGGATAATTAGTATTTTTTCATTTAAAGTGTTTCTTCGGCTTAAAATCTTGGGTTTCAAGAGCTTTTTAAAAAAAGTTTTTAAATATTTTTTTTTTAAGTTTAAGATATGGTTATTCAAGAAGATTCCTTTGTATCCTGGTTTAATTTTTAAAACCTATTCATTCGGTAACGCGGACCTTAAATATGAATTTCAATTTCCTTTTAATATCGTAAGAATTCTATTTTAGGTTTAAGAGCTTTTGTTTGTTATGTTTGTGTTTCAAACTTGCTAGCATTGACATGGGGGTGAACAAATTTAGAGCCCATTTCTATTTTTCAATTTTCTTAAGAGGGGGTGAGGGGTGGGGGGGGGTAACAATTTCTCTCTAGTAATTTTCTTTTTGTTTTTTGTCAAGGGCGCAATGAATATAAACCTATACAAAATGTTGATTATTTTCAATCCATTGATTTCGAAAATGGGGCTGCATAATGAGGATTATCATTTAATATCGTAAATAGTGTTTTTAAGCTCTTAGTTCTTTGTTTACTCATATTTTAGAATAAAATTTTTGGAGCAAGAAGATGAAGGTGAATGCCTATTTAAAGTATTTTTTTTTAATTTTATTTTCTAAAAGGGGGGGTGTGGGGGTGTTTTTTGAAAATTGAATATTTAAAATATATTTTATGGAACCTGGATTTTAAATCCTTTTAAATAATAGCTCGAATAATCACTTTGAACTTAAAAAATTTTGAAATTTTTGAGAGGGGGTCTGTGGGGAATAAAAAAAGTGATAAAATTGTTTTAGTTAGATTATGCCTTTAATTATGTATAGATTTGCATGAAATTTTGGTATATGGTAGAAAAAACAGAGTTTTACGTGGAACAATTTTTGGATTTTTGCATATTGTAAAAGGGGGACCAATAAAAATTTTACAAAGTTCAAAAACTCGAAGACTATTTTTTTTAAGCTCGGTCTTAGGGTGATTTATTTTCTGAAAGAGCACCATAATTTCTCAACACATGTATATATTACTAAATATGAAAAATTTTAAATTAAAAAAAAAATTTAAATATTGGGGAGCGGTAGTTTGAATTTTTGAAAAAAAGTTTGAATGGCTATATCTTTTTAGATATACACTCTAGAGTTTTAATTTTTGGAACAATGTTTAGAACACTTTTCTTTATCCAAAAAAAATGTTAAAAGTCAGAATTTCAAAAAAAGGGGGGGTTACAATTTTTTCGAATTTTGGCCATAACTTTTGAAATTTTGAGCATAGAGGTCCAAAAACTTGGAACAATGTTCAGAACAATTGGAACAATCTAAAACAACTTTCAAAATTTTGATTTTCAAAAAAAGGGGGGCTAGGTCAAAAACGGTTTTTTGGGTCTAAAACCCCCATTTTTGAATATTTTTCAAAAAAAAATTGGAACAATGCGGAACAAATCGGGAACAATCTGGAACAACTTTAAAAAATAACAAATTCAAAAAAAGGGGGGCTAACTTCACACACTCCAATAACTTTGGTAAAAAAAGTTGTCAGGTGGTGCAAATTTGGATTTAAGCTTTTTAAATGAGCCTTTATCGATCCATGAAAAAAAAATAAGACAGTGCCTCTGCGCGCAAGGTCAAATGACCTAATGACTGGACTAATATGTTGCATCTCGAAACAAAGATCAACAAAATGCACGTTTTTACTTTGAAAATGCATTTCGACTACATTCGAAAAGTATTTAAGTATTCAAAGAGCCGCTTGCTGTAAATACTAGCTGATGAAACATTCTTGGAATCAACGTATTGGGTAAAAGACTGGCTCAGCTTATTCAGATTGACTGGTGTCGAATTGGATTTCCATGTGCCAAATATATAGATTGGTGTTCTAAACATAATGAGGTTGTTGAAGGACTCGTCAAAGAACACTGGGATGATCATGTAGGCTTGGCACATTGATCACAGTTTCATGATGAATATGCCAATTTAACATACGATTCACAATACTTTGATGACAGGCTGAAAGCTAAATGGATTTCACTCATTTTTAAAGCCAGAGGAGGTCTCCTTAACATAAACGCACGAGCTTTCAAAAGCAACACTGATGGAATTTGTTCTATCTGCAACACTGATGAACCAGAAAATACATTACACCTTACAGCGAGATGTCCTATTTACAAAACTATGCGTAAAAATCACCTGGGAAAAGAAGTGTTAACAAAGGACGAATTTTACACCTTGTTAAATGGCCAGGACTATGAGCCTCTCTACCTTCTTTTATCAAATGCATTAAATTATAGATATTAAATTAAAAGCGAATTTAGTTTCAGTGAAGCATGCTATTACTTTTTAGTTGATCGATAAGTTTCATTGCATATGTTCAAATTTACCAAAAGTTTAAATATCACTTTTTTTCTAGCCCTGAGGTTATACTTGAGAGCACTCTCTAGCTACACTTATACACAAAAGCTCCAGCAGCTCATTCGTGAACTGGCTTGTTTTTTCCGAAGCTAGTTAAGAAGTATGAGTATGAGTAGAGCATCGAGTTAATGAATTTACAAAACTCACTTTCCAGTTTTCGCTTGTTTGCCCTCGAGATAAGTTCCTCTATTGACATCTTTCAGGCTTATTTGCGTTTCGTCAAAAGCAATATGGAGCAGAGCTCACTTTAACTATTATTGAACCTAATTCATTTCCTCTACTAGAACAGAAGAATTTTTTGTTCTTATTTTCTTCAAATTCACCAGCCAGCACTAAAAGAACTTTTTGGACAGTGAAAAGGGTTAAAATACTGTCTGGAAGTATCGTGGACAATTCAAGGCTATTTGCACTTGCTATAATATTTGTTCATTCGGATATTGAAGTGGATTCAGATAAGATAATATGATTATAATAATGACCCTGAACTTTGCAGACGATTTGAGTATCATATTTTGGACTGTCATCAGTTGCGTAAAAATAGTTCGATTTCAAAAATTGAAACGGCAATCACTTTGTCATGACAATATCTCGATACGCTAATTTTTATTTTTTTTTATTTACCGCAATAAAAAAGTTATAATGAAAAAAGTCAGAAGTGCCGAGAAAAAACACGTTGAAAATTTTTTGGCGTATCGAGATTTTGTCATGACAAAGTGATTGCAGTTTCAATTTTTGAAATCGATGCATTTTTACGGCGCTGGTGACAGTCCAAAAATTTTCAACGTGTTTTTCCTCGGGACTTCTTAATTTTTTCATCATAACTTTTTTATTACGGTAAATAAAAAAAAATTAAAACAGGTGTATAAAAATTTTGTCATGTCAAATCGATTGCCGTTTCATTTTTTGAAATCTAACCATTTTTACGCAACTGATTACAGTCCAAAATATGATACTCAAATCGTCTGCAAGTTCAGGGTCATTTATAATAAGAACCTTGCTTTCCAATAAATATCAAAAGAACTTAAATGCACATTATTGCTCTAAAACCTAAAAGCAATTTGGTATACAATATATATTTTATGTTTACTTCATAATTTCGATCCCGATATTTCTAATTTAATATTTTTTTTTAACTAAGTTTTTCACAAAAAATATGAATATCTTAACGTCCAAGTTATGATTTGTGGGCACCAGCAAAATTTTTGAACAATAGGAACATCTTTGATTACTTTTTGTATACATTTATCTTAGGTATATGTATACCTTTTCTTTTAAATTCTTCATACACCCAGATCCCAAACTCTCACAGAGTGTTGTACTTCCTAATTTAAGTTTTTGCTTTCAGCCAAAGAAAAAATATCATTTATTTGAATTAATTTCTGCCAGAAATCAGGCTACCACTTCCTGTACGTATCTTTCGTTTTCCATCCTTTCCTCACTTAATAAAAACAAAGGGTATTCGTACTGCAAAGAAAAGAAGAGCAGATTCCATCGCAAAAACCTCCTAGCTCCTAGGCTTGACGCTGATGCTGATGCTATGGTATATGCATGCAAGAACTTCAAGAACCATTTCAATTTTGAAAAGAAAAACAATGACCAGAACTAAAAAAAAAAAAATCACCAAACCTCGACTTGTTCGCGAGATATATGTAGCTATATACATACATATATACATTTTTATAGGTCGCGGATTTAAAATTTCATTATTATCATCTGTTGAACTCGGATAACGTGGTGCATTGCACAGTGGAGTATTTCAATGAAAAATATTGACCAAAAACTATTTTGCAAATTCTATATATTTCTTGTGACCTGCGGTGAAATTTCCAAAATAAGTTTTCGTTTTGTATATATTTCGACAGGAGAAGAATCCGCCACTATACTCACTCAACAGTGTTTCATTTGCCGGATTAAGCAGAGAAATAAAAAAGCTTAAGAGCCACTTTTCATTCTTCAATGAAACATTCAGTCAATTAGGGGAATAAAAAGGAGATTTGTGCTATATTCTATAGAATAAGTACTACCTATTCTGATGTTTAGCTGACTACTGAAAAATTGATTCTAAGTCTAATAAACCTCCGGGGTAGGGCTCTGGACCTTTGGCACCTCATATATGTATATGTATGAGAAATTGAAAAAGAGAAATACCGTCTTATTGGTAAGAATAGCTCAACTAATCCCAGAAATTGGTCACCTCATTTGGGTCATTAAAAAAAAAAAAGATAAAGGCGCCTAGGTTATTGTACTCTCCCCTGAAATTCTCTGATTTTATGTTTTTTTGAACATCTACAAAAAGCGTCTGGCTTGGATTTTGCAACTGCAGAAATGTCGGGCTTTCTGGATTTAGATTTATAAAAGGTTATAGAAAACAGAAAACAGAAAAAGAAGAAATGCAAATAAAAATAATAACATTTATCATAAAGAAACTTCACTTATCATGCCTGGTTTAAACAAACATTTCCTCGAAACCTGTTAATTTTCACACATTTTAAGCACTTTGCTTTGTTGAGTGCCTTTTAAATTAAGTTTTGTTTATATGAAAGTACTCGTATTTATTTGAGCAAGGCCACTTAACTATATATTAAATTAAAGGTTGAAATTAAATAATAAATTCCTATGTGAGGTGGAGGTCAGTTTTTGTTTTTATTTTTATAAAATTGTTACGTTTCGGGCGTGGTTACACCCTTATTCAGACCAATATTCAAAAAAAAAAATTATTAAAAATCAAACCTATTGGATATCTAAGCATAAAATTGAAGATACTTACAAAGGTAAAGTCAAGGAATAAGAAAATCAAACTATGGATGACAGATGATATTTGCTCCAAAATAAGGGAAAAAATGCATTCTATTCCAGAAACAAAGGTATACATAGGTACACCTGAAATCAAAAACACCTACCATTATCTGAAAAATAACGTTCAAAAGTTAATGTAAACCAAATAAAATGCACGACTGGGTCGCACGTACTTGCTCTTATGTTCAAACACTGCGGGTTTAGGAAAATTGTATATAAAAACATAGAAATTATAAGAGAAAAATGTAGAGAAGCATGAAATACGACATTTAAATTAGCTAAAACAACTCTTTTGACAGTTTGAGGTGAAAAAAAAGTATGCCATCTTAATTCATGATGGAATATGATTGTATGGGAAAAAAAAATTTTAAATCGTTGGAGCGGTTTTTTAAAAAAATGATTTTTTATATATAAAATTCTTAAAACATTTTTAAGAACAAATTTTGGTATGCAGATTTAAACAATATATTTATGCGTATCTAAAAACCAAATTTGAAAAAAAATTGTCAACCCATTTTTGAAATATCGAATTTTCAAAAAAAAAATTGAAACTTTTTTAAAAAATCCAAAATGATTTTTTTTTTTTAATTTTGATATGCAATATTATTTAATCTTATCAGAAATTTGTATATAAAAAATTCATCTAAATCCGATAACGAGAAAATTCAAAATAAAAAAATACGTTCTATGAAAGGTACTATTAGTAGTTACTTACTTACTTATCCGGCTCCCGATCCATGAAGGGTCTCTGCCTGAGATATTGCGGTCTTCCATCGGTTGCCTGGTCCCTATAGCGGAGGTTCGGTCTTCCTGGTCGTCTCGAACCTGGGGGCTGGGATTCAAAGATTTTCTTGGCTGCGGCTGGAGCGTTGTTGTCCATTCGCTCGATGTGGCCGAGCCAGTGTCGTCGACGTGTTTTGGCTCTTTGGACTACATCCACATCTTGGTACAGCTCGTACAGTTCACGATTGAATCTTCTCCTCCAATCGCCCTCTTCGCATATAGGACCAAATATCCGCCGTAGAATTTTTCTCTCGAAAGTGCCCAGGATCAATTCCCCTTTTTTACTTATCGTCCAGCACTCGGCGCCGTAGAGTAGAACTGGTAAAATTAGAGTTTTGTAAAGCGTGCACTTTGTCTTTCGAGAAAGGAGTTTTGAACCCATTTGTTTGGCCAAACCGAAGTAGCAGCGGTTCGCTAGGGTAATTCTTCGTCGGATTTCCACTAAGGTGTCGTTCGTGGGATTGATGTTTGTTCCGAGGTAGGTGAACTCCTTGACTACCTCGAAATTACTGCTACCAACAGTGACGTTTTGTCCTAGGCGATGGACAGATGAGGCTTTGTTTGTTGATAGCATATACTTTGTTTTGTCCTCATTCACTTCAAGACCAACGCGTTTCGCCTGTTCATCAATAGCTGTGAATAATTCAAGTACAGCTCTGTTGGAACGGCCGATGATGTCGATGTCGTCCGCATAACCAAGCAGTTGAGAAGACCTGTTAAAGATAGTGCCTTCCATGTTAACACCACTCTTGCGCACTATCTGCTCCAGGACTAGGTTGAAGAAATCACATGATAGCGCATCTCCTTGTCTGAACCCTGTAATCTGGAATAACTCTGATGAGCTGTTACCCATTTGCACGTTGCACCGCGTATTTTGTAACGTCATGCGGCATAGCTGGATCAGTTTTTTCGGGATCCCGAGTTCCGACATCGCCAATAGAAGCTCTTGGCGATTTATGCTATCATATGCGGCTTTGAAGTCGATGAATAGGTAGTGGGTCTCAACTTGAAATTCGTTGGTCTTTTCCAGGATTTGCCTCAATGTGAAGATTTGGTCTATCGTTGATCTGCCTGGCCTGAAGCCACACTGGTACGTGCCGATCATAGTGTTGCAGAAAGGTTTTAGACGCTCACATAGTACGTTGGATAGGATCTTGTAGGCAACATTAAGCAGGGATATGCCTCTGTAGTTCTTGCAGGACATAGGATCGCCTTTTTTGTAGATTGGGCATATGGAGCTATTTGACCAGTCGTCGGGCATACTTTCCTCCTCCCAAACTTGGTTGATGAGCTGGTGCATGCACCCTACCAGAACATCTCCTCCATACTTGAACAGTTCCGCTGGTAGGCCATCCGAGCCGGCGAATTTGTTGTTCTTAAGCTTGTGGATGGCTTTCTTAACCTCTTCAGTACTGGGTGCTGGGACTGGATCTTCATTGACTGGTCTAATGCTTCTTTGTTCCTCTATTGCCTCCTCTACATAATGCCCATTAAGCAGCTGCTGGAAATGCTGCTTAAACACGTCTACAATTCCCTGTGCCTCGGTGACTAGGTTCCCTTCGCTGTTTCGAAGAGCTTGCGTGCCAGTCCTAAAACCAGATGCCAGTTGCTTGGCTGTTTTGTAGAACCGGCGGGTATTGGTGGCGGTGCTGGACTCTTCGAGATACTTGAGCTGAGAGGCTGCGGATGCTCTTTTCTTTCTACGCAGGGTTTTTTCTCTTTCCTTCTCTTTTCACGGTACTCCTCTCTTGCTGCTCTTGTTTTCCGTTGCAGCATTTGCATTAGTGCATTTTCCGTCTCCTGCTTCAATACCACGCATTTATCATCATACCACGGGTTCTTTTTTTTGGGTGGTTGATAGCCTATGGTGGTCTCGGCTGTCTCCTTAATAATGTCGCGATACTGGTTCCACTGGTTGTTGACGCTTGTGGCTGGGTGTACGGCAGAGAGTTTCCCGGTCAATTGCTCACTGTAGTCTCTGGCTTTCTCAGATGTGCTAAGGCATGCGATGTTGAACTTCTTTCTTTGGGCGGTCTTCGTTTTCTTTTCGTTGGACAGTCGGGCTCTGAACTTTGTCACAACAAGATAGTGGTCAGAGTCCACGTTTGCACCTCGGAAAGTTCACACGTCCAAGATGTTTGATGCGTACCTTGCGCCAATTAGCACGTGGTCGATTTGGTTGGCCGTTCGACCATCTGGAGATCGCCAGGTTGCTGTGTGTATCCTTCGCCTGGGGAACCTAGTGCTACTTATCACCGTATTACGAGCTGCAGCAAAGTCGATTAGTCGGAAGCCGTTGTCTGTTGTCGTTTCGTGGAGGCTATGCTTTCCAACTAATCCGCCAAAGATGTTTTCCTTTCCGACTTTAGCATTGAAGTCTCCGAGCACGACTTTGACATCGTACTCCGGACAGGCTCCGTAGGCTCCGTCCAGGAGGTCGTAAAACTCCTCCTT
Source organism: Dasysyrphus tricinctus (assembly GCA_963921185.1). Classification (NCBI taxonomy): domain Eukaryota; kingdom Metazoa; phylum Arthropoda; class Insecta; order Diptera; family Syrphidae; genus Dasysyrphus; species Dasysyrphus tricinctus. The sequence goes on from OY992530.1 coordinate 140,913,846, forward strand.
GTTAGACTCCTCAGCTTCATCGGTAGGGGCGTGTGCACATATTAGGCTGATTTTTTGGAAGGTAGCTTTGATGCGGATCACAGCCAGGCGATCGCTTATCGGCTTAAAATCGATGACTTTCGATCTGAGTCGATTTCCCACGACGAATCCGCATCCTAGCATGTGCAGTCTTTGGTGACAGCTGTAATAAATGTCGCAATCTTTTCTTTTCGTTATACCTGATCCTATCCATCGTATCTCCTGGATCGCGGTAATGTCTGCCTTGTACCGCGAGAGGACAGATTCAAGTTTTTGAGTAGCACCTGGTGTGTAGAGTGTCCTTACATTCCAGGTGCATACTCGTAGATCATAGTCCATTTTCGTTCCGGGTCTGGTTGCCATTTGAGGGGGGTCGTTATCCGAGGCTTCACGCGTCTCTCTCATAACAATTGGTTTTTTTTTACTGTGGTCGGGTCGTTAGCCCAACGCACTAACCTCCAATCTGTAGGGCCATGGGTTTAATGTTGCAATTCTTTCCTTGATCAACATTCGCACTTACAAGCTTAGCAAGTCCTGGCATAAAGCCAAGACCAGTATCCGGCGGCTACCAACTTGGAGGTATTGTAAGCACTTGATGTGTAGGAAAAGATACAGCTCGAGGCCCCCAGTTCCTACAACATCCAACCACTATTAGTAGTTGCTAAGTGTAAAATTTTATAATTTTAGTATGTAAAAAAGTTTAACCAAAATCGTAGGAGTCGTTCTTAAGCAAAACAATATTTTCCTTTGCGGTTTTTTACTTTTGTATGGAATGTACCGTTATTTTCTCATAAATATAAAATTTTTTCTAAAAATACTTGAGAGACTACTAAAAAACTCTTAATTATCGAGTTTCAAAAAAATCGATCATGTCATTTTCGAAATATTTGATTTTCCAAAAAAAAAGTTTGAAACATTTTTAAAAATCCAAAAAATATTTTTTCAAAAATTTTGTTAGACAAAACTATATATGTGTTGGAAGCTTCTGTATAAAAAAAATAATTGAAATTTGTCGTATCGTTTTGAAGAAAATCAAAAATTAAAAGAATGGTTCCTTGGGAGGTACCATTAATAACCATTTTTGAAAAATGGTTTTCCACCCAAAGAAAGTCTTTACTAAAATAAATTTATTGAATTTTTTTTTAAGGAAAGTTGTCGAACCGTTTTTGAGAAAAATACGATTATGTAAAACTGCTAAGAAAATTGTATGGCAGGTACCGTTATTTTTGGTTCTAAAAAAAAATAAAAAAACGTTTGGGCAGAATCACCAAAAACCACTATGTACCAAGTTTGAAGAAAATCGATCGAGCTGTTTAGGCTGTAGACGAACAGACAGACAGAATCGTGCCACTCACTTTTTTGGTGTTCTCTATCATCGTAATATCATGTTTGATTGTTATCTCAAATTTTTTTGCATGAATCCAAAACTTGCCTTATAGCACCTTTATCGTAAGTAAAAATTAGTTATTATCAGTCTAAGTTTCGAGAATATTACTTAAGCGCTTGTAAACAATGGCAATTGATAAATAATCACTCCGATTACACAATCTGACGAATGAGCTGACTTAATTTTGACATTTTTAATATGAAAAAGAAAAAAATTAAAATACTTAAAATTGATGAACACACGAACGTTACGGAGAAAGCTGAAATAGGAAACGAATTTAATAGATTTTTCACACAAGCTCCTCTTTTATACCAACCTAATAGTCGATTTGATCCTGATATCTTTTGAACAAGAGAAACGTATTATCCCTTGTCCTTCTTCCTAAGCCCAGTTGACGAACTAGAAGTGCTAATTATAAATAGCTTGAAACAAACAAACTCTTGTGGGAATGATGGAATAAGTGGAATTACTCTTAAAAAATCGTAAAACATAACTATATCGTCACCCATAGCTACCCTTGTTAATAAGAATTTTGAAGAAGGAGAGTTTCCATCCTGCCTCAAAATAGCTGTTGTCATCCCGGTTTTCAAAAAAGGTGATGCAAAGGATCCAAACAACTACCGATCAATTTTCCTCTCTCAAAAATATTTGAAAAAGCCATTAAATCAGCCATTAAATTTCTAGATACAAAAAATTTTTCAATTCATCACAATATGGCTTCAGAGTAGGGAAATCTAAGGAAGATGCTATGGAATATTTTCTCACCAGTGTCTATAGCTCATTAGATAAAAACAAGAAATCGGCTGGAGTTTTTCTTGACCTAACTAAATCCTTTGACTTAGTCAACCATTCCGTACTATTGAGTAAATTTTCAAATAGGTTTTAGAGGCATGTCGCATAAATGGACTGTAAGTTACCTTAGTGGAAGAAAACAGTACATTCAGGTAAATAGTGTTCTGAATGACTTAAAGGACTGCTTTGATGTAGGTGTTCCACAAGGCTGTGTCCATGGCCCACTTTTCTTCGTTGTGTACATCAACTCGATCTTCAGTGTCCCTGTAAATGGTAAACTAACTGCATTTGCTGACAACTTAGCGTTGTCTTATGAGGTCAGTTCATTAGATAGCTTAAGGCCGTGTGCCAATTGCGTTAAAATTCTGGTTAAATTTGATCCCAGTTAAATGTTATCCCTTTTTATAGGGGTGAGTAAAATTTAAGGTTTTTGCTGTGTCAATTGGATTAAATGGGATTTTTTTTTTTACATTCACTTCCCATTAGTTTTGTTGTTGCATTTTTCTCAGTAATGATAGTTCACAAACATATCAGTTTGCAAAATGAATGAATCATCTGAAAAAGTATTTTCAATAAATTTTATTGATTCTTTTACATTATCAAGGATTTATCTCAAGTTATTCAAACTTCTTCTTGAGTGCATACTTAAATTTATTATAAGGGTTTGTCTATATTTCTTAATCCTTTCATTTAATTTTAGTTTTTTTTTTCCATTTTTCATCTTTCCCCATAGGATTCATGAGTTCTTGATAGCAAAATAAAATATTTATCTACATTCATCTCCCTCAGCAGTTTTTTTTATAAGGGTTTACAAGAACACAAACAAATCCGGAACGCTTAAGATACGCAGCCGAACGCGCCCATAGACATGTCAAAAATTAACCACCGACTAAAATTTTAACGAGCTCCTGAGCAGGTTAAATTTTGAAGTCTATATTCACCTCGGTAATGTCAAAATTTAGCCATGGGATCAAATTTAACCAGGATTTTAACGCAATTGGCACACGGCCTAACAATGCAAATCAAAGATGATCTAGTTCTGCTTGGCATGTGGATGAACTCGCATAATATGGTTTTAAGTTGTAAATACAAGGCTATTATTTTTTCTTTGGCTAAATCATTTGAAACTCCACCTATAAAACACCACCACTCTTTATGAGACAATGCTCGTTGTGATAAGTTTTGTTTAGTAACAAAAGTAGTTTAGTAGCCTGAAACCTATCATAGTGATGCAAAAAAGAGCTCTTAGGTTAATATTGCGACCAGGAAGACTTGAACCGTCATTAGCCTTGTTTTAAACTTCTAGAATACTGGCTCTCCGTTACTTATATATTACTTAAAATACTCAAGTCATATTTCATCAGAAACAACAAAACACAGATGAGATTCAACGTTTTATATCCCCTTCGTAGTAACTTACAAAATTATGTTAACGTTCCTGCTGTAAGAAAAGAGCACTGTAGAAGATTTCTTAGTTGCCAATCGACATAAGGGTACAGTTTTCCAAAAATACGTTTTCATAAGGAAAGTGAAAAAATGGCTACTCTCAAGGTCTGAAGTTGAGACACTTTTGCAAGTTATTACTTAACAAAAAAAAATAATATAAAAAAATATTAAAAAAAAACAAAAACAAATATGAAAAAAATTAAAATAAAATGCACGACTGGATCGCACGTACTTGCTCTTATGTTCAAGTTGTGTGGGGCTTAAGAACTTTAAAAAATATTCAAGTATCTAATTATAGAAAAAGTATAAAAAGCATTTAAATCGTTCTTTTAATTGTATAAACAGCCTGATAAATAACTTAGAGCTCAAAAAAAAGTATGCCATTTCATTACTTGAAAAAATATGAATATATGCAAACAAAAATTTAAAATCGTTGGAGCCGTTTTCTTAATAATTTTTTATATATAAAATTTTTGTAAAATTTTTCAAAAAAAACTTGGTATGCCAATTTTTAGTATATATTAATATACATTTAAAACTGAAATTTCAAAACAATTCATCAACCTGTTTTTGAAATATTGAATTTTCAAAAAAAAATTTGAATCTTTTTTTAAAAATCCAAAATTTATTTTTTTTAAAATGCTTGTACGCAGTATTATTTATATTCTAACAAAGCTTTTGTGCAAGAAATTTCATTGAAATCGGATGAGCGGTTAATGAGAAAATCAAAAATCAAAAAAACCGTTATATGGCAGGTACCGTTAATAAATGTTTTTGGTGATTTTTTTTCTTACTAAAAGGTATATCATATCTACAATAATACACTGATTTCTTTTATCAAAATCGTTGGAGCCGTTCTTGAGATAAATAAGCTTTTCCTTAACGGTTATATGGCAAGTACCGTTATTTTTTGAGCTAAAAAAGAATTTCAATTTCCCCTCTGGAGAGTTACAAAAAAACCTTAAGTTCAAAATTTGAAGAAAATCGCTTCAGTGGTTTAGGCTGTAGGTTGATGTACGGACAGAAAGACAGACAGAATTTTGCCACCCACTTTTTTCGTGTTCTCTATCATCGTAATGTCATGTTTGATTGTTATCTGGAAATTTTTTTTTGCACGAATCCAAAACTAGCCCTATAGTACCTATATCGCAAGTAAAAATAATAATATACACTGTATATAACGCCTGCTTGATTTTTTCTTCATAAGTCAATTTAAATATACCAATTTCCTGAGAACACTTGATACTGGTATCAAAAAAGTGTTCATTCAGCTTATAAAAACGTTGATGAAAACCCAACTTTCCTCCTATTTAATTCAACAGTAACTATACATTATCGATCAGTTAATTAATGCTAAAACGTAAATTGTAAGAAATCAATCATTGTAAATTTGATTATTATTGTCATTGTTATTGCATATTAAATAGGACAAACAAACAAATAAATAATAATAAAAAAATTATTATATTACTAAAACTTCACGAATAAGGATATGGTTTGAAATTAAGCTTTTCAATGGTACCAAAAAAAAAGTGTATGTTATCACTGAACTTTTCGAGATATCGTTGTGTAAAAGGTAGTGCAAAAAAGTAGTTTTTTTTTTAAATATCGCAAAATGTGTTATAGTAGCAAAATAATTTTAAGTATATTGAAAAAGATAGAAATGAGCTTTAATTTGACACCAATATCATTTTCTTACATATCCTAGATTGGAAGATATCGACAAATAGCTGAAAAGCTCTATTTGCATTTGCCAAATATCCATGATGTAATGTGAAATCAAACTAAATTGTCCACGTAGTCGAGGAGTTTCAGAAAAGAAGAATATGAAGAGCATAGCTCTTGTTGAACTCCACTATTACAAATTTCCTGACATTTGTGTTGGGCAAGTCTTAACAACTTACTTCGATGTTGTTACTTCAAGCCTGCCTTATGAGTAAAGTATATAAGCCTACATGAGCTGTTTCCAAAAAGCAAATATAATGCAAACAAAATTAATTGATTGTTTTTTTTTTCAAAATTTTAAAGAAATTAATATTATTTATTTTCCTCTGAGCATGTTGGTTTATAGTTAAATCAGTAAAATAAATCTTTTTTGCTTTTGCGTTTGCAGTGACTACTTTTTTTATTGTAAACTTTTTGAATTTTTTTTTTAATAACTTTTTTATTTAAAATGCCCCATTGTGAATTTGGTATTTTGATGGTTCCTCCACAAAAAGATGCCAAAACAATAAAAGTTTTCATCGCAAGCAGCTATACAGTTTTGTTAATGTACGCTCTTCTACTATCCATCGCATCCTTTTGGTTTCATCAACTTTGCGAATAGTTTCTAGGTACGTATATCCCTGATCCTTGCATCCCAAAAATAAAAGAAAATAAACATTAAAATATACAAGTGAAATTGTTTTTTTGCAGAGGCCATTTCTGACGTGCTGCTGCTGCGCTTGCTGAAACCTGGAACGCTCTCCAAGCAAAAAAGCCATTGTTTGCTTATCCTTTTCATATTCATACATATATCTACTGGTTTTCCCTTTTTTGTTTATATAAAAACATTTTATTAATTTGTTGAAGATTTATATAGAAATGAAGGGAGCCGTAAAAAAAGTGCTGATGTGGTTTTGGATAACATGAGTTTGAGTAGCAAAGCCGCATCTCACTATATATTCATCCAGCCTTCACCCATCTTCGTCTATAGGAAAAATAAATTTTAATAAAACAAAAATGCAATCTGTGAGGTTGTAATTTGTTTTTTTTTTTTTATTATTTCATTTTGAGTTTTTTTTTTTAGTTATTTTAGGAACAAAATAATTTGCTTGTAGAGCTTTGCTCTAGATTGAATTTCTTTTTGATATATTTAGTAAAAGGCGGTGTTAGAACTTAAAACATTTTAACTAGGGTTTCAGTTTGTTATATGAGATAAAGTGGTTTACCACTTGGCTTTTTTTTTTTTTTGTTTTTGTTTAATTACATTCCGACGGTATTATGTAAGTGCTATTATTTTTAAAGGAGTAAAAAGGACTTATCTAGTGTTATTACGGGGTTTATGTTTTGAACAATATTCACCCAGTGAAAAATATAGAACCCACATAGGTACACGACTTTGTTGCTCGCATGTTTTTCTGGTAATAAAAAAAAAAAACTTAAAACATAGAGCACCAGCCAAAAAACTAATATTTTTTTTAAAGGTAATTTGGACGATGATGATACGATATCGCAGTCCAAGTGTATTGCCCTCGAAAAATACAAAGCGCTGAATTCTAACTGTTTCCATATGGGTGGCACCTTGATAATGTTTAACTGTATGAGTGTCAAGTTAGCAAAGCAACTTTGGCGAATCGAAAAATGAGCTGATGGATAATTTGCCGTTAATTAGTTGTGATAATTTCGATTTCTCTGAATTTTTGGTTGCTTTACTAGCTTGCTTTGCTTTGTTAATTAGTCATTAATTAGCTGTGACAAATTAAATTCAATCGTGAAATGTTATGTTAGCAAAGCACCCAAAAAAACATAGAAAATATTGCATGATCAAATCGAATTTGCCACAACTAATTAACAATTAATCAACGATGGATTATTAAGCCATAAACCATCAGGTATATGAAGTTTTTATTGGTTTCCGACAAGGTGGTTTGCTAACTTGATATCAAGTTAGCAAAGCAACCAAAAAATCAGAGAAAACATTGAGGGACAAATTCGAAATTATCACAACTAATTAACGACTAATTAACGGCAAATTATCCACCAGTTCATTTTTCGATTCGCCAAAGCTGCTTTGCTAACTTGATACTCATTTGTTTTATTATCAATAAAAAAAGACCAATTCAAGAAAGTTTTGGAAAATTTTATAAGAAACAAAGAAAATAAAGAAAATTTATAATTCGGTTTAGATATGGAGCACGATTGAATACGATGAATCCATGCTGTGAGTTTCATAAAAGTTGGTAAGCTTCGACTGGAACTGAAATTGAATTGAGGTAGCTTGAAGTTTGAATTGAATTCACTTCATCCAATGGTCAAAGCTGAATGAAGATGTAATTAGTTTTTCAAAATAACCCATATCAATAAACGTTTTATTTAATTTTTGAATTGGAAAATATGTAAGCAATTTGTATAAATAGAGGTGTGTTGAAATATAAATATTAAAATATAAAAGAATAATAACGTTCAAGGGTTTAATTATATAAAATGACTACTAAATTCAGCCTTGCATTTCTTAGATAATAATCATACTGACTACTTTTCAATACGTATGATGTAATTCAGAAAATTAGCTGAATTTGACACTGTAAAATTTGTGTTCAAAATTAAATTTTCTATCGAAATAAATAGTCAAACAATTTTTATAAAGCAGGACAGTAAGCCAAAACCAACAGAAAAATAGAAAAATCAATCAAATCGAATGCTGAACATAACTTTATTTGGAGCAAAAATGGGCTTCAGACATATATAAATAAAATAAAGTAGAGGCTTAAGGCTTAAATATGGCATATTCAAAAAGTTATTTTTAAAACAAAATAATTTTGTTGCCTCGTCTCATTTTTTGCAATAACGCAATAATGGTACTTCAAAAAAATTTGTTTGCAAACAAATTTCGAAACAAAAAACATAAAACTGTAAAATGCTTTTTATTTCAACTCAATACGACTACTCGTCACAAAGATACAGCTCTTCAAAAAACGCTAACAAAAATTGAAAAAAAATTTGTTCCTTTAATATTGTTGACTAGTGTATTAAAAAAGCCATATTATTTGAAAATTGACAGAGATATAGCCATTCAAACTTTACCATTTCTTATCATTTTCCGCAATTTTTGCCCGAAAACCTATTTTTTGGTACTTAATGACAAATTTAACGTTCCTAGCACCTAATACCAAATCTTATGTTAATCGGACCAGCCGTTCGATCTGTAGGTCTGAACGCATTTAAAAACAACCGAAAAACGAAATTGCGAACTTACATCCTTTTTATAAATTCTCTATAGCTCTAATGTCATATTATATTTTGATTTCGAACATTTTTATGAGAGTGAAATTTGCCATATTGTACCGAAAAAGGGACTTTCGGGCAAAAACTGAGAAAAATTATAAGAAATGATAAGGTTTGAATGGGAATATCTCTGTCAATTTTGAACAAATATTAATTTTTGAACATGCCATATTGAGGCCTTTAGTCTCTACTTTGTTTTGTCTTTGCATGTCTTGACCCTATCTTTGCTTCAAAAAAAGTTATGCACAATTTATTTATTAATAAATTTAGATATCCTTGATTTTTTGATTTTTTTTAAGTTGGTTCTTGTTAACTTTTCCAGCTTAAATTTTGTTTTGAAGTTTTTGAACTATCCATTCCAATAGAAAATTTAATTTTGAACAAAAAGTATTATATGTGAAATTGTCAAATTCCGCTTAGTTTTCGAGTTATACCAAAAATGCTGAAAAGTGGCCAGTGTGACCATTCTCTCAGAAACGCATGGGCGAATTTAGTAGCATTTTTGGTTTTAAGCATGCTTATGGGCCAAACAAACATATTCAATGATAAAAACCCTTGCACGTAATTGTTCCTTTATACCTCATTTTCCGGTCTATTCAATAGGCTACTAGTATACTAAACAAGTTTGCTTTGAAAAAAAAAACAAAGAAAGATAAGGAATACTAGCTTTCAAAAAAGCTATAGGTAGCACAATTTTGAACGTAATTTTGTTGTTTTTTAATAATTTTTGTTGCATTTAAAGTAAATTTTTCAGGAATAGTCCCCCTCAGCCTCATAGTCTCAAAAATAAAATTTTTGCAATAAAATTTTTTTCACAAATGATCCCAGAAACCATCCCACAAAATATTATTGACGAATTAGGGGACACCGTGTATCAAAGGCCACGGTAGTGCCCAGCCAAGTTCGCGGCACTACACCTGTTTTACAGGAACAAACTCAGGTGATTTTCAACCCCCCTCTAACTTCAGTACCAATAAAGACAGAAACTTCAAATTCGCAGTATTTCCTGAACTGATCAAACACAGGTGGCTCACTAAATTTAAATTCTTAAGCATTAGTAATTCCCGAGATATAGGACTTCAAATATCGCAAAAACCGTAACTGACTCACTGACTCACTGACAGATCATCAAAATTATGAAGCACTTCCCGACATCGCAGAAACTTGAAATTTCGCACAACGGTAGGCCTTGTGGTGCGTACAGAGGGAAAAATCGAAAATCTGCAATTTTCTATTTAGGGGGCGTGGCATCCACCCACTTTCTTAAATATTCTATAGATTATATGGAGCCTTTATGATTGTTGTAGAACAATGAAAATTGGTAAGTCGGTAGGGTTTGAGGCACTTAGAAAGAAAAAAATTGAAAAATTGGAGTTTTCTATTCAGGGGGCGTGGCATCCACCCACATTCTTAAAAATTCTTATAAATTATATGGAGCACTTCCGATTGTTGTAGAACGATGAGAATTGGTAGCTCGGTAAGGCTTAAAGTACTTTGAAAGAAAAAAATCGAAAACTTGGAATTTTTCCTTCAGGGGGCGTGCCATCCACCCACTTTCGGTTGTCGTAGAATTATGAAACTTTGTGGAGCGTAAGGGCTTGATTTTCATCTGGCAAAATAAATCTTTGCAAAAAGGAGTGAAATCACAACAAAAACATAAATGTTAAAAAAAGAGCCAAGTTCTTATGTGTACAAGAAACCTGTGCGTAAAAAGTCAGCCAAAAAAAGTAATGAGATCTAAAATATATGCCAAGTTTTAATTTCATGAAGTTTAAAATCAAATATCTTAAGTAGAGTAATATCGAAACAATTCCAAATCATGACATAAATTTGATATTAATGATTACTGATTAAAATTTGGTGGATTTACTTGTTAAGTTTTCTCTTAATCACTTACATACTTAATCTCAAATTGAAAATGTATGAAAACTTGACCAGTGAACGAAATTACGAAATTTATTTTGCTTCTGAAGCATTGCATTATCAAAACAATTTTATTTCTTATTCCTATAAGGTTTAAGTAGTTTCAAAACAAGATTTTTCCAATCCAAAGTCCTTATACATAGTTTGTATTTTTATGCAGTAATTTCAGATAAGTACGAGATCGAAGATTTTGTATTAATAATTTTTCTTAAAGACGTTTCTTAGGTCCAAACATAAATAGAATTACTGAAAATAAAAAAAAGTGACAACAAGAAATTATGATGTGTAAAGTTGTACGGTCTGGTTTTATTTATACCTTATAATGGTTTTCCTTTTTTTTTAATTACAGTATTATGAAAATTTGAATTGAATACTGAATTGAGCGTTAAATCCATGATTCTTAAAAAGATACAAAGGAAAGAGTAACGAGCAGATGGAAAACTGTGCACCAACGCTATGATTTTTTTTGTATCGTGAAGTCAAAGTTTTTTATTTTAGGAGTAAAATAGTTTTTTCTTTTAAGTTATAAATATTTAATCAAGTTGTTTTTTGTGGTTAAGCAATGCAAGATAGGACACACTTCGTGCACGTGTTCGAATGGAACGTATTTTTCAGGAATGCATATATGTTTTCATTTTAATAAACACGTGTATGATGTGATTGAAAAGAGGAATTTTTTTGTTTTTTTTTCTCAGTTTATATATAAATTAAATTATTTTTTTTTTTTTTGAAAAGCTTGCTGAATAGCCCATAACAATGCGCCATGGTCTACACAAGCGTTATATTCTATTTTATTTTCTTTAGATTTACTGTTCGAAGATATTGTTAACAGAACTTTTAGACATAATCTTTCACAGGTTCGTCGAATTACTCATATTCGAGTATACGATATTGACATACATAAATAATCATAAGAACACGACGCACTGTGGTTCAAGGGTGGACAAAATTCATTTTATCGACTGTTAAGTATTTAGATTTTTGACATTGCAGTTTGATAAATAGTTGAAGCATTATAATCAGGATTTTTTTATGAAAACAGTTTCTGAATATAACATTTTGGACTTCAAAGTTGAAAAATGAGATTTCAGTGGTTTTGAAGCAAAAAATGTGCATACGTTTGACTTTTTTTTTGTTAATCTTCCTCTATCGGGCATATAAAACCAAATTTAATTCTAGAAAAAAAAAATTGAATAACTGTGCGCGAATTATAAAATTGGTACCTTTTTCTTAAGTCAAATTTAAAATTAAACAAAGAAAAAGTTCATGTTCCCTGGTCTTCCCCAGTCGGACTTATAGTACATATTATACACTGGACCATGATGTTTTGAATATTGAAAAATAGCTGCTAATATCTGCGAGCCTTTAAAAGCATCGATTTTATGTCTAAGGACCACTGAAAATAAAAAATTCGTGAATAAGTTTTTTTTATTGGATTTCAAATCCCTGGCCTATATAATGGACAAATCTAAATGTATGTTATTTGTGAAGCTAAATCTTTGCATTGATACTATTTTCAATCCACCTTCTTATGAAAATTTTTAAGGGGCCATAAAAAATCCAATTAATGACTTCCTTTATGCCCTATATCATCGTATACAAAAAAGAGTGTTTAATTTGTTTAGTTTAAGAAGGTATTGCTTCTCTACAAAACACCTCTTAAAAGTGGGTGTGGTAAGAAATTTTGTATGACCTAATTTAAAAAAAAGGCAATTCCTACACATTTCATCCTATGCTGCTTTTTTCACACTTTTTTTTTATAAAACGATTTAAAAAGGAAATTTTGTCAAAATGGCCTTTAAAAGTGAGTGGGGCAAACATTTTGCATCATTTTTTGTTCTTAACCTGTTATTAAGGCATTTCGATTTGTTTTCAATTACTCAAAAAAAATATTTTGTCAAAAACGCCCTCAAAAGTGGGCGTGGCCAAAATTTTTGTAAGGAAGAATTATTATAAATTACATTATCTACAACTTTTCTAAAGATTACGCCCCTCATTTACATCAACTTTCGACGATCAGGTGACCTTTTTTAAAAAGTGGGCGTGTTAGTAGGGGCAAATTTTCTCTGATGATATCTTAGGATATCATTTATCATTCCTGAAAATTTCATCTTAATCGGTTACCTATCTATTTCAATTTGTATTTTATTTTGTCAAAAAAGGAATATTTTGTCAAAACGCCGCCAAAATTGGGCGTAGAAAAAATTTTGTGTGGAAGGGTTGCTATAAATTACATTATCCACATCTTTCACAAGGAACACACCCCTCATTTACATAAAACTTTTGACGATTTGGTGACCTGTTTTAAAAAGTGGGCGTGTCAGTGGGCGGAAATTTTCTCTGATGATGTCTTATGATATCATTTATCATTTCTGAAAATGTCATCTTAGTCGGGTAGCTGCTCCAGATTTTATAGATTTAAGACCGCCTCTCCATACGTCTTGAACCACTGTGCGACGTGATGTCAGTGGAGATTTTGTCAATATTATGACAGGAGTGGTGAAGATGGGTTAAGCATACAACGAGGGCAAGACCAAGTATATTCTGTCAAACTGCCTCAAAGGAAGGACACCCATCTCCGACGTGTCGGCGACGAACAGAACGTATATCTTTATTTTTAAATTGTTTTTAAAATTAACGCCCACTCAAGGGGTTATGACTACCCTTAATTGGTGAAACACAGTGGGACGGTTAGGAAAATAGGATAAAGTTTAAAAGGAAATACCGATGTCCATTGGTTTTGAATTTCTGAAAATCATATTTATATTGGGAAGGAGAAATAGAGCAAAACATTCGTGTTGTGCGGCTGAAGGAAAGAATTTATGTACTTGACAGTACGCCCGAAATTGGGCGTACTGTCAAGTACAAGACTCAAGTAGATTGAAGGAGCACCTGCACCTTGAAAACACTAATTAATTACTACTTACTTACTAACTTAAGGTGGCGCTACAGTCAGGGGTGGACCAGGGCCTCAACCAACAAGCTTCTTCCAGCCGGCTCGGTTTCTAGCTTGCTGTCTCCAGTTTCGCACGCCAAGTTGGTTGAGGTCCTCTTCCACTTGGGTGCACCACCTTTAACGCTATCCACCTCTACTGCGTTGTCCCACGGGGTTGGATTCAAAGACTTTCCGGGCCAGAGCATTGGTGTCCATTCGCTCTAGATGACCCAGCCATCTCAGTCGTTGGCTTATCACTTTTGTGGCTAAGTCGGTGTCGCCGTACAGCCCATACAGTTCGTTGTTGTATCTTCTTCTCCATTCCCCATCTATGCAGACGGGACCAAAAATCACCCGAAGAATTTTCCTCTCAAAACAGCCAAACGCGTTCTCATCCACCGTTAACAGTGTCAATGCCTCTGCACCATACATCAGGACCGGGATGATAAGCGTCTTATACAGGGACAGTTTAGTTGCTCGAGAGAAAGCTTTGCTTCTCAATGAGTTTATAGCAGATCCTAGGTAGACAAAGTCTCTGCATCATCGTGTCCTGTATCCCCGGCTGGGGCATAGGGCGTCAACAAAACGTCTCCATCCTTCACGGTCTGCTGCAAGGTACTTAAGCTGTGGCCACGTCTTTCTCTGGGATTCTGCTTCCGCTAAGACAGTTGATTTCCATGTTGTTCTTGGTCTTCCAACCCGCCGTGCACCCTGAGGATTCCATTCAAAGGACTGCTTTGCAATTTCATCGTTTGGTTTCCTCAGTGTGTGACCAATCCAACGCCATTTACGCTTTCTTATGTCGACGTCCAGCCGCTCTTGACTTGTCCTGCGCCACAATTCCTCATTTGATATTATTTGTGGCCAGCGAATCTTTAGGATGTGGCGAAGACAGCGATTCACAAAAGCCTGCAATTTCTTCGAAATGGTAGACGTGACTTTCCAGGTTTCACAAGCATATAACAGCACGGATTTGACATTGGATTCGAAGAATCTCAACTTAGTGCGTAAGGAGATTTGACTGGATTTCCAAATTGGGGACAGAGTACCGAAGGCAGCACGAGCTTTATTTATTCTACTTTTAACGTCCAGATCCGTACCACCGTTTGCAGAAACAATACTGCCAAGGTAGTTAAATTGTTCCACTACTTCAACTGGCGTCTGGCGTAAAATAATACGCTGCTGTGTGGAGCGGCCTGTGAGCATTATTTTTGTCTTTTTGCTGTTAATTCTTAGACCACTCGACTCTCCCTTCACTTGCAGTGCCTGGCACATCCCGTTCAGCCCACTGATGTTATTTGCCAGTAGACATATGTCATCGGCATAGTCTAAATGACTGAGCCTTTCGAACGGTCTCCATTGAATGCCCTGTCGCTCAGCTGTACCAACACTGGCCGTCAATACGTCGTCCATCGCCAGCAGGAAGAGAATTGGCGATAGAACATCCCCTTGTCTCACACCCTGTTGCACTACGAAGGAGTCGGATAGCTGCCCATTGTGCAAAACAAAACACCTCGCGTTGTTGTAGGACTCTTTAATAATGGCAACAATTTTTGGTGGAATTCCTCTACCAAGCAACGATCTCCATATACATTCTCGGTTAACTCGATCAAAGGCCTTTTCAAAATCCACGAACATGAGGTAAAGCGGTGATTGATATTCCATCGACTGCTCGAGGACGATACGCAGGGTGTTGATATGGTCGACACACGATCGACCACTGCGGAAGCCAGCTTGATGCCTCTTGAGTGTAGACTCGATTCTATCCTTTATTCGCTCGAGTATGATTGTTGCCATTAGTTTTGGGAAAACGGACAAAACGGTGATACCACGCCAATTGTTGCAATTCTTTAAGTCACCTTTCTTTGGCAACTTAACAATCACACCATCCTTCCAGTCCCTGGGATAGCTTTCGTTTTCCCAAATGTTTTGTATCAGCGGATGTAAAATACTAGCCGCTGCTACGGGATCGGCTTTCAGGAATTCAGCTGGTATTCCGTCCAGTCCAGCTGCCTTGTTGTTTTTGAGGAGATTTATTGATGTACGAATTTCCGATTCTGACGGGGGTTCGATGTCAATACCCCTATAGGACCTGCGCATCTCGTTTAGTTGGGGCACTTCAGCACTCTGCTCAACTGAATCCTCATTTAGCAGGGCACAAAAATGGTCCTTCCATCTACGAAGCTGATCCTCAATTGATACCAAAAGTGTGCCATCCACATCCATTACAGGATGATTGGTGTTGCTTTTTTTCCCGATAACATCTTTGGCTATTTGGTACAATTCCCGGATATCTCCTCTTCTGGCAGCGCTTTCCGCATTATCTGCGAGTCCATCCAACTTCACCCTCTTGTCACGTCTCACACAGCGGTAGACCATCTTATGTGCAATGCGGTACTCTCTTCGCAAGTCAGCCTTTCGTTGAACATCAGCTTCGGCATTTATTTGGATTTTCAACGATTTGCGAAGTTCGATCTTATCCCAGGTGTCTTGGGATATCCAAGAGTCTCTACGTCTCGTTCGCTTGGGTACAGTTTCGGACCCAGCCTCCATAAAAACGCTTTTAATTTCACCCCACATCTCATCAATTGTTGAATTCTGGATTCCATTTAATGACGAGGCTCTGTCGTTAAGGGTTGTGACATAGTTTCGACATATGTTGGGGTCATTTAAAGCATTAGTAATGAATTTTGTGCTCCTTGCTGCATCCTGCGCTGGTTTTTGTATGGCAGCGGTTCGTAGTTTGAGACTCATCACAACCAAATGGTGGTCGCTTCCCACATCGGCATTTCTTATACTCCGGACATCACACATAGACTTCCTCCATCGCTGCTGAATCATGATATGATCAATTTGGTTTTCGGTTTGACCATCCGGATGCACCCAGGTAATTTTGTTGCACGTCTTATGCTTAAATACAGTCCCACCTATCACAAGACGATTCGCGTTACAAAAATCGACAAGCAAGTCATCATTTTCATTCCGTGACCCCACGCCATTTCTTCCCATCACGCGTTCCAGTCCGTAATTGTCTGAACCGACTTGGGCATTAAGGTCTCCCATAACGACTATGATGTCGGCTCTCGGAACACTACTGTAAACCGAGTTAAGATGAGTGTAGAACGCGGTTTTGTCTTCATCGGTCGCTTCATTTGTGGGGGCGTAGCACTGAATAATTGTGACGTTACGAATTTTTGAACGAAACCTTGCTGTCATTAATCTCGCAGAAATGGGCGCCCATGAGATCAAACTACGCCTCGCTTCTTCGTTCAACATAATTCCGACACCATGCAGTCTTTGGCCACCCTCTCTTTCATCTTCGCCGGAATACAGCATTTTCGTCTGTCCAGTGTCTGATCTGTATTCAGCTCTTCCTCTCCACTTAGTTTCGCTTATGCCCAGGATACTGATCTTTAGGCGAAGCATTTCACGCTCAACCTGCTCGTATCTACCATCGCTGTACAAGGATCGAACGTTCCATGCTCCGATTTTCGTACGTATGCGGTAGCCAAAAGTAACATTTGCGCTTCTTGAAAGACTTCTTCTATTTGTCAACGATTCATTTATTATTATGGCGTCTTGATTGACGCTCGTACATGAAGGATGCCGCACCCCCAAATCCGATGTGCGGTTTACTGCAGCCGAAGCTACAGAAGGATTTTCTATAAAAAGATTACCTCTTGGGGACTCATTTCCATTTGTTGTCATAATTCATGTATCCTTCCACCATGGTGTTTTCCGAGATATGATTAATAACATACATAAGCTCAGATTTGACAGGCACACCCGCCTTTTGTATGGTCAAACACATAACTGCTCGAGGCCGCCCACTGTGGGAAAACAGACGCCTTTTGTAGCCGCCCAATATGGGTTACAGACGCTACCTGCTGCTGCCGTTGGCCTTTTACCAAAAAAAGCTCCTCCGCCACCAGACTATCATGCCGTTGACCGCCACCTGCAGTTCATCCGCCTTAAGGGGGCTTTTAACCATCCCGAGGACAAGTTTGTGCCCTGACCAGCATAGCTGGGTTGTCTGCTTATCCCGGCATCCATTCGGTCCCCCTGCACGTTAGCGTTACCTGCCCTCTACCACGCGGAGGTGTGCATAGGGATTTTCCTATCATTGAGCCTAGGGCCATATGGCGTCCTAGCACTCTCAAGTACTTTTAGAGGGCAAAGTCTCTGACTACCTCAAAATTATAGCTGTCTATAGTGACGTTCTGTCCGAGACGTCGGTGTTGGGTGTCCTTTCTTGTCGACAGCATATATTTTGTTTTGCTTTCATTCACCGTTAGACCCATCTTCTTGGCTTCCTTCTCAATGCTCACAAAAGCACCACTGACATCACGCTTTGTTCGTCCGATTATGTCATTGTCGTCAGCGTAAGCGAGTAATTGGACGGACTTTTGAAAGATTGTGCCTCTGGTGTTGACGGGAGAGTTTTGCACTATTCTTTCAAGAACGATGTTGAAGAAGTCGCATGACAGCGCGTCGCCTTGCCTAAAACCTTTTTTGACATCAAACGGGTCGGTGAGGTCTTTGCCGACCTTGATGGAGCAGCGTGCGTTCTCCATCGTCATCCTGCACAAACGGACGAGTTTGGCAGGAATGCCAAAACTAGACATTGCTCTATATAGCTCGTCTCTATAGATGCTGTCATACGCGGCCTTGAAATCGATAAAAAAGGGGGTGGGTATCGATTTGAAACTCCTGGGTTTCCTCCTAGATCTGCCGTAGTGCGAATATTTGGTCGATGGTGAACTTCCCTGGCCTAAAGCCACACTGATATGGACCTATCAGGTTGTTGACGAATGGCTTCAGGCGTTCACAAAGAACGGCAGAGAAGATCTTGTAGGCGATATTAAGAAAACTGATGCCTCTGTAGTTGGTTCAGTCCAGAGGTTCGCCTTTCTTGAGGATCGGGCAAACAATACTGAGGTTCCATTCATCGGGCATGCTTTCTTCCGACCATATTTTACAGATGAACTGGTGCATACTCCTAACCAATTCATCGCCAGCCGCTTTGAATAGCTCAGCCGCAAGGCCATCAGCTCCAGCAGCTTTATTGGACTTAAGTTTAGATATGGCTATCCTCACTTCGTCAAGATCGGGTGGACGGAATTGTTGGCCTACGTCGTCCAGGTTGAATGGTGCAATTTGCATGGTAGCGGAATTCGGTTCGTCATCGCCGTTATACAATTTGCAGAAATGATTTTTCCATATCCTCAGCACCGACTGCGATTCCACCACGATGTTCCCCTGATCGTCCTTGCAGGCTTCGGCTCGGGGCTTGTAACCTTGGGAGGTTCTGTTTTACTTTTTGGTAAATTTCCGAACTTCATTCCTGCAACGGCATCCGTCTATTTACTCGATTGCGCGCTTCTCATGCCCTTTCTTTTTCCTTCTAAGAAGCTTGTGTTCCTCTTTCCTCTTCTGCTTGTAGAGCTCGCGAGCAGCTCTGGTCCTTCTATGCAGCGCCGCTTTGTATGCCTGTTGTTTGGCTGCATGTACTTGCCGGCATTCCTCGTCGATCCAGGGGTTTCGCTGTGGTGGTCGTGCGAAGCTCAGCACGTCAGAGGCGGCATCTCTGATGGCTTCCTGGCAGTTTTTCCACTGGTTCTCGATGTTTGCAGTTGGCGGCAAAGGACTAGTTAAGAGGGCGCGAGAGACTCGATCGGAGAAAGACCTGGCGATTTCTTACGACTGTAGCCGTCCGAAGTCGAACTTCCTGACAGTATTTCCCTGTTTTGGCTTTGGTCTGGATATCCGTAGCATTACCTTGGCTACAACGTTGGCTGCTCGGAACGTTCGAACATCCTTGATACTGGAATAGTGCCTTGCGTCGGTCGATCGCAATGTGGTCAATTTGGTTGGCGGTTGATTGACCAGGAATTCGCCATGTCCCCTTATGTATATCGAGATGCGGGAACTGCGTACTAGCTACCACAACGTTTCGCCCCGCAGCAAAGTCGATTAGCCTGAGTCCGTTATCGGAGGT
Organism: Dasysyrphus tricinctus; assembly: GCA_963921185.1. Classification (NCBI taxonomy): domain Eukaryota; kingdom Metazoa; phylum Arthropoda; class Insecta; order Diptera; family Syrphidae; genus Dasysyrphus; species Dasysyrphus tricinctus. The sequence continues at coordinate 140,933,331 of OY992530.1, forward strand.
GGTGTCGTGCAGGCTGTATCTTCCGATTGTGCCACCAAAGACGTCTTCTCTTCCTAGTTTGGCATTAAAATCACCCAAGACAATTTTAAAGTCATAGCTAGGGCTTTGCTCATATGTCTTGTCCAGGAGCACGTAGAACTCGTCCTTGGTGTCGTCATCTTTCTCCTCTGTGGGGGCATGCGCGCATATGAGGCTGATGTTGGCGAATTTAGCCTTGATGCGAATTGTCGTGAGGAGTTCGTTCACATAATTGAAACTCAAGACCTCTTGCCTCAGTCTGCCTCTAACAACAAATCCATATCCAAAAAGACGCTGCCCTTGTGGTCGGTAACAGTCACCGTAGTATATATCACAGTCTTTAAGTTTTCTTTTGCCCGGCCCATCCCATCGCACTTCTTGGATGGCGGTGATGTCTGCTTTTTTAGCAGTCTAGGGCCTCCGCTAAATGTTCGGCTGCACGTGGTCTATAGAGAGACAGAACATTCCACGTGCAGATCCGAAGTTCGTTGTCCTTATTTCGTTTGCTAGGTTCGTCAACAGTAAATCCGTCCGTATCTGAGGCTTGTTGTTGCTTCGCAACTAAAAAAGCTTTACGTGGCCGGGAAGTCACCCCGACGGCACGACCCCTAACCTGGAGGACCAGACCCTATATATATAACTCCAAGGGCGGGGAGCCGGATTAACCGCTCCTTATAGGCCATGAGCTCCGAATATGTCGTAGTAGCCCGTATAAGGTGTTCACTAAGTAGTTCAGCCTAACTGGAACTGTAGACACCACCGTTGATTCCACCTTGAGAGTTCTTCCGCTGCCGCCTGGATGAAGGAGAAGTTCCTTAGTGGGAACACTCCCCCCCCCCCCTCTCTCGTTTGCTGCCCCCTAAAATCGTCCACAGGGATTGGAACCCCATCTTCAGTTAACGGTACTAGACACCCGATGTTCACCACTTGGAGGTGAGAGTAGGAGTTGATAGACTAAGGTTCGATTTGAAAAAAAGCTTGTGGACGCTTGTGTTCTCTTGAATGCACCGTGTCTACCCTTTGAACATGTATTTATTACTACTTTGTGTGACAAAATTTTAATTTTTGACATTAACTTGAACTTATTTACTTTTCTGATGGTCTTGATTTGCTGAATTCAAATATGGCCCCGGAATTGCTGTAGCACGTCACGTCTTTGAGATATGCGAATCTAAATTTTTAGAAAAATGCGTTTTTGATGCAAATTTGGTGTTATATTATTTCTCAAGGTAATATTTCGAGTAGTTTTCGCGCTATAAGCATCAAATTGATAAAAAAAATGTATTTTGTATCACTTTTTGTGAATGTTTGCATGTTTTGTCACCTCATATTCGGATTCAGCACCTTCAAAAACATAAATCAGGAAAAAAATCAAAACTTCCCCACAATTTCCTCGCTAATAAGGGCCCTTTTGAGCACAACTTGACTATATTATTATAAGCATATTTTCAAATAAGGCAGTTTAAAACGATTTCTCGAAGATGAATGTCGATTTTTGAAAAATCCAATGCTTAACTTTAGAATGACCATAAAAATTTGTGAACAATAACTTCGAAAAAATAATATTAACCCAAATTTGCATCGAAAACGCATTTTTTTTCAAAACTTTAGATTCAAATATCCCAAAAATGTGACGTGCTTCAGCTATTTTGAGGCCAGATTCGAGTTTAGCAAATCAAAAACCATCAGAAAAATATATCTTGTTTTATGTTGAATTCAAAACTTCAAATTTTGTCAAACAAAGTAATTAATTGTTTTCGAGTGGAATTTTCGGCTGTTGTTAATACCTAGATAAGTTTCAAGTAGAATAAATAGTTTAAGTATGAATCTCGTCGAGCTTGGCTTTGCACCTTTTGAAGCTGCTGATAGAATCGCTCAGACATTAGGTCCTCAGGACCTTTTTCTATGGAATTTTATTTTAAATAGAAACTAATTTTAGAAAAGCATTCATAATTTTTCATTTTTTCAATATTGGTAAATTTCTGATGCTTCAGACATAAAGAAATGCCTTTCCTGTGTCACCACAATTTACCACTTAACCAAACAAATTATCGTAAACAAAATTATGAAATGCATTCAAAAACTATACCTACAAAGATTATGCTTGAAGAGCTTGAAGGGTATATTTTGTTCATGTCGTCAACAACAATATTTTCTTGTTGTACCAACCAGCCGTATAGTCCTCTGATGTTATTGAAAGCGTATATGTGTTGGTTAAAATGTCCATCGTCCCTTTTTATGTTCTCGTGTCAAGTGCTTGAGTGGGCGTTGCAATGTTTGTGATTATGGAACACGTACAGTTATTTCTTTTGTCCTGTGTTAGTCGTTCCTTTAGTTTAGGTAGGTAACGAACGGTTTAGTCCATTGTTGGCATTGTAATGCTTAAAATTGTGCAAAAGGGAAACGAATGTGTGTCAAAGTCGCGTGATTAATTGAATAATGTCCGCTGTCGAGTTACAGCGAGATAAAGATTGTTGGGTTTGGCTTTTATTGTGTTTTTTTTTTTTTTTTGTATTTTTGTTCTTTATTGTAATCAAAGAAAACTCATTGCCAGTGTAACTGACATTTTGTTTTGTTAATGGAAAGGAAATTAATTATTCACACCTTTGACAGTGCAATTTGTTAGAATAATAATTTGAGGTTTGTAGGTTTTGAGTGGTTAGAAATGGTTAACATTTTCCAGGTAATAATTTAAGCATTAGTGACTGAAAACTGAAACTGACATATTATGTATCTTCGTTAAATTATATTAATGAAACAGGAGCTGGTTAGTTAGGGTATTCATTCAGTAGTTTTGAAAGCACTGCAGTTACATTTAAATTTAATTAGCTATAGATGCATATCGATTATGGAGTTTAGGACCTTTAACATTTATTTTAAGACACTTGCAAACAAACTTAAGAACTATTTGCGAACCAAAAGACATTTTTCTAAATGGAATCTGATTTGTGAACGGCTGAAGCTATTCGTCAACAACTTGATAGGTCCATATCAGTGTGGGCTTAAGGCCAGGAAAGTTCACCATCGACCATATTCGCACTTCGGCAGATCTTGAAAGTTTGCGTATGACAGTGACAGCATCTAATGAAACGAGTTATTTAGAGCAACGTCTAGCTTTGCCATCGATAACGATTGACGACGGAGAATGCACGCTGCTCCATCAGGGTCAGAAAAAACCTCACGGATATCTTTGATGTTATAAAAAAGGTTTTGGACAAAGTAACGCACTGTCATGCAACTTGTTCAACATCGTTCTTGAAAGAATAGTGCAAAACTCTCACGTCAACACTATAGGCACAATTTTTCAAAAGTACGTCCAATTTCTCGCTGATGATATTGACACAATTCACGAACAAAGCGTGATTTCAGTTGGTGCTTTCGTGAGTATTGAGGAAGAAGCCAAGATGATGGGTCTAACGATGAATGAAGACAAAACCAAGCATATGCTGTCAACAAGAAAGGACCCCCAACATCGACGTCTCGGACAGAAGGTCACTATTGACAGTTATAGTTTTGAGATGGTCAGAGACTTTGTCTACCTAGGATCCGCTATCTACTCAGTGAACCATACCAGTGCTGAGGTCAAAAGGAAGATTACTCTTTCCAAACCGCTGTTTCTTTGGACTAGAAGGCAATTGAGACTTGAGAAGCAAAGCCCCTCTCGAGCAACTAAAATGTCTCTGTATAAGACGCTTATAATCCCGCTCCTGATGTATGTTGCAGAGGCATGAACACTATATTAATGGTAGATGAGAACTTTTTAGGCCATTACGAAAGGAAAATTCTCCGGCTGATTTTTGGTCTCGTCTGTATAGATGGGGAATGGAGAAGAAGATGCAGTACGAACTGTATGGGTTGTACAGCGACAACGACCTAGTTAAAAAAGTGAAAATCTAACGACTAAGATGGCTGGGTCACCTATAGCGAATAGACATCAATGCTCCGGCCCGGAAAGTGTTTGAATCCAGCCTTGTGGGACGACGCAGTAGAGGATAACAGCGTAACAGGTATGGCGTTCGCAAGTCTAAGAGGACCTCAACCAACTTTACGTGCGAAACTGGATACAGCTAGCTAGAAACCGAGCCGGCTGGAAGAAGCTTGTTGGTTGAGGCTATAGTGTCACCTATAGCAAGTAATTAAGTATATTTGGCATTAAGGCTACAAGCTTGAAAAAAATTTAAGGACCATAGCCTAGTTAATATAGCTTTCAATGTGAAGCAATTACGTCAAGGATTTTATTATTGAATATGCTAGCTTGGGGAATAAGCTAAGCATGCTTAAAACCGAACTTAATTCACTCCAGCGTTAATTTGAGATTGGTCACACTTGCCAGTTTTTAATGGCCCTAGCTGTTTGTGAGACACGTAAACGCAACACCAAATTTTGACACTTATTTTGATAGATGCGCAGAACTAAACATAATTAAGACGCTAGTGATATTACCTTTATCGTAAATGTACTGTGATTATAAAGGCTCCTGCCTCCTGCAACAGCAGAAAGTACAAAACTACACCTTGGGGTGCCCTCTTTCTTCAGGCTGGTGCCCTTATCAATTCTTCTGGCTTTGGACGTTCATCCCACATCCAAAAGTCAAACGATTGATTCCGCAGTCAAAAGAATAAAAGCAAAGAATCATGGTTTTAAAATACTAAAACAAAAAATAGTGTTAAAGCTAGTGTACAATAAAGATGTATGTATTTCTCTTATACAGAGTGATATATGGACAAAAATAAATAAAATGTTATTTTCTCCGAATCATGGTCAGTTATTTAAGGTGTACCGACAGATTTACATGAACGATTTTCTTAGGCGTACTAATACATAGAAAATACAGATAAAAATTTAATTTAAAAAAAAAAATCCAATCGAATTCTGAATTTTTAAGAAAAATCTTTTAATTTTTTTTTGAAAATTTTGATATGCAATTTTGTTCAAACAGTTTTAAAGTTTTGTTCAAAAAAAACTTGTTAAATCCAATCAGAAAATAAATGGAAAAATGAAGACCAAAAATATCTTTCAAGGGGAGGTATGTACGATTGTTAGTTGCTTAGTTTAATTTTGTTTATATTTTATAGTAGACCGTCTAATTTTAGTACAAAAAGACGTTTTCGAGAAGAATGAGTTTTGTCACGGTTTTTTTCAACATTTGTATGAAAGGTCTTTGGTATACAAATTGTTAACTATTCTTTGAACAATAATCTTGCACTCAAAGGTAGCCTTTATTAAAGTTATTGAATGCATAACTTGCCAAAGTGTAAAAGTCGTAAGATCAAAGACTTTTTTTGCCTGAGAGACACTTTTTGAGTAGAGAGCGGCAGTGTTCCCAGATTGGTGGTTTTTTCCAACCAAAATGGTTGGAAAAAAATGCCTTTGGTAGGAAAAATGGTGGGAAAATATTCATAGTGGGATTTATGGTGGGAAAATATTTCAATAGTCTCTTCTTTGGTGGGAAAAACCGCAGTTCACTATACCTGCCTATCTTCAAATTTTATGACCTATAATGATTTGGCACAAAAAAAACAGAACTAATTTTTTTGTGAATACCACACAAATGAGGTAGCAAAAATCACTGACCTTGAAAAAAACTAAAACATATCTCAATTCATAAAAATTAATGGCCTGGCCTATTACTGAAACTTACTAGCTGACCTTTTATGACCTTTCAAGTGAGATGCCGCCATTTATTTCGTAATTTGAAACGAACTTTAAAAATTCATAAGAAAAAAATTGGCAGACCAATTATTTGAAAATAGTTGAACTTATCATGATCTAGTGAACTCTCGGATCGGTATATATTTTTTGTGAATACAATTCCACAAATGTGGTCGCAAAAACCGTGTGTGCCCTTAAGAACTTTTTTTGCGAATACATATATGGTAATGTGGCATAAGAGGTTATGGTGTTTTTTTTTCCTCCCAGTACAAAAATGGTGGGATTTTTTTTTTGAATTTGGTGGGAGTCTAGAATCTCATCTGGCATCACTGGGGAGCGGTACCATATCCGCAAACCAAAATCTCGGATAACGAAATCCCGTATTTTTTTAAAATCTTGAATAACGGAATCTCGCAAACTAAAATCAATAAATCAAATATCGCGGCTCTTACAAAAAAAAAATTGTTGAGAATATACCCAAGAGTGTTTTGCATAATTCAAGATAGGGTATAATGGATCTTGAAGAGGATTTCAGAAGAAGTACTTTTGTTCTACGATATTTCCAGAAAGGGACTTTTGAGAACCCCGCGGCCATTTTTGGGTAAAAAAAAAACATAATATGTAGGTATCTGAAAAATTGGTCATGAAAATCATTCATATGTTTCCGATATGTGGCTATACTTTACAGTTACTTATAATGATTGTTTTGGTTCTTGTGATATGCCTATTAAGAAAGCATAAGCATAATGTACTGCTCCTAAAAATATCATAAACCACATTTTTTACTCGAAAAATAGGTTAAAACACCGGCAAATCGATCGATTTTTAAGCTGTTTTTCGAATAAATTTTTTCTAAAAGAATGACTGAATTTGTTGAAACTTGCCTTCTTAATATTTCACAGCAGGACTTAATTTATATTGAGTTGATATTATAGATGATTCAGCAGCGATGGAGGAAGTCTATGTGTGATGTCCGGAGTATAAGAAATGCCGATGTGGGAAGCGACCACCATTTGGTTCTGATGAGTCCTCAAACAAGGAGCAAGGAGCCACAAAAATTCATTACTAATGCTTAAATGACCCCAACATATGTCCGAAACTATGTCACCACCCTTAACGACAGAGCCTCGTCATTAAATGGAATCCAGAATTCAACAATTGATGAGATGTGGGGTGAAATTAAAAGTGTTTTTATGGAGGCTGGATCCGAAACTGTACCCAAGCGAACGAGACGTAGAGACTCTTGGATATCCAAGACACCTGGGATAGGATCGAACTTCGCATATCGTTGAAAATCCAAATAAATGTCGAAGCTGATGTTCAACGAAAGGCTGACTTGCGAAGAGAGTACCGCATTGCACATAAGATGGTCTACCGCTGTGTGAGGCGTGACAAGAGGGTGAAGTTGGATGGACTCGCAGATAATGCGGAAAGCGCTGCCAGAAGAGGAGATATCCGGGAATTGTACCAAATAGCCAAAGATGTTATCGGGAAAAAAAGCAACACCAATCATCCTGTAATGGATGTGGATGGCACACTTTTGGTATCAATTGAGGATCAGCTTCGTAGATGGAAGGACCATTTTTGTGCCCTGCTAGATGAGGATTCAGTTGAGCAGAGTGCTGAAGTGCCCCAACTAAACGAGATGCGCAGGTCCTATAGGGGTATTGACATCGAACCCCCGTCAGAATCGGAAATCCAGACATCAATAAATCTCCTCAAAAACAACAAGGCAGCTGGACTGGACGGAATACCAGCTGAATTCCTGAAAGCCGATCCCGTAGCAGCGGCTAGTATTTTACATCCGCTGATACAAAACATTTGGGAAAACGAAAGCTATCCCAGGGACTGGAAGGATGGTGTGATTGTTAAGTTGCCAAAGAAAGGTGACTTAAAGAATTGCAACAATTGGCGTGGTATCACCGTTTTGTCCGTTTTCCCAAAACTAATGGCAACAATCATACTCGAGCGAATAAAGGATAGAATCGAGTCTACTCTCAAGAGGCATCAAGCTGGCTTCCGCAGTGGTCGATCGTGTGTCGACCATATCAACACCCTGCGTATCGTCCTCGAGCAGTCGATGGAATATCAATCACCGCTTTACCTCATGTTCGTGGATTTTGAAAAGGCCTTTGATCGAGTTAACCGAGAATGTATATGGAGATCGTTGCTTGGTAGAGGAATTCCACCAAAAATTGTTGCCATTATTAAAGAGTCCTACAACAACGCGAGGTGTTTTGTTTTGCACAATGGGCAGCTATCCGACTCCTTCGTAGTGCAACAGGGTGTGAGACAAGGGGATGTTCTATCGCCAATTCTCTTCCTGCTGGCGATGGACGACGTATTGACGGCCAGTGTTGGTACAGCTGAGCGACAGGGCATTCAATGGAGACCGTTCGAAAGGCTCAGTCATTTAGACTATGCCGATGACATATGTCTACTGGCAAATAACATCAGTGGTCTGAACGAAATGTGCCAAACACTGCAAGTGAAGGGAGAGTCGAGTGGTCTAAGAATTAACAGCAAAAAGACAAAAATAATGCTCACAGGCCGCTCCACACAGCAGCGTATTATTTTACAGGAGACGCCAGTTGAAGTAGTGGAAAAATTTAACTACCTTGGCAGTATTATTTCTGCTAACGGTGGTACGGATCTGGACGTTAAAAGTAGAATAAATAAAGCTCGTGGTGCCTTCGGTACTCTGTCCCCAATTTGGAAATCCAGTCAAATCTCCTTACGCACTAAGTTGAGATTCTTCGAATCCAATGTCAAATCCGTGCTGTTATATGCTTGTGAAACCTGGAAAGTCACGTCTACCATTTCGAAGAAATTGCAGGCTTTTGTGAATCGCTGTCTTCGCCACATCCTTAAGATTCGCTGGCCACAAATAATATCAAATGAGGAATTGTGGCGCAGGACAAGTCAAGAGCGGCTGGACGTCGACATAAGAAAGCGTAAATGGCGTTGGATTGGTCACACACTGAGGAAACCAAACGATGAAATTGCAAAGCAGTCCTTTGAATGGAATCCTCAGGGTGCACGGCGGGTTGGAAGACCAAGAACAACATGGAAATCAACTGTCTTAGCGGAAGCAGAATCCCAGAGAAAGACGTGGCCACAGCTTAAGTACCTTGCAGAAGACCGTGAAGGATGGAGACGTTTTGTTGACGCCCTATGCCCCAGCCGGGGTTACAGGACACGATGATGATGATTATGATTATAGATACCCTTCAAGTCAGAAACATGAATGTGCAAACATAAAAATATGGCAACATCGTTTTTGAAAATTGTACTAGATGAAAACAAATTCTTAAAACCACTAAGCAGAATTTTAACAAGCAGAATTTTTACATTGCCAAAATTTTCATAGGTCCTATTCTCTGTTTCCAGTGCTTAAGAAGATAGAGAATGACAAAGTTTCTAAAAACACTCAGGTAACAGCGTGTAGATACTGATGTTTGAAATTGTTGCCACTTTCTATCTTCTTAAGGACAAACCACCGACAGTCGAGCCCTTGACAAGTTGGACATATTTTGCATATACTTTTTTATGTATTGAAATAAATTTGTTTAAGAAATAGTCGGGATGAAATGGTGAGGTGCCGCTGGGAGAGGGAGTACCTACGCCAGTTTTGTTTCTTATTTTTAAGACTTTGGAGGCAGTAGCGGATCTAGGATTTGGCTGTGGGGGGGGGGGGGGGGGGGCTTGGAGTTCCCTTAGACACATTTTTTAAAAAATCCTTAATTATATACGAACCCAAATTATCTTTTCTCAGAAAGTAGGCTAGTCGGCGGCTTTCAATATGTAGGTAGGTACCTTTCTTTAATTTGAATATTTTTTGTAGGAGTTATAAAACCTCATCCTAAAGTACTTGATTTAACTTTAGATAGCCGTCTACCTCCGAAAAGTTATTGATAAACTTTGTATGTTACTGTTGTCCTAAAATTTTTTAACTTGGATCGGTTGTCCAAGATTTGATTAACTAGACATTTTATTTACATATTTAATTAAAGCATATTTCCAACTAATGAGAAGTTTTGATAAACTTTCTAAACCGTCTAAGCAATCTAATTATTAATAAGACTAAAAGAGTCACAGTGCAAACTTTTTTTTCTGTTTTTGACACTAACGTAAAATCCGTACGAAAGTTAAATGGAAAAAATTGAAACAAAAGATCGTACGCAAGGGGGGCAGCTAGATGTGCCTGCCCCCCCCCCCTAATCAGAATATATTTTATACATTCAAAGTAAGATTTCTGTAATAAAACTTTTTTTTGAATGAGTTTGCTCCCACATAATCGAGATCCGGCGTATGCCCTTGTATCTCACTTATCTAATTCTTAAAATTTAATTCCTATAGAAGAAAATGCTATAAATGGCAAAAAAGAAAGGTAATTAAGCTCCCTATAAAAAAGGCAATTGCATAATGCAAATTTTGTGTACAAGTAGCTGTTCCCAAAAATTATCTAAATCATGTTTTTCAATTCACTTTTTGTAAATTTGAGGGAAAAAATTAATTTGGATGTTCTGTGCCTCATCATCATCGTGTCCTGTAACCCCGGCTGGGGCATAGGGCGTGAACAAAACGTCTCCATCCTTCGCGGTCTGCTGCAAGGTACATTAGCTGCGGCCACGTCTTTCTCTGGGATTCTGCTTCCGCTAAGACAGTTGATTTCCATGTTGTTCTTGGTCTTCCAACCCGCTGTGCACCCTGAGGATTCCATTCAAAAGACTGCTTTGCAATTTCATCGTTTGGTTTCCTCAGTGTGTGACCAATCCAACGCCATTTACGCTTTCTTATGTCGACGTCCAGCCGCTCTTGACTTGTCCTGCGCCACAATTCCTCATTTGATATTATTTGTGGCCAGCGAATCTTTAGGATGTGGCGAAGACAGCGATTCACAAAAGCCTGCAATTTCTTCGAAATGGTAGACGTGACTTTCCAGGTTTCACAAGCATATAACAGCACGGATTTGACATTGGATTCGAAGAATCTCAACTTAGTGCGTAAGGAGATTTGACTGGATTTCCAAATTGGGGACAGAGTACCGAAGGCAGCACGAGCTTTATTTATTCTACTTTTAACGTCCAGATCCGTACCACCGTTTGCAGAAACAATACTGCCAAGGTAGTTAAATTGTTCCACTACTTCAACTGGCGTCTCCTGTAAAATAATACGCTGCTGTGTGGAGCGGCCTGTGAGCATTATTTTTGTCTTTTTGCTGTTAATTCTTAGACCACTCGACTCTCCCTTCACTTGCAGGGTTTGACACATCCCGTTCAGCCCACTGATGTTATTCGCCAGTAGACATATGTCATCGGCATAGTCTAAATGACTGAGCCTTTCGAACGGTCTCCATTGAATGCCCTGTCGCTCAGCTGTACCAACACTGGCCGTCAATACGTCGTCCATCGCCAGCAGTAAGAGAATTGGTGATAGAACATCCCCTTGTCTCACACCCTGTTGCACTACGAAGGAGTCGGAAAGCTGCCCATTGTGCAAAACAAAACACCTTGCGTTGTTGTAGGACTCTTTAATAATGGCAACAATTTTTGGTGGAATTCCTCTACCAAGCAACGATCTCCATATACATTCTCGGTTAACTCGATCAAAGGCCTTTTCAAAATCCACGAACATGAGGTAAAGCGGTGATTGAAATTCCATCGACTGCTCGAGGACAATACGCAGGGTGTTGATATGATCGACACACGATCGACCACTGCGGAAACCAGCTTGATGCCTCTTGAGTGTAGACTCGATTCTATCCTTTATTCGCTCGAGTATGATGGTTGCCATTAGTTTTGGGAAAACGGACAAAACGGTGATACCACGCCAATTGTTGCAATTCTTTAAGTCACCTTTCTTTTGCAACTTAACAATCACACCATCCGTCCAGTCCCTGGGATAGCTTTCGTTTTCCCAAATGTTTTGTATCAGCGGATGTAAAATACTAGCCACTGCTACGGGATCGGCTTTCAGGAATTCAGCTGGTATTCCGTCCAGTCCAGCTGCCTTGTTGTTTTTGAGGAGATTTATTGATGTACGAATTTCCGATTCTGACGGGGGTTCGATGTCAATACCCCTATAGGACCTGCGCATCTCGTTTAGTTGGGGCACTTCAGCACTCTGCTCAACTGAATCCTCATTTAGCAGGGCACAAAAATGGTCCTTCCATCTACGAAGCTGATCCTCAATTGATACCAAAAGTGTGCCATCCACATCCATTACAGGATGATTGGTGTTGCTTTTTTTCCCGATAACATCTTTGTCTATTTGGTACAATTCCCAGATATCTCCTCTTCTGGCAGCGCTTTCCGCATTATCTGCGAGTCCATCCAACTTCACCCTCTTGTCACGTCTCACACAGCGGTAGACCATCTTATGTGCAATGCGGTACTCTCTTCGCAAGTCAGCCTTTCGTTGAACATCAGCTTCGGCATTTATTTGGATTTTCAACGATTTGCGAAGTTCGATCTTATCCCAGGTGTCTTGGGATATCCAAGAGTCTCTACGTCTCGTTCGCTTGGGTACAGTTTCGGATCCAGCCTCCATAAAAACACTTTTAATTTCACCCCACATCTCATCAATTGTTGAATTCTGGATTCCATTTAATGACGAGGCTCTGTCGTTAAGAGTGGTGACATAGTTTCGACATATGTTGGGGTCATTTAAAGCATTAGTAATGAATTTTGTGCTCCTTGCTGCATCCTGCGCTGGTTTTTGTACGGCAGCGGTTCGTAGTTTGAGACTCATCACAACCAAATGGTGGTCGCTTCCCACATCGGCATTTCTTATACGCTGTGTTCTGTGCCTATTTCACCTAAAATTACTTTAGTCCATGTGGATTGGTATTTCGAACATAAAAATTCGTGTTCAACATTCCTATCATTATTTATTTTAATGCGAGCTGCATTCATATTTTTTGTCAATTCAAGTCTTACAGTTTGACGAAGATTTGAAAAAAGTCTGCGTTAAAATTTAAAATGTTGTCTGCCCTTCAATGTCTTATTATTTATAGTTATACCAGTATTGGGTCCATATTAAAACAAAAATGTATATTACACTTTTTAACGAAAAAAAAAAATAAACCGATACAGCTGATTTTTTACATTTCAAAAACGAGTTCGATGTGAATTAAAATTCTTTCTCATTTCATTTAATGAATATTGCTCGCGGAAAGAGCTCTCTAATCTTTCGTTAGAGCTCAAAGGAAATCAAAAGAGAAACTAAAATCAAAAATCGCTTCGTCTTAAAGCAGTCTTTGAATTCGTCAAAATATCCTTCGGCATACGAAAACAATCTGAAATAAGTTTCAATTTCTAAAACAATATTTTGATGTTATCATGCAAACTATCCATATCAAAAATATTCAGCCCGATTACTTAAGCATCCGTCGAATGAACTGCGGAGCAAATCAGACTGAATTTTGACATTTTTACTATTATCCAAATCTCAAAATTGGGCCTGACTCATTCGTCGGATTCTGTAATCAGGGTGATTTTTACACCGGAAACTGAGTTTTTAAACTTAAGCCCCAAAAGTTATCTGGGCTTAGCTAAATCCGAAAAATATCAAGAGGAGTTTAAGAATAAGCTAAAATTCATTAGTTTTGTCAAGCTTAATTTGATTTTTAAGAAATATCGATACCCAAGGAAATCTAGGTAAAAATAATAGCATGAAAGTCAACCTCACTAGTTTCAATATAAGGGCTTGGAAAAAAACACATTATTTAGGAATGCATACTAACTAACCCAAAACTTGTTATTTGTTTAGTCTGGTTCCTTAGGGGCTTAGAAAAAACAAAGCTTACACTCAAATTGTTAAGCCCCAACCTCCATTTTTCCCTGGACTTAGGAAAACAACAGCTTCCATGCAAATTTCGTCGGATTTCTTTAATGCCTGGAAAAAACACAGCTATTATGCAAACTTGTTAGCCCTAACAGTGTTATAGTTTTCATCTGAGTCCCTTGCACGCTTAGCAAAACGCTTCGTAAAGGCTTAGCCCCAAGCCTCAACTTTTTGTCAAATACGTATACGCCTACGTAGGTATATTTTATTTTTTATATAATCGTCTTTTTTCATCCAATTCTCTTGGGGCTTCCAAAAAAAAAACACAGCTTGCATATAATATGGTTCAATCTTACTTTTTTTTTGTCTAACTCTCTTCTGAATCAGCCGTGGGGGGGGGGCTTCAGCCCCTATAGCCCCCCCTCTGGATCCGCCACTGTTTGGAGGATAAAGTACAACCTTTTACAATTAATTGTGGTGAAGGTACCTTCCACTGTGGTCTCAAAATTTCATTTCGGAAATGTCCTAGGACAAAACTTACATCTTTTGAAATCCCCACAAGACCCACCATTCCCATCTAAAACGCCTGCCAACAATAGCATAGCTTAAATAATTTTTTATAAATTTTAAGGTGAGTATCGATACATTAAACTTTGCTCCCTTTTCAGATGATGCTTTATTGCCCTCGAAAAAAAACTATTCATGAACAATCAATAATTGTTAGAAAGGTTCTTCTTTGTGATTGATATGTTGACAGCTTTGAAGTATTAATGGGCCATCACCAGATAAACAAGCTCTTTATGATAAATATGAGGGATGACTTCCGAAAAAATAAATAGACTTTATATTTGTCTTCCCAACTCGCATAGAATGATGATGAATGTATGCAAATTTCCTCTTGTGAAAAAGCCTCACCTACATTCTTCTAAAATTTCCTTCATAACCCTTTATGAAAGAGTGAGCAAACGATTTTTCACAACTTTTTCAAACTGTTGTTCGTTTATATGCCCAAAGGTCACAAACATAACAAAAAGTTTCATAAGCGTTACTCCTTTAAGGTGTCACTGAAGGCAATCGAACAATCAATCATTCCAAAGCATATTATGCCACAACTTTTTGAAATGCTGCTGTTATAATCACTTCCTTAACCGACACAGTCCAGCTTGAATAGGTGATGTTTTTTTTTTAATCTTCTGCGTTAGTCCCTAGGGATTCCTTTAGATGATTAAGTCAAATAAATTCCCACCGAATCCATCCATGTTGATTTTCTTTGCTTTTTTTTATGATTTTCCAATTTCATCCCAAAAGTCAATTTCATTTTTGTCATTTTTCATTAATCTGTCATCACACATCCTAAGTGATTTCAGCAGGAGCATCAGAAGCAGCAGAAGCAGCCACAGCAACTCCTAATAACGATGCAACAACTAACGCACTTGAGAAGAGAACAATCTTTTCTAATGGAATCGATTGTGTCCAGATGGTGAGTCCCTGAGAAAAGAGTGATGGTTATGAAATATGTACAGTGCACAGTGTACACCCTGCAGGCACAACAAAAACAGTTCATTTATAAAGAAACAAGTGTCCTTTAGCTTCTCCTCGACTGCCATAATCGACATAACAGGTTGGAGGTTTATACACTTAGGACTTAGGACTACGACAAGGACGAGGACGAGGACGAGGAGCTCCTGTACTAGAAATGTAGACACGTGAATGTATGTAGGCAAGCGTTTTAATCATAATACAACAAGGACTCCATGTAGCTCTAGGAGGATGGCTAGTCTAGTTTTTTGTTAAACATTTCATTTTTTCCCACAGTTTTCCCGAAGGATGCGAAGCGTTGAAACTGACATGTTAAACGTCATAATTTAGTCGACGAGCATTGGATAAACATGGATGGGAAGATGACACTTTTTATAAACGCGGTTACCATGTCCTTATTTTTTTCTGTACTTTTTTTGTTTGTGTTGTCATCCGCATCAAATGAACTACTACCTACTGATTTTGAGAACAAGGACGAGGAAGGATATGATGTGGTTTTCTTTAAAAATGATAGACCCAGTTACGTGCAACAGTTGGTATCGTATGGCAGCAAAAAAGATCTATGGTATATGAATGAGTAGTGTGTTACTATTTTTTGGTTGCGTTGTTATGTCAAGTTCAATGTCCTTTTTTTTGTCAGTGTATTGATTAACTTCTATCGAAGGTTGGATGTTATGTGAACATTGAACAGAAATTTATTCCCTGAGGTTGTGTGTTGTAATTTTTTTTTTGTTGGCTTCATCTTCAGTGATGGATGTTGCAAAGGGATAACGAAAAACATGTTTTTTAATATGACTGGTCTTGTTTCAAATTATGTTCACTTCTGGATTGAATTAGTTTTGGGAAAAAATCATAAAAAATACGTTAAAATTGTTACATTTTGTATATGTAGCTACATGGAGGCGGATTGGCTTATTCTGATGACACATTGGCGTAAATGGAACTCCAATTATTCAATATGCTTTCTTCTTGGAAAAACATTCTTTTGATTAAATTTGTTATTAATATATAGAAGGAAATGTTTTATAAGTTAAAGGACAACCCTCTTAGTCGAATTTTCACGGGATATCAAAATTAGTTCGAATTAGACAGAGTTTTGGAAAAATTCGAGTTAGAGAGAAATAATATAAGAAATTTGAGAGGAGTACAGAAATATGGCAAACAAATTAGAGGAAGAGGGAAACTCGACTTAGAGGGAAGGGGACTATATCCATATCAATATAAATATAAATATAAATATAAATATAAATATAAATATAAATATAAATATAAATATAAATATAAATATAAATATAAATATAAATATAAATATAAATATAAATATAAATATAAATATAAATATAAATATAAATATAAATATAAATATAAATATAAATATAAATATAAATATAAATATAAATATAAATATAAATATAAATATAAATATAAATATAAATATAAATATAAATATAAATATAAATATAAATATAAATATAAATATAAATATAAATATAAATATAAATATAAATATAAATATAAATATAAATATAAATATAAATATAAATATAAATATAAATATAAATATAAATATAAATATAAATATAAATATAAATATAAATATAAATATAAATATAAATATAAATATAAATATAAATATAAATATAAATATAAATATAAATATAAATATAAATATAAATATAAATATAAATATAAATATAAATATAAATATAAATATAAATATAAATATAAATATAAATATAAATATAAATATAAATATAAATATAAATATAAATATAAATATAAATATAAATATAAATATAAATATAAATATAAATATAAATATAAATATAAATATAAATATAAATATAAATATAAATATAAAAATAAATATAAATATAAATATAAATATAAATATAAATATAAATATAAATATAAATATAAATATAAATATAAATATAAATATAAATATAAATATAAATATAAATATAAATAGGCATGCTAGTAGATATAATAAGTGTTTTATAAAGTGTGTTTGTCCTAAAAGAGGGAGGTTTTTGAGTTTTTTGAGTTTCCCTTTTTGACAAACCAAAATTTGAAAATGGTGACGGTTTGCTAGGATTATTCTTCACCAGGATTTCCAACTCCACTGAAGTGTTTTGCATTATATAGAGTTAAAATTTAATGTATTTTTTTTTCATTACCTCAAAGTTGCTGCTTTCAATTTTGACGTTTTGTCCCAGGTGGTGGGCAGGAAACTTGCTGGTTTATAGATTCACTTGGTCTTCAATCACTACGATGAATGTATCTGTTGCCGTGTGAACGATTACTTAACGTACTATCTGCTCCAGAACAAGACTGAAGATTTATAAAACACTCTTATGCAAGTTTGGAATAGTTGGGAAAACTTTGTGTGAAGTTAACACCACCAATTAAGATTTTCAAAAAAAAAAAAAATTTTTTCCAAATAAGAAATTGAGCACAAAACAGCAAAACTTTCTTTCAAGGAAATCGAACATGTTGTCACCAATACACAATACAGCACACATTTTTTGTTTGAAAATCGGAAATGGCGGTACAAACTTCACGAAAAATCGAAAATGGAAGTGCTATAACTACACGCTCATAGATGAAATTCATAGATATTCCCCAATTGTATATAAAAGTTTTAATCGGATCCCAAGTTGAGGTATCACCATATTGACTTCCTCACAATGAATACAACCTATAATTCACGTCTTTTAAATCATTTAAAAATTATGATTCTTGATTTGAAATTCAGCAGTGGTCTTTTTAATGGTTTGCATCTACGTGAAGATGTCAGAAGCAACATTTGTACTTGCCGATTGAAGTGTTGCAAAAGGTGAGATGCTCATACACTATATACTATACGAATAGGATTTTATATGCGATGCTGAACGGTGATATGTTTTAATAGTTTTTGCAGGAAAATGGATCGCCTTTTTATAAAGAGTAGGCTTTGCAGCTGATAGTACAGTGTCTAGTCATTCTGCATTCAAGCATCTACCCATACCTAGCTAATGATTTACCCCCTCTATATTGAAAGAGCTCCATTAATCATCCATCGTGGAGCAAACAGGCTTGTTGTTCTTTTTTATAGCGAAGTTTACCACTTCTGGAAATAGGTCCTCACTGGATAGAATTGGGTTCACTTCTTTAATTTTAATTTTAATTTTAATTTTAATTTTAATTTTAATTTTAATTTTAATTTTAATTTTAATTTTAATTTTAATTTTAATTTTAATTTTAATTTTAATTTTAATTTTAATTTTAATTTTAATTTTAATTTTAATTTTAATTTTAATTTTAATTTTAATTTTAATTTTAATTTTAATTTTAATTTTAATTTTAATTTTAATTTTAATTTTAATTTTAATTTTAATTTTAATTTTAATTTTAATTTTAATTTTAATTTTAATTTTAATTTTAATTTTAATTTTAATTTTAATTTTAATTTTAATTTTAATTTTAATTTTAATTTTAATTTTAATTTTAATTTTAATTTTAATTTTAATTTTAATTTTAATTTTAATTTTAATTTTAATTTTAATTTTAATTTTAATTTTAATTTTTTTTAATTTTAATGACTATAGATCACTTTTCCTGTTTGGAAAAACCTGCTTTCCGGAAAAAAAAGTAGTAAGTAAGCTTTTTTTATAAATCAGCAGGTGTGTGTCATTTTGATCATGGAGACTCTTCTAGCTGGCTACAACTAAGAGCCTTGAAAGTGCTATACATACTCGTGGAATTCAAGCAGCTACCAAATCCCTGGAATCGGTCTCTACTAACTCTATATAACAGCCCTAAATTGCCGTTCATCTCTGCTGGAGATGGAGCAGCAGTTTAACATTCATCTGTGTTGGGTACCGGGGCATAGAGACATCCCGGGTTATTGCAAGGCCGATGAACTCGCTAAAAGTGGAACCACTCTACCTCTTCCACCTAGTAAGGCAGATATAGGCATACCCATCGCACCATGTAAACTTATGCTAAAGCAAGATGCCTTAGAGAGAACAAACCTTAGGTAGAACAATATCACCACTTGTTTGGCAACAAAACAAATCTGGCCAGTCATCATCGTGTCCTGTAACCCCGGCTGGGGCATAGGGCGTCAACAAAACGTCTCCATCCTTCACGGTCTGCTGCAAGGTACTTAAGCTGTGGCCACGTCTTTCTCTGGGATTCTGCTTCCGCTAAGACAGTTGATTTCCATGTTGTTCTTGGTCTTCCAACCCGCCGTGCACCCTGAGGATTCCATTCAAAGGACTGCTTTGCAATTTCATCGTTTGGTTTCCTCAGTGTGTGACCAATCCAACGCCATTTACGCTTTCTTATGTCGACGTCCAGCCACTCTTGACTTGTCCTGCGCCACAATTCCTCATTTGATATTATTTGTGGCCAGCGAATCTTTAGGATGTGGCGAAGACAGCGATTCACAAAAGCCTGCAATTTCTTCGAAATGGTAGACGTGACTTTCCAGGTTTCACAAGCATATAACAGCACGGATTTGACATTGGATTCGAAGAATCTCAACTTAGTGCGTAAGGAGATTTGACTGGATTTCCAAATCGGGGACAGAGTACCGAAGGCAGCACGAGCTTTATTTATTCTACTTTTAACGTCCAGATCCGTACCACCGTTTGCAGAAACAATACTGCCAAGGTAGTTAAATTGTTCCACTACTTCAACTGGCATCTCCTGTTAAATAATACGCTGCTGTGTGGAGCGGCCTGTGAGCATTATTTTTGTCTTTATGCTGTTAATTCTTAGACCACTTGACTCTTCCTTCACTTGCAGTGTTTGGCACATCGCGTTCAGCCCACTGATGTTATTTGCCAGTAGACATATGTCATCGGCATAGTCTAAATGACTGAGCCTTTCGAACGGTCTCCATTGAATGCCCTGTCGCTCAGCTGTACCAAAACTGGCCGTCAATACGTCGTCCATCGCCAGCAGGAAGAGAATTGGCGATAGAACATCCCCTTGTCTCACACCCTGTTGCACTACGAAGGAGTCGGATAGCTGCCCATTGTGCAAAACAAAACACCTCGCGTTGTTGTAGGACTCTTTAATGATGGCAACAATTTTTGGTGGAATTCCTCTACCAAGCAACGATCTCCATATACATTCTCGGTTAACTCGATCAAAGGCCTTTTCAAAATCCACGAACATGAGGTAAAGAAATTCCATCGACTGCTCGAAGACGATACGCAGGGTGTTGATATGGTCGACACACGATCGACCACTGCGGAAGCCAGCTTGATGCCTCTTGAGTGTAGACTCGATTCTATCCTTTATTCGCTCGAGAATGATGGTTGCCACTAGTTTTGGGAAAACGGACAAAACGGTGATACCACGCCAATTGTTGTAATTCTTTAAGTCACCTTTCCTTGGCAACTTAACAATCACACCATCCTTCCAATCCCTGGGATAGCATTCATTTTCCCAAATGCTTTGTATCAACGGATGTAAAATACTAGCCGCTGTTACGGGATCGGCTTTCAGAAATTCAGCTGGTATTCCGTCCAGTCCAGCTGCCTTGTTGTTTTGGAGGAGATTTATTGATGTAAGGATTTTCGATTCTGACGGGGGTTCGATGTCAATACCCCTATAGGACCTGCGCATCTCGTTTAGTTGAGGCACTTCAGCACTCTGCTCAACTGATTCCTCATTTAGCAGGGTACAAAAATGGTCCTTCCATCTACGAAGCTGATCCTCAATTGATACCAAAAGTGTGCCATCCACATCCATTACAGGATGATTGGTGTTGCTTTTTTTCCCGATAACATCTTTGGCTATTTGGTACAATTCCCGGATATCTCCTCTTCTGGCAGCGCTTTCCGCATTATCTGTGAGTCCATCCAACTTCACCCTCTTGTCACGTCTCACACAGCGGTAGACCATCTTATGTGCAATGCGGTACTCTCTTCGCAAGTCAGCCTTTCGTTGAACATCAGCTTCGGCATTTATTTGGATTTTCAACGATTTGCGAAGTTCGATCTTATCCCAGGTGTCTTGGGATATCCAAGAGTCTCTACGTCTCGTTCGCTTGGGTACAGTTTCGGATCCAGCCTCCATAAAAACACTTTTAATTTCACCCCACATCTCATCAATTGTTGAATTCTGGATTCCATTTAATGACGAGGCTCTGTCGTTAAGGGTGGTGACATAGTTTCGACATATGTTGGGGTCATTTAAAGCATTAGTAATGAATTTTGTGCTCCTTGCTGCATCCTGCGCTGGTTTTTTGTACGGCAGCGGTTCGTAGTTTGAGACTCATCAGAACCAAATGGTGGTCGCTTCCCACATCGGCATTTCTTATACTCCGGACATCACACATAGACTTCCTCCATCGCTGCTGAATCATGATATGATCAATTTGGTTTTCGGTTTGACCATCTGGATGCACCCAGGTAATTTTGTTGCACGTCTTATGCTTAAATACAGTCCCACCTATCACAAGACGATTCGCGTTACAAAAGTCGACAAGCAAGTCACCATTTTCATTCCGTGACCCCACGCCATTTCTTCCCATCACGCGTTCCAGTCCGTAATTGTCTGAACCGACTTGGGCATTAAGGTCTCCCATAACGACTATGATGTCGGCTCTCGGAACACTACTGTAAACCGAGTTAAGATGAGTGTAGAACGCGGTTTTGTCTTCCTCGGTCGCTTCATTTGTGGGGGCGTAGCACTGAATAATTGTGACGTTACGAATTTTTGAACGAAACCTTGCTGTCATTAATCTCGCAGAAATGGGCGCCCATAAGATCAAACTACGCCTCGCTTCTTCGTTCAACATAATTCCGACACCATGCAGTATTTGGCCACCCTCTCTTTCATCTTCGCCGGAATACAGCATTCTCGTCTGTCCAGTGTCTGATCTGTATTCAGCTCTTCCTCTCCACTTAGTTTCGCTTATGCCCAGGATACTGATCTTTAGGCGAAGCATTTCACGCTCAACCTGCTCGTATCTACCATCGCTGTACAAGGATCGAACGTTCCATGCTCCGATTTTCGTACGTATGCGGTAGCCAAAAGTAACATTTGCGCTTCTTGAAAGACTTCTTCTATTTGTCAACGATTCATTTATTATTATGGCGTCTTGATTCACGCTCGTACATGAAAGATGCCGCACCCCCAAATCCGATGTGCGGTTTACTGCAACCGAAGCTGCAGAAGGATTTTCCATAAAAAGATTACCTCTTGGGGACTCATTTCCATTTGTTGTCATAGTTCATGTATTTGCATATATCGTTCCACCATGGTGTTTTCCGAGATATGATTAATAACATACATAAGCTCAGATTTGACAGGCACACTCGCCTTTTGTATGGTCAAACACATAACTGCTCGAGGCCGCCCACTATGGGAAAACAGACGCCTTTTGTAGCCGCCCAATATGGGTTACAGACGCTAC
Organism: Dasysyrphus tricinctus; assembly: GCA_963921185.1. Lineage (NCBI taxonomy): Eukaryota > Metazoa > Arthropoda > Insecta > Diptera > Syrphidae > Dasysyrphus > Dasysyrphus tricinctus. The sequence goes on from OY992530.1 coordinate 140,955,745, forward strand.
CTGCTGCTGCCGTTGGCCTTTTAACAAAAACGCTCCTCCGCCACCAGACTATCATGCCGTTGACCGCCACCTGCAGTTCATCCGCCTTAAGGGGGCTTTTAACCATCCCGAGGACAAGTTTGTGCCCTGACCAGCATAGCTGGGTTGTCTGCTTATACCGGCATCCATTCGGTCCCCCTGCACGTTAGCGTTACCCGCCCTCTACCACGCGGAGGTGTGCATAGGGATTTTCATATCATTGAGCCTAGGGCCATATGGCGTCCTAGCACTCTCAAGTACTTTTAGAGGGCAAAGACAAAGTTGTTTTTACTTCAATGATCCTAGTGATCTAATAAACTTAGACATAGGCAGTCTGTTATGCTTCATAATAAGTTCAAAATGGTTCACCTAGAAAGGAAAAGGGTTTTCTAGATTCAATGGACCAACTCATGGTCTAAGTGTGTCAGCCCTCACGACTAGCAGCCACTTCAACCTAACTTAACCTACTCGTGGAACTATATAACGAGCTGCTGCGGTGCCTTTTTGGTCGGAACCGGAATTCACTTTCCGTATCTGTTGCCAAAAATATTGGCCCTGAGTAATAGATCCGAATTCCGAATCTAGCCTAAAGTCGACTTTAACATCAGCAGAACATCCGCAGAAATAAAACACAAATTTCACCACTAAATGCCTAGAAGCACCTCAAGCTATGTTTTAAATGATCTAATCTAAGCATTTAGAAGTGAAATTTGTGTTTTATTTCTACGGATGTTTTTGTTAAAGTCGACCTTAGTTACATTCGGATCTTTTACTCAGGGCCATTGTCTTTTTCTACTTTAGTATATTGAATTCCCCGAGCACAACTTTAACATTGTATTTCAAACATGGCTCCACCCAAAATGTCATAGAATCTAACTAATCCACATTCTTATACAGGTGCAATTTTTTTTTTGGTTTCGGATTTTTAATGAACAATGCTTAAAAAAATAAAGTCAACTTTATACCCACTTTTATTATATTTTTATTTTATATGGCCTCTGACGGAGATAAACTTTCTAGAATCAACGCCTGGATCCCCGTTTCTTTACTAAAACTTTGTCAGTCTCTGCGCGGCCGTACTCCTGGAGGAAACTCGCAAACTCAAACATCAATTTTAAACTCAAAAGTTACAAATAAAGGCTTCTAACATAAATCTTGCTTCCCTCATCACAAAATCAGTTTTAATGTTGTTAAATTATCTTGATAACTATATTAAGGTAGAACCATAATAATCGAAAGCCTATAATGAATCGAATGTCTATGTCATTAACGAACATAATATCTTAAGTCAAAGGAATCATTCGTACATTTCATAACAATGAAATTACGCTTCTGTTGGAAGTCGGCCCCGCCGTCAGCAGTTTGCTTTTACTTTTGTACTTTACCATTGAAGAAAGTACGTGTCATCCAGCGATGCCATTTATTTTTTTCAGACTGTATACTATTTTTTAACACATTTTGGATCAAATTTTTCTTACACTCCCAAATTATATCTAAAAATGAAAAAATCTAAAAATTCTATCGATCGACGACCCACAAATGTCAAATATTCCAATATGACATCCATGAACAAGAAATTATTGTCTTACACAACTCATTTTAAATAAATCATTAACCCGCAAGAATATAATACTTAAAACCAACTCACGTCCCTTTGTTTCATCCTTTACTTCAGTTAATAGCGTCCAAGTGTTCAAAAACTCAAAAATCAATTAAAAAAAAGTATTTAAAAATATCCCAAAAAGTTGTCTTCTTTTTTTTAATATTTTTTTTTTATTTCATTCTCGTACCTAAATAATTCCTTTAATTTCCTTTCAACTTGTCAAAAGGCCAGAAATGAAATAAATTTATAATCTCTCGTTAGTTAAGTGTATATTATATGTTTGTACGTAGAGATTTGTAACAGTGTAAAATAAACTCATGTCATAAACATCGAGGAAAATAAAATCCTAAAAATAAATTATTGTTTTTCACCCCATACAAGGATTTCGTGCCATCATCAGTCTATTTGCTAGAAGTTCATGCACTTGTTCTCTCCACAAAACCAAATTGATCGTAAATACATCTGAAGTTCGGGATGGATTTTTATATTAAAAAAAAAAAACCAAGATGAAAAGAAAAATTAGAAAAAAGTGGGTTTGAATTCATGTAGATGAACGAGATGACATTTGTGTGATGATGACAACGATGATGGGTTTATAATAAGCCCAACAACAATAATAAGAAGCTGGAGTTACTATGATAACACTGATACACATGTGCTGATATCTGTCTGTATAATTTGACAATCCTACTAACCCCTTCAAAATATCGACAGAGGATATTATCTTCATGAATTTTTAAAAACCAATTTCAGAAAAACCGTGTGAAACATTATTCGGATGAAGCACACAATAATGGAAAATGTTTTCGTTTCGCTTCGCTTCAAATCTCGCCAGGCCAACATAGAAGACAAATTAACGCTCCATCATACATCAGCATTATAATCTTACCCAGAATGTCACGTCTTATGTCCCGTTTAAGTAATTTAAAAAACCATTTCCGTTTCATATATACAGCTACTCCCGTTAGATATTCAAATTCACTTCTTTTTTTTTATCCAAATGGGAAATTAAGTGGTACTTGCATTATCAGTGAACCGTTCACTGAACACTTCTCTGGAAAATGGAGAAAACGAGCGTTCGGAGAGCAATCAAACTTTAAAGAACTCTTTTCTTTTTGAATTGCGGTTTAGTGTGCCTGGCTTCGGCTCCACTCTGCCACTAGACACTATTAAACCATACGTACATACATATGTACGTACAATATTTGAATGCTTGGCATCATGAAACCCTCTTGGAGCCACCACCAATAGTGTCAATGGGAGCAAAATTGTTTGCAGCCACTTAAATACGATTATCGATTGCATAACAGTATTCTCTCATATCACACACTCATGCAACATGCATGCAAAGGCAGGGTGGTTGGTTGCCGTTTTGAGTGGTTCCACTCAATGAAATTTTCCATTTTTAATCCGTTTTTAGAAGTCCTTTATGACAAAATACTTTTAGTCCCCCATCATCATCATTGATACACTTTTTTGATGCCACTAGAAGGCTTTAATTTGGGGAAATAGCTTTTGTTAAAAAAAAAATGTCCAAGTTACAGTTTAGTTGAGTATTCTGCAAAGCTTGATCGAATACGAAGAGGCAAGGAAGTCTTTCCAACCAAAAAAGAATTCCTTAAAAATTGAGTTTGTTAGAACCTTGAAGTGATGGTGTAAAATTACCTTTTTTTTCAGTGCATCTAGCCAAGAAAATTTTTGTAAACAAACTTTTTCTATAAATTGAATAAGGAATAGTCACTTTGTGGTGTTATTAAAGCATTTATTTCAATGTTACATCAAACCAAGTCCATCAGATGACCACTATGGAAAACTCAAAAACTTCTGTGAAAATAAACGCTCCCATTCTAGTAAAGGGTGTGAAAGTAATAGAAATCCTTGGTAAGCACTACAAATGAAGTTTAGTACTCACCATCACCATCTTAAAAAAATATTATTTCGTTCAGATTAAATTCATAATACAGAATGAGACAGCTATTATCTTCATTTTAACTTGCAATATGTGTACTATATATGGCAAGATATGCATCCCTAAAAAATCAAATTAGAGATTTTGATTAAACTTGTTATAACGATGATAGAATTCGAAATTCTACTTCATCTTCGGTTCCTACGTCAGCTCACTAGATAAAGCCAATTTACTTGCAGCACAGTTTGCTGTTAATTCGACGCTGCCAGAGAGTGTTGTGATGTGAGTTATGATTTCTCCTTTACTTGAGAGCGGTAATGATTGGGATGAATCTGCGTTCGCACTTGTGCAGTACTTTTGCAGCCTGTCCCTAAAAAGGGCAAATCTTCTTCACCCACTAATTATCGTCCAATTACACTCAAGCACGGTTGCCGCTGTGCGACTTTTATCGCATTTTGATCCCTTTTATTGCCTCATGCGACCATGAGACGACTTTTTAAAAAACTAGCTCTTTTAGCTCTTTTTACCCTTTTTTAGAAATTTTGTGACTTTTCTGAACCCATCTTTAAAAAATTGCATGGAAAAGGTTAAGTTCTCTATTTTTTTCTAGAATTTAATTTCCAATTTTCCATGTATGTATTGTATATGAAGAAAACCTAATGTCAGTACGATGATGAGAGCCCCAAAAAAGTGTAAGGCACAACTCTGTCTGTCTATTTCTACCTCGACCTGAGCCCAAAACATTGAAACAATTTCTTCAAATTTTGAAGTTAAGATTTTTTGGTAGTTCCTTAGAAGTTTTGGTTCACAATAACGGTAATTGTCATACAACTGTAAAGGAAAAACTTGTATACCTATCTCAAAAAGAGCGATTGTCCAAATTTTTATATCTTAAAAACGATTTCGTCCCCTTAAACTGAAAATGTGGAAGGGGGACACAAATGTCTTTGACTTTCTCATTATCGGTTTTAATGAAAAAGTTTTTAAAGAACCTTTAAGATGTTAATAATATTGCATATACAATTTTCGAAAAAAAGAAATTTTGGGTTTGTTAAAAATTATTATTTTTTTGGAATCTTCAATATTTATTCTTTTGCTGTTTGGTACAAGAATTGGTATACCCGTCGCTACGTGTAATTTTTTACTGAAGCAAGAAGCGTTGAAGAAAACAAACACAAGGTGGGAAAACATCACTACTTGTTTGGCGACAAAACAAGTATGGCCAAACCTTGACCTGAAACGCTCCAAGTGTTTAATATCTCTAAATAGAATGCACATTAGCTCTATTGTAGGTGTCATAACAGGACACTGTTTAATAGGCAGGCACGCAGCGCGGCTTGGCGTACCTTCAAACGATTTCTGCAGAAGCTGCGTGGACGAGGAGGAAGAGGAAACGATTCCTCACCTTCTCTGCACATGCCCTGCTCTTTCCCTCAGACGTAGGCTCCATTTAGGAGTTTACTTCTTTAACGATCGTAGTGATCTGGCAAACACAGACATTTATAGTCTCGCACGCTTCGTCAGGAGCTCAAAGTGGTTTTAGCGAGTAAGGAAGGAGTTTTTAAGATTCATGTGGTATCACAACGGACCAATTTTGGTCTAAGTGTGTCAGTACTTAGTATTGACAGCCACTTCTACCTAACCTAACCTTTGTATAAGAATGATAAGGATTACTCACGTTCGATGTAAAATACATCAATCTAGAGCCTAAACGAGTTAAGCGATTTTCTTCAAAATTAAAATATTTATGAACATGTTCCTAAGAAAAATATTCATTAATTTTGAAGAGATTTTTTTAATTTGTTTTGTATTATCCGATGGAAATCTTAAAAAAAAAGACACCCGGTAAGAATCGAATTGAAGAAAATTGGTAAACGGTTTTCGGCTCTAACTCGATGTAAAGTGAACCGTAGATGTGAAGAAGCAAATTAATTTTTGGACTTAATATTTATACGAAAACTTCAGATTTGAATGTGTTTGTGAAGTTGAATAAAATTTGAATGAATATAAGTACTGATTTTTTGTTATGGTCAATTTTCAAAGAAAGAAAACTACAAAAAATTGTTTACTTTCTTTGCGATTTATTTATACGTATTCCAATTGTATTTGTTATTCATACAAAATTTCTTAGTGCGACTTTTTTTTCCTTGTGACCCTTTTTTATGCGACCTTTTCACTGCACTCAAGTCCCTTCTTTCCGAGGTCATGGAAGCATTGATCAATTATTATCAGCTTAAGAAATATCTCGAAGAACGGAAGTCTGTAAATGGCCGGCGGTAAGGCTTTGATTCAAACATTTATTTATTTATTTACGCTTATTACAAGCTTTATCTTAAAACTAATACATTAATTTTAAAATAAAACTAAATAAAATAAAAATGATAAAGAAAGGATTGAAAAAAGAAAGTAAGAATTCTTTAATAAAACAAATGTAGATAGCAATTGAAAATATCTTAATAAAAAAAAAAGGTAGGAGGCGGGTGAAGAAAGTTATTGGGATAGGTGAGAGAGGAGAGAATTTCGAAGGACTGATTTAGAGGAGTGGAAATCAAAAACAGTTGAGGAATTATTGGCATTACGTAGCATTCGGGACATGGCATTGTAGAAGCCATAGTTAGTGCGGTGAAAAAGGATGCGGAAAAGGGGTACTGACCTAAGATTATTCTGGTAAGCATTAAAAGAGACAAGACTTAACAGAGCAGGGCAGTCAATATTACCGGTTAAAATATCATGAATAAAAAGTACATCTCCAATTTGACGTCGATTTTCTAGGGACTGAAGGTCGATCAGCTGTAAGCGATCTGAATAAGGAGGAAGTCGATAATGGTCATCCCACGGAAGACTACGCAGAGCAAATCGAATAAACCTACCCTGGACGGCTTCGATCCGTTTAATTTGGGTAGATTGATATGGGGACCATACTTGAGACGCATATTCAAGAATGGGTCGGACAAATGAAACAAAAAGAGATTTTGCAACGTATGGGTCAGAAAACTCTTTTGACCATCGTTTAATAAAGCCAAGTGTCGAGTTTGCTTTATTGATAACGGAGTCAATGTGGCAACGAAAGTTAAGTTCCCTGATGTCATAAATGACTCCTAAGTCACGGGCAGAATTTACTACGGGTACTAGGCCTCCATTTATATAGTAGTGCCGGGGGGCAGGAGGTAGGCGTTTTCATGAAAAGGTTAAATTGTGACATTTGCTGACATTTAGTTCAAGGAGGTTTTTTCGGCACCAAAGAGAAAAAATATCAAGATTGCGCTGTAGAGTATTAACGTCAGCAGGTGACGAGATGCGATGAAAGATTTTCATGTCGTCCGCGTATATAGATAAACCACAATCGAGATCCTGAGCAACATCGTTGATAGCTAAAATAAATAACAGTGCACCATGATGGCTGCCTTGCGGTACTCCGGAAGGTGCATTAAAGGGAGTGGAAAGATTTGATCTAAAACGGACTATATATTTTCTATTGGTCAAATATGAGTTCAGCCATAAGATGAAGAGAGTAGGGAAACCCAATTTAATATTAATTTAAAAACTATAATTTTATGGGACATTTTGTCGAAAGCTTTGCTAAAGTCGGTCGCAATAACATCGACTTCATCTCCATCATTCATTGTGCACAGAACATGGGAAACAAATTCAACCAGGTTGGTAGTTGTTGACCTGCCCGCCACAAAACCATGTTGAGTCGGAGACAGAATTGATTTGCAGTGGAAAGAAAGAGCTTCGTATGTAATGCTTTCGAACATTTTGGGTATGCATGATAGTTTTGCTATGGCGCGATAGTTAGAGACATCATTTTTGGGACCTTTTTTGTGGATAGGAACTATATATGATATTTTCCACGATTGAGGAAAGGTGCCTTGCGAGATAGAAATTTTGAACAGGTTGGTCAGTGGCTGAATGAAGGCATTTATACATTTTTTTAGGACGATAGCTGGCACTCCATTTGGTCCGGTGGAGTAGTCATCTTTAAGTTTTTCGATTTTGTCTTTTATCATGGCTGGTAGAATGTTGACAGCTGTAAATGAGGTTTGAGCGGAGGTGTTTAAGAAGTGAAAATATTGGTTATCAGTATCAATATCACTGTCACTAAACGACTGTTTGAAGTGGTCTGCAAAGAAATTGGTAATTATGGCAGGATCAGAAGAAGAATTATCATTATACATTAAGGAAGATGGGTAGCCATCTGTTTTTCTTTTTATATTAATGAACTCATGGAAACATTTCCGATTCGATTTTATCGAGGATTGCATACGAGTGATATAATCTTTATAAAGTCGTTCGCAGAGGTTAAAAAATTCAGTAAAAGCGTTGGAAAAAGCTTGATGGTCGTAATAGGACTTGAATTTCAAATAATTTTGCCACAGTTTATTTCTTTTGTTACGAAGTGTTCTAAGTTCCTTGTTATACCATGGTGGTGAGGAAGACATATTTTTTCGTGGCAAAAAAGGCACAGAATAAGCAAAACAACTGAAAACTTCAGTATAAAAAAAATGATAGTGCATCATTAATTGTTTTTTGACCAAAATTGAAATTGATTTTATTGAGAAGCTTGTTTAATTCATGAAAATTGGCTTTATGAAAGTTGAAACTGTATTCTGGAACAGTGGAAGTAGCAACTGTTTCATAAGAGAAAGACATAAGCAGAGGAGGATGATAACGATCAAGAGTAGAAAGAAGATGATCACTTTCAATTACAATGGAGTTATCAGGGTCGGATGAGAAGATGAGGTCAAGTTGTCTATCAAGGCTGTTGGTGACACCACTAACTTGAAAGAGGCTAGTATTAGCAATACAATCTGTCAATAAAGTTTCTTTTTCAGATTTGGCATTCGTTGGATAGAAGTAGGTGCCCTCGTCGGTAGGAGACCATTCGATGTGTGGGAGATTAAAATCACCCAAGCAAATAATATCATCATTGGAGCTAGCGGTATTAAAGAGAAAATCGATTGTTTCGACAACGAGTTGATACGAACTTAGAGGTTGAGAAGGACGAATGTAACAACACATAATGTATACATTCCGAGAAGCCAATTTGACTTTTACTGTGATAAATTCAAAATCAGTTGATTGAGAGGACTTAAATAAGGTGGCATCGAAATTATTATTGATGGCTAACAAAACGCCACGATCAGATACGTTGTTATCTTCATTAAGCAATAGGTTCACTGGTGATCTGATGGTATATCTCATCGAGAAGTGGAACAAATCTTTACATCGTTTTGGAGAAAGTAAGATTGTTGCTAGCTTTCTTCTCGAAATTGCATGCATTTGATATCGATAAATCTCTTCTTCGCTGGATTAGAAACTACTTTTCGGTCCGCTAAATACAAGTTGTATTTTATGGTTTTAAGTTTGATATTCATAAAATAAATGCTGGTGTGCCTCAGGGCTCTATTTTGTCTCCAACCCTCTTTCTTATTTTGCTCAACGATCTCTTGTCTGAAACTTCTAATCCATTAAATTGTTTTGCTGACGATAGTACCCTACCCTCAGCTTTTCATATTCGTTTTCCATGAAGTGCCCTGAAGTTGTCCTCATAAGATGAATCACGTTGACCTTTAATAAAACTTTATTGCTACTGTGGAATATAGTCCAGTCATGCAATAAATTATGCTCTCTGGGTTATTATTTAATGTGGTAGGGGTGACCCCAGGTATAACATACTAAAAGTCCCCAGCTTAGGGCCGCGAGCTATAGCCAGTTTTCTCAAAAACTAGAAACCCTACAACCGTCTGGTTTTCAGCATTCGACTCAAGGCTAACAGCAAAATTGAATGATAAAGGACAATTTACCACTTTATAGTGTAAAATAAAAAATGAAAAATAATTAAAAACATTTTTCAATTTTTTTCTATAAATTTTGAGTTTTCAAACGAATTTTTCAAAAATTGTTAACTTGATTTGACTATGTATATAATAAAAGAATCTGTTTTAAGCTTTTAAAAAAGATGTAGCACAATATTGTAAGTATCTCCGTTGTTTTTAAAATATCTATTTTTCTATTTTCAGTAAATATTTAGGAAATTTGTCCCCCCTTATAGAAAGGAGGGGGAAACACACCTCCCCTTCTTAAGAATTTATTTCTTAGGATATGTCCAAAAATGCTTTCATAAAGTACTGGCCTGTAACTTGGAAATATTCTGTGTACTTCTTACCTTTGAAGAAACCGTGTTTCTCATATAAAAATAAACATTGTATCAAAAAAAAATAAATAAGGACATTTTAAATACAACCAGCTTCTGTACACTTCAACTTGCTCTCATGACGTCACTGAAATGACCATGAATCAATATATACGTACTTTTCCGGTTATTTCTGGGTTAATTGATCAAAAACCATTGATGTTGTAAGACGATAACATTGTTTTTCAATTTTTTTAATTTTCTACTCCCCGTATCTTTCTTAACCTTGCGCCTAACGAAAATATGAATAAGACCTTTTTTAATTATTCTTTCATTTTGTAGTGTACACTTTTCCGCTCAAACGCTTAGTTTTCAAAATATTCCCGAAATATTACAAAAGGGGACCTTTAACCCTCCCTCCTGACTATAGCTCGCGGCCCTGGACTGGAGACTTTTAGTATGTTATACCTGGGGGTTACCCCTACCACATTAAATAATAACTTAGAGAGCATGATTTATTGCATTTATTTTTCCTTCGTTGACTGGACTAATAACAAGTATTTTCTTTTATTATTTAATTATTTTAATTAAACAATATGTTAACTTGAATTTAATGCTTCAAAAACTAAATTTTGTCTCCTGTTGTAAAAGCGGAGGCAACTCCTTGTGCTACCATCCATAAGCGGCACTTCCATTGAAGAAACCGAACTTCTTTCAATCCCCTGTATGTGCATCACAGATCACCTTCTGTGGAGTGAACAAATATTTGACGTCACTAAAAACGGTGCTAAGTGTTTGGGTTTTCCTCGAACGATGAAAGAAATTGTTATCCCCTACTGATTTATCTACAAACTATAAGGGCTTCATCCGACCTAAGCTCAAGGTATACAGAATACATGGTATGCTATTCCGAGTTGATTTTCTTTTTCGTTCTGCGCATCTACGTCACTTGTGGACAAAAACGTGTAGAAAAGACACCAACAAATCAAAAACAAAATACAGAAACAAAAACAAATGCAAAGAGAATTGCGTCACTAGTTGACAAAATGCGTGAGAGAGATAGGATAACGATATGCGCAATATCATACCATGTATTCTATATACCTTGACCTAAGCTTGAGTATAACTCCCACATTAGGGCAGGTGCTCCTATAACTCACTTCAATCTCTTGGATATAATCTAAAATAGGGCCTTAAAAATGATAGGTGTATCTGTTAAAGACCATCCCAATCAGCGATGCCATAAACTGCCCGATCGGTCCATATGGCCCTCTACTTTGAGTGTTGGCCCCTAGGCCCGGGCCAATCAGAAATGGCCCGCAAATCTTAGTTTTCGTACACAAATATTTTCCTTAAAAGAATTATCAAAATGATATTGCTTAAACGCTCTAAGGTATTGCCAAAAAAGCTGGTAAATAGTTCTTGACAATTTTACTAAAACTACGTTCGTTTTGTAAATCACATTTTAAATTCATTGAAATTTTTTCTATGACGGAATTAAGCCCGGACTTTTTGCAAATGGCCCCAAAAAGGCCCTCAATATTTGTTTCATCGTGGCAACGCTGCGCTGGTCCCAGTGTTTCATGTCTATTATTATTTTATATTATTTTATCGCTATTTGTATAAACAGTGTTCTAGTGAAATAGCCAGTTGCATTCCTCCCCTAAAACAACTCAACCGTAAAATTCGCAGTTTTGGAAATGCTCATCAGTTTCCCCTTCAGTACCCCCCCCCCTCCCCATTTTAATATTCAAAACTTCAAAACCAATGTGCATCGGTATCTCCTGTTATATCCTTTCTAATTTTCCTAGAAAGTCCTTAACTTGAAAAAAAAAAATCTAGTTCACAGTGAAGTTAGCAGAGGTCACATCGTGTATCTCAGGAATTGAGGATTCCAAACATTTAACCTAGCCTATCGTTTAAATGCTAAAAAAGAGCAAATTTGTGACCTGCCTGCAAGTTCTTAGCATGCTTGGTTCCTGAAATACACGATGGGGACCTGCTAACACCAGAGTGAAGTTACCATGTTACTTGATGGCACCCTTATTTTATGAACTATAAAGCCGGGAATAGAAATTAAAAAAAAGCCAAACAACTGCAAATTCCTGTCAAGGTCCCATTTTCGTGGCTGAAAGTTGCCTTGGAAGCTTCTCAGGCATTCTGGCTTACGGCATTCACATCTTAAATCACTCCCCTATACTGAAAATCAAAATACCTAACGTATTTGGTTGTACATCTCTATGTGCATGCTTTGATTTTTCCCACATTAATGAGGCAAAACCTGCAATCCAATCCATATATTGCTTAACCATGGAGTACTCAATAAAATTATTTTACAAACTCATTTTAAAAAAAAACGAAAGCATTTGATTTCATATTTGTACTTATTATATGATTAAAAATTGGTCATATTAGCTAACATTGTTGTGTTTTAAACTCTTTTAAAAACAAATTTTTCATATATCAACCTGGTGTATTGCAAAGCAGGTAACATTTTAAAATTGTAATTGGCAAAGTGAATACCTCACAAAAGATAAATAGATGAAGGCAAAAAAAAATATATCTAAAGAAACTAATCAAAGCATATCCTTTCACCATGTGAATTCATCTTCATATAAATCTCTTATCTTCCTCTCATGGTGGTTAAACTTATAGTATAAGCAAAACATACACCAGGATGTACATTGTACACACACTCTATAGTAAATTGTGTAGCCTTTTTGGTTAAACAAAATAAATTGTGTTATTTTTCAATGAGAAAGATTCGTAAAGGACTTCCAAGAAAAGAAAGAAAGCTTTTCAATGCTTTTCTTTTACCCATATGAGGAACTTTGTACCCTTCAGTCATTTGTACAGAGTCGGACTTGTTAAACATTGAGCCTTAACTTGTTTTATTTATTTTATTTTATTTTATTTTATTTTATTTTATTTTATTTTATTTTATTTTATTTTATTTTATTTTATTTTATTTTATTTTATTTTATTTTATTTTATTTTATTTTATTTTATGTTATTTTCATTTTGGTATATTATTGTTACAACTACGCGGAGCTTACTGAGTTTCTATTTAATTAATTTTTTTTATTAAAATACACGTAAAAATTATTTAATTGAGCACAAATTTAAAATTACCTTAAATGTTAAATAAACTATCAAAACAACAATTTGAGTGAAAATGAAATGATATGAGAATGAAATAGAAGAAAATTATATTCAAAAGCAACGGAAACACCTCCAAAGCCAGACTAACATTTTTTTTAATTCAGGAATATATTCTTTAATTTATTTTTAAATTACATTCTTAAAGTAAACAATTTTTGAAAATTAATGGTCACATCAAAATTTTGAAAAAAAAACAATATCAATATTTTTTAAGCTATTCAAATCTCATGATCCACTGTCTTCTAGTTTTTTTCACTTTTGCCAATTTAGTACACTAATTTAGTACTCGTTATATTCTTTTATTACATCATATTATATAAAACCATATACATAAGACCATGGATAAAATAACTTCCTTAGTATTAAGATTTAAAAAAAAATTACATCTGAATTCTTGAACAAATATGTTATCTCTGTCAAATTCTTAGTTCTTATCTTTGCACCACACTTTGAGAAACTAAAAAAATAAAATGCATGACTGGGTTGCACGTACTTGGTCTTATGTTTAAGAGGCTCTGAGGGTTTAAGAAAATTGTATATAAAGACATTTAAATCATGAGAGAAAAATGTTTAAAAGCATGAAACACGATACTTAAATTAGCTAAATAAGCTCCTTTGAAAAGGGAACGCCAAAGAAATTCTTGCTTTAGAGTGTCGCGGACTGAAATGGTGATTTCATGAAAAAGATTGTGAAGCGTGTACTTGTGATCAAAACGATTAAGGTGTCTATGGCCAGATAAACTTGTTCTCTAGGACATCATTGAAAAAAAAAAATTAAGTAAAAATTAAAAGCCTCTAAGAAAACGAGAAAATGATGAAAATGGCTGTTTTTCAAAGTAAATGTAGCTTACACTATAGAATTTTTTGTAAAAAAAAATCTTTTATAACATAAAATTCCATATTTTTATTAGGACACTATTGACGAAAATTTTTAATTTTGTACGTTATAAAAAATTTAATAGAACAAAATAAAAATGCTTGTAAATTTAAAAAAAAACTCATATTTGACAGTCAATTTTTATACTTTATGGTATTTTTTCCACAATTTTTTTTAGTGGATATTATGATTAATTTATTTTGTACGGTTTTCATTAATTATATAATCATAATTTTATCATTTGATATCAAAATTTTCATTTCTTAAAAGGCAGTTTTTGACAAAAAATTAATTTAAATTTGAAAGTTAAAATCAGTTACTTTTACTAAATGGATTTTTTAGTACAATAATACACCTATCTGTGACCAATTAGTAGAAATACAAAGTTTTATAAAACAAAGTAACTGACGAAACCGGCTTTGTATATGCAAACAAAAAAGTTAGTTAATGACTGGTCTTGTTCATTTCGGAACACTCTTAAATATGATTATATGAACAAAATAAAAGTCGTCGGAGCGGTTTTTTCAAAAATTAATGTTGTATATCTATATCAAATTCTTGAAACATTTTAAGGACAAATTTTGGTAGGTATGCAATTCCAAATAAAATAAAATAAAATTTCAAAAAAAATTCTCAACTTGGTTTTGAGATATCGAATTTAAAAAACAATAAATTGATTTCTTTTTTTGTACTCAAAAATTTACTTTTTAAAAATTTTGATGCAATATTAAATGGACTTATTTGAAATGTGTATGTTAGAAATTTATTTAAATCCGTTCAGCTGATTATGAGAAAATTCATAATAAAAAAAACGTTCCATGAGAGGTACTTTTAATAGTTGCTAAGTGTACATTTTTATATTTTTTGGCAGTAGATCGCACTAGATTTTTCCTTGTGGAAAAAGTTTTACCAAAAATCGTAGAAGCCGTTTTTGAGAAAATAATATTTTCCTTACATACCGGTTTCTTAACATTCGTGAAGAATATTACTAATTTTTTCATAAATGTAAAATTTTTTCTTAAAATATTTTAGAAAGTGTTGCAAAACTCTTAAGTACCAAGTTACAAAAAAAAACGATCAAAGATCATACTATTTGATTTTCAAAAAAAAATGTAATATTTCTTAAAAATTCAAAATATTTTTATTTTTAAGTTTGATACATATCTAATACTATTTATATTTTTTAGAAGCTTCTATATTAAAAATGTATTGAAATCAGTCATACAGCTTTGAAGACAATTGAAAACAAAAATGGATTTTCTGGGAGGTACCATTAAAAACCATTTTTTTTAATGGTTTTCCATCCAAATATATTGATTTCTTTTTTAAGAAAAGTTGTGAAGCCGTTTTTGAGAAAACTACGATTATGTAAATTTGCTAAAATAAATTGCACGACAAGTACCGTTACCTTAGGTTCTAAAAAAAAAGAAAAAAGTGTGAAGATATTTACCAAAGACCACTTTTTACCAAGTTTTAAGAAAATCGATCCAGCCGGTTAGGATGTAGCCGAACAAAGAGACAGGTAGACAGACAGAATTGTGAGACCTTGTTAAGCTAAAGGTAGTGCCAAATAGAAGGAGACGGATCTCTGTAAGTTGTGATTATTATTTTTTTGAACAATTTTCAAAAATTAAAAATCTATTGAAACAATTTTGGTTTGGTTTTTGTAGCTTTATTAAGTCAGAGTATTATATACTGTGAATCAAAAAAATGTACGTACATTTGTTTCCTTGAATAAAAAAGCGTTTTTTTTTTTTTTTTTTTTTTATAAATTCATTTTTATTTTTCATTCATCTTAAAACTATCTTAAAGCTAGACAAAAATTCATAAAAACTAGCCTACTTATCAATATCTTACAACTAACTTACTGGCCCCATTCGGGCGCTCTAAGTTAAACTAATAACTTAATGCTAATGCCTTTCGGCCTAAGAACTATCTTAAAACTAGAATTCATGTTGGTTTTATTTTTCACCAAGAAGAATTGTAAAAAAACTTGGTATCTTTATCTATTTTTTGTTTTATATAAGACTTACAAACTAAATAAAACTAAATTAAAACTATTTAAAACTAATTAAAACTAATTAAAACTAATTAAAACTACTATAAAACTACTTAAAGCTACTTACAAACTACTTACAGACTACTTACAAACTAGAACAGCCACAGCAAGCATTTTCGGGTTTTTATAGTTTTTTTTTTTTTTTGTATTTTTATTGGTTTTATAATTTTTTTGTGATTTTATTGGTTTTATAATTTTTTTGTGTTTTTTTTTTTTTTTTTTTTTTTTTTTTTTTTTTTTTTTTTTTTTTTTTTTTTTTTTTTGGTGCCACCCTGACTGTCCCTACTTAAAACTAACTACCTAAACCTATGTAAGTCGGCCATGGCATAGAAAAATGCAGTCAACTTTTAAATATCCGAAGAATCTTCGTGTTCAGGTTTCAACCACCAGAACTGGTTCTCCTGCTTTACCCTACCTCTTCGGTCCCGATCGGACACAGTCCTACTGAACCGAAGGTGCTCCGCTCCGTGTGCGAGGACGTCTCGACCGTAAAGGAGCCGCCGATCTACAGTTCTACGGCCGACGTGGTAGATTAGCGGAACCGCCGCTCTATCCTGGATCAGCCCTCGACTGTCTAAGTAGAGGAATGCATCGGGCGGAATAAAGCCGCTTAGACGCACACTCTCGTAGTAATCGTTTTTAGGGTAATAAGCCCCAAAAATTAAGCTGTTGGTCGAGGACATTGCTCTTGCAATGTGACCTCGAATAAGCTTCAGAAAGAAATTATCTATCCTGTTTATGTTGGCGCCGTTGTATAGAACCAGATTGGAATAATAATGTTTGTACTCCGACTCTGGTGTTCTGTGTAATCCAAGGCAGCGTCTAAGACACTGCCTCTCAAACACCCGAATCTTTTCCATTTGAGATGGGGCAACGTTGAACCAAACCGGGCACCCATAGGCAATCATCGGCCGTATGAGGGCCATGTAGCAAATCACCTTCACCCTGCTGTCAAGCCGGCTGCTATAAAACAACCGTTTTGTTAGGGCAAAAGCTCCCCTAGCCCTGGACAGAGCAGCATTTATATGTCTGTCGAAATACAAATACTGATCCATCCAGATGCCAAGGTACTTTACTACACTTTTATTCGCCAGTGGCTGTCCATTTGGCCCTACGATCACCAGCTTACGCCAGTTCTTTCTCGTATCCCTTGTGGCTCCATGCAACGGAGTCCTAAACAAGATAGTTTCTGATTTCTGGAAGTTGATTTTCAACTTCCAGTCATCGCAATATCGCTGAATCTTCTCGAAGTCACGCTGCAAAAGAATTCTGATGACCTCGACTTTTGGAGCTGTTCTGTACGCAATTAGATCGTCGGCATACGCAATTGCCTGAGTTAGACTACTTATCAGATCGCTGGTGTAAATGCTGAATAGAATCGGCGAGTTGACCGCTCCCTGCTGAAGACCATTTTTAATATTAAAGGTTGTGGTAGAAGTCACATTGCCACTCTTGACAACAAACTTTCTACCATTGAGCATATCATAAAGCATATACAATAGTGGTTTACTAATGCCAAGTCTGGTCAGCTTTAGATAAAGACCCTCTAGCCATACGGTGTCGAAGGCCTTCTCCAAATCAACCAGACAGGCACCCGTACACTGCTTTTTAGATTTGTTCCATTGGACATCAGAAACGAGTTTAGACGCGGCATGAATGGTGTCATGTCCCGCCTTAAAACCGAACTGATTATCCGGTATGATATTATTGTCCTCTGCCCACTTTGACAGATTGATAACTTTTTCGAATACCTTGCTGATACTCGGAAGAAGACTTATCGACCGGAGATTCGCCGGATTGGAGTTGTCCTTTCCCTTTTTCGGGAGAGGATGCACCACAGCCGTCTTCCACCGCACTGGATAATATGCATTATTCAGAGCGTTGTTAAACAGTGTGGTATAAATGTCTACTGCATCTTGCGGTAAATGTCGAAGTACAACGTTGGATATGCCATCGACTCCTGCTGACTTCTTCTTCTTTAATGAATCGAAAATGAGCTGAAGCTCCACCTTCGTAATTAACAGGGAACTTGGCCCATTTCGCTCGGCGATTATGGCGTTTGCCAAATGATCTTCATTGAACCCGGTGAAACCGAGGTTCTCTGATCGCCATTGCGTTATGTCATTCCGAAGGTAGAAGTGGTGGAGCAAGGCTCTGTTTTCCAGGTCATGGTTCGGGCGAATGCATGCATTCACCTTGTAAACTTGCTGGAAAGCAGCCCCCACAGCCTCCACTTTCTCCTGCGGATCTTCGACAATAAAGAGGTCATCGTCCAAGACGGCATCCTCTGGATCAATTCCTGCTGTCAGAAGTACGTCTCTGTTATCTGTCGTTCTCTGGAGCTTAAGACACGGAAGGTCGTTCTGATCATTCCTTCTAAATATCTTGTTAATTTGGGGAAACATACTCGGGTCACTAGAATTAACGGCCCGGATTTTGTTATCCCAGTACAAATTAATCGACAACCGATAGTTTTCCTTTATTAGTTGGTTGATGTTCTTGATCGACGACTTCAGCGTCCTAATCTCCAGATTGTGTGGGTCAGTAAATCGTCTGTACAAGAGTTTGAGTCTTGTCAGCAGTCCACTTTTTTGTCTGTGCAATGCGTCAATGGTCGCATTCCGGTACATGTCGGTTGCGTCCCGTTGTTTGTACTTTGGTATCGTTCTGTCCATTGTTCGCTTGATTGTCTCGTCCATTTGTTCAAGATATTGGTCTATTTCATTATTTGTCAAATTCCTGTCATTTGGTGGGGATAAGTTGTTCGAACTGATTTCGCTCGATAAGGCGTTGGTAAAGCGTGGCCAGCGCACCTTACTGTAATTGTAAGTATGCACAGGCACATACTCATCCAACTCCACGAGCTCGTTCGGAAGCTGTATTACGGCGGCGAGTCCGCAGTGGTCACTGTCGTACTCGATCGTTCGTAAACAGTTTCTTGGTCTTTGACCCACAGTGTCAGTAATTGTCAGTCTTGAGTCTATTAGCAATAGATCCAGATAGGCACCGCTTCTTGGAAACGATGGCCGATCCGTAGCCAGCAGGTCGACACCATACTCAGCGTTATATCGACTCATCCAATTAAAAAGATGAATACCTCTTGGATTCTGAATTTGATTTCCCCAATCTAGGTGTTTGGCATTCAAATCACCGGCCATGAGAAAGTAATTTTCTTCCAAGCTCAAGCGTAGACATTCGAAAAGTTTTTCAAGCTCTGTCATAAAATCAGTTGGCTGAGGTGATTCCGGTGCATAAGCCGCGATCACATACATTCGCTTCCCCTGTTGGAGAGGAATGCACACGATGCACGCCTCTAACAGCCGAAATCTGCGCAGATCACTATTATATATAACTTTATGATTAATGCCTTTTCGTATGAAGATTGCGACGCCCCCCCCTTGAGTGGAGTTGGGTCGATCTCTTCTAACGATATTGTAATTGTTGTTAGTCAACTTATGTTTCTGGTTCAGCTTAGTTTCGCTGGCCATAAACACATCTGGACTCTGGTCTTTCAACAATTGGAAAAGATTAGCTCTGCGTTCGGTCCTAATCAGTGAATTTACATTCACAGCAAGGATCCTAAGAGGCCTCTCCGACAGCGCGCCTTTAACCTCTAAAATGCGATGGGCTAGGCAAAACAGAGTAGAGATGATCCACCCTAGCCGCCTGCTCACTTATCTGTTTTTGAAGTCCTGTCAACTGGCCTTGAATTGCCAGCAACATGCTTCTTATTTCGGCCTGAGCGTCCGGAGCCTTAGGCACGAGGGCCGGTTGGGCTACCTTAGCTGCAGGCTGTACCGTTTTTCCCCTTCCTGCCGCCATTTGGGCGTAGGAAATTTGGGGATTGACGGGCGTTGCTGTAGGAGCACGCGTTGATGGGCGTATCTCTACCGCTGTTTGCCTAGCTGCTTTGTTGGTACGGATTTGCTGAAAAGCTGAGCAACCCCTATAGTTAGCAGGGTGCCCCTCCTTTCCGCAAAGTGCACATTTAAGCTGGGTCATGTCTTCGACCCGTTCCTCCCCGATCTTGCACTCTCCCTTAATGTGGTTCTCACCACACTTCACGCAGCGTGACTGCATTTCGCAGTTTGCTGCAGCGTGGCCGAACCTTTGGCAGCGCATGCATTGAAGCATGTCACCGCGTCTCTTTAATTTATCCCAAGTTACAACCTGGTAGTTGAGGACGGAGATACTCCTCAAACTATCCAGTTTGCTGTTGGGCGAGAGCTGAACTAAGAAGAACGGCAAAGACCGCTTCTCCCGTCTGGCTCTGACTGTAGTGAACGGCTTGACCCCGATAAACTCGAGATCGCCGCTCGCTTTTTCACAGAGCTCCTTATAGAGCACCTCTGGTTCCGTGCAGGAATCTATGCCCTTCAAGAGGACCGTTTGACATTTATCCACTTTAGGGGTAAAACTGAAGAACTCAGTCGTGGATTTTTTTAATAATTCTTTGATTATCTTATGTTGCGCCACTGTGGAGCAGTGGATCGCATGTCTATCTTTGCTTAGGCGTTTAATAAAAAAGTTTTGGCCTATGGCCGACTTACATAGGTCTATGGTTTCCTTAAGTTCCATTTTATATGCGTTTATTGGTGGCACCTTTTCTTTTTTATTTTGGGGCGGCTGTGGCTGCTGCTGGTGACCTCCCTGCTGCTGCTGGTTCCGCTGCTGTTGACTCCGCTCTTGTGGTGTTTGTTGCTGCTGCTGCTGTTGTTTTTTTGTGCGTTGCACCTTCGGTTGCTGCTGTGGTTGTTCAGGTTCTCCTCCTTCATTTTGCTTTGACAGCTGTTGTTGTTGCTGCTGAGCTTGCTTTGGCTCTGGCTGCGATGTTTTTGTTTGCAGCTCTTGTTGTGGCGCTGCTTTTTGTGGCGCCTGTAGCGCTTTTTTCTGCTCGCGCTCCTGCCTCTCTCGTTCTCGTCGAGCTTCTTGTTTCCCTTTTAGGGCTTCTATAAGAAGGGTAACTATGGCATTAAGCCGTTCCATTTCCCCCCGAATGGCATCGATTTTTTGGCTGATGGCCTGCTCATCAAGTGCTTCTTGCGCCTCATTTTCCTCTTCGGAGGACGCCTCTGGTGATGTAAGGTCTACAAGCAGGTTGCTGTTGCTGTCCCCTGTCGTATATAATCCCTCGCCACCTTCAGACATATATTCAATGTCATCGTCGGATGGCGAGGTATTAAGTTGTTGTTGTATTTTTGCTGCTGCTGAAGTTTTGGCTGTGCGCGCCGTCTCCTTCACCCCGGCTGGCAGCTGGGCCGTGGTGGTTGTGGAGCGGCGCTTGACGAGGTTCGGCGCACAGCTAATCCTCTTCCTCCTCTTCTGGTGTGTTTGTGCATCGGCTGTTGGTGCCGTTGCTGTTTTCGCCGTTTTTGCTACGGCACTAGCTGACGGTATGGCTGGTGGTGCCATCGCCTGCTTTGATGTTGTTGGTGCTGGTGCACCTGCTGTTGCTAAGGCTGGTGGTGGTGCCATAGCTTGCTTACTTGTTGTTGTTGTTGTTGGGACACCTTTCGATGCCCCCGCCGTTTTCTTGCTTTCCATTAGCCGCTTATCCCTCTCGATGATGTTTTCCACCTCTCGATTATGGAAAAAAGCGGCCAAAAATTTACTGCCCGACTGGGACTCGAACCCACTACCTTCGGATTCTCGGTCCGCCACCTCTACCACTGAGCTATCGATGCTATTGAAAATAGCTTGGTTAAAGTAAAACTTGATTTAATCACTCCGAATAGCTACTTGAATAAACTGGGAAGCCGAAAACGTCTACACACTTCCACAGTACGAGATCGACTGAATAAAAAAGCGTTTTCGTAAGCTAGTTGGCATAATTTGTTTAACGTTTTGCAACTTATCTGTAGTTTATTGAAAGTTTTATCAGAAACAAGACAAAATTAAATATTTCAAAGCTTTTTTAAATAAAAAAAAATAAAAAAAATTAAGAGAAACGAAAAAAAAAAATATAATAATTACATCACTTACAGTGGCTTTAAAGTTAAATTTCTTACAGATTAGTAATGCAAGTGCTATTCGTTTGGCTCTTATTATAAATCTGAAACGGTTATTTATTAAAAACACAAGTTTTGAGGTAACTTCTATTGGTATTGTGTTCCGTTTCTCTAAAATTTCAGCTCAAATTTGTGTTATTTCGAACTTTTTTACCAAAAAGTCCCACAGATGCTTAATGGGGTTTAGGTATGAGGATTTTGGCGGATGAGGCAACTAAGATTTCACACTGTAAGGAAGCCACTCTCTTACTAATATAGACGAATGCTTCCGGTCTTTGCCCTCTAAAAGTATGAAATCATTCTGTATAATTCAATTATTTCAGCCTTTGGCCTTAAATGTTTTACTCAAATCTGCAATTGTTTGTGTTTTTCTATTGTTGTTTCAATAAAAACAAGATTGCAGACCACCATTCGCATCCATAACTTCCCAAAGCACAATGCTTTCACCTTCATGTTTCACCGTAGTCTTTAAATTGTTTAAGATACGGATATATTCGGTTTTTGGTACACAAATGTTTGACCGTTAAATTCAAAAATTTTTAAATTTTTTTCTTCAACAAAGATAACATTATTTGTTCTAAAATGAGAAACAAAAATCATGAACTATGTATATAAAATCATAAACTATCAATAGCTTATAAGATTTATCTTACAGTGTTAGCTTTTATACGAAATAAACTTAAACTTAAACTTAAACTTAAACTTAAACTTAAACTTAAACTTAAACTTAAACTTAAACTTAAACTTAAACTTAAACTTAAACTTAAACTTAAACTTAAACTTAAACTTAAACTTAAACTTAAACTTAAACTTAAACTTAAACTTAAACTTAAACTTAAACTTAAATTTAAACTTAAACTTAAACTTAAACTTAAACTTAAACTTAAACTTAAACTTAAACTTAAACTTAAACTTAAACTTAAACTTAAACTTAAACTTAAACTTAAACTTAAATTTAAACTTAAACTTAAACTTAAACTTAAACTTAAACTTAAACTTAAACTTAAACTTAAACTTAAACTTAAACTTAAACTTAAACTTAAACTTAAACTTAAACTTAAACTTAAACTTAAACTTAAACTTAAACTTAAACTTAAACTTAAACTTAAACTTAAACTTAAACTTAAACTTAAACTTAAACTTAAACTTAAACTTAAACTTAAACTTAAACTTAAACTTAAACTTAAACTTAAACTTAAACTTAAACTTAAACTTAAACTTAAACTTAAACTTAAACTTAAACTTAAACTTAAACTTAAACTTAAACTTAAACTTAACCTTAAACTTAAACTTAAACTTAAACTTAAACTTAAACTTAAACTTAAACTTAAACTTAAACTTAAACTTAAACTTAAACTTAAACTTAAACTTAAACTTAAACTTAAACTTAAACTTAAACTTAAACTTAAACTTAAACTTAAACTTAAACTTAAACTTAAACTTAAACTTAAACTTAAACTTAAACGTGATAAATAATTGCAAATCAATTAACTTTTTTTTGCTACAACCTTTAAAGAACAAAAAATATAGTGAAATGTAATTTAACTGTAATACTACCACGATACACTGAATGAAATCAGTCTTAAAGTACAACTATGTTCCTAAAAAAAATAAAGTGACAGTTGTAGCTATAAATAAAAACTGTCTCTTTAAAAAACCACCATACAAACGTCTTAAACTAAAACAAAATGGTGATATTCAATCGAATTCAAAAATGAAATTAAAACCTAAAAAATAATTAAAACTAAAATCTCGCATTATAATTTTCATGATTATTTTATTCAGGAATAAGTGTATTTTTTTTTTAAACAAGTACTACACTATACAATGAGTATTTTATACGAAAAAAGTACCTATTTGCACAGATTTAATTGGAAAAACAAGGACTGGACATGCCATGGTATTGACATTTTGATTAAACTTTTCATAGACATGCGGAATATATAGCAAATTTTGTCATGATCTCGAATGTAGATTGTAGTAAATAACGATTTACCCAATTCAAACCGGAAATATATACGAACATTTAACATTAAATAACAAAAACAAACACTGGCCACAAAAAATCTCAGTTGGCAGAAAATCGACCATATAACTGTAAAAACTCATGTAGAGAATACTCACAGTAATCATAGTTAAAGGTGATATCATAAACATTTTAATTTTTATTCAGTTCTGCGCATCTTATATCTTTATTTGTCAAACGTCAATTTTTGCTGTTGTATTTACGTGTTATTTGAGGGGACCTTACATTGCCATTTTAAATTTATGACACTTTCAAATTTTGACAACCCACTCAAATTGCTTTCAAATTTTTACAACCTGCTCAATATAACCTTAGATTTGTATACTGTGGCGTATACTTAATACTGTTTATAATAGACACCGTTTCGAATTTTAGCTATTTTAAGTTTTTCATTTCTTTTTACTAAAACTTGGTTTGAAAGTATGTGTGGTGTGGTAACATTGTGTTAATTTTGGCCGTTCACTGGATCGAAAACAGTATCATGTTGTGACTGTAGTTTTGTTAGTGACTCGCCGAGAGTTTGTGGAGTACCTAAATCAATGACATACATAGGTTACAGTTACAGTATCTTTTAAAATTCTTCTTCACAAATATTTTTGACATCTCTTTCCGAAGAAAAGTTATTGTCGAAAAACTGTCAAATTTTGTTTGTAAAAAATGATTTTTAGTGTTTATCTCGCCTCTTGTTCGTCTGAACGAAAAAATTATTAAATAGTTTTTTGAAGAACACCTAATTTCGACATTAACTTTTCTTGGAAAAGAAATGTCAAAAATAATTGTGAACAAGATTTATAAAAGATACTTTAACCTACAAAATCAAACAAACATTTTTACTCTGAGTCCAAAAGGAGCTGAGAAACTTTCATTTGTGTTTTGCAAAACACTTTTTCAAAATGGTGGACTACGCAACATCACCTACCAGCCACACTGCCCTTACGAAAATTTAAGGAGTAAAAGCAAACATATATTAAAAAAAAACCAGCCATTCTAAAACGACTTCTTTTTTCACGTTGCTAGCTTTCGTACTATAAAAGCTATACGAGTTTTGTCTTTTTCTCTAATTGGTGCATTCAATAAACGATTTAAGAAATTTTGAACATAAAAGGCACTTTTATATGTTATTTGTTGGTTTTCTATATTTTGATTAGGTTGTCTAACAGTATTAAAATAGTTGTTAATAAGTGATCTACTTATTTCTATTGGGAAGGAGTTAGAGTATAATGTATCCATTATTTCTATATTTTTGTCGAAAAATGACATCACTATGTTCTAACACTAAATTTTGTGCTGTATTGATAACGACTTTTTTTTTGGTTGCTTTGAATTAAAATTAATCGAACGACCTGAAGAGGCTGGTTTTGTATGCCAAAAATAAGATGTCTATTTTTTTCTAATAAGATGAAGATAAGGCAGTATTCCTTCTTTTTTAACTTCAAACGTAAATTGAATCTTTGGATGAAAAGAATTAAGTGTTGTTAAAGTTGTATCCACCTTATTTGATTTGATGATTAAAAATAAATCGTCTATATATTTTTTAATAAGTTTTGTAACCGCTTAAATTTTTTATTTAAAGTATCTGCTTGCTTTTCACAACGACTAAGTGTCCGAAAACAGGCTTGTTTTAGAACATTAAACGCTTAAAAAATATGGTTTCATTGCTAAATAAGTTAGCGCACTCCCTACGTTTATCACCACGTTCCTGCACCCAACCTAAATAAAAGAAGGAATATCAGAGTTTTATGTCCAGTTCTAATTAAATAAAATGAAAAACGAAAGAGCTGAGCTAAGAACTTGAGGAAAATGTAAAGGGTCCGCCAAATAACTTTTTTTTTTTTTTTGAAAATGCTATAAAAAAAACTACTGAATATTTTCTCAAATTTCTTTTTTATTTGAAAGTACAATCCTTCCGGTTAATAATGGAAAATAATTTCATTCAAATGGCTGCTTCGCTAAGTGGGCCTGCGATCGACTTAGAGAAGATGCCGATTTTGCCAAAAAAAAATCATCTTTTCAGATGAAGCTCATTTTGATCTTGGCGGGTATGTAAACAAGCAAAATTGTCGCATTTTGGGCACAGAAAACTCGCACGCTATTGAAAAGCTAATACACCCAAAACGAGTCACTGTTTGGTGCGGATTTTGGTCCAGAGGCATAATTGGGCCATTTTGCTTCGAGTGGCCGTTACAGTCAATGGCGATCGTTATCGGGCCATGTTGAACGAATTTTTGTTCACAAAAATTGAAGAGGAGGATATTGGCAACATTTGGTTTCAACAAGACGGCGCTACGTGCCACACAGCCGAAGCTACACTCCATGTAGTAGTAGCACTTTCAAAAAAAAAAAGTTTTTTGGCGGACCCTTTATATTTATAAAAAAAAAAAAAAAAACACTTGAAATTATGGCTGAAACTGCGAGTGCAAATTTGGTGCACCCCTTATTTTGAAAAATACGAATATTCATATCTTATTTGTTTTCCTTTTAGAGACTTAAATGATTTAAGAAGCATTTTTAATACTTTACGCTGTTGCTCAGTTGCCAATAATTGAGCCGATGATGATGGGAATGGAAAGGGCGATTAATTGGTTGTGTGGACATTTTTATATTGTCAGGCAATTTCAGTTTTAAAATTTGTGTACAGAAATAGCAGACAATAGCAAATGCACTTGTTCTGTTTGAATCCACTGTTTTCTTATAATACATTTTCAATTTTTATTCATTGATTTTGTCATGCGTTATCATATTCTACACTTTTATTTAATAATGGCGGAGAAAAATGCAAAATCACGGGAAACCCTATTTTGAAAAAAGGCGAAACGAAACATTTATTACCTCGACCGAAGACGCACGATGGAAATCAATAATTTCCTCTCTTGTACTTGGCAACATTACCATTGACATAGTTTTTTTTTTACGAATGGTCAACGCCTTCCCTGCTTTCAAGGATAATCCAGCACTGCTGGTATAAGGATATCGTCATTTTAAGTTAGCAATGGCGTCGACGTTATAAAGATACATGTAAGGTTGACTCAAAAATGACTTAAATAAAGAAATAAAATTGAATTATGGTTAAATGTGAGAAATTGTATTGCATCAATGTATAGAAAGAAACTGCAATCCCAAAGAAAACTGGTTAAGTGAACCTTTTATATGATATGAAAAAAAATATTTTTCTTCCTTAATAGGGTTTTCAAAATATCATATATGAACGTAAGAACGACTTGAAAAGATATTATAGGTACTTGATGAACTATAGTTACAATATAGTAAAATATTTTCATTTTGAATGTGATGTTATTATTGGCAGTGTAAAGATATAATGTTTTTACTTTGAAGTTGTGATTTCAATTGGAACATGATATCATATATGACATTATACGATTATAGAGAAGCCAATATAATGTAGGAACCATGTTAACCAAGATTCTCAAATACATTTCTATGCATTATTTATATAGTTTTCTAGTATTATATACAATAGTACAAAACAAGATTTCGTTTTTGATTGAATTAACATTTCTCATTAATCGTTTGACTTAGCCATAGCTGTTAAAAAAAGCTTACCAAACCAAACCTTGTCTGAATTGAAAACTTTCAAAGAAGATAAGGGCTTCAAAATAAATAAAGATTCTTAGATCTGGTTGGCAATTTATCTTGAAATTAACAAATTGAAAGTTCTCAAGAGGTTCATTCAAATTGAATAATTCATATAAAACCAATAGATTACAGGTACCTACATATAGCAATGAATATTTGAGGATATTTTTAAGACAACTTACATATGAAATGCTTACGTTTATAAATATGGAAATAGCTAAATCATGTCCTATTTTTAAGACAATAACTATTTAGAGTGTTGTTAGAGAATTTATATAGGAAGTGGAATGTAGAAAAAAGGAATGTTTTAATAAGAACAATATTGAAGGTATCAACCAGACCTGTGTACTTAAAGCATAAGTACAAGTACCAGTACAATTACCTTGTACTTGAAATTTTTTAAGTACCAGTACAATTCCTTGGTACTTGTACTTAAAAATTTCAAGTACCAGTACCGGTACTTGTACTGGTACTTTAATTCCACAAAAGTACTTGAAATTTTTGTATTGATAACATTTGTACTTTTGAGATGTACTTAAATACTTTTCAATTCCTTTTTAATTCCAAAAGTACTTTAATTCCTTTTAATTACTTTTAATTCCTTTTGGAAAAAAAAAATACTAGAACTAATATATGTCTTAATAGTACAGGTAAAATAGGATTAATTAAACAAAAAAATTAGTACCATCATGAAACTTGGTGAAAACGTTTCATGAGAATGAAAAATCAAAAGAGTATAAAATATTTCACATGGAAGGGTGTTTTTTAGGGGGGAAGGGGAAGTTGTGGTGTATCTAACAGAAAAATTAACTTTGATGCAACATATTCATATGACACATGTTTTTAAGGTAGTTTTAAATGCTGAATCAAATGAAACCAAAATCAAGTCGATACAGCTTCCATGAAAAAAGGTATTGTCATTTTTATGTAAGGATGACTATATATTCCGTATAAAAGTCAAATATTACCGAAAACCAATTGAAAATAATGGTCCGTCGATGAAATTTGTCAACAATGGTTCATTTTTCATGAAAATCAATAATAAGAAGAGTCTATAAAAATATCTGTGGTTAAACGTAATTTTTTTGAGGGTTGGGGCTTATGCTGCGATTAGTACCATAAAACCTGGGGCTAAAATGGTACCCTCATCTCGGATCAGGCCAAATACTTGGGTGTGATCCTTGATAAGAAACTGAACTGGAGTCTCAACACTAAAGAAAGAGAAAAGAAAGCTATCGTTGCATTCTATTCCTGCAAGAGGATCTTTGGAAAATCCTGGGGACCCAATCCAAAAATTATCAGGTGGATGTACACGGCAGTAGTTAGACCGATACTTACCTACGGTAATTAAGTTTGGTGGAACGCGACTGATTACGATTACGGGGGCGTTGAAAGCCACTCCCACAGCGGGACTGGAAGCGATACTCAACTTGAGACCCCTAGATCTATTCGTGCAAGAATCTGCAGCATACAGTGCCCTGCGGCTAGGTCAGACTAAATGCTGGAAGCAAAGCACATCGGGTCATACTAAGATTCTGCAGAGATATGTGGTAAATAATGTTTGCACAGACTACACAACACCCCATTTAAACTTCAACAGACCCTTCCCTACCTCTTTTCCTAATAGAAAGGAGTGGGAAAACAACCAACCTTTCAGTAATGAATCTACGATAACTATCTTCACTGATGGTTCGAAGATGGGCACTGGAGTTGGTGCAGTAATTTTCTCGGAAAATCTGGGACTAGCTAGCTCCTTCAGACTTCCGGACTTTTGCAGTGTCTTCCAAGCCGAGGTTTTGGCAGTGACAAAAGAAGCTACGCAAATATCAATGATGGCGATACCACGAGCTGATATCACCCTCTTTATAGATAGCCAAGCAGCAATAAAAGCTATTTCTGCCACCGAGATACATTCGAAGCTTGTGGCTTGCTTTTGCGAAGAGCTTAGGGTTCTTGGCATGCAGCATAACTTTAGACTCTGCTGGGTTCCCGGCCAGTGATGTACAGGGAAACGATAGAGAGCTGATGAGCTGGCGAGAACAAGCCTTTTATACTGAATATATAGTCATCCTTACATAAAAATGACAATCAATTTTTTCACGGAGGCTGTATCGACTTGATTTTGGTTTCATTTGATTCAGCATTTAAAACTACCTTAAAAACATGTGTCATATGAATATGTTGCATCAAAGTTAATTTTTCTGTTTGATACACCACAACTTCTCCCTCCCCCCTAAAAAAAACACCCTTCCATGTGAAATATTTTATAGACTCTTTTGATTTTTCATTCTCATGAAACGTTTTCACCAAGTTTCATGATGGTACTAATTTTTTTGTTTAATTAATCCTATTTTACCTGTACTATTAAGACATATATTAGTTCTAGTATTTTTTTTTTTCGAAAAGGAATTAAAAGTAATTAAAAGGAATTAAAGTACTTTTGGAATTAAAAAGGAATTGAAAAGTATTTAAGTACATCTCAAAAGTACAAATGTAATCAATACAAACATTTCAAGTACTTTTGTGGAATTAAAGTACCAGTACAAGTACCGGTACTGGTACTTGAAATTTTTAAGTACAAGTACCAAGGAATTGTACTGGTACTTAAAAATTTTAAGTACAAGGTATTTGTACTTAAATTGTACTTAAGTACCAATATACTTAATTACTTTACAGCTCTAGTATCAACTATAAAATGTATTATTTAAAATTTTCTACTTGCTTTGTAATAATACTTGAGCTGGAGATTTGGATCGAACTTGTCATTAAGGGTGATAGAGAAAACGAAAAAAGTGAGTTTCAGAACTCTGCCTGACAGTCAGTCTCCTTGGCTGCAGCCTAAACGGCTTCATCGATCATCTTCAAACTTGGTACATATTGGTTTTTGGACATTACATTACATTTAGTTTGGATGAAATTATTTTCCAAAAATGGTTATAATTAGTACCTCCCAAAGCAACAATTTTTTGATTTTCAAGTTTCTTAAGAACTGTGAGCTAACAAAAGTTAAAAAAAAGAGTGCTGTGTACCAAAATTTCCAAAAACAAAAATTGTAAATATTCCAATTTTTTTTTTTTTTTGGAAACCCCAATAATTTAAAAACGACCAAGTCAATTTTTGAAACTTGATACGTCACGGTTTTTTAACACTTTTTAGAATATTTTAAGCAAATATTTTATTTTTATGCTAAAATAAAGGGAACTTTCCATGAAAATAATAAAACCCTTAGAAGAAAATCTAATTTTTCTTGAAATAGGCTACATTACCTTCCGTTTTGATTTTCATTTCTTTTTTGTGCATTAAAATCAATTTCTAACACGATTACCCTCGAAGTTGAATTCGTGTTTTTTTTTATGCACTGTTTTATCACTAAGACCCTGGTTGTGGACTGCAAGACTTTGAATTTTTGAATTGCCCTTCGACGCATATCACTCACACCCAAAATCTGCTATAGGGTAAAGTCGGGTGATATGGCACCACGGGAGATATGGCACCCTTTAAATATTTCCTACTTAATTACATAATTATTTTTAAAACAAAAATATCAGAATATAATCATGTTTAACTTTAGCTCCAATTGATGCTGTTAAAACTTTAGTAGCTTTAGTTAACAATAAAACCACAACCGAAAGTAAAATAATAGTGACTATATTTAAGTCAATTTTTTTTTGTGCATAACATAACAAAGTGCAGCAACGGAATTATTTGGCACCAGGTGCTCGCTTTAACGAAAAAAAAGAAGAGTGATGCGTGTTTATTTGTTTTTAATTATCACAATCTGTAAGCATACTTGTTTTATCTGAGTAATTTTAAAAAATAGTGGTAATATCAAAAGGGAGATATGGCACCCCTTAAGTTTAGTACAAATTGCAATGGTACCATTTCACCCACTACTACATTTTGGTAATTTTTCATTGACTTTCTAGGACCGTTTTTTTTATTATATTTGAGCCAAAAAGTGCATTATTTGACTTTTCTCATTGCATTTGACATTAAACTGCATTGAGTGTGGCAAAAATCCATACAAAAAGTAAAGTTCCATATCACCCTCTAGCAGGTGCCATATCACCCGCCATTTTTTCACATGTCTTTTTCTTAAGGTATTTTTATTTCTTTAAAAAATATGTGTTTTTATAAAAGCTTTCGTAATCAACCTATTTTTTTTTTTGTTTTAAAATTAACTACAGAATAAAAGTTTAAAATAAAAACCATTTGTACCTTGTGAGTTATAAAGAAAACTGAAAATGGGTGCCATATCCCCCGACTTTACCCTACGTGAACCATTAGTGCTCTTTAAATTGGCTGAAATCATCTATGGTAGACCAAATGCCATAGAAAACTATAACTATACAAGAAACTATCTTATGGGAAGTATTTCTTTTCAGAGTGAGAATTCAATACAATTTGCCTCCTGTTCTGTGCATGATTTTGTATAATATTCAAGTCAAAATATTTTTGCTTTGGCCTAAGCCACCCAATGAGTCATTAATTTGCCCCAAATAAATTAATTATAGACCTAAAAATGCAAAACAACTATTTTTGAATGGAAAATCCATTTTTTTATCAAATTTCCCTCAAATGAGGTACCAAAGGTCCAGAGCCTAGAGAACACCAAAAATGTTGGTGGCAGAATTCCGTCTGTCGATATTCTTCAAACTTGGTACATAGTGGTTTTTGGTGATTATGCCCAACCGTTTTTTCATATTTTCTTAGAACCAAACGTACTTGCTATATAATTTTTTTTAGCAATTTTACATAATCGTTTATTTTATTTCTCAAAAACGGTTACACAACTTTTCTTAAAAAATTTCAATAAATTATTTTTAGTAAAGGCTTCCTTTGGGTGGAGACCCATTTTTCAGAAAATGGTTATTAATGGTACCTCACAAGCAACCATTTTTTTAATTTTTAATTTTCTTCAAAACGGCTTTATTGATTTCAATAATTTTTGTATATGCAAAAGCTTCGAAAAAATATTATTTATTTTGTGTACTAAAATAGAAAAAAAATTATTTTTGGATATTTAAAAAATGTTTCAAATTTGTTTATGAAAATCAAATATTTCGAAAAAGATAGGACCGACTTTTTTGAAACTCGATATTAAAGAGTTTTTAGTACTCTCCAAAATATTTTTAGAAAAAAAATTATATTTATGAAAAAATAACAGTACCTTTCATACAAAAGTTAAAAAACCGTTAGTGAAATTATTTTTTTCTCAAAAATGGCTCCTAAGATTTTGATTAAACTTTTTCCATATACTAAAATTAGAACGATCTATAACCAAAAATTATAAAATTTTGCACTAAGCAACTATTAATAGTACCTGTGATAGAAGGGCTTTTTTCATTTTGAATTTTCTTTCTTTGGCTAATCGGATTTAAATAAATTTTCTTATGTACAAATTTCAGATAAAATCAAATAATTGGCACGAGTACGATAACTCAGGCGCCAAGAAATGATAACGGTTTTTTTGTAGAACAGTTTAATACAAGCATTTTTTACTATGGGAGGGGGGTCTATCTCACCCCGTTTGGGCGGGAGGGGCAATTTCATAAAAACAGTACCAAAAATGTAAAAAATATTAAAAAATAACGGTAATACTAACAACTAAGTATTATACCGTTTCTTAAAGCTAATACTCTGTTTTATTAGCTTGTTTTTGAATCAAGTGAAATCTTTAAATGGTTTTTGAAAAATTGAGTTTTACAATCAAAATTTGCGAGAAAAAAGCATAAAAAAAAGGGTTAAAGGGTAATTTCTCAAAACTGTAAAATTATATATATTTTTTTTTTTTGAAAGTCATTGCTCTAATTAATTTTTAATCAAAAACTGAAAACTAGATAGTACTATGTCTTCTAGTTTTAGAAAAAATAGATAACTACTATTACTACTTTTGTATGGGAATTTTGTTTTTTGCTTGCTTACGTATTATGGCCGTTGGCGTGTAAACAGTGAGGTATGTATACAACCCCCCCTGCTTGGGCACATTATAGGATTTGGGGTAGGTGCGAGGTTTGGTGTATGCAAAGTTTCTTTTGCATTTAAGGAATCTGGATTTAAGGAAACTTTAAGTTTATCCTACACATCTTACAGGAGTTTTCTAAATATACATATACGTGGCCCAATGTTGCACATTTGTAATTTTCAGACATGAAAATGTAATGCATTATTAAAAATTCACATTACCTAGGTACTACCAACTGTACAATTGCAGCAAATGTTTATAAATTCTTAATATGTATGTTTGTGTCTAACATACCTTTGTATATAAAGCAGTTATTTTGTTCAAAGTATGCATACCCACTTACACAGATCATAAAAAAAAACGAGCAATCATTCGAATTTTATACGGTAGTAGTTTTAGTAATTTTCAATCTTCTCAAAAACTAGGAGACATAGAATCATCTAGTTTTCAGTTTTTGATTAAAAATTAATTAGAGCAACGAAAAAAAAAAGATATATAATTTTACAGTTTTGAGAAATTACACTTTAAACCTTTTCTTTATACTTTTTATCGCAAATTTTGAGTTCAAAATAGTTTTTTTTTTCAAAACCTATGTATAGATAGCAGTTGTTTCAAAAACTAGCTATTAGAACAGAGTATTGGCTTTAAAAAAGGTATAATACTTAGTTGTAAGTATTACCGTTATTTTTTAATATTTTTTTACATTTTTGGTACTGTTTTTATGAAATTGCCCCTCGCGCCCAAACGGGGCGAGATGGACCTCCCTCCAATAGTAAAAAATGCTTGTATTAAACTGTTTTACAAAAAACATATTTTGCAAATTTTGCATATCAAAATTTTCAAAAAAAAGTTTTTGAGTTTTTATGAAAAGTTTCAAACTTTTTTTTGAAAATTCGATATCTCAAAAACGGGTTGACAATTTTTTTTTTGAAAATTTAGTTTTATTCGCATAAATATAAACTTCATATCTGCATCCCAAAATGTTTTAAGAATTTTATATATCGTCGGCTTAGAGTGAAAAGCAGCTAACTCCTATTTTGCATTTTTTACAAACAATTATTTAAATAAAAATGTTCGCATTATTTGAATGAAACCAAAATTACGTTAATTATTTTTCAGCACTCGTTTTTGCTAAATTCGCTGAAATTGAAAATATTTGATGGATTTTTGTATTTTTAAGCAATTTTTGAAGTGGTCTATAATCACAAAAAAAAATGTGGAGTTAGCCGCCTTACACTCTAAGCCGACGATATATAAAAAAAATAATTAAAAAAAAACTGCTCCAATTAAGAATTAAAATAGCGTTCTTTTTTCACCTCCAACTGTCAAAGAAGTTGTTTTAGCTAATATAAATATCGTATTTCGTCTCTACATTTCCCTCTCATAATTTCCATGTTTTTATATATAATTTTCTTAAACCTGCAATGTCTAGAACATAAGAGCAAGTACGTGCGACCCAGCCGTGCATTTTATTTTTTATGAATATCTGAAGCTTTTTACCAGTTCATAGTAAAAATCTAAAAGTAAATTCTATAGCTGAACAATTTCAGAATCAAGCTGATCTTTTATGGCAAATAAATGGGCTTTTTGATGGTTCTTGACATAGCAAAGAAATTGAAACTATAGTTGACCTTTACTCCCTGAACAGAATGCAAGATGCAGCTGGAATAGATGTCAAAAATGGTGCATTAAAAGTTAAAAATTGTTCAACTCTTGCAGCTCTGGCTGCAGCATTTTTGACATCTATTCCAGCTCCGTCTTGCATTCTGTTCAGGCAGTTATCATGATCTAGTGGCCATTCAGATTATTTTCAGTTTTCACGAATATCCCGCAAAAATCTCGCCTTGTATGATACTTAGTAAAAAGTGTTCTTGGGCCTACCAATTTCTAAGAGTTGTTAACTTTTTTTTTGAGCAATTACTGATCCATATACTCGTATGAGGTGCCAAGATCCTAGAGGCGATGAATGGAACGTTTTTTTGAACAGAATTTTTATAAGATGATTTGCGCATATGCGCATATTGTTGAATGCCTTAACTTTTCATGATGATTTGTCAACAAATTTGAATTATATTGAGGCATATTCATAGATGATGTTTGAGCTTTTGCTAGGCAAATCTGGAGCTTATCTTATTGAAATTTCATCAGGTAAACCTCAGTTTTGTTTAGCATGAATGCAATGTAATAAAAATGACAGCCAGTTAATATAATGTTGTTCTATGGATATACATGACCAATTATCAAGCAAAAGATTAATATGGTCTAGTTTTCCATGAAAGACATTTAAGTGCTTCTATAAAGCTTTCAGCGTTCTTTGAATCACCTAATGTGCTGATGCCGGCGACAACCAGCGTCTTTATATTTGTATGTTTTGGGGCTAGAGCTGAACTATAGAAGCTTAAAATAGACAACAAATCATCATTGCCGTTCAATGGAAATTCATAAGATCATATGGTTTGTTTTAATTTTGTGACATTTTTGCATTCGTTATAGAATTTTTTTGATACAAAAATAGCAAACAGTAATAAATATATTATTTAATATATTATTTATTGCCTTTTCCACCAACCAGTGTCCGATGGGATGTCTCTGCCCTTACACTTTTAAATGGAAATCGAAACCAAATAATTTTTTTAGAAATTGATTTGCTTAGTTACAAAAATCATTTATTCTTATTTCTATATCTTTAAAAAGTATACTTAAACTTTATTATTCTTTTACTTGCAGTAGTGATTAAATATAATATTTTCTGTTTACATCTGCCCCTCGATTCAACCATCCCCCTTCAACCATCCCCCATCCAGCACTCCAGCTTAGTCTAGCAACAGCTTAAACAACATCTATGATTATGCCCCAATGAGTTTAAAACCCCGAAAGCTATAAATAAAAACAAACAAAAATGCTGGCACAGCTTTACGGAGGATATCAGATGCATATAAAAATAATTTAAAACTTAATAGAACTTAACCACCTTATAATTTGTATAGGTACATAATGTGTCTTATCGAATAGTATTGTACTTTGTACAGTCATAGAGCTGCAGTGCTGAGAACAATTTTATATTTACCCTATATAGCAAGAAAAGGTCAATTATAAGAGCTTCATTTTACAATCTCATACACAACAGCTACACGCTTTCGCTTGATTTGTTCAGCAAACAGTCGTGTGTTAGACTTCAGAACGCGATTATCATTTTATTTTTTGTATTAATCTTAAATTGAACAAAAACAAAAATGCTGAGTGAAAAAATAATAAAAATTCGTTTTTGGGTTTTTGAAGGGATATTGTTGTTAGTATTCCCTGTGATGATGATTTTGGGTGTCCTTTGTGTTATCTTCAAAAAAATCTTAAATAAACAAAAGAGTGTCAATGGTGAAATTGCATTGGTAATCATTTTTTTTTTTTAATGTTTTGAAATTATAACTTATCTATACTTAGTTTTACTTAGTAAATCTGCTGGTAGGTACCTACGAAAATAGTTTTGTATATATGAGGCCATGAGCGCAATAGTGGCCTAACTGCATTTTTCAGTATTTTCAGTAGAGCAAAAATAAGAAATGGGTTGTTTTCAAACACTTGTTGTTTTAAAATAAAGAAACATACGCTTGATTTTCTTTTTGCAATATGATCAACAAAATAAAAGGTTTTTGATTTTGTATCCATGATCCTTCAAAATACCGTTTTAGCTGATTTTAAAGTCAGATAGGCCACTATTGCGCAAAGGAAAATTATAAAAATTAAAATCCTGTAAAGATAGGCCAATCATTTGTAAATAAAACTGATTTCTATGAGTTTTTCTTATTATTTTTTTTTAATATGTACGTTGAAATTTAACATTTGTATTCACTTTCAGATGTGTTAGAATCCATAAAAGCTTTTATAGTATTTGTAAATTGTTATTCCCCAGCAAACATTTCCCTTCAGAAATGATTTATTAATAATTCACAGGAGTGAAAGAAACCCTCATTTATGAACTCATTTATAAACCGGTTTGGATCAAATTTACTGGGTAGCATTACCTCGAATTCGAATCGTTTTTATGTTTCATTATTAATAGAGTAATTCTTCACTTTAGTGAATGTAAATAGGACGCTTATATATTCATTTCACTGAACAATTCATGAATCTTTTTTGAATCATTTCAATGAGACAGATTTGATTCATTCATATGAATATAAATTGGGGTTTCCTCATTCAGTTTAGTGAATATAAATTGAATTATATTTAATTCATTATAATGATTCTTTAATAATCGGAATGTATACCGTAGAACTGAATGTAAATATTATTTCAGTGTGGTTATACAAAATGCTATTTTAAAATGGTAAAATTATCTGCATAAACAGTTTGATTTCCCTAGATTTATCGAATGAAACTTATGATAAATTTCGCTAAAGTATAATGGAATATTCGCGGCTATTCTGATATTCGGTCGAATTAATTCCGTACGGAATGAAAATGGAAGTCAAAAAGATACTCCAATTGAAAAAGTTAAAACAAAAGTTTATTTATTCAATTTATCTTTTTTTATTTTTTTTTTCACTGCCACAAAGAATATAGTTCCGTCCGTACAATAACAAATAACAATACGCAAAATTTAATGAAAGTGACAAATTTCCTCTTTACATAACTTTTGTTTCAGTTTTGACACGACTAGGTCCCGTTATGGCTTTTCAAAACAAAATGAAAGGGACATTCAGTTTATGTGAATAAAAATGGACGCACCCAAGATATACCTCTTTTGAGGATCGCTTGTGCGCGTTCACTTTTATTCATATTATGTGAAGGAAATAAGAATCTCGATATTTTTTTATTTAAAAAAAAAATCAACACAAATCCCTTTCCCCGCGTATGAGGTAAAAGTGATGGAATATTTGAGTATATTCACATTTGATTCACAGAAGTGAGTGTTTCTCGAATAGATGTTCTTCATTTTCACTGAATGTTCTATGAACGTTCACAAAAATGTTTGCTGGGTCCTGTGATCGGTGTAAAAACTATGATGTGCGGGTATTAGGATATAAAGTATCAAGGTTAAAGCTTTCTGGTAGAACGAGAACCCACAGCTGATTTTGATACAAGAAAAGAAGTATAGGAGTTGACAGCTTAAGTAAAACTTATTCAAGAAATTAAGGTATTGGCAGTCCACAACCGGGACTTTAGTGATTAAACAGTGCATCGAAATCAAAATATGAATGCATCTCTCCCTAGATAATGATCAGATCATAGATCACGGAATCTGAGACCACTTGAGTCTAAAATTGGCCCTGCCAGATAATTTAAAAAACTTCAAAGTTCAAAGCGAAAAACGGGTTTTTAAAACGGCCTCGTAGGGCGAAATATACACACAAATAATCAGAGTAGCATTACCCAGGAAAAGGTGAAAACCAACTTTGGTTAGCACAATTATTACTCTCGATGTAGTGTTTAATCACTATATCCCCGGTTATGGACCGCAAGACTTTGATTTGTTGAATAAGTTTTACTCAAGCTGTTAGCTCCAATATTTCTTTTTTTGATACCATTCACACCCAAAATCTGCTGTGGGTTCTAAGCCTATAGGCTTATACTTATTTTTATTTGTAAAACAAACATGTTGACAAAAAAAATCAAAAAAATGTTAAAACAATATGTGGGGTTGGCCTTTGAAGCTCATGAATCATGAGTCGGTTAACCTTAAGTCCTGCTCTAGAGATCATTCTATTTGAAATTTCCGAATTCAAAGTGGAGAAGAAGTGCTTTTTGGTAGTTTTATGACATGGAATGTTTTTTTTTTCTCGCTGAGCCTATGAAACTCTAACTTTATGGCTAATCGAGGGTGGTTATCAGGGTACTGACTTATGGTTAGTTCATTGAATTGATGTCACCTGTGAGCAAATAGTTAAATAATTGGCCTAACTTAAAGTTTCAAACAATAAAATCAAATATGCGAGCGCAATAGCGGCCTTTAAAAAAGATAGGCCACTCTTGCACTTAAGCTTTTAATTTTTTTTTTTTTGGCCTAAGTACAAAAGTCCTATAACTTTGGCATGAAGCCGTCAATTTGAAAAATTAAAATGCAGAAATGTTGCTCAATGCATACAGATTCAATTTTCGTCGTAAACTGAATTTCGATAAAATTGCAGTTAGGCCACTATTGCGCTCACGGCCTGATATGTAGGTACTTCCAAAAAATGATTTCTTTCAAATATTACAAGATTAACTTCGGACCAATTTTAGTTTTTAAATTGAAATTGTTTCAAAACTTCATAAAGCTTACAATTTTCTAATATATTTTCTTAATATTATTTGGCTTATTGAGTTAATATTTCAACAAAAACATCTTTAAAGAGATCGTGAAAGATTAAATTATGATTCAATAGGATTGATGTATTAATTATGTAAGCAATTTTATTTGAATATTAATTTTTGAATTCTTATGTTAATGCAAATAAAACAAGTTGTTTCCATTTTTTTCGCAACATCTTCTTCAGGGGTAGATTTTAAAATTTATGAAAATCACATATGTACTTTGCTTATTGGTGTTTAATATTTTTGATCTTTTCAAATTTAAGTGTCAATTAAATTTTCTGTTTCAAATTTAATTATTAAAATTGTGTAATAAAAATTAAAAAATAATAACATTAATAACAAAAATAAAATATGCAAATTTTATAAATTTAGAAATCTACTCCTGTAGTAGTATGGTAGTCATAGTCATCGATCAATTCAAAACGTTGGGAAATAAAATGCACGACTAGGTCGCACGTACTTGCGCTTATGTTCAAGGCACCGCGGGTTTAAGAAAAGGGTATACAGGGTGTCCCGAAACTCAACGTCAAGCGGGAACAGCGTGATAGGGTAGGTTATCCCTGTACTGGGAAGAATGAGAAAAAAATCCATCTCACTTGGTTTAGTAATAATAGCAATATTTAGAAAAGTAATGAAAATCGATACTCTAGGCCAAATTTGTTGGTACTGTGGTCACAATTTTCCCAATTTTAAAGTTTTTTTGTTTTTATTTTTACGTTATCCTTAATAGCCATGCTTTTGATCGCAATCATAAATCCAAAAAGAAATATTGTAAGTTAAGTAAGAAAAATTAAGTTCGACCGATTCATCTTTCAAAAAAAATATGTACGCTAACTTTGGCACTTCGTATTCAACGTCAACTAGTCATGAGCCTAAGATCATCTTTATTTTTTTAAATTGGATCTCATCGCATTTAAAAAAAAGGCTTTATAGTGTTGTATTTCGTAATGAGTATTCGAATCAATTTATTGTCAATTCTGGCATCCCTCAGGGCACCCATTTAGGTCCAATTTTATTTATTATATTTATAAATGACTTTGGTTTCAATCATACAAAATTCATCTGTCCTCTGCTGATGACATTAAGCTTGTCAAAAGTATTACATCTATGTACCTCTGACTGTCTACTTTTGCAGGAAGACTTATTAATATTTAGGGAATGGTGCAGTAAAAATAGTCTTGTTTTAAATGTTGACAAATGTAAAACCATGAGTTTTACACGCAAAAAAGCTCCGTTTGTTTTTAATTACACATTTGATTCATGTCCTTTCAGTAAAGTCTCCATGTTCTCTGACTAAGGAGTTATTCTTAGTTAACTTTTAATGATCATTTAAACTACATAGTTAAAAAAGCTAATAAGATCCTAGAATTAATAAAGAGATTCGGTCGCGATTTCCGTGACCCCAGTGCCGGATTTAGGGGAGGGCAGCCGGGGCTACAGCCCCGGGCCTCCACAAAACAGGGGCCTCCACAATGGATGGAATTTCAAGCTCCGACGAGTAAATACTGCACAAAAAAAAAAACAAGTAATAAACAAATGCCAATCCTAAGAACAAGAACATAAAAAAGGGTTACGGAGAGGTTCTGATTAATTATAATGAGTTTATTAAGTTCTTCTTTAATGTATTCAATTATTTATGGGACTTGAATACTATGATCAAAAGGTAATAATATTCGTTAATTCAAAGAAATAATTTTCTTCATAATTCACTCCTGCTTTTATCTCTTATTTTCTGAGTGCATGCACGTTGCTGGACAGTTTTAATACATACCTCGCAGCTTCTCTACTCTTCTCATTTTCCATGTGCACTATTCTTAACCTCCATAGCCCTTTTTAGTGTTTCCTCTTCAATTACTATTTTCTTATCGGTTCTGGGCTTTTCCAGATGCATCTTTTCTTACTTATTATTCTTTTTTTCTAAAACTGCTTATCAGAATCAAGTAATAAATGAAAAAATGGAATATAAGGCTGAAAAAGGTTCCACAGAACTTTTAAATTGCGATGAAGTATCGCGAACAAGTTTCAACTTTCTTCGAAAATGTTCAAAGGATTTGTTTACACGCCACAACTACGGGGAAAATATATTGTTAAGCATGTTAGTTAATGTCCACTCAAAACATCAAACTGATTGAGAAGGCATGCATCTGATCATCTTAACGAAAACGAATTTTAAAGACTCATTTGAAATCAGTAATGAGTTTAGCCTTAAGCGCAACAGGGATAAGTCAAAGACCAAATAGATCAAGAGCTAACGAGGCAAGAAGCACAAAAAATCCTCAGAAACCAGAATTAAAGTTTGTACCTACTATCAAATTCAATGCTGAATGAGGATTAGCCTTTCGAGGTGACAGTGAAATAAGACGCCAGTTATAGCTATCATTAGAAATCATCATTGAAATTTTTAATAATTGATTTCGAGACAAGTTTTTTTTCAAAGCGAACCTCCGTCTATCAACTCCTACTCTCACCTCCAAGTGGTGAACATCGGGTGCCTAGTACCGTTAACTGAAGATGGGGTTCCAATCCCTGTGGACGGTTTTAGGGGGCAGCAAACGAGAGAGGGGGGGAGGAGTGTTCCCACTAAGGCACTTCTCCTTCATCCAGGCGGCAGTGGAAGAATTCTCAAGATGGAATCAACGGTGGCGTCTACAGTTCCAGTCAGGCTGAACTACTTAGTGAACACCTTATACGGGCTACTACGACATATTCGGAGCTCAGGCTTATAAGGAGCGGTTAATCCGGCTCCCCGCCCTTGGAGTTATATTGTAAGGGTCTGGTCCTCCAGGTTGGGGGTCGTGCCGTCGGGGTGACTTCCCGGCCACGTAAAGCTACCTTAGTTGCGAAGCACCAACAAGCCTCGGATACGGACGGATTTACTGTTGACGAACCAAGCAAACGAAATAAGGACAACGAACTTCGGATCTGCACGTGGAATGTTCTGTCTCTCTATAGACCACGTGCAGCCGAACATTTAGCGGAGGCCCTAGACTGCTACAAAGCAGACATCACCGCCATCCAAGAAGTGCGATGGGATGGGCCGGGCAAGAGAAAACTGAAAGACTGCGATATCTACTACGGTGACTGTTACCGACCACAAGGGCAGCGTCTCTTTGGATGTGGATTCGTCGTTAGAGGCAGACTTAGGCAAGAAGTCTTGAGTTTCAACTATGTGAACGAGCGCCTCACGACAATTCGCATCGAGGCTAAATTTGCCAACATCAGCCTGATATGCGCGCATGCCCCCACAGAGGAGAAAGATGACGACACCAAGGACGAGTTCTACGAGCTCCTGGACAAGACATATGAGCAATGCCCTAGCTATGACATTAAAATTGTCTTGGGTGATTTTAATGCCAAACTAGGAAGAGAAGACGTCTTTGGTGGCACAATCGGAAGATACAGCCTGCACGACACCACCTCCGATAACGGACTCAGGCTAATCGACTTTGCTGCGGGGCGAAACGTTGTGGTAGCTAGTACGCAGTTCCCGCATCTCGATATACATAAGGGGACATGGCGCTTTCCTGGTCAATCAACCGCCAACCAAATTGACCACATTGCAATCGACGCAAGGCACTCCTCCAGTATCAAGGATGTCCGAACGTTCCGAGGAGCCAACGTTGACTCGAACCACTACCTCGTTGTAGCAAAGGTAATGCTACGGATATCCAGACCAAAGCCAAAACAGGGAAATACTGTGAGGAAGTTCAACGTCGGACGGCTACAGTCGCAAGAAATCGCCAGGTCCTTTTCCGATCGAGTCTCTCGCGCCCTCTTAACTAGTCCTTTGCCGCCAACTGCAAACATCGAGAACCAGTGGAAAACTGCCAGGAAGCCATCAGAGATGCCGCCTCTGACGTGCTGGGCTTTGCACGACCACCACAGCGAAACCCCTGATTCGACGAAGAATGCCGGCAAGTACATGCAGCCAAACAACAGGCATACAAAGCGGCGCTGCAT
This sequence comes from Dasysyrphus tricinctus, assembly GCA_963921185.1. Taxonomy (NCBI): domain Eukaryota; kingdom Metazoa; phylum Arthropoda; class Insecta; order Diptera; family Syrphidae; genus Dasysyrphus; species Dasysyrphus tricinctus. Next base: position 140,999,353 of record OY992530.1, read on the forward strand.
AGAAGGACCAGAGCTGCTCGCGAGCTCTACGAGCAGAAGAGGAGAGAGGAACACAAGCTTCTTAGAAGGAAGAAGAAAGAGCATGAGAAGCGCGCGATCGAGGAGTTAGAGAGATGCCTCTGCAGGAATGAAGTTCGGAAGTTTTACCAAACAGTAAAAAGAGCCTCCCAAGGTTACAAGGCCCGAACCGAAGCCTGCAAAGATGATCAGGGGAACTTCGTGGTGGAATCACAGTTGGTGCTGAGGATATGGAAAAACCATTTCTGCAAATTGTATAACGGCGATGACGAACCGAATTCCGCTAACATGCAAATTGCACCATTCAACTTGGACGACGTAGGCCAACAATTCCGTCCACCCGATCTTGACGAAGTGAGGATAGCCATATCTAAACTTAAGCCCAATAAAGCTGCTGGAGCTGATGGCCTTGTGGCTGAACTATTCAAAGCGGCTGGCGATGAATTGGTTAGGAGTATGCACCAGCTCATCTGTAAAATATGATCGGAGGAAAGCATGCCCGATGAATGGAACCTCAGCATTGTTTGCCCGATCCTCAAGAAAGGCGATCCTCTGGACTGCACCAACTACAGAGGCATCAGCCTTCTTAATATCGCCTACAAGATCTTCTCTGCCGTACTTTGTGAACGCCTGAAGCCATTCGTCAACAACCTGATAGGTCCATATCAGTGTGGCTTTAGGCCAGGGAAGTCCACCATCGACCAAATATTCGCACTACGGCAGATCTTGGAGAAAACCCAGGAGTTTCAAATCGATACCCACCACCTTTTTATCGATTTCAAGGCCGCGTATGACAGCATCTATAGAGACGAGCTATATAGAGCAATGTCTAGTTTTGGCATCCCTGCCAAACTCGTCCGTTTGTGCAGGATGACGATGGAGAATGTACGCTGCTCCATCAAGGTCGGCAAAGACCTCACCGACACCTTTGATGTTTAAAAATGTCTTAGGCAAGGCGACGCGCTGTCATGCGACTTCTTCAACATCGTTCTTGAAAGAATAGTGCAAAACTCTCACGTCAACACTAGAGGCACAATCTTTCAAAAGTCCGTCCAATTACTCGCTTACGCTGATAACATTGACATAATAGGACGAACAAAGCGTGATGTCAGTGGTGCTTTTGTGAGCATTGAGAAGGAAGCCAAGAAGATGGGTTTAACGGTGAATGAAAGCAAAACGAAGTATATGCTGTCAACAAGAAAGGACACCCAACACCGACGTCTAGGACAGAACGTCACTATAGACAGCTATAATTTTGAGGTGGTCAGAGACTTTGTCTACCTAGGATCCGCTATAAACTCAGCGAACGATACATCAATTATTTTGATGCCAAAACAAAGCTTCCTGCCTTTATTATTTTTCTAGTAAAAAAAAATTATTTTTGCCCAGCCTTCGATATAAAATGAGTTTTGTTATTTCAAGGATTGCTCTCCCTTACCAATGATCACTCAAATATTCAGACTTTTTATGTGGCAGGATGGACATATTTAAAATTTTTTTTGGCTAGAAATAATTATTTAGCCTTGAGCTTCAATCCTCTATCAAAATAGTAAATGATTTTTTTTCCTTAACGATTGTAATAGTGCAGGCCCAGATGGCGTACCATCCTCTATTTTAAAGAAGTGTGTGTCCTATTTGTCATATCCACTATGTGTTCTTTTTAATAAATCCTTAGGAAGTTCTTTTCCCTAATATTTGGAAAAGTGCATTCCTAATTCCAGTTCATAAGATAGGATCAAAAACCGAAATAACGAACTACGGACCAATAGCAAAATTATCTGCCATTCCAAAATTATTTGAGTCAATTATATGTAATGTTCTTTCCTTTCACTGTAGTTCAATTATTTGTAGCAGTCAAGATGGTTTTGTGAAGAAAAAGTCAACAGTTACAAATTTGTTCCACTTTACATCCTTTTGCTTAGACGCGTTTGAAGATCGGGAGCAAGTTGATTGTGTTTTTACTGATTTTAGTAAAGCTTTCGACAAGTTGTGTCATAAAACTCTTATTTTAAAATCAAGCAATATAGGTTTTAATGAATATTTTTTTAAATGGATCGCATCATACCTTAAAAATAGATGTTACAGTGTAACTTTCCGTAATTGGTGCTCGGATCTATTTTTTGTTAACTCAGGAGTTCCTCAAGGCAGCCATTTGGGGCCATTATTGTTTATTTTATTTATAAATGATCTTGTCTCTATCATATAACGTCTATACTAATTTATGCTGATGATATTAAACTTTACAAACGAATACAAAATTCAGCAGACTGTTTGCTTTTGAAAGAAGATCTCAATAAATTTAGGGAATGGTGCAATATAAATCGTCTTGTTTTAAATGTTGACAAATGTAAAACAATGAGTTTTACACGCAAAAATGAACCGTTTACTTATGATTATATGTTTGATTCATGTTCTTTGAAAAATTGTCTGTGTTCTCTGATCTTGGAATTATTTTAGATTCTAAATTAACCTTTAATGATCACATTAATTTTATCATCAAAAAAGCTAATAGGGGCTTAGAATTTGTAAAACGATTCTCTCGCGATTTTCGGGATCCTTACGTCCTTAAGCTACTATATGTTTCATTCGTGAGACCCATTCTTGAGTATGGGTGTGTGGTATGGGCACCTCACTACTCTGTACATATTAATAGATTAGAGGCGGTTCAGAGAAGATTTATGCGTTTCTGTCTTCGATTTCTTCCCTGGTCACATGGAATGTTACTTCCTCCATATGCCCAAAGGCCTTCCTTCGGTGACAAAACATAGAAAATATTTCCAATTTTGTTTTATTGCTGGGATATTAAATGGTTCTATATCATCCTCTTCAGTTCTGTCTAGGATAAATTTTAATTTTAGTCAATCAAGCATAAGGTTAGGTTAGGTTAGGTTAGGTTAGGAGGGGTGTGCACAGCACAAAGGCTGTTGCGTACACGGGGGCCTATTGGTCCATTGTGATCCCCTTACGAAAAGAAAGCAGAGATGCTCCTAAACTAATTATTCATTTAGACTGGCTCATTTGCAAACCAGCCTGTGCTCTCTATGAATTTCGTCATATTTGCCATTGAGACCTGCGCTAGATCGTCCAGTTCTGCAACAAACCTGTTTCCGAAGTAACGGAGGCGATTTGTTTGGAGGTTTGGACAATCGCAGAGCAGGTGTTTAATGGTTTCTATTTCTTCTACATCCTGACAGCTCCTAAAAAAGTCAGGTGCGAATACACCCAGTCTGGTGGCTATTGTGCCAATGGCGCAATGACCCGTTAGTACACCTATCAAGATTCTAATATTCTTTTTACTCAGCGATAGAATATACTGAGTTTCCTTTTCATTAATTCTAGGCCATAAACTTCTAGAGATAATGCAGTCGTTCCTGGCTCTTTCGTTATTAGGTCTATTTTCGTTTTAACCACACCGATCGGGATGTCTAGTCCCATATCTAATTGGCTACTACTGTTTCTTACTGATAATGACCCCTTCCTTGCCAGTTCATCTGCTATATCATTCCCTTCTATATTGCTATGTTCAGGAACCCAGCAGAGTTTGACTGTGTGTTAGTGTTGCAAATTTTATTCAGTATGCCTCGGCATTTTGTCACTGTTTTGGATTTTATAGTCTCACTGGCTATTGCTTTGATAGCGGCTTGGCTGTCCACGAAAAATGTGATCTCCGACGAGCTCAGTTTTTTTCTTGTGCAGCATTTCTGCCGCTTTTTCAATAGAATAAATCTCAGCCTGAAAGAAGCTACACTCATCTGGGAGTTTATATGATTCTCTAATATTAAGGGCTTCACAGAACACCCCAGCTCCTGTTGCTTCTTCCATTTTTGACCCGTCAGTATAGAAGGGGATAACCTGTTCACTAATAAGTGAGTTGGGTTCCCAACCATGTCTTTCGGGTAATGAAATAAAGAACTGTTTGTTAAAATCTATTATCGGTGGTATGTAATCAGTCGTCACATCAAGTCCGACTACTGTGTCATACCTTTGAAAGATAGACCCATGACCATAGGTGCTGTGCTTCCAAGAGCCCAGTTCTTTGAGTCGAAGTGCGCTTTTGGCTACTGTGCATCTAATGTGCTCGTCTAGGGCTGGAAGATTTAAAATAATTTCCAACCCTGCTTGTGGCGTAGACCTCTGTGCCCCCGTTATTCCTATACAGGCTAGTCTCTGTACCTTGTTCAGGTTTTTGAGATAGCTAACTTTTTCAACAGCCTTCCACCACACGATAGAACCATAGGTCAGTATGGGGCGAACAATCGCCGTGTACATCCACTGGATAACCTGCGGTCGCATACCCCAACGTGTACCGAAGGTTTTTTTGCATGTGTAGAAAGCGCCGAGTGCACTTTTCATTCTTTCCTCTGTGTTTCGTTTCCATGTTAGCTTGGAATCAAGGATTACTCCAAGATATTTAGCTTCTTTGGAGAGTTTCAGAGGAATATCATTAAGCATAGGAGGAGTAAAGTGCCCTAATTTCTTTTTATTCGTGAACAGAACTAGTTCAGTTTTTGTAGGGTTAACCCCGAGACCGTTTTGTGCTGCCCAAGAAGCTAGTTCTTTAAGTGCGGATTCCATAATATCTTCGATGGTGGTAAGATACTTACCCGATATCAAAATTACTAAATATGTCGCCACAATTTGAATGCCCTGATTACTAAATCTTGTAAGAATTCTATTAACAACTAGGATCCAAAGGAGAGGTGAAATTACCCCTCCTTGTGGTGTGCCTCTTGTAACTGTTTGTTACATGTCTCTAACATGCAGATCAATAATTCTCTCCAGTGTCTTGAGGAGGAACGAAGAGCAGTGGCGTGCGGCACTCGAACGAACTGGGTAGACAGTTATAAATTTATTATTTTAAATTGTATCCAATCAAAAATAAAAACTGTGAACGTATTCCAAAATGCAGCGTATTTCTTTTTAGAATCAAACGTTAAGACTTCACAAACTTGTATAAAAATCACGGTTACCAATAAAAAACAGTTTTTTTTAGAAAAAATAAATACCTATTTAATACAAAAATACATATTACAAAAAATTGTACACAGATAGGGATATTTTATATTTATCAAATATTTGTATTTTTTTGTAACAAACGTTGAAGGGCCAACACAAGTAGTCCTCACGAAGTTTTAAAAACATCATGTTGAAAACCTATTCAAGTCTTCAAAGCTGTCCTTGAATTATGTGTCATTCTCACATGTTTGACTAAAAGCTATATACACCAATCTCAAGCAAACAAAAATTATAGGCCTAAATTAGAGCTGAATAGAAAATGTATTGATTAAAAAAAATATAATAAGAAACCCATAAAACAAAGAAGATAATTGAACATTTGATTTTCGTACCATTTCTTACAGTTTCGCAATATCGCAATAATGGACCCTTGAAATAAATATGTATTTGTAAAATAATTTCAAAACAAGAAGAAACATAAAGCTTGAGAATGCTTTTTGTTTAAACTCAATACGACAACTCTTCACAGTGATACAGCTCTTCAAAACAAATTACTGTTCCCTTAATTTTGTTCGTCAGTAGTGTAGTTCTGCGAAAGAGTCCAGCCTTCCTTCCTATTGCACTTTTTTGAGGGTTGACCTACTGGCCAGACTGGCCACTGGACGGTGAACGAATGATCAACGAAAAAAAAAATGAGAAAAAAGATTAGTCCTCCTCTTTATTCATCTCCAAAAATAAAAAAATGAAGAATTTGTTCTCCTTACTCAACACTAAAAGAAAATGATTCAAATTTACTTCAAAATTCAAAGCAAAATCAGCAATTAGACAGATTCGATTCTGTCTACTTGATCCATAAAGAAAATATACCTGAGCAACATAACCCGCTGATTTTATATTCATATAATTAAAGTGGAAGGAAAGACTCTGTCTTCGTTTTCATTCGGGTTTTCCCGAAGAACGTAGCAAAGTGCAGACTGCAGGCAGAGTGCGAGCCATAGCGAAGCGATAGTGATATTGTGTATTTTGTTTGAGTATTGAGATTTGTGTGCTTTGTGGTTGTTGGTAGAGGTCAAATTATTTAATGAAATAAAAGTAGGTGTAGGTGAATAGTAAGGGATGAATGTTATGGACTTACATATGTTAGTTACATTATACATAGGTGTCGACAATTTGAGATAAGTTTATGGATGTTAGGGACTTAATGCAATGAATGTAAACAACATTTTCTTTATTGTAACGAGTCTAGGTTTTTCTCGCTTTACGTTAGGGTAGACACTGTCTAAAACGTCTTGACGCACCGTCACTGACGAAGAGAGACTTATTGGTCTGTAATCTTTTGCAGTCGAGTGTGTCGGTTTCCCAGCTTTTGGAATAAAGACAACTTTAACCTCTCTCCAGCTGATAAGGACGTATCAAAGTTTATCACAACTTTTGAAGATTACCCTAAGCCATGGGGTGATTATCTGTAGAGCATGCTGAAGAAATGCCGGAATAATCCCGTCTGGTCCAGCTGATTTAAAGGGTTTGAACGAGTTTATTGCCCACATAATCTTCTGCTCTGTGATAACCTGATCCAATTCTCGTGCTGATTGTAGAGCTTCTAAGGAGTCTGGTTGTTTATAACCTGAGTCCTCAGGGCTCTTACAGTCAGGAAAATGTGTTTCCTTAAAGAGTTACAGCAGCCTTTGGTACAAATATTTAGTAGATCAAACTATTGTGCAAATAGTCCTCTCAATCAATTAATTGTTAACTTTAATAAAACTTATTATCTTATTTCATGTATAAATGATGACTTTAAATGCACTAAGTTCAAAACTATGTTTTTTAGCGCAGTAGAATAATATTAATTTAGCTTGTAAGTAATATTGTTACGTTAGGATTTAACGGATCTGTAAAAAAATTTAGCACCTCAAAATCGAAGAACAAAATTTTCAATTATCATTTTCAATGATAGCCTAATAGCCTATTGAATAGACCTTTTAAAAAGGAACAATTACGTGCAAGGGTTTTTATTATTGAATATGTTTGTTTGGCACATAAGCATGCTTAAAACAGAAAATGCTACTAAATTCACCCATGCGTTTCTGAGAGAATGGTCACACTGGCCACTTTTCAGTATTTTTGGTATAACTCGAAAACTAAACCGAATTTGACAATTTTAAATATAATACTTTTTGTTCAAAATTAAATTTTCTATCGAAATGGAGTGGCCAGTGTGACCATTCTCTCAGAAACGCATGGGTGAATTTAGTAGCATTTTCGGTTTTAAGCATGCTTATTGCTTATGGGCCAAACAAACATATTCAATAATAAAAACCCTTGCACGTAATTGTTCCTTTATACCCCTCATTTTCCCGTCTATTCAATAGGCTATAATTGGCTCACCGAAAAATTTAAATTTTCTGAGAATAAATTATTGAAACAATCGACTGAAAAAAATTGTTCATTTTATTTGGAAAATAATGAGGGGCCAGGAGGCTTCCACTCCTTTGCTGCTCCAGGGCCTCCAAACATCTAAATCCGGCTCTGCGTGACCCTTACGTTCTTAAGATTCTCTTTTTTTCATTTGTGAGACCAATGCTTGAATATAGTTATGTGGTGTGGGCACGTCACTACTCCATTCCTATAAAAATACTTGAAGCAAATCAGAGAAGGTTTTCGCGCTTCTGCCTTCGTTTTTTTCCATGGTCACATGAAAATATGCTTCCTCCTTATTCTCAAAGACTGGCTTTAATAAATCTTCCTTCACTCACTAATCACAGGCAGTATATTTGCAGTTTTGTTTCATAGTTGATATTATTAATGGGTTAATATCATCTCCAAACGTTCTAAGTCGTTTAAATTTCAGTTTTAGTGGTACAAGTATAAGATAACAGCAACCATTAGGTCATATATTCAGTAGATCAAACTATGTTGCAAATAGCCCCCATAATCAACTTATTGCAATATTTAATAAATTTTACTTTAGTATAGAGTCTGTAAATGATAACCTTAAATGCATTAAATTCAAAACTATATTCTTTAATAGCTTCGAATAATCTATATACAGTAGATGCTCGATTTAGTGAATCTCGAAATAGTGAACTATCCAATATCTGATGAATTGTTTCTGATTTTTGTTTTAACTTGAGTGAAAGCCTTGTTTAATGCTTAGTTAAAATTGAAAACATTCACATCGAACGAAATGTGCATTTTGGATCAAATTCGTCTTTACAAAGCCTTAGAAAACTCCCGCTCGAAAAAATGAACAATCTCAAAACAGTGAACAGGCCTGGTTTTTATTACTTCACTATATCGAGCGTCTACTGTAGTTTATAAATATTATGTATAGGTATTGCTCACGTTATCATTTAACGAATTGAAATAAATAAATGAGTTGTCCATACTTTTAAACATTTTTCTCTCATAATCTTTATATACGCAGCGTCTTGAACATATAAGCACAAGTATGTTTGTGCAACCCAGTCGTGCATTTTATTTAAATATGTTTGCCATGCCACCCTCCCTGCTCATCGTGCGTATTATCTTGAGTGTTGCTCTCCAATATCAATAGATTTTTAAAACGCACCTGTCAAACATCTCTGAAGTTAACTCGGGTTTAACCCAAGCAATTATAAGCTAACTCATCAAATTTAATGAGTTTACTAAGGGAATAACTGGACAGATATTTTTAAAAGATAAGCATCTGATAAAAATCTATTGGAATCTTTAGAAAGTGTTATTTCCATTGAGGTACCATCTCGATTTAGATTGTGTAAGGGCGATTCACATAGTGTCACTCTTCGATTTCAATTGATTTTTTACGGATGAAAGTTAAAGTTAATTCCCCACTGAAAAACTCTTTCTGCGTTAACCCGGGTTTCATTTATTTTTTGGATTGATTAACTAACTCTGATTTAATTCAGCACTGAAAAACTGGCCTTTAAAGAGCATTCGACAATGAAATTACTCTCAACGTGCCCAAAGAAGTTTAAAGTAAAAAAAAAGTATCGATTTCGGTGATTCAGTGTGAAGATAAATTTATTATTTGGCTCACTGTTGGACAAAGTAACAATATGAAGACAACTATTTTTATAAAAAAAAAGACCTCACATATTTAACTTATTCACGATTTTTAGTTTATTATAGTTGATGTGGTTGTTGATGATGGATTTGATGGATTAAAAGATAGCGCAGTTAATTCAATATAACTTTATTGTTAACTTTCTAACTAATACAAAAAATGAAGTATAGAAAACTTGTACGAGCAAAATACAAAATTGTCTTAGCAGCTAGCTTTAAATAAACATACAAGTTTATTTATTTACTTTCATCAAGCAGACTATATATACAAAAGCATAATAATTTTATAGACTTGTGAAAATATGCAAGTAGCATGCGATACCTTTACAATTAACTGATACTTAGTAACTAAATACCAGGGTAAAGAAACGTTAATATATGTATGACATGTTTTTTTAATTTATCGCGACTTTGACTATCATAAAAATCGATATGATCACAAATGGAGTTAGCTTGTTTAATGCAGCGAGTAATCGGTTCATTGAGTCCATAGTTAACTCTATGATGTGGAACAAAGAATAGACTATGCACTCGCAGAGCCCTCACAGGAGCATTCATTTTTATAAGTGATAGGAGAAAAGAACAATCAATCTGGTTTTTAAGAATGTCACGAACAAAAATAATTTCAAAGTACTTTCTACGAGTTTTTAAAGATTGAAGACCAAGTAAATTACATCTAGTACTATAACAAGGCATACTAATATTCCAATAAAGTCGATGGACAGTCAGACTAGTGAAACGTTTTTGGATCCGTATTATGCAGCAATACTCGAGAACTGGTCTGACATATGAGTTGAAAAGTGCCCTAAGTGTATATGGGTCAGAAAATTCTTTAGAGTTTCGTGCAATGAATCCAAGCTAAGAATTTGCCTTAGTCACAACAAAGTCAATGTGAAGGGTGGAAGTAAGCTTTGGATCGAAGATAACACCAAGGTCCTTTTTTTCAAATACCATTTGCAACGGAGTACCATCAATAGTATATGTAAAGTTAATAGGGGAAAAGTTTCTACGAAAAGAAAGGAAATTGCATTTAGAAACATTAAGAAACAACTGGTTATAGGTACACCAGTCAGCTAAGTACTCCAGGTCTTTTTGGAGTAAAAGACAATCGTTGTGAGATTTGATACAACGAAGTAATTTTATGTCATCTGCGAACATAAGACAGATAGAACATCTGATAAAATTAGGTATATGTCATTAATAAGAAGCAAAAAGAGTAACAGACCCAAGTGGCTCCCTTGAGGTACACCTAAAGTAACGATAATAGCGTCAGATAATAAGTTATTAATATGTACGTACTGAGTGCGACCAATTAAATATGATTTAAGCCATTCTAATAACTTAGAATGGAGGCCCAGCGCATAAAGTTTCTCAATTAAGACTGCGTGATTAACCTTATCAAAGGCCTTGGAAAAATCGGTATAGATGGCATCACACTGATATCCATGCTCAAGACATCTGGTTATCTCATTACAAACAATTGACAGATTAGTTGTCGTCGACCTACCAGAAACAAATTCATGTTGGAATGGGGAAATAATCTCTTCTACAATAAAAGATAGCTTTTTATAAATTATTTGTTCAAATAGTTTGAGAATCGAAGAAAGTTTGCTAATAGGACGATAGTTGTTGACAACTTGCTTAGGTCCTGCTTTATGAATAGGAGTAATGAAAGAGACTTTTCAATCAATCATTTAAAAACTGGCCCGTGTTTAGAGATGCGTTGAAAAGCAAAGTCAGCGGTTCTAATAGAGAACTTACACAGTTTGTTAGTATGATTGGAGGAATACCATCGGGGTCGGGTGATTTATCGGGATTGAGTCCAGCTAGGGCTTTTTCTACCTCACAGTAACTTAAATTTAAGGAACCGATATTGACTTGATTTTTAGGAATTTCAGAAGAGAAGTTTACAGATACATGTGAAGGAGAGTAAACCGACTGGAAAATTTGGAAAACATGCTGCAAATAGTTACTAAATCACTAGACGTAGACTGTGAGTATTGCATACAGTTGGGAATACCATTTGAGCATTTTTTACTTTTAATAAAATTCCAAAAACTTTTACTATTCAGCTTAAGATTAAATTTGGTGCGATAGAGATAGTCTTTGTATACAAACCTATTTAGAAAATCGAACTCTTTTTGAAGTTTTAAGTAGTTATTAAGCAGCAAAACATTATTATTGGATTTTCGAAAGAGTTTGTACGCTTTGTTTTTCTTATTTGATAAGTTACTCAGTCTTCTACTAAACCAAACCGGCTTCGAATTTTTACGAGTTTAAACTTTAGGAATTTAAAGGTCTATGGCATCTTTCAATGCATCCTGCAGTAAATTATAAGCATCAGATAGAGAGGCATTTGTAAAAATGGAGCTCCAAGGAAACGCATTGATAAAAGCATTGATTGAATTAAAATCACCATTTTTGTAATCATATTTATCTAAGACATTAATGGATGGTTTAAAATAAACATACGATTTAAATTGAATACATAGCGCTAAGTGATGAATTGAATTTGGAAATAATGGGAAAATATTTGTATTAATATTACTCCAAAATTCTCTATCCACAAAAACAAAATCAAGGATTCGATTTAAATCATTTTGGAATTTGTTAATTTGAATAAGATCAAATTCAGCAAGTGAATCTATTACTAGAGTTTCATAATCATTTTTAACATTGAAAGGAATGAGACATAGCTCTTCAGGATCTAACCCAATTTATATTACATAGATTAAAATCACCCAAAATAATTGAGTGTTGATTAGAATTTAAGGTATTTAAAACAAAACGTGTATTTTCAATATGCAAATTATATAATTCAAATGAACTGGTGGTATACATTAAACTTAATATGATGAATACATCTGTTTAGTTGTTAATGGTGACACATACAGCCAATTGGTCAATATCGAGTTCAGATGAACGAGATGAAAATTTTATTTCACGACTTGAAAACGATGATCGTACAGCAATCAATACGCCACCTCCTCTTGATTGTTTCGTTTTTTCTATGCTACGGTCTTTGCGAAAAACCCAAAAAAGGGACTCATTGAAAAGCTCAGTTTGAAAAATTGTCATTCAGCCAGGTTTCAGTAAATGCGAAGATGTCATATTCTGAAGAAGATGATTTCAGATGTAAATTATTTGTTTTTGTACGAAGGCCACCCATGTTTTGGTAGTAAAGGAAAAAGTCTTTATTCTTAGAGCGATAAGAGTCTTCAGTTAAGTCTCCGTTATTGAGTGTTAAACACCTACTAACGTTATAGGGAGAGCTTTTGTCGTTTTTTGAAATTTCTACGAAATATTTGACTCTTACTGCGTAGGGCCAAATAGAAGAGTCGTTCAAAAGGCTTTCAACGTATTCAGCAGGCACACACAATTTGAAATTGACAAACTTAGCTTCAGACAGAGATATGCCTCTTTTAGTGAGTCTAAAGCATTTCATGAGATTTGCAGGAATTCCCGTTTTTGTAACTAAATAGTTTACTATATCATCAGGGGTATTGGGATGAAATTTTGAAATATGGATCCATTTAGAAGCGTATACCACAGTAAGTGAGGAATTCAAATCGGCTTCTTTACTAAGGTATGTTTAAACTATTGTTAAGTGGTCACGATGCAACAGCTTCCCCCACTCTTATTGAAAAGCAAATCTGACAGGTTTGTTCTTGGGCCTCTCCGACCTCCGCGGTATCTGGACAACTTGATCATTCGGAGCTTCCTTCTCTCGATCTGGAACTGCAGTACTTGTACTAGGTTCTTCTTGATGTTCCGTTGGTGCTGCCTCATTATTTTTGCTTAAGCTGGTGGAATCTGGCCTATACATAGAAAATGCATTAGTAAAGAAATTCATGTTACTTGCCACAGTTCTATATGATTAATCTTGTTCTTGGTTCTTCAGTGCTCTGTGCCTCATCTGGTTTTGATGTCGACGCCATTTCGCAGCTGGAACTTTGACGAAATACATTTTATTTCCAATCACTTCTTCAATGACCGCTTCAATCCATTTTGGTTTATGGAGATACTGTCTTATAAAAACAGGTTGTCCAACATGAAATTTAAGAGACTTAGAATCCTTCTGGGAGTTTTTAGATTCAGGACACAAAGAAAGCTGAAAGAATAGTTCGGTGACTACGACAATGGAGTTTTTCAGCTGGCGAATTTCCATCTGTATCAGGTGTTGTTCTCTATGTTGCCAAAAATATGTGTAATGAGTCATATCCTTCTCCAGCTGATCAGCTAAGTTTTTTGCTAAGGGCGTTTTAAAAGTGCGTACCATACGCTCAGCAGCACTATTTGATTCGGGATTGAATGGAGCTGACTGGATGTGATCAATTCCGTTGTGTTAACAAAAATCTCGAAATTCATTGGAAGAAAATTGACTTCCATTATCGGAAACAATTGTTTTAGGCAATCCCTCTAGCGCGAAAATTGCTGTTAGTGCGCGTTTATAGTTGCTTTTGACGTTGTTGTTGACATTCGAACCATGAATGGAAATTTCGAGTATGAGTCGACTACCACAAACCACATACAGTTAAGAAAAGGGCCAGCAAAGTCTATGTGTATGCGTTCCCAGGCCGTTGCAGCTACTGGCCAACTGCTGTATTCTTTTTTCGACGATGCATTACATTGGGAAATTGTTTGTTCTATCATAAAATCAATTTTAGGCCACCAACAATATCGCCTGGCCATTTGCTTCATACGTGTTGATCCCCAATGGCCTTGATGTAACATAGCAAGAATCTTCTTGTGAAGTTTCGGTGGTACAACTACTCGTGGATTCTCCGTCTGCAATAAAAGAACGTTAGTACACACACTTAAGCTAAACCTCCGACGAAAATATGGCAACAAAAAATCTTGAGACTTTGGCAATCTGTTTGGCCAACCCAATTGAATATATTTAAAAACCTGACTTAAAACTGGATCAACCTCAGAAAACTCAGTTACAACATTAGCATTAACTCGAAAATTAGCAATTAAAGACTTATATTCTATATTGTGACAAAAGCCGTTGGATTTGTCAAAATCCTCATCAGGGCTAACTGGTAACCGAGACAGGCAGTCGGCGTTTGCGTGTTTTGTAGTTGAACGGTAGCGAATAGTGTAGTTATAGTTCACCAACATTATGGCCCAACGTTGCAGTCTTTGAATTGTCATCTGTGGCAGCATTTTACTTGGATTGAAAATACTAACGAGTGGCTGATGGTCTGTCACCAATTCAAATTGCCGACCAAAAAGATATTGGAGAAATTTTGTAACGCTGAAAATTATGGAGAGGGCTTCCTTCTCTATCTGGTTGTAGCTTTTTTGTGCGTCATTCAACGTTTTGAATGCAAAAGCGATAGGCTTTTCGATTCCATCGGGATAGATGTGCGAAATTTCGGCTCCTATTCCGTGCGATGAAGCATCCGTTGCCAACGTGAGTGGCAGATTTGCATTAAAATGATCTAGTCTCGACATGTGCAGCAATTGGTATTTGAGGTCATTAAATGAGCTCTGCTGCTCCACATCCCATGTAAACTTTATATTTTTGGACCCCATCTTGTTCAGTGGTGCTGCTTTTTGTGCAAAATTTCCCATGAACTGGCTATATCTAATAGTCCAATTTCCCAATGAACGCTTCCAGCTCCTTAAGGTTTTTAGGCTCTGGCAACTCTTTGATTGCATGTCAGCGAGATTTAGACGGACGAATGCCTGACGCATCAATTATTTGTAGTGTCAAAAATATACGATTTCCTTCATAGCAAACTCGCATTTATCTATTCGCACAGTGAGACCAAGCTCAAGTCGGTCTAAAAATATTTGCAAATTTTTTAAATGTTCGGCTGCGTTGCGTCCCGAAATAATGATGTCATCTATATACGGTGCAACAAAATCCAATCCAGCTGTAATTTGCTCGGTGTACCCCTGAAAAATGCCTGGAGCACTGGCAACTCCCGGTGGTAGGCATTGATGGTATTCCATCAAGCCACACTCAGTCGAGACAACGCAGAGTTTTTTACAATTGTCATCTAAGGGAATCTGCAAATAGGCATCCGATAAATCAATTTTTGTAAATAAATGCCCACCTTGCAACCGATGAAACAGATCTTGAAAACGAGGAAGAAGATGTTGATTTATTTCCAGCTGTGGATTAAGAGTTACCTTGGAATCTCCACAAAATCTTACCGACCCATTTGGTTTTTGGACAACCAGGACTGGAGTAGCCCATTGACTCACTTCTACTGACTTCAGTTTTCCAAGATTCTTTAATCTCTCGATTTCTTCTCGTACTGCATTTCTCTGTGCAAAAGGAACGTGACGACACTTGAAATATTTTGGATGAGCATTTGGCTTGAGAACAAGATGAGCAGTGAAACGTTTACTACATCCAGGTATGTTGCTGGCAGTCGGACGTCTCCATAAGCTTTAAGTTCCTTGTTTGCTGTTTGAAGCGTTGGTTGATCTAACTTACGATATCCAGTCAATCCAATGAGTGAGCAAGTTGCACCAGTATCCACTTGGAAAGACATTGGACAGTTGTTTACTTGCTAAGTTAAGAAGATCTTTCTCCCCCTGCGTTCGTTATCAGCATCATGATCCAAGATTTTTCTCGGAGTGCAGATTTTCCCGCTGCTTCCTACGTCTAAAATTTGAATCTGACTGTGAGCTTCCTGAAGCTTTATTATTTGCTAAGCACACACTTTTAATGTGTCCTTGTTTTTGACAGTTATCGCACACTGATTCGAGGTGTCTACATTGACTCCGATCATGATGAATGTTACAATCTGGACACGATTTTCGATTGAAATAATTTGAAGGCTTACCTGTGTTAATAGCCTTAACCTCAATAAACGAGCTCCCCTCACTTTTGGTTCGTCCGATATTCTCACTTCCCTTCAGTATTTCAGATGCCATTTGTGTTGAATCAAATGCTGCTACGATCTCTTCTACTTCTGCCAACGTGGAATTTTTTTCTGAGTTGCTGCCATTCGTACCTGCTCGTGTGGCGTGTAAAAGACAATCATGTCCCGGATCATGAAATCGGCATATGACTGCATACATCTGTCTTTTTGACAAACAAAGTTACAACTCTTGGCCAAACCCTTTAAATCTGCCATCCAATCACTATAAGATTGCCCGGATTTCATCTTCTGTTGCAAGAACTTACAATGCGAGGCCATTACATGCAATTTCGAATCTTTGAGGTTAGCTCTTTGAAAGTGTGTGTACTTACGTCTTCGGTTTCCATTAGTTTTTTTAAGAAGTTCAATGATGAAATTGCCACATGATGCTAAAAAATGTGCTTTTTTAGTGTTTTCTTCTACCAGTTCGTTGGCTGCAAAATGTTGCTCTAGTTGAAATAGATAGCTTTCCCACGATTTGCTCCATCATCGCCTCCATCCACTTCTTTTGCTGATTGGTTGTTGATGATGGATTTGATGGATTTAAAGATAGCGCAGTTAGTTCAATTTAATTTTGTTGATAACTTACTAACTAATAGAAAATATGAAGTATAGAAAACTGGTATGAGAAATGACCATGTGGTTGAGTGATTACGGTGAGAGTTAGGTCAAGAGTGCAAAATGCAAAACAGGAAATATAATCTTTTAGATCAAAGTACAAAATTTTCTTAGCAGCTAGCTTTAAATAAACATAGAAGTTTACTTAGGTATGATTAAACTATTGTTAAGTGGTCAGGATGCAACAATAGTAACTATAGTAATTACTAAATTAAGAGACGACTTAAACATTTAATTAAAATGGACTACAATGGTATACTCTATGTTATAAACTAAACATGTTATGAATTAAATATTTAAGTGGAACCTAAATAATGGATATTACAAGGCATGGACTCTTAAATATGAGACATATAACGTGTATATGGTTCATTTTGTATAGTCCATACCATTATGCTTCATTTTACTTAAATATTTAAGTCCTCTCTAAATTCTGCTATTGGAAAAGTGAAGTTCAATAAAAACAACAAAAAATAAATCATTTTAAACGCCACTTATAATCATTTTTATTATTATAATCAATGTTTTAGAATATGTTTAAGATAAAGTATTTCACACCATTTTATTAACATTTGTAATAAGTTGATAATTATAAATGATCACTCCAACTTATAATCTCATGTATTATCATGCAGCTGCGACACTATCGTGCATTTTAATTCGGTGTTTTGTTTTTTTGTTTTTAGTATTAAAATTGAACTCACGCACATTAAGTTGGCAAAGTTATTTCTCAGATGAAGTTGATATGCAAGGAAAATAATAAATCAAATCTGATATGCTAACACGAAGACTGATTTTATTATAAGGCATTTAGAAATATGTAATTATTTACTTATCAGTTTTTCTTACTCATAGTTATTTAATGTTTCCAATTAATGACTTAACTTATAATTGTTGATTGCGATTGATTTTAAATGTGTTGTTTACCTTATTAGTTATGAGAAGGTTTTTTTTAATTATAATATAACAAAGAATCTGAAGTTTATAAATACAAAAATTATATTCTCGTATTCCTACACTACAATCAGCGAAATAGAAGGCTTAGCTCTATTCAATTGGACTTTTGAGTTATTGTTTTAACTATAGTTTATAAAATGGGCTTACGTTTTAATTTATAAGAGAAAAGAGCTATATTGTTATTCAGAAACATGTTCATAAACTTGACTTTTGAGTCTTATGCACCTATTTAAAAGTGTCAAGACCTGTTTCCTTGTTGGAAAATATTGTTGTGCATTTACAATTTCAATAACATTATTTATAAGAAACACGCTTATAAGAAAAACTCGTTAATAAGATTGAAAACACCGTGTCCCTATCCATATACAGCAATGTATGAATGTATATAAATATTATTGCTTTTGTGGTCAGGAGTACATTATTCGAAAATTAAATAAAATATGATAGAATCATTTACATAAAATATTTTAAGATATAAGACTAAGATACACTAAATGAGCGTGTAGGCTGGTTAAAAAAAAAAACATATGAGAGGGGTGTCTAAGTTCCCATGCTTAGGCAGGAAGGGTAATTTTCTTTTAAAAATTACTTAAATTAGAAAAAAAATATTAAAAAACAATGGAGGCACTAAAAAGATCACGATACGTTTTTACTTGCGATATAGGTACTATAAGGCAAGTTTAGGATTCGTGCAAGAAAAAATTATGCGATAACAATCAAACATGATATTACGATGATAGAGAACACCAAAAAAGTGGGTGGCACAATTCATGTCCGTCTGTCTGTCTATTCGTTTACAGCCTAAACGGCTCGATCGATTTTCTTCAAACTTGGTACAAAGTGGTTTTTGGTGATTTTTCATTTTTTTTAGAACCAAAAATAACGGTACCTGCCATACAATCTTTTTTGTCAATCTTACATCATCGCTTTTTTCTCAAAAACGACTCAACAACTTTTCTTAAAAAAAATTCAATACATTTATTTTAGTAAAGGCTTCCTTTGGGTGGAAAACCATTTTTTCAAAAATGGTTATTAATAGTACCTCCCAAAGAACCATTTTTTTAATTTTTGATTTTCTTCAAAACGGTATGACCGATTTCAATTATTTTTTTTTATACAGAAGCTTCCAAAAAATGTAAATAGTTTTGTGTACCAAAATTTTTGAAAATATAGTTTTTAGATTTTTAAAAAATGTTTCAAATTTTTTTTTTTTTTTGAACATCAAATATTTCGAAAACGACACGATCGATTTTTTTGAAACTCAATATTTAAGAGTTTTTGAGTACTCTTTACAATATTTTTAGAAAAAATTTGTCATTTGTGAAAAAATAACGGTACCTTCCATACAAAAGTTAAAAAACCGCAAAGGAAAATATTTGTTTACTTAAAAACGACTCCTATGATTTTGATTAAACTTTTTTCATATACTAAAATTAATACGATCTACTACCAAAAATTATAAAATTTTACACTTAGCAATTATTAATAGTAGATACCTGTCATAGAACGTATTTTTTATTTTGAATTTTCTCGTTATCGGCTGAACGGATTTAGATGAATTTTTTATATACAAATTTCAAACTATGGAAAATCAACCTAAAAATAGGTGTGACATAAATAAAACTGGCACCAAAAAAATTAAACTAAAACTATTGAAAATTAATAATTGCAGAAAAAAGAATTAAAATCGTTTTTTAATTGTAAAATGGCTAAGAACTAAGAAAAAAGGAATGCCATTTGATAACTTGATGAAAAATGAATATATGCAAAATAAAAGAAATTTTTTATATAAAATCTTCGTTTAAGAAAAAAGTCGTATGCCAGTTTTGGGTATTTATTGATTTACATTTAAAACTTAAATTTAAAAATAATTCATCAACTCGTTTTTGAAATATTGAATTTTCAAAAAAAAATGTATGAGACTGAGATAAAGCGATTCGCATTCTACCCAAAGTCCAGATATGTAGTTGCTGAATATCTCGAAAAAACAACTTTGAGAAAAGCAAAAAAAAACAATTTTTTGGATTTTATAACGGGAATATCTCAAAAATGTGATCCGATAGAATTTTTCTGACTCGACCTACGGAAAAGTCATTTTGCAATTGTTTCCAAATTAGATTGAAAAGGAACTTGTGAATAACCTAGATGACAAATGGAGCGCACTTTGGAATCAAAATATAATTAGAATGGAATTGGAGTTTGATGAGGATTGGGGCGCCCTATTTAATTTAAAAAAACACATTAAATGCTCCAATATTTCCTCTTTTAAAAACATGGTATAGTTTCTATTTTATGCTTTCCGCATAGCAGTGCGAGTGCAGGGCGTATATATTCAAAAGCTGCTCTGATATCAAGGGCGGTCCAGACTTTTTCCCAGGGGGGGGTCACTTCTTCAAAATTTATGGTATTGCACTCAAAAATAATTTTCTTGCAAATATGGTTAACGAACCGTAATTTTTGCCTTAAAACCTTATCCCTAAAAATATTAATTTTTCTCTTTTGTCTTGTAACTTTTAAACTCGAAGCAACTTAAATAACTTAGGTACTACGTTCTTTAATGACATTCCCTAAACAATACTTACGTTACGTCATAATATACCAAAAAAAAAATTGCACGAGTGGGTCGCACGTACTTGCTCTAATGTTCCAGGCACTGCAGGTTTAAAAAAATTGTATATAAAAACATGGAAATTAAGAAAGAAAAATTTAGAGAAGCATGAAATACGACATTTAAACAACTCCTTGACAGTTTGTGGTGAAAAAAAAGAATGCCTTCTTAATTCTTGACTGAATATGACTGCATGGGAGAAAAAAAAGTTTAAAATCGTCGAAGCCTTGTTCTTTTTTTAATTATTATTTTATATATATAAATCTTAATATATTTTTAAGGAAACATTTTGGTATGCAAACCTTAAGTATATAATTATGAGCAGATAAACGAAAAAAGTAAAAAAAAAAACTGTCAACCTATTTTTGACATATCGAATTTTGAAAAATAAAATTTTAAACTTTTTTTAAAAATTCAAAAACTTTTTTTGGAAAATTTTGAAATGTAATATTATTAAATCTTATCTGAAATTTCTACATAAAAAAGTTATCTAAATTCGCTTAGTCGATAGTGAGAAAATTCAAAATAGCAAAAAATGTTATGACAGTTACTATTAATAGTTGCCTAGTGTAAAATTTTTAGAAGAAGATCGTACTATTTTTGCGGTTTTTAACTTTTTCTAAAAATATTTTATAGAGTACTAAAAACTCTTAAGTATCGAGTTTCAAAAAAATCGATCATATCGTTTTCGAAATATTTGATTTTCAAAAAAAATTTGAAAGATTTTTTAAAAATCCAAATAATATTTCTTTTTTAGTTTTGGTACGAAAAACTATATATTTT